>CM035848.1:120717817-121317817 GCA_020510985.1 Pholidichthys leucotaenia | reverse complement strand
AAAATGAATATACTTCCACGTCTTCTATACCTTTTCCAAACAATACCGGTAGAACCTCCCAAAAAAACATGGCAGGAGCTGGACAGAAGGATCTCAAGATTCATATGGCAGGGCAAGAGGTGGGCTCGCGACAAAGGTGGGCTCGCGCTGCCAAATATCAGGGACTACTTTAAAGCCGCACAAATTAAAACTTTAGTAGAGATATGTAACCCAGTCTACACTGCACAATGGAAGGAAATCGAATGCCAAATAACAAGTGACATCCCCCTACAGGCGATAATAGGGAACAATGCCTTACCTAAGCTTTTGAATAACACTAACCCGTGGATAGAGACCCCGCTAAAAATTTGGTTTAAGATAGTCAGAGAGAATCAAACTAAAGAGCCCTATTGACTTCTGCAATGGATTGCCTATGATCAGGACTTTACTGTCACGCCGCGCCATTCATCAGCGGCGCCACCTGCCCACGCACCTGCTACTCGTCAGCGGCGAAGGATAAAAGCCGCCTCGCCCTGAGCGTCGGCCTGAAGCCGTAGACTTCATTTCCCTTGCATGGACTTCTACCACATTCTCTTCAGCATCCTCTTTACCGGTAAGAAGATCACTTACCTCATCTCTCCAGTTTGCTCCCCTGTGCACAGGTGGATTCCTCGGCGGCGGACAATCCCGTCCCTCGTCTCTCCTCGCTGCTGCACCGAGCCCTGCAGGTGGCTGTCTCCCGGGCTTCCATCCTTGAAGCGCCAGTCATCTGCCCAAACAAGTAAGCTTCTCTCCCTCGCCTATTCTCCTCCTGTGTTGGTGTGTGCTCATCACCCTGTGTCTGATTTCTCCCATAGGGTTGCCGGCTGAACGGTCTCCTGCCTCTGGGTCCGAAGCAGACGCCACCACCAACACATTAACATTCCGCAGACACGCACCCAAACATCCCTGTTGTTAATAAACAGTTTGAACTACTCTGAGCCTGTGTGTGTGCGTCTCCTGAGCCGAACGTTATGTCAGTACGGCTTCAGCAGAGCGGCTCGGCGGACGGCGGGCTCGCACACCGGTTTACCATCCTCGAGGCTCGGGTGGATCAGATTGTTTATCAGCAACAGGTGGTTCTTAATCAATTATTAGAACTGACTAACCGATTGAACCGCTTGGACCCCCAACAGCCGTTCCTCCCGACTCGCCAGGGTGGCGCGGCTCCTGCTGTTCCAGCGGCCGTCCAGCCGGCTCCAGTGGCACCGGTTCGGCTCACGCCGATTCCGACCCCCGCCCGCTTTAGCGGTAAGCTCGGCGGAGCGCGGGGGTTTATTATGCAGTGTGAGTCCGTGTTCCACCGTGTGCCCGGAGATTTTCCCTCGGATCACAGCCGAATTGGTTACATAGGGAATCTTCTGGAGGGGCGTGCGTTAACCTGGACCTACGCCGTAATGGCGAGGCCCAGTTATGCCACCCTCACCTATGACCAATTCGTGAGGCGCTTTCTGGAGGTCTTTGACCACTCACAAACCGAAACGGTCCAGGTCGATCGGCTTCTCGCTCTCCAGCAGGGAAGCCGGTCGGCAGCGGACCACTCGGTCGACTTCCGGGTAGCGGCGGAGGAATTGGGCTGGGAGGAACGCTCCCTCTGTGGCCTGTTCCTCCGCAGCCTCAATAGTGATCTGAGGGATGAACTGGCTGGTCGGGATATCCCTGGGACGCTAGCGGAGCTGACATCCTTAGCGATAAGTTTGGATAACAGGCTGCGCGAGCGCTCCTCGGGGCGGAGGTCTTCTTCTTCTCGCCCTCGTGGAGCCTCGCCGCACCTGTTCCAAGCTCGCCCCCTGGCGGCGCCGCCAGCATCGCGCCCCGAGGAGTCGGAGCCGATGGTGACGGGCTGGACTAAACTTTCCCCTGTGGAGAAACAACGCCGCCGTGAGTTGGGCCTCTGCATGTATTGCGGAGGCGACCAACACACCGTGGAGCGTTGTCCACGGAAAGCCAGTCGGTGGGGTCCGCGAGTCACTGTTGGAAGCCTCGCGGATGTCAATCGGTTAGGATCACTTACTCAATTGAAGCTGCCCATCCGTTTCTGCCATAACCCTACTGGGCACCTCACCCACGCACTGGTGGATTCGGGCGCAGAAGGCAGCTTCATTTCACAAAGCCTGGCAACCCGATTGGGCATCCGCTGCCAGGCACTCAACACTCCCATCTCCCTGATCCACCTCTCCCGTGCCACCCTCGGGAGAGTGACACATCAAACTGTTCCCCTACCGGTCATCATCTCGGGAAACCACCGGGAGGAGATGACCTTTTACGTCCTTCCCAACTCTGTGTCGCCCGTCATTCTGGGGTATCCCTGGCTCCGCCTTCACAATCCGGTTCTGGATTGGAAATCAGCTGGGATCTCGGCATGGAGTACGTTCTGTATGGGCACCTGCCTTCAGTCCGCTGCCTGCTCTCCGTCCGCTCCTCCCCCTGCGACGGACGCTGCACCCCCGGACCTGTCTCTGGTGCCCCCAGAATTTCACGACCTGGGTATGGTGTTCAGCAAAGCGAAAGCTATGTCTCTTCCCCCTCATCGGCCCTATGACTGCGCCATCAACCTCCGCCAGGGGGCTCCCTTACCTTCTGGTCGCCTTTACAGCCTGTCTGCGCCGGAGAAGGAGACGATGAACGCCTACCTGAAGGAATCATTAAGTGCTGGGATTATCCGCCCATCATCGTCACCCGTGGGGGCAGGGTTCTTCTTCGTGGGGAAAAAGGATGGGTCCCTCCGCCCTTGTATCGACTACCGGGCCCTCAATAATATCACGGAGAGGGACCGTTACACCCTGCCTCTCATGGACACTGCTTTCCACTCCCTCCAGGGGGCGACCTGGTTCACCAAGCTGGACCTACGCAGCGCTTACCACCTCGTCCGGATCCGGGAGGGAGATGAGTGGAAAACGGCCTTCCGTACCCCGAACGGCCACTTTGAATATCTGGTGATGCCGTTCGGGTTGACCAACGCTCCTGCAGTCTTCCAGCGCCTCATTAATGACGTCCTCCGGGACTTCATTGGCCTTTTCGTGTTCGTCTACCTGGACGATATCCTCATCTTCTCCAAGTCCAGGGATGAGCACCAGGTCCACGTGAGGCGGGTCCTCCAAAGGCTGCTGGAGAACCATCTGTACGTTAAGGCAGAAAAGTGTGAATTTTACGCCAGGAGTACGTCCTTCCTGGGGTTCATCATCGCCCACGATAAGGTGCTCCCCGACCCAGAGAAGGTAAAGGCGGTGGTGGAATGGCCTACACCTGCATCCCGGAAGCAGGTGCAGCAATTTGTTGGCTTCGCCAATTTCTACCGCCGCTTTGTTCCCAACTTCAGTGCCATCGTTGGACCACTGACCCGCCTCACGTCCCCGAAGGTCCCGTTCCGGTGGACCGAAGAGGTCGCTGCCGCCTTTGAGGCGCTGAAGGCGGAATTCTCCTCCTCCCGGGTCCTTCGCCAGGTCGACCCCGCGTTGCAGTGCATTGTAGAGGTAGACGCCTCGGACACGGGAGTGGGAGCAGTGCTGTCCCAGCGGTCACCGGACGATGGCGCCAAGCGACCGTGCGCCTTCTTCTCCCGGCGCTTGTCCCCGGCGGAGAGAAACTACGATGTGGGGGACAGAGAGCTCTTGGCCATCAAGCTCGCCCTGCAGGAGTGGCGCCACTGGTTAGAGGGGGCAAGCCTGCCGTTTGTGGTCCTCACGGACCACAAGAACCTGGAATACTTACGGTCTGCCAAGCGCCTGAACGCCCACCAGGCGCGCTGGTCCCTGTTCTTCGCCAGGTTCCAATTTTCCATCACCTTCAGGCCTGGCTCTAAGAACGTCCTGCCTGACGCCCTCTCCAGGCAGTTCGCCCCCGTGGAGTCGGAGGAGGCGCCCCACTCCATCCTGCCCAGGTCGTGCGTCGTGGGAGCCATCTCGTGGGACATTGAGAGCAAGATCCGGAAGGCACAGGAGGTGGAACCTGACCCTGGCGGCGGACCGGAGGGGAGGCTGTTCGTGCCATCCGCGGTCCGAGGAGAGGTCATCCACTGGCTCCACACCTCCAAGCTCACCTGTCACCCTGGCACCTCCCGGATGATAGATCTCCTCCAACGGTCCTTTTGGTGGCCAGGCCTGCGGAGGGATGCAGCCCGCTACGCCCGGGCTTGCCCAATCTGTGCCACCTGCAAGTCGGGAAATGCCCCTCCAGCGGGTCTGCTCCAGCCCCTGCCCGTCCCTGGCAGGCCCTGGTCGCACATCGCTCTGGATTTCGTCACCGGACTCCCCATCTCCAACTCCTATGACACCATCCTGACCATCGTGGACCGCTTCTCCAAGGCCGTGCACTTCGTCCCCCTGCGAGGCCTCCCTACTGCCCTGGAGACGGCGGACCTCCTCGTCCAACACGTGGTCAGGCTGCATGGGATTCCGGTGGACGTGGTCTCGGACCGGGGCCCCCAGTTTTCATCTGAGGTTTGGAGGTCTTTCTGCAACGCCATCGGAGCCAAGGTGAGCCTCTCCTCTGGCCATCACCCCCAATCCAACGGGCAGTGTGAGAGGACCAACCAGGAGCTGGAGGCTGCGCTCCGCTGTGTGTCCAGATCCAAACCCGCGTCCTGGAGCAACCATCTTGCCTGGGTTGAATATGCCCACAACACCGCTCGCTCTTCTGCTACAGGGATGTCCCCCTTCAAAGCGTCCCTGGGTTACGACCCCCCGCTGTTTCCGGAGCAGGAGAGTGAAGTAACTGTCCCGTCAGTCAGGGCCCATCTCAGGCAGTTCCGCTCCACCTGGGCTGCCGCGCGCCATGCGCTATTGCGCACAGCGGAGCGCAACAGGACTGTGGCGGACCGGCGTAGGAGACCTGCCCCGGCGTACAGAGTTGGGCAGCTTGTTTACATTTCCACCCAGGACGTCACTCTAAAAGGCGAGAGGAGAAAGCTGGCACAGCGCTTCATGGGTCCCTACCCCATCACCCGGATCATCAACCCGGTGGCTGTGCGCGTGGCTATTCCCCCCTCCCTCCGCATTCATCCTACTTTCCACGTGTCGAAGGTGAAACTGGCGGTTACTGACCCCCTTTGCCCTCCTCCTGCAGCGCAACCCGCGCCCCGGATGATTGGTGGCCGTCCGGCCTGGTCCGCCTCCTCCATCCTGGACTCCCGGCGCCGGGGTCGTGGGTTGCAATACTTGGTGGACTGGGAGGGCTATGGGCCCGAGCATCGACAGTGGGTGCCCCCGTCGTTTGTGTTGGACCCATCGCTCATCGCGGACTTCCACCGAGCGCACCCGGATAAGCCATCGCCAGGAGGCGCTGCTAGAGGGGGGAGTACTGTCACGCCGCGCCATTCATCAGCGGCGCCACCTGCCCACGCACCTGCTACTCGTCAGCGGCGAAGGATAAAAGCCGCCTCGCCCTGAGCGTCGGCCTGAAGCCGTAGACTTCATTTCCCTTGCATGGACTTCTACCACATTCTCTTCAGCATCCTCTTTACCGGTAAGAAGATCACTTACCTCATCTCTCCAGTTTGCTCCCCTGTGCACAGGTGGATTCCTCGGCGGCGGACAATCCCGTCCCTCGTCTCTCCTCGCTGCTGCACCGAGCCCTGCAGGTGGCTGTCTCCCGGGCTTCCATCCTTGAAGCGCCAGTCATCTGCCCAAACAAGTAAGCTTCTCTCCCTCGCCTATTCTCCTCCTGTGTTGGTGTGTGCTCATCACCCTGTGTCTGATTTCTCCCATAGGGTTGCCGGCTGAACGGTCTCCTGCCTCTGGGTCCGAAGCAGACGCCACCACCAACACATTAACATTCCGCAGACACGCACCCAAACATCCCTGTTGTTAATAAACAGTTTGAACTACTCTGAGCCTGTGTGTGTGCGTCTCCTGAGCCGAACGTTATGTCATTTACTCCTAATAAAACAGACACCAGATTTAAAAAGTGGAAGGAGAAAGGGCTGATAAAATATTACGATTTTTTTAAAGGGCAAATCTTAAGAAGTTTTGAAGATTTGAAAAAACAAGGCCTAATAAATCAAGACCTTTACAGGTTCTTCCAGCTTAGACACCACATAAACAATATACTTAAAAAGGAGGATTTGGAAAGGGCCCAGTCAGGTGTTCTGAAGGTCTTCTTAATGGCATATAAAGGGATCCCAGGGATCAGATACATTTCTAAAATATACCAAGGTCTTCAAGACTTAAAAGGAGACAACACATCTTATATAAAAGAGAGATGGGAAAAAGAGGGGAATTTCACTTTACAACTGGAAATATGGGAAAAGCTAAATAAACAGCAATGGAAAAGTACCTCATCCCTGCAGTGGAGAGAATTTGGATGGAAAAACTTGGTAAGATTTTTCAGAACACCTGCACAAAACAAATTTACCCATAAGGGATTGAACTGTTGGCGCTTGTGTGGTGAAAAGACTGCAAATCATTTTCATGTGTTTTGGTCATGCCCAGTTATCCACCAATATTAGACCAATGTACAGACAATATTGGGGAAAATATTCAAAATAACAGTTCCCTTTTCTTTTGTAACTTTGTATTTGGGTTTACTACCGGACTCACTGGAAAGACGAGGAGAAAAATACTTATTCAATGTTTTAATATTGGCAAGCAAAAAAGCTCTAACTAAAAAATGGATGTTGAAGGACTGTCCTACACCTGAAGATTGGACTAACGTGATCCAAGACATTTACTCGATGGAAAAGTTGACATTCGCACTGAGACAGGACATGGATGGGTTCATGAACTTTTGGCAACCCTGGATCGCATATGTGTCTTCCATTAGATCTAATCTTTGACAAATACCATTTCAATAATGGTTTCGCTCTTTGTTCCAACGCTACTCAGATGCTCTTTTATCTTTATTTACTTACTTTTTCTTTTTGTTTGTTTTTTGCTGGTTTGTTTGTTTTTTTGTTTTTTGTTTTTTGTTTTTTGTTTTTTTCTCTTTAATTTCACTTTTTCTTTCACTTTAAAAAAAAAAAAAGGGGTGTTGTAAGAATTAATCTTCCAATGTTGTCAGATATCAGAAAATAAGGGAACATGTGATGAAAATGTAAACAATGCATTGCTGTAACGACCTGTATACCCTTTACAAAAACTTAAATAAAAAAAAAAAAAAGTTTCTGTTTTTTCATATACTGAATAAAACATGAACATTATATTCCTCCATGGTTTATTGTACCATTTGCATTTTTCTTTTACTACAGACAATGGAATTTTTTGTAGTTTAACAAATTTTGCACTGTATAATGTGTACTATGTGCTGGTACATCTCAGTAAATTGCAAATGTCATAATTTTTTATTTATTTTAAAAACTATTACCAATATCATAAAATTTATGTTTTTTAGTTATATTAGAAAAACTTTCGTGTTCTAATTTACTGAGATGCACTGGTAAACTGTTTTAAAGGGAACATAAAGTGTGATGTGCTTCATCTGTTGCATGTTAAACATTATCACAGCACCCCGGCAATCCAGGCAAACCCAGTACGATCTGGACTCCTCTGTTGTCTGTTACCTCAGTGCAAACTTGAGTCCGGTCTGCTTTCCTGTCTAGCGGTAGGTTAAAGGCAGCGGGGATGGGTTTTTGCGCTTGTGTAATCTTTTTACTTGCTGCAGTCTATTTCTCTGCCCTGTTGATGTGAAGTAGGCAGGTGGGCATTGGAACATGCCATTAGAACTTGTTGTGATTCTCCGACGAAGCCTGGAAGGGAAAGGTTTTTTTTTTCAATCTGCACAGCGCATGCGCTCTGGGAGCTTAGCGTCTTCTTCTGCTTTTTCGGTTGAAATGTGACAGTGAGTGACCGAGCGCGCCCCCGCATGGACGGCGACACCACTATATTTTATAGAATAAGCTCCCATTGATAGATAGATAGATAGATAGATAGATAGATAGATAGTTTATTTCGAACACAAAAATATAACAAAAACAAGCAAATGGCAAATGCAATAAAGTAACAGTATACACTGTTCGAAAGGGAATCAGAATCAGAGAATCAGAATCAGAAAAAGCTTTATTGCCAAGCATGTTAGAAACACACGAGGAATTTGACTTGACATTGGCGCGCCATGTAAGCGCATCACAATGACACGGCAGCCGTGACAAGGCGCCTCATCAAAAAGGAGGGAGAAGGAAGAAGTGAACACTTATTAATTCCATCTCCTCTTTTCCATAGATACACCCATGTGAATTTTATACAAATTACCACCTTTAAGACCCCAAGTAAACAATTTACTGTATTTTTTACAAATCAACATTAACACCCATCCATTCTAACATACGATGAAGTCCATACATCAAAACCAGCCTCAAACAACACAGATATACACAGTGCTGTCCCACCCACTTGAAAAGGACTGCTGAGTTATCTAATTTAATTTAGTCAACTAAATTCTTTTCGACAATTAATTGAAAGTCAAATAATCATTAACATCCCTAATTCATGTTCATCAATTTTTTCCCCCTAAATGTAAATAATTGTTTTTCAAAGTCCCCTCAGTGGATCATTACCTTATCATGGTGGGGGGGTTTGAGTGCCCAAATGATCCCAGGAGCTATGTTGTCTGGGGCAACCTGGGCCGGGTAGGGTTTCCCAAGGGAAAATGGTCCTGGGTGAAGGACCAGATTAAAAGAGGTCCAGTGGATCTCCATGAAAAACATTACATCAAGGACCCAGTGTACCCAAAGGAGACACATGGCAATGGCGTAGCCAGGAATTTGTGAAGGGGGAGGCTGAACCCCAACCACCACCGCCATTCTGAATGCCCGGGGCAAAGCTTTAGCTTCAGCCCCCTGTCAACTACAGATTTCTTAACATTTTCAATACAAACTACTCAAAACCTACTCTTTATTTACATTTTTCTTTTCTTTTTTCTCCCTTTTTTTAAGGGGGGGGGGGCTGCAGCCCCCCCCCCCCCCCCCCCCACCCGGCCACACACCTATATGGGTCCGCTCTCCAGTGGGCTCACCACCTGCAAGAGCGATCATGGAGATCATGGTGTTATGTGAACCGGGAGGAAGTCTGGGCTACTTTGGCCGGACTGATGCCCCCGTGGCCTGGATCCCTGGATAAGCAGTAGAAGATGGACTACAGATGGAAATTAGTGAGAATGCTACAATCTAGTACAGAGCATCTTTACCCTGTGTTTAATGTTTTTTCTGTACATGGTCCCCGACAAATAAACCAATAAACTAATCTAATCCAATCTAAGATGGATGGATGGATGGATGGATGGATGGATGGATGGATGGATGGATGGAAGGATGTTTTTCAAAGTAATATATAATATATACTAGCACTTGCTCTGGTTTTAAAGTCAGAAATCCACAGCCATAAAATGGGCTCCCACTGATCAATTCCTTGCTTCCTGTTCTTAGATCTCCACTAGAAATTCCACTCAGAGGGTAAATTACCTAGCTAAAAATCTGCCCTGCCCAATTCCTTTCAGCTGCATGTCTGCCTGTCTTGTCCCCTTTCATCAGTGCCAGAAGTACTTTGCGATAACAAGTTTTAGCTCCGTCACTGATTGAATTCAGGTAAAAGGGTTCATTTCCAGGGCACTGATTGCTTCCTTAATGAAGAGACACCGAGGAGCCTTTTGTACCAGGACTCCGAGCTTTACGTTTAGAGTGGTAAACCCCATAAAAATCAAAGACCAGAGATAACCTGTGAGTATATCCGCCCCATTCACATGAAGAGAGTGAGCATAGAAAATCCCCAGAGGCAGAGGTAGTTTTAAAGGGCATTAATGTACTACAGCGACTTGACTTATAGGAGACAGGAAATTGCATTTTGATTGTTTCTTTTACAGTCCACTTGGATTTTTACAGCATAAGCGCAAACATGAGGGGTGATCACCTTGCTGCATGACTGGCTAGACAGCATTTAAAAAAATGACTAGATACTATGGGCCCTATTTTAACAGTCATTAGCGGACTTTTCCACCAGACTTCCCACCGTACGCCAGTGTTTTTGTTAGTTTCTGTCAGTGTATTGTCTGTTTTTTACGCTTTATGTCACGCAATATAATTACCAGTAGACAATGCGCCCACTTTGCGCTAAGAGGCGGAGGCTCATTTCAAAGAGGTGTGGCAGCACGCAGTCTAATGTGCATCACTATTATGGGGCATTTCATGACAATCCAGTTTTAATCAGGAGAAAGGAGGTCTATCATCAGAAGTGCATTGTTTAATGCTATTTCAGTGATGTGCTGTGAAATCACACAGTTCTGGAGCTCATGAGGCAACAGCATGGCTTTAATGGAGAGAGTTGCAACAGTCATAATCGCCCATCATTTTATTTATAATACGTTCACACACTAAATAGTTTTTTTTATTCCAGCCACAATCTCATTATAATTGTGGAGTTACCGTTGGAGTCTATAGATTAGGCATTAATGTATCATTTTTTTAGGGGAATGAATAAATGAACTAGGGCTGGGCGATTTTCTGAATATATTTGTTGTATCGGGACATTTGGCTGCCCGCGATATATAAAATAGTTGTATCATGTATATTCGAGTATTTGTTACATTAATATGAGCTGCCGCTGTGAGACAGGTCTGAGCAGAAGTTCTGCACGCTCACAAAGAAAGAGAGAAATCTACACCGCAACAAGCAGAGATGAAAACGAAGATAACAGAATAAACATAGGCTCACCTTAAGCACAGAAAACGGGGGAGCCAGGAAAAGATAAACATTTTGAGTCTGAACTCTGCAGGTAATTGCTCTCTTAGTGAATGAACTTTCAAAATAAGTGCTCATATCCCGTCTTGCAACCCTTCAAAATAAGAGCGAGTGGCTCACCAAATAATTAACTGATAAAATGTAGCCACATTTAAAAAAATACAGAAATAAGCAACAAATTATACTTCTGTCACTTATTAGACTGGCAAGTATTAACTACAGTTAGTCCCAGAAATATTTGGACAGTGACACAATCTTCATGATTTGGGCTCTGCATGCCACCACATTGGATTTGAAATGAAACAACTACAACGGAATTGAAGTGCAGACTTTAAGGTTTAATTCAAGGGGTTGAACAAAAATATATGATTAAACATGTAGGAATTGTAGCTATTTTTATACAAACGCTCCTCATTTCAGGGGCTCAAAAGTAATTGGACAAATAAACATAACCCTAAGTAAAATGTTACTTTTCAATATTTTGTTGAGAATCCTTTGCAGGCAATGACTGCCTGAAGTCTGGAACCCATGAACATCACCAAACGCTGGGTTTCCTCCTTTGTGATGCTTTGCCAGGCCTTTACTGCAGCTGTCTTCAGTTGTTGCTTGTTTGTGGGTCTTTCTGCCTTAAGTTTTGTCTTGAGCAAGTGAAATGCATGCTCGATTGGGTTGAGATCTGGTGATTGACTCGGCCATTGCAGAATATTCCACTTCTTTGCTTTAAAAAACTCCTGGGTTGCTTTTGCAGTATGTTATGGATCGTTGGTGATGCGCTGTCCAATCAACTTTGCTGCATTTGGCTGAATCTGAGCAGAAAGTATATCCCTATACACTTCAGAATTCATCCGGCTGCTTCTGTCTTTTGTCACATCATCAATAAACACAAGTGACCCAGTGCCACTGGAAGCCATGCATGCCCATGCCATCACACTGCCTCCACCATGTTTTACAGAAGATGTAGTGCTTTGGATCATGAGCTGTTCCAATTCTTCTCCAAACTTTCTTCTTCCCATCATTCTGGTACAGGTTGATCTTAGTCTCATCTATCCAAAGAATGCTGTTCCAGAACTGGGCTGGCTTCTTCAGGTGTTTTTTGGCAAAGTCAATTCTGGCCTTTCTATTTTTGAGGCTGATTCATGGTTTGCACCTTGTGGTGAATCCTTTGTATTTACTCTCATGAAGTCTTCTCTTTAAAGATAAAGATAAAGATAAGCCTTTATTAGTCCCACAACGGGGAAATTCCAGGATTGCAACAGCAATCCTGGAATGGAAATCCTGGAATTTATGGTAGACTTAACACCTACTTCCTGGAGAGTGTTCTTCACTTGGGTGGATGTTGTGAAGGGGTTGTTCTTCACCATGGAAAGGATTCTGTGATCACCACCACTGTTGTCTTCCGTGGACGTCCAGGCCTTTTTGAGTTCCCAAGCTCACCAGTGCACTCTTTTTTTCTCAGAATGTACCAAACTGTTGATTTGGCCACTCCTAACATTTCCGCTATCTCTCCGATGGATTTCTTCTTTTTTTTCAGCCTCAGCATGGTCTGTTTCACCTCCAATGAGAGCTCCTTTGACCACATGTTGTGTGTTCACAGCAACAGCTTCCAAATGCAAACACCACACCTGGAATCAACTCCAGACCTTTTAACTGCTTAATTGATGACATGTTAACGAGGGAAGAGCCCATGCAGCCTTGTTATTTTTTTTATTTTTTTTTTTTGCAGCCTTCTGAGTCAATTGTCCAATTACTTTTGGTCCTTGAAAAAGAGGCGGCTACGTATTAAAGAGCTGTAATTCCTAAACCCTTGTTCCAATTTGGATGTGAATACTCTCAAATTACAGCTGAGTGTCTGCACTTTAAGCCCATATTGATTATATAATTGTATCCTGGATATGTTTTCGTAAACAGCTAAAATAACAAAACTTGTGTCACTGTCCAAATATTTTTGGGCCTAACTGTATGTGTGGTAAACTGACACATTTCTATCCATGCGGATAAACTTGATCACTTGATAATGTGAGTTCTGTTACACAAAGGAAAAAAGACACTTTGTTCAGTTACATATTGTCGTGAAGAATTTTCTCTGAAATAGGTTTTCATTTTATTTTATTATTCAGTTTTTCATAAGTGAAATGAATATATCAGTCTATCTCTAGATAGATAGATAGATAGATAGATAGATAGATAGATAGATAGATAGATAGATAGGATATAAAAAGTCTTCACGCCCCTACTCAATAGCCAGGTTTTTGTGTTTTTTTAAACTAATACTTTGTTGCAGCACCTTTGGCTTTTATTACAGCACTCAGTCTTTTCAGGTAGGAGTCTATCAGTGTGGAACATCTTGATGTGGCAATATTTGCCCACTTTTCTTTGCAAAAATGCTCCAAATCTGTATGATTGCGAGGGCATCTCCTGTGCACAGCCCTCTTCGGATCACCCCACAGATGTTCGATCAGATTCAGGTCTGGACTCGGGCTGGACCATTCCAAAACCTTAATCTTCTTCTGGTGAAGCCATTCTTTTGTTGATTTGGATGTGGTCATTGTTGTGCTGAAAGATGAAGTTTCTCTTCGTCTTCAGCTTTCTAGCAGAAGCCTGAAGGTTTTGTGCCAACACTGACTGGTATTTGGAAGTGATCATAATTCCCTCCACCTTGACTAAGATCCCAGTTCCGGCTGAAGAAAAACATCCCCCATCATGCTTCACTGTAAGTATGGTGTTCTTTTTGTGATGAGCAGTGTTGTGTTTGCGCCAAATATACCTTTTGGAATTATGGCCAAAAAGTTCAACCTTGGGTTCATCGGACCATAACACATTTTCCCACATGCGTTTGGGAGATTTCAAATGTGTTTTTGCAAAATGTAGCCAGGCTTGCCACCCTAGATGGGAGATTGTTATCACATGTACTAAACAGCCAGTACTTGCCAGAAATTCCTGCAGCTCCTTCAGTGTTGCTGTTGACTGCTTGGCAGCCTCCCTGACCAGTTTTCTTCTCATCTTTTCATCAATTTTGGAGGGACGTCCAGTTCTTGGTAATGTCACGGTTGTGCCATATTTTCTCCACTTGATGATGACTGTCTTCACTGTGTTCCATGATATATTTAATGCCTTGGAAATTCTTTTGTACCCTTCTCCTAACTGATGCCTTTGAACGATGAGATCCTTCTAATGCTTTGGAAGCTCTCTGCGGACCATGGCTTGTGCTGTAAGATATGACAACAAAAATGTCAGGAAAAGCCCACTAGAACAGCTGAATTTTATTTGGGGTTAATCAGAGACAGTTTAAATGGTGACAGGTGTATGCTGACTCTCATTTAACATGAGTTTGAATGTGATTGGTTAATTCTGAACACAGCCACATCCCCAGTTATAAGAGGGTGTGCATATTTATGCAACCAGGTTATTGTAAGTTTTTATTTTTTATTTTCCTCTTAAAAGATTTCAGTTTGTTTTTCAATTGGATTGTACAGGCTATAGGTCACATTAATGGTGGAAAAAGTCTTGAAATTATTTATCTTGGTATCATTTTTTTACATTGTGGAGTGTGTGAAATAAGAGGCAGATTCATGGACAGACGGTTTATTACACACTTCACATCTCACAAGCACAGAACAGAATGAATCATTTCAGCAAGCTCTCCTCTTTTACCCAAATCTCTCTTCACACGTTTCATGGCATTTCTCATCACACAGCATGACATTTACATTACACTGCATTCAACCCCCTATGTCCTTGATTCCTTCCTGCTATCTCGCCAGGAACCCCCTGGGCATTGTTCTCCCATGCTTGTTCACTGTCTCCATCTGAGATGTTAAATAATCTGACTTCCCCAAGGTCCTACAACATCACAAAAACCTGGCATTTGAACAGGAGTGTGTAGACTTTTTATATCCACTGTATATATACAATTTCTAATAAAAATGTAAGTAAAACTAAATTTTAAAGGACATTCAGTACACAAAGCATATATTGTGATATGTATCGTGTATTGTGATATAAATTGTATCGCATGTGGCAACCTGGGGAGTGCATAATGGTTTACCACCTTAGACAGGAACAAAGGACGTGAAGTTAACCTTTTGTGTGTGAGAAGTTTCTAGATGCCCTAGTAAGACAACAGGGAGGCGTCAAGGATGAATGGACTGACTGCAGTCGGAAGGGGAGATTATCTTTTGTGTGTGAGAAGAGTCTAGAAGGAGATTATCTTTTGTGTGTGAGAAGAGTCTAGAAGGATGTCATGTTATTTAAGGGAAGAGTTCCTACTTGTATGCCATTCTGTCTATGCTCCTTGTGTGAGTCGTGTAATAAACCGCCTGAACCAAATCTGCCTCATTATTTACACGCTCCACACTGGTGACCCAAGACGAATCATGGAATACGACAGAAGATCCCCGGAGCCAACCTCGACTGGAACCCCCAGCTTCGCGTGCGCTGTAGCGATCAAACTACCTGATTTTTGGCAGCACAACCTGCGCTCCTGGTTCCACCTAACCGAGGCGCAGTTCGCCCTCCGAGGGATATCGGCGGATGATACGAAATTCCACTGTGTGGTCGCAGCGCTCGATGCCAGCACGGCTCAGCACATCGAGAGCCTGCTCGATCAGCCACCAGTCGACGGCAAATATGACACGCTGAAGGCTGCCCTCATCCAGCATTACACGCTCTCGGATGGTGAAAGAGCAGAGAGGCTTCTGATGCGGACCGAGTTGGGAGACGGTTCAGCCGTGGACATGATGGAGAAGATGCTGAGGTTAAAGGGCACGGACGACGACCACTTCATCTTCACCCACATTTTCCTCAGGAACCTTCCAACAGCGGCGAGAGCGGCCCTGGCCAATTCGTCGTTGCTGGCCAAAAGGGACTATCATGCGCTAGCCCGAGAGGCAGACCGGATCATTGTCGCCACCAAGGCTTTCGTGACCATTGCGGCAGCGACGGAGCCCGGCACGTCGACACAAGGAGGCGAGGAGCCGCCGACGGCAGCAGCAGAACCACCGACGGCAGCAGCAGTGGGGGCCAAGGAACGTGGAGGTGACACGCTTTGCTTCTACCACCGCCACTTTGCAGAGAGGGCACGCAAATGTATACCACCGTGCCAGTTCAAGCACTCGGGAAACGCCAAGACCGGGGGTCGGTAGCAGCCGCGACCCTCGGGGAGGAGAACAAGCTGCTCTATTTGATGGACGCACGCTCGGGGAGGCATTTCCTCGTGGACACCGGCGCACAGAAGAGTTTTATCCGGCCGACCTACGCTGACTTTCCGGCAGGACCCAGCAGCCCCGAGATGGCAGCAGCAAACGGCTCAGACATTAAGACCTTTGGTGAGAGGACTCTACTCTTGTCTCTACACGGTCGTACATTTGAATGGACTTTTGTTGTAGCAGCACTGGATTACCATATACTGGGGGCTGATTTTCTATGTGCACATGGGTTGTTGGTAGATATGGCTAACAGGCGCCTGGTTAATGAGAGTCTTTTGACTCTCTCCCCTGTATAGCTCGAGTGACCCGGCCAACAGCACAAGCCAACGTCACAGCAGCATGCGGTAAGTTCCACACACTGCTCGCTCAGTTCCCAGCACTCACAGTCCCGACATTTTCAGCAGCTATCGCTAAACATGGGGTGGAGCATTTTATCACCACCACTGGGGCGCCCGTTTTTGCAAGACCTCGGCGCTTGGACGCAGCTAAACTGGCCATAGTGCGTGAGGAGTTCGCTAACCTAGAGAGGTTAGGCATCATCAGGCGCTCAAACAGCCCATGGGCTTCCCCGCTACACATGGTCCCTAAAGCTGAAGGTTCGTGGCGACCTTGCGGCGATTTCCGCAGGTTAAACAATGCTACAGCGCACGACCGCTACCCAATTCCCCACATTCAGGATTTTTCCGCTCACCTCGCAGGAGCGCGCATTTTTTCTAAAATAGATTTGGTCCGTGGCTACCACGAAGTCCCAGTGCGCACTGAGGACATACCCAAAACAGCGGTAATAACTCCGTTTGGTTTATTTGAGTTCTTGTGGATGCCGTTTGGGCTTAAAGGGGCAGCACAGACGTTCCAACGCATGATGGATGCAGTGCTGCGTGATCTCCCTTTCGTGTTCGTCTACCTGGACGATATCTTGGTAGCAAGTGCGTCCGAAGACGAACACGAAACCCACCTCACGACGGTTTTCCAAAGGTTGGAAGAGCACGGTTTAATAATCAATCCAGCGAAATGTCAGTTCGGGGTGACAGGGATTGATTTTTTAGGGCACCGCATCTCTCCCGAAGGAGCGGTTCCGCTGCCTGACAAAGTGCGCGCAGTGACAGATTTTCCCCGACCGCAAACGGTCAGGGCGCTACAAGAATTTTTGGGAATGGTGAACTTTTATAACCGTTTCCTTCCCGGCGCAGCTCAGCTCATGCAGCCATTGTATGCTGCGCTCAAAAAACAGAAACCCGCGAATAGGGTCGAATGGATCCCAGAACGAGAGCAGGCGTTCTCGGAAGTTAAAGCAGCCCTGGCAAACACCGCATTGTTGGCACATCCAGACCCAACGGCCCGCATAGCCCTCACCACTGACGCCTCAGATGTGGCCATAGGGGCTGTCATGGAGCAGCGCGTTGCCGGGGCTTGGCAGCCGCTTGCCTTTTTCAGCAGAACCTTGCGCGACAATGAACGTAAATACAGCGCGTTCGACAGAGAGTTGCTGGCTCTCCACCTCACCATTCGCCATTTCCAGTTCTGGCTGGAAGGGTGCAATTTTACTGCGTTCATTGACCATAAGCCACTAACATTCGCGATGGCCAAAGTTTCAGAACCTTGGTCGGGCCGGCAGCAGAGGCAGCTGGCCGCGATCTCAGAGTTTACTACCGATATTCAGCATGTGTCGGGCAAATGGAATGTAGTGGCAGACTGCCTCTCACGCGCCGTTGTGGCCCCGGTCTGTGTAGGGTTGGATTACGCAGCCATGGCCGCGGAGCAGGCTAGTGATGCGGACGTGCGCGCGCTCCAGTCTGGACTAACAGGGTTAAGGCTGGAGAAGAGGACGCTGCTTAACGGCATTCCCCCCTTAATCTGCGACGTCTCCACGGGTCGCCCACAGCCTGTGGTTCCGGCCGCGTGGCGCCACCGCGTGTTTGAGTCGGTTCACTCTTTGGCACACCCAGGGGTGCGCGCGTCGGTCAAAATGGTAGGAGAGAAATATGTGTGGCTGGGCCTTCGCAAACAAGTGAAAGAGTGGGCGGCAGCCTGCGTGGCGTGCCAACGAGCCAAGGTTCACAGACACACGAAGGCTCCTTTGGAGCCGTTTCGCATCCCGGCTAAGAGGTTCGACCATGTCCACATGGACCTCGTAGGCCCCCTTCCGCCATCACAGGGGTACACGCATCTCCTGACAATGGTGGACCGCACCACGCGCTGGCCAGAAGCGGTTCCGCTGGCAGCAACCACGGCCGAGGAGGTGGCGCGCGTGTTTTTAACAGCATGGGTGGCGCGTTTTGGAGTTCCGTCGGACATTCCGACAGAGGCTCTCAATTTGTTTCTGAACTCTGGTCAACCATGGCCCACAGCCTAGGTGTCTCAATTCACCACACAACCGCGTACAACCCGCAGGCTAATGGGTTATGCGAACGTTTTCATAGGTCGTTAAAAGCGGCTCTGAGGGCTTCACTGATGGATGCAAATTGAGTAGACAGGCTACCATGGGTTTTATTGGGGTTACGTTCTGCACCTAAAGAGGATCTGGAAGCTTCCCCGGCAGAACTTGTTTTTGCACAACCACTCCGGCTGCCTGGGGAGTTTCTGCCAGATAACCCTGCGCCGGGCAGCTCCCCGTCTCACCTGCTGCAGCGTTGCATAGACTCAAGCACGCTGCCGGGCCCTGCCCACCACAGTTTTCCGCTCGTTTTTGTGCCTAAAGCTTTGAAAAACGCAGAGTTCGTGTTTGTCAGACACGACGCCCACCGCCCCCCACTGCACCCACCTTATGATGGACCGTTTAGAGTGCTGGAAACAGGGGACAAGCATTTTTTGCTAGACTTGGGGGGTAGGAGGGAAAAAATTGTCATAGACAGACTTAAACCTGCTTTGGTTGTGGCTGACGAGCAAGTGCTGTTGGCGAGGGCCACTCGGCGTGGAAGACCCCCACGGGGCGCTTCCCAGAGAAAAGATTCTCCAGAGCACCCACACGGACAGTCAAAAAGTTTTCACCCCCAGACATCAGCCCCCCAGCATGGCAGCGCCACGGAGGCGGCGAATCCTGGCTACAGCAGATACGGAAGAAGACTGAAGCCCAAGCAGCATGCGGGCTGATGTTGATTGTTCTACAGCATGTGGACTGATGTTAATGGTTCTATCACAGCATGTGGACTGTTACCCTTTTGTCCTATCTAAGTTGCTGGGGGGGGGGGGGGTGTGGCAACCTCCATCCATCCATCCATCTTCTACCGCTTTTCCGGAGGTCCGGGTCGCGGAGGCAGCAGTTCAAGCAGAGAAGCCCAGACTTCCCTCTCCCCAGCCACCTGCTCCAGCTCTTCAGAGGGGATACCAAGGCGTTCCCAGACCAGCTGGGAGACATAGTCTCTCCACCGAGTCCTGGGTCTGCCCCGGGGTCTCCTCCCAGTGGGACGTGCCTGAAACACCTCAAGTGGGAGGCGTCCAGGAGGCATCCTAATCAGATGCCCATACCACCTCAACTGACTCCTTTCAACGTGGAGGAGCAGCGGTTCTACTCTGAGCCTCTCCCGGATGACTGAGCTCCTCACCCTATCTCTGAGGGTGAGTCCAGCAATCCTACGGAGAAAGCTCATTTCAGCCGCTTGTATCCGCGATCTCGTTCTTTCGGTCATTACCCAAAGCTCGTGACCATAGGTGAGAGTAGGAACGTAGATTGACTGGTAAATCGACAGCTTTGCCTTAGAACTAAGCTCCCTCTTCACCACAACAGACCGGTACAACGTCCGCATCACTGCAGATGCTGCTCCAATCCGTCTGTCGATCTCTCGCTCCATTTTCCCCTCACTCGTGAACAAGACCCCAAGATACTTAAACTCCTCCACTTGGGGCAGGAGCCTGTCCCCAACCCGGAGAGGACAATCCACCTTTTTCCGGCTGAGGACCATGGACTCGGACTTGGAGGTGCTGATTCTCATCCCAGCCGCTTCACACTCAGCGGCAAACCATCCCAGCAAGAGCTGTAGGTCATTGCTAGATGAAGCCAACAGGACAACATCATCTGCAAACAACAGAGGTGAGATCCTGTGGTCACCAAGCATGACACCCTCCATTCCCTGGCTGCACCTAGAAATCCTGTCCATAAAAATTATGAACAGGACCGGTGACAAAGGGCAGCCCTGGCGGAGTCCAACTCTCACTGGGAATGACTCCGACCGAGTGTTGGCAATACGAACTAAACTCTCACAACGGTCGTACAGAGACCGAATAGCTCATAACAACAAGCCCGATACCTCATACTCCCGAAGCACCCCCCACAAAAATCCACGAGGGACGCGGTCAAATGCCTTCTCCAAGTCCACAAAACACATGTAAACTGGTTGGGCAAACTCCCACAAACCCTCAAGAATTCTCGAGAGGGTAAAGAGCTGGTCCGATGTGCCACGGCCAGGACGAAAACCACATTGCTCCTCCTGAATCCGAGGTTCGACCAACGGCCGGACTCTCCTCTCCAGTACCTTGGCATAGACCTTCCCAGGGAGGCTGAGGAGTGTGATCCCTCTAAAGTTGGAGCACACCCTCCGGTCCCCTTTTTTGAAGAGAGGAACCACCACCCCGGTTTGCCATGCCAAAGGCACTGCCCCCGACCTCCACGCAATGTTGCAGAGGCGTGTCAACCATGACAACCCAACAACATCCAGGGCCTTGAGGTACTCGGGGCGAATCTCGTCCACCCCCGGGGCCCGGCCACCAAGGAGATTTTTAACCACCTTGGCGACCTCAGCCCCTGTGATAGGCGAGTCATCCCCCTCGTCCCCAAACCCTGCTTCCTCTGTGGAAGGCGTATCAGTGGGATTGAGGAGATCCTCGAAGTATTCCTTCCACCGCCCGACGATATCCCCAGTTGAAGTCAACAGTGTCCCATCCGCACCATACACAGTGTGGACGGGGAGCTGCTTTCCCCTCCTGAGCCGCCGAACAGTTTGCCAGAATCTCTTTGAAGCCGACCGAAAGTCTTGTTCCATGGCCTCACCGAACTCCTCCCATACCCGGGTTTTTGCTTCAGCAACCACCCGAGCTGCATTCCGCTTGGCCTGCCGGCACACCTCAGCTGCTTCAGGAGTCCCACAAGCCAACCAAGCTTGATAGGACTCCTTCTTCAGCTTAATGGCCCCCCTCACCACTGGTGTCCACCACTTGGTTCGGGGGTTGCCACCACGAGATGCACTGACCACCTTGCGGCCGCAGCTCTGGGCCGCCGCTTCAACAACAGAGGTGGAGAACATGGCCCATTCAGACTCCATGTCTCCAGACTCCCTCGGAATGTGGTTGAAGTTCTTCCGGAGGTGGGAGTTGAAGACCTTCCGGACAGGGGCCTCAGCCAGACGCTCCCAGCACACCCTCACTATACGTTTGGGTCTACCAGGTCTGAATGGCTTCCTCCCCTGCCATCGGATCCAACTCACCACCAGGTGGTGATCAGTTGACAGCTCTGCACCTCTCTTTACTCGGGTGTCCAAGACATACGGTCGCAGGTCTGATGATACGATAACAAAATCGATCATCGACCTGCGACCTAGGGTGTCCTGGTGCCAGGTGCACATATGGACACCCTTATGCTTGAACATGGTGTTCGTTATGGACAGACTGTGGTTAGCACAGAAGTCCAATAACTGAACACCACTCGGGTTCAGATCGGGCAGGCCGTTCCTCCCAATCACCCCCCTCCAGGTTTCACTGTCGTTGCCCACGTGCGCATTGAAGTCCCCCAGTAGGACAATGGAGTCTCCAGGAGGAGCACCCTCCAGCACCCCAGTCACAGACTCCAAAAAGGGTGGGTACTCTGAAACATCATTTGGTGCATAGGCACAAATGATGGTCAGGACCCGTTTCCCAACCCGAAGGCGCAGGGAAGCAACCCTTTCGTCCACCCGGGAAAACTCCAATATAGAGGCAGCAAGGTGGGGCGATACAAGAATACCTACCCCTGCTCGTCGCCTCTCACCCGGGGCAACTCCAGAAAAGGCCAAGCTCCAGCCCCTCTCCAGGAGACTGGTTCCGGAACCGGAGCTGTGTGTTGAGGTGAGGCCGACTATATCTAGCCGGTATCGCTCAATCTCGTACACCAGCTCAGGCTCCTTCCCCACCAGAGAGGTGACATTCCACGTACCAAAAGCCAGTTTAGAAAGCTTGGGATCAGTCCGCCAAGGTCTCCGCCTTTGACTGCCACCTAATCCACATAGCACCGGACCTCCATGATCCCTCCTGCAGGTGGTGAACCCACTGGAGGGCGGACCCATGTAACTCCTTCGGGCTGAGCCCGGCCGGGTCCCATGGGTGGAAACCCGGCCACCAGACGCTAGCCTTCGAGCCCCTCCCTCAGGCCTGGCTCCAGGGTGGGGCCCTGGTAACCCCATACCGGGCGGGGTACACTGAATCCTTGATATACAATTTATCATGAGAGTCTGTTGGATCGTTCTTAGTCTGGCCCTTCACCCAGGACCAGTTTGTCTTGGGAGACCCTATCAGAGGCAAATTGCCCCGGACAACATAGCTCCTGGGATCACTGGGGCACGCAAACCCCCCCACCACGATAAGGTGACGATCCATGAGGGGGGTGTGTGGCAACCTGGGGAGTGCATAATGGTTTACCACCTTAGACAGGAACAAAGGACGCGAAGTTAACCTTTTGTGTGTGAGAAGTTTCTAGATGCCCTAGTAAGATAACAGGGAGGTGTCAAGGATGAATGGACTGACTGCAGTCGGACGGGGAGATTATCTTTTGTGTGTGAGAAGAGTCTAGAAGGAGATCATCTTTTGTGTGTGAGAAGAGTCTTGAAGGATGTCATGTTATTTGAGGGAAGAGTTCTTACTTGTATGCCATTCTGTCTATGCTCCTTGTGTGAGTCGTGTAATAAACCGCCTGAACCAAATCCGCCTCATTATTTACACGCTCCACACGCAATACTTTTTTAGCTATATCACCCAGCCCGAGAATGAACAGGGCAGAACTATGTGTTCCAGTGTGGAAGTGTGGCACACAGAGGGAGGCATGTCAGTCTGAAGATTTTTATTACATCCACATTTTCAATTTTATCATGGACTTACTAGGCATTAATGTGTTTATTTTGAGGGGCATAAATAAATGAACAAGGAGTGTGCAGCATTTTATTTTGCATTTTATAAAGCAAATAATATAATGCATTTTATAATGCAATTTATAATATTTTGTATTTTATAATGCCTTTATTGTTGCATTTGTGATGTATTTGTGATCATGTGTTTTATTTTATTGTGAAGCACTTTGTGATTCTTTCTGTGATAAGTGCTATATAAATAAATTTTAGTTACTTACTTTTACTTATTTTTCACTGTAACTCCCCAGAGGAGATGCGTCCACATCTGCCTTAGCTACGCGCTCCCAGGTTTCCAGCCGGGCTGAGGCCTGCCTACGGTTATGGTTCTCCCCCAGCAAGCTCCCCGATTGCAACTTGTCAGCCCCTGGCAGGGGCCACCGAGAGCAAACTCACTTTGTGATGGGGGTCGACAGCAGACGGGGAGCCACACTAGATCTCCTCCTTCTTTCCTGCCCAGAAGGGACTGGGATAGAGTGCCACAAACCTCTTCAGACCCTCGCATGAGACAGGGGAGACTCTCGGTTAGTAAAAGAAACAGGAGAGGGAGCACTCCATCTCCCCACAGGCCGAGAGTGATTTCTGCACCATCATTACCTCCGCCAAGGAGGTTATGTTTTCATCGGCGTTGGTTTGTCTGTCTGTCTGTTTGTCTGTCTGTTTGTTTGTTTGTTTGTTTGTTAGCAAGATAACTCAAAAAGTTATGGACGGATTTTCATGAAATTTTCACAGATTGTCAGAAATGGGGTATCCTACAGATGATTACATTTTGGTGGTGATCCGGATCACCGTCCACAAGAAAACCGCCATTACGGAAAATGACATTTTCGTCAATAACTACTGAACCACTAATCCTATCATTCTGAATCCAATTGTTAGTCATATGTTTTCATGGTCAAGGAATCTGAAAACGTACACACAAACACTGTATGGGGGGAACTGTGGCGCTAAACCGCTATATAAGTGCAGGTTAGTTAGTTAGTTAGTTAGTTAGTAAACCGCCATTACGGAAAATGTCATTTTTGTCAATAACTACTGAACCACTAATCCTATCATTGTGAATCCAATTGCTACTCATATGTTTTCATGGTCAAGGAATCTGAAAACATACACACAAACACTGTATGGGGGGAACTGTGGCGCTAAACCACCATTACGGAAAATGCCATTTTCGTCAATAACTACTGAACCACTAATCCTATCATTGTGAATCCAATTGCTACTCATATGTTTTCATGGTCAAGGAATCTGAAAACATACACACAAACACTGTATGGGGGGAACTGTGGCGCTTGGCGGAGGTCTGCGCTCTCCAAGTGCTTTTCTAGTTAATGAAAGTTTATGAAAGTTTACACAGGCATCATCCTCTTTTCCTGAAGTTTCAAACCTATTCATGTCCGTGTGTTGCATCCGTGCCACTACATTAACCTCTTGCACTCCGGGATACTGCGGGTGGTCACGTCTCTGCGTCCTAGGGCGCACTGAAAAAAAAAGCTGCAGACACAGCCGTGAACAGAAAGCCAAAGGAGTGCTTTGATTGGTTTAGATTTGATTGACCTCTCATTCGACTAATAAGAGCCTTGAATTGGGTTTCTGAAACCTTGAAGAACCAATGACTGAAAACCTAGCAAGAAGGACCCGCCTACCAACGGCTGCGAATGCAGCGAGCCAATTGAAGCAGAGAACTTCGACGATTGAAAGCGTACGTCCCATGTATAAAATCTGTTTTGTGTAAACCGCTGGGTGACACACACGCGTTCGCCAGTCTTTTTTTCTTACTACTGTTCTTATTTGTTTTGAAAAATTGTTCGCCAAAACCGCAATCATGGAAGCACAAAACCGCAATAATAGAATCATGGTTTGACCGGATCGCGTGACCAGAACCACGAGTCCGTAACAAGCGGACCAGCGTCATGTTCGTCTGACAATGAGAAAGAGAAGTTCACCAGCGACACTGCTGTTGTGGACAGGTGTTATAAGCTAAATTATTCTTTATCCCTGAAAATTGTAATCAAAATGACTTTTGACCGATCGGTAAATTACAACTGTGCGTCATCGCAACATGAAAACCGTGGCGCACGGACTGGACACGGTCCGTGCGCCGCGTCCAGACCGTGAACGCCCCCCACCCCCACCCCCACTACTCTTCTGTAGCGGGTTGCAGATATTATTGCAGATATTTTAGTACAACTGTGCGTAGTAGACCGCGGCGCACCGTCCCCGCGGTCCGTCATGTAGCGATGAGCGATGTCCGTCCTCTGTAGCGGGGGTGGGGGGGTGGGAGTTGTTATCTTCTACATTACAGATATTTTAGTATAATTTTTAGTGCACTGTAGGTTATTTTTTCTTGTAAAAAAAAAAAAGCAACACATTTTTTACGTGGCATGCTTCTTTGTGTGTGGGGGCTTGTTTGTTCATTCATTCATTCATTCATGAATGAATAAATAACCCCCCCCACACACACACGCACACACACAGCCCTTCATCTTTCATTAGAGCCCAAGATGAAGCTTCTATATTGAATCATTCAAAAGTTGCAGACGTTTTTCCAAACTGTGCCATTTGGCACAGTTTGGCACAGTTCAAAAATGCCTGGGAACTACCTGAGTAAAAAGCTGTGTAATATATTCATTTTTTGTGGTATTGTTACAAAATTTTGACCTCAGCTTGATAACACTTGGTTCTACATTTCTGTTGCATTTTCCAGCCCGGATCTGACAGCTGTGTGTTATTTGCAAGCATTTGTATCCAAAAAAACACCCAGGCGAAATTTATTTTCTTCAAGTTCAGTATGTTTAGATGACTGTTACTCAGTGGCAGGAGCACTTAGAGAGATTATGACTGTTTTGCCAAAAAATTCAAAGTGTTTTCTTTTAAATGTGACCAACCCCATGAAGATGATGCAAAGGGTTGAAGAACAGCTTTTGATTTACTTTGGGTACGTTATTTTTAGGCGTTTTTAGGGAAATTGACCAGAGTGCAAGGGGTTAAACCATTCAGCTGATTTTTCAGCCCATTCTCCCATGTTTGTTCTCTCTAAAATAACTAACTGGGCATCATGTGATGATCAGGCAAGCGTGCTCCCCCTCCCCTCCTGTTCCTGGTTTCCCGCTCCGGATTATTGGACGCACCTGCGTGATTACACACCTGCTGCATCTGATGAGCCAGCGTATTAAAGATCCAGCGTGTGGAGAGCTCATCGCTGGATTGTCTGGGTTTGCAGCCGCAATTTATGTCAAGCTTTGTTTCATTATCATTGTTATAGTATACTTACCTAGTGTGTCTTGCTCCTCAGGTTGCTGACACCCGCAGGTGTGTCTCCGGAGCTGATCACACCCGCCTGACCAGGGAGATCAGTAGGTCCACCTAGGTCTCTGTCTTCCCTCATTCCCTGGTCCCTGCTGGAGTTCCTTGTTGGACTCCACTGCTCAAACAGTAAGTGCGCTTTCCCACATTATTCTCCCATTGGACAATCTGTCAATTATAATCTCTGTCTGCTCTCTCCCATAGGCTACGTGCGCTCCAGTGGCCACCTGTCTTGCGACAATTAAGTTGGCATTTTTGTGTTCTGCTTTCCTTGAGTTTTGCATTTTTATCTTCTGTGAGTTTTTCAATAAAATTGTGAAACTTTTCGTTGGAGTCTGAGTGATCATTCTAACCCTGATCTGAATCATGACAGAACAATCCAGCCAGGATCAAGGTTCAGCGAGCGCTCAGCCAGGAGAAACAGTCAGCACTCGAGCGTTTGGGTGCCACGGAACTCCAGGTCGCATTCCTTTCTGAGCAGCTTCAAACTATCTCTCGGCAACTGGTGACTGTTACCGAGCACCTGTGTCAGCTTCCTGGTGCGGCGCCTCCTCCTGCACCTGCTGTCCCGGCAGCGGTTGCCATCCGCAGGAACATCTCTGTTCCCACACCTGCCCCCTATGGGGGGGGGGGGGGTTGCAGGGGGTTCCTGCTTCACTGCCTGTTGTATTTCCGGCAGGTGGAGGGGGAGTATAGGGATGATGTGTCCAAAATACATTTCATGACATTGTTGTTGTGAGGCCAGGCGCTCAAGTGGGCACAGTCCATCTTGAACAGCCCGGAAGGACCCCTTTATTCATTTGAGCAATTTGTGCAAGAGTTCTCAGGGCCTTTCAACCATTCAGAGAGTGAGGGGAAGATTGTTAGCCCACTCATGGGGCTTTGGCAGGGGGATCGGTCCGTGGCCAATTTCTCTACCGAGTTCCGGGTCGCTGCGGCGGACTCCAGCTGGAATGACATTGCCCTGCACAGCGCGTTCCTCTCAGGTCTGAATTCTCATCTCTGCGATGAGCTGGCTATCCATGCATCTCCCTCCTCCCTGGATGAGCTCATCACGCAAGCAGTGGCCCTTGACAACCAGTTCAGGGAGTGGGCAAAGGAGTGGGAGGCAACTGTCTCTCCGCTTGCTTCCCGGCCGGCCAGCCCTCCTCTTGGTGCCGCTCCACTGGCCCCTTCTGAGCCGATGGTACTTGGTAGGTCCCATCTGACTCAGGAGGGGTGTTGGTGTCAAGAAAAGCGGGGGGGAGGGGCGTGTTTCTGTTGTGGGGTCCCAGGGCACGCTGTCCCGAATTGTCCTGTGAGGCCAAAAGACCCGGCCCGTCAGTAACTGTGGGGAGGCTGGCGGGAGGGTCCTCGCAAAATCCTCCCAATCATTTTGAACTCTTGGCCCTCATTCAGTTACTAGGGGCCGAGTTCAAAACCTCCGCCATGGTTGATTTGGGGGCCATGGTGCGGAAATTACAGATACCCACCAGGAATGTCCCGACACCTTTGTCGGTCTCGGCAGTTTCGGGCAGTACCATCGCAGTGATTACCGTGCCCCAATCTAACACCACCATGATCCTGGGGTATCCGTGGCTCCGCATACACAACCTCATCATTTATTGGAGTCAGGGCTCCATTTCGTCCCGGAGCCCTTTCTGCCTCTCTTCGTGTCTCCGTTTGGACGCATATTTGCCTTTGCTCCCCTCCGGCCGAGCCGGTGGATCTCAGCTCCATGCCCGAGGTTTATCATGACTTAGGGGAGGTCTTTAGCAAGTCCAGAGCCCTATCTTTACCACCTCACCGGGGCTAGGACTGTGCTATTGGTCTCCTCCTGGGCACGCCGCTGCCATCCAGCTGGTTCTACAGTTTATCTGTGCTGGAGAGGGAGGTGATGGAGACCTACATTAAAGACTCCCTGAGCACCGGCATAATTCGCCCCTAGTCTGCTCCACTCAGCGCGGGGTTCTTTTTTGTAGAGAAGAAGGATGGGTCTCTGCGGCCGTGTATTGATTACCGCGAGCTTAACGCGATTACCCAGAAGGATAAGTATCCACTGCCTCTCATTAATTCAGTGTTTGAGTTACTGCAACGGGTGCGTTTTTTTTTTACTAAGCTCGACCGCCGCAATGCATATCATTTAGTCTGCATTTGGGAGGGGGATGAGTGGAAGACAGCATTTAAAACACCTTGGGGCCATTTTGAATATTTGGTCATGCCGTTCAGGCTGACCAACACCCTTGCTGTCTTCCAGCGGTTAATTAACGACATCCTATGAGACATGGTGAACCAGTTCATGTTTGTTTATTTGGATGATATTTTAATTTTTTTTCACACCCTGGAGGAGCACCTAGTCCACGTTTGGTCAATCCTGCAGTGGTTGCTGGAGAACCTGCTTTTTGTGAAAGCTGAGAAGTGTGAATTTTCCACTCGCTCTACTTCATTTTTGGGGTTCATCATCACCGAGGGCACGGTAAAGGCCGATCGGGCAAAAATTAAGGTGGTAGTAGATTGGCCGACCCCCCAGTCCAGGAAGGATCTCCAATGCTTCCTGGGCTTCACCAGGAAGCGATTCATCCGAGACTACTCTAGGGTGGCGCAACCGCTCATGCAGTTGACGTCAACCAAAAGTCCGTTCAAGAGGTCCGAGGCAGCTGAACGAGCTTTTGTGACCCTAAAAGGCCTATTCACCAATGCGCACATTCTGGCGCAGGTGGATCCCGTGGTGCAGTTTGTGGTCGAGGTGGATGTTTCTGATTCGGGGTGGGCGCTGTCCTCTCCCAGCACTCCTCCTCCGATCAGGGGAGGTGATTCAGTCGGGGCATACCAGTTTTTCGCCTGTCATCCCGGTATTTCCCAAACTACTGACTTACTCCGGAGGGTGTTTTGGTGGCCCACACTCAGGAGGGATGTGCGAGAGTATGTCAAGGCCTGTCACACCTGTTCTGTTAACAAGACTGACTCTTCCCCTCCTGCAGGTCTCCTCCATCCCCTCCTGGTGCCGGGTCGCCCATGGTCACACATTTCCCTGGACTTCGTCACAGACCTACCTCCATCCCAGGGGAATACCGTTATTCTCACTATAGTCGACCGCATCTCAGAGGCCATCCATCTTATTCCCCTCCCCAAGCTGCCATCTGCCCCAGAAACGCCCGACCTACTGACGCAGCACATCATCTGGCTGCACAGTATTCCCATTGACATCGTCTTGGACCGGGGATCCCAATTCATGTCCCAGTTGTGGAAGACATTCTGCCGCTTCTTGGGTGCGACCGCCAGTTTGACTTCAGGATACCATTCCCAAAGTAATGGTCAGGCTGAGCATGCTAATCAGTCCCTGGAGGCCACCTTAAGGTGTGTAGCATCCTCTAACCCGACCACCTGGAGCTCCCATTTGACCTGGGTGGAATATGCACACAACTCGGCGATCTCCTCCTCCACTGGGCTTATGCCATTCAAAGCATTGATGGGTTATACCCCACCTTTGCTGCCCATGGCAGAGAGGGGCCTTGCCATCCCATCCATGGAGACCCATGTGCACCAGTGCCGCCGCCTGTGGGGGGCCACGAGGGCTGCCCTCCTTTGCTCTGTGGAACGGAATAGACTAGCTGTCTTCTGACCAGATCCAGCTGAAGACAGAGTCCCGGAAACTCTCCTCCCAATACCTGGGCCCCTACACCATCAAGCGGTTGATCAACGATGTCACCGTTTAGTTGGACTTGCCACCCTCTATGCACATCCATCCCACATTTCACATCTCAGAGATTAAGCCCCTCTCCGCCTGTCCCGTCTGGCCTCCTCCGGACGCCCCTCCGCCCCCCGGATCATCAACGGACAAACCGCGTACACAGTGGAGAGGATCCTGGGCATGCATCATCGGGGGCGGGGATGCCAGTACCTTGTTCATTGGAAAGGATATGGTCCATAAGAGAGGTCTTGGATCCCGGGGTCGTACATCTTGGATAAGCGCATGATTCGGGCATTCCATCAAACCCATTGATGCAAGCCCAGTGGGATGCCAGGAGGCATCCCTTGGGGGGGGGGGCGCATTGTGATGATAAGCCAAGCGTGCTCCCCCTCCCCTCCTATTCCTGGTTTCCTGCATCTGATGAGCCAGCGTATTTAAAATCCAGCATATGGCGAGCTCATCGCTGGAACGTCTGGGTTTGTAGCCACAATTTATGTCAAGCTTTGTCTCATTATCATTGTTATCGTATACTTACCTAGTGCGTCTTGCTCCTCAGGTTGCTGTCACCCACAGGTGTGTCTCCGGAGCTGATCACGCTCGCCTGACCAGGAAGATCAGTACGTCCACCTAGGTCTCTGCCTTCCCCCTGTCCCCTGGTCCCTGCTGGAGTTTACTGCCGGACTCCGCTGCTCAAACCATAAGTGCACTTTCCCGCATTATTCTCCCTTTGCAGAGTCTGTCACTTATAATCTCTGTCTGCTCTCTCCTGTAGGCTATGGGCATTCCAGGGGGCACCTGTCTTGTGAAAATTAAGTTGGCATTTTTGTGTTTCGTTTTCCTTGATTTTTGCATTTTTATTTTCTGTGAGTTTTTCAATAAAATTGTGAAACTTTTCATTGGATGAGTGATCGTTCTCGGGATCAATTTCTCGGGTTTCAGTGATCGTTCTGGCAGCTCTGCGTTTGAACCTAACCCTGATCTGTATCATGACACATCAACTGTGACTGATGTATCCCTTATTACCAAGCAGCATCACTATCGAGTTCACTTTAGATAATGTGCCTCTGTGCATTAAAGGGTTGGGCAGGAGTGCTTTGGATTGGATTATCCAAAACTCACCTCTGAATAATTAGACAGAAAATTAATTTTTGTGCTGTTGCGATAAGGAAATGAACCTGGAAACGCCCATAAATGCGTTCTATGTCACTGACAACTGGCGAGTGACAGTGTCCTTGTAATATGGCCCTAAAAGTTTATGATACACCAAACTGGAAGAAGTAGAGTCTTCTCTAGAGATGAATCTGGTTTGGTTAAATAAAGTAGTCCGAACCATTTTGTAACAAATATGAAAATATAAAATGTACATGTGACATTTTGCATTTTATAGAATATAATGCCAAAAAGCTATAGTTGATACGTAATATACAGTCATGTGAAAAAATTAGGACACCCCATTAAATATTCAGTTCTTTATTAAGAAATGTTCACATAACTGTTTTTGTTTTTATTTGCATTTTTTAACACTTATTTTAGCCATTGTAAGTGGGAATGAATGTGGGGGTGTCCTGAAAAAGAATGGGGAGGTGGGGGTTGTGGTGACCCACCACAGTCTACATGGACATTCAATCCTCACACTCAGTAAGTCCGGAGGAAGCAGAAGACCATTCACATACGGACAGAGAACCCCTGGGGGGACAACCAGAACAATGGACTATTGTTTATACATCCCCGGATTAAGGAGATGACGTCCGGGCGCCAGTGGTCATGTTAATCATATGTATTGACTGATATGTATATCAATATGCTAATGTGCCATGCATTCTCTCTGTTTGTATAACATATAAAGAAGCACACGACAGCAGAAGACAGTACAGCACTGTAGCACACAGCGCTACAAGTGCGTATCATTAGGATGGAGGAAATAAAACTCTGCATCCTTCCAGCTCATCATATCTCGCCTAATCATATTCCTCCACACTGGTGACCCTGACGTGATATGGTGCGCCCCTCGCCTGATCTATTCCCTTCTCCACACTGGTGACCTGAAGAGAGAGAATGACCGTCTGCTCCCTCTCACCGCGCTGTGGATCCCAGAGGACCAGAGAACGCCTGCAACATCTTCATCCTCACCGGAGCGCGCTCCCTGGAGCGGGCAGTGCTTGGACCGACACACACCATGAACGGTGACACGAGCGAACCAAAGGAAGCAGCCTGAACGGGGAAGGACATCGGTGCCGACTGCGTTGATTTCCACTAAGCTCCCTGACCCCGACTCAGCTCGCAACAACGAAGCCCCGCACGCACACCGCAGGATTACGAGGGCAGCGCAACTGCCAGCTATGTGGTCACTGCGCCAAGCGCAAGCCACGCATGGGACAAAACCGGCTCCACAGACTGATAGAGCATCCTCCGCCGCTGCACATGCCCAAGAAACATGGCCGATTGCCACCCTCGGAACCTTCAGGGCTGCTCACGCACCTGAAGCAGACGTGCAGCCCACACACAGGATTTTGTATGGGTTTCTCAGCCACGGCGCACAATGGGAATTTAGCCGATTGCTGTCCCCGATGGCTTTAGGGCTGTTTCCGCACCTAAAAGCCAGACTGCCAGGTCCCTCACACAGCTGCAGTTGTTTCACAGCCACTACGCATCCTCGGGGAATTTGGCCGCTTGCCTTCCCCACATCCTAGCTGGACCGAGCCATGAGAAGAGTCAGAGACTTCATTTTTTTTTTTACAGCCGCTGTGGATCACCACCAGGTTTAACGGGAAAGTCCCTCACCATCGCGGATCCATACACAATTTTTGCGCGGTCCAGACACCTTTGACGTCCCGGGTCGGCACTCACTTACTCCCACACCCTCCCCCTCCTCCTCCACAGCGCTCTTCCCGCACCTCACTCCCTAAAGCCAGCCGATCGCCGTCTGGTTCCATTATGCACGACGCACACCGGCCCCGGCACCCACGATCCACGGCTGTTCAACGTGCTGGAACTCGGAGCGGAGCACATCGTCCTTTCCACCCCTCCCCTGTCCCCCCCACGGACTGACACCCTCCAACACTCCTCTGAAGCAGGACAGTTCTACCGGAGCTGGAGCCCAAATGACGGGGGGGGGGGGAGGGTCACAGCCCCTGCTGAGTGCTCTGGGGGGAGCCCTGTGGTGACCCACCACAATCTACATGGACATTCAATCCTCACACTCAGTAAGTCCGGAGGAAGCAGAGGACCATTCACATAAGGACAGAGAACCCCTGGGGGGGACAACCAGAACAATGGACTATTGTTTATACATCCCCAGATTAAGGAGAAGACGTCCGGGCGCCAGTGGTCATGTTAATTATATGTATTGACTGATATATATATCAATATGCTAATGTGCCATGCATTCTCTCTGTTTGTATAACATATAAAGGAGCACACGACAGCAGAAGACACTACAGCACTGTAGCGTACAGTGCTACAAGTGCGTCTCATTAGGATGGAGGAAATAAGACTCTGCAACCTTCCAGCTCGTCATATCTCGCCTAAACTTATTCCTCCACAGGGTGTCCAAATTTATTCCTATTTGTTTAGAATTACATTTTACAGAAAATTTGAAAAAAGTCTTTAATTCATTTTTAATTGTTTAGTTGCATTACATGAATCTCCCAGTATTTTTAACATTGATATCAATTATCCATATGTCCAAATATGTTAAAAAAAAACCCCAACAACAACAAAAAAACACACACACAGGCTTATACAGAGTGTCCAAATTTTTTTACATGACTGTATATAGAAGAAGAAAAGAGCATATTGGAGGGAAAGTGTAGAAAATGTCAGCTTTGGCTTTGGCTTTGTATGTAATATCCATGAGTCAGAGGCTGACCTATGTGAAGTGAAGGTGGGAGTATTTGAGCAGCAAGATATCTTGGCTCACCCAGGATCTTTGAAAACTGTATTCAACAACTCAATCATACGTTTTTTTATAGCATCAATATAGTGTCATATTAGAAAAAAAACTTTGAGAACATTTTTAGTATTCCTAAATAAATGACAATGCCAATGAAATTTATGAAGAGAGAAATACACTCTCTTCAGTAATTTACTGAGGAAGATTTTTAGCTTACAAATTTATTGTAAGGTGCTTTTCATTAAAATAGTTTCTTGAAACTTTAAGAGATACTTTTATTTATTTTTTTATTTTAGTTTATTTTAGTTTATTTTTTAATGCACAATGAAATAAATATTGTCAAGTCTTATTAAATTTCTGTTATGGCTTGAGAATTTTAGTATAGCAATAACTAAACAAAAAGGGTAAAATGCAATTCAACTAATGACATGCTGCTGATAGAGCTTGAAAAACAAATTATCTTGTATTAGCAGATTACTCACTGTTGTGAGGATACATTAAAATTTATAATTAATTATCTTGAAGGACACAATTAAGTGCTTTTCTTATCTTATTCATTTGATGCCCTTTCAATGTGTGAAGAAGAAAAAAGGAGAAAATAGATTAATGAGTAAGTAAATGTGTTGGGATATTTCTGGAAAATGAAAACTCAGTTCTCAGTAATAATGAATTGTACAACTGTTGGATTGTCTCAGACCGTTAGTCATTATCATCCAAAAGTTGTACACTTCTTTTTGGTGTGAGGAAATTCTGAATGTCTAGGAGGAGAAACAAAGAGCAGAGCAGTAGATTTCTGGAAGAGTGAATTGTGACATGAAAATGTGACATAGTGTTGCTCCATCTTTACAGCTTTACTGCAACAGTGCCTCCACTATGAGTGTTGATATTAAAAATCTATATTTATGCCTTTTATCATCTTTTAAGATAAGATAAGATAAGATAAGCCTTTATTAGTCCCACAATGGGGAAATTCCAGGATTGCAACAGCACAGGGATAGCAACACTCAGAGCAACAATCAGAAGGCAAGAAAAAAAAAAAAGCAAGAGCAGCTAATATACATATGTACATATTACTATATATATATATATATATATATATATATATATATATATATATATATACAGTATATATATATATACAGACACAGTGCAGAGCATTGTAGCTGGATGGAATAAATATATGAGTATGTAAACACACAGTGCGGAGCATTGTAGCTAGATGGAATAAATATGTAGATATACTATAAACACCCACAGTACATTATTGGTGTCAACCAGTCTTCTTCATCTTCTTTTTCATATCTGCAGCTCCCAAAACCTTCACCTCCAACCTTAGGAGCCAAGTACAGAACCCGAGCAGGCATTAGTGTCATTCTGTTCTAACATGGACTATTCATCCTGTATTTTTCTCTTTGTGCTGCTGTTTTTTTTTTCTGTCTACTTATATACCAGAAGGATTCTGTCCATTTTGCTGCTGTAGAAATGGCTGTTTGGGGCTTCTCTCTCTCTCTCTCTCTCTCTCTCTCTCTCTCTCTCTCTCTCTCTCTCTCTGGGGGCTTATTATTTTTTGCAAGAGTGACTCATCCAGGGCGTTGTGATCTCAATAAAACCGTCAGGAACTATTGCTCAAACGAAAAAAAAAAAAGGTTGTTCATTCTGGCACTAGCATAACTTTTCTCTGTTGATGTTCAGTCTAACAGCTTGCCATTAAAATCTGCAAATAATGTTTTCAAAATACAGTTACTTTATGTGTTTCCTAGAAACATTATTTCCTAACAGAGGTCTGAAGGTTATTGTCTATCGCAGGAGTGTGACTCCTTGGGCTCCTTTTGACTATAACCAGTGACTCCCTGTGGATTTGGCAAAAACCAAAAATTGCAAATCTGCTGTATCCACCTTATTCCTGGGGGTGCCGCTGTAGAAACGATTATGGGCAGAGCTTCCGGTTTGGGCTGCAGTAGTGTTAAATCAGTCAGCAAGAGTGAAGTAGCAGGGACATTTAAAATAGCATTTTTATGACTTTTTCAAATTCATTTTAATGTATAGCCCACATACATGTTTTGCACTCAAGTGGCAGCTAATTTCAGCATTTGTAGTTTTTGTATTTTTTGAATGTTTTGGCATAGTTCTGGTACTTGTTGCCGGTGTTCGTGGTTGTGCCATAGACTGTATAAATGGAGGCTTCTCACCAGCAATGTGTAGATCATGCACTGAAAACTAAAGAGGACTGTTGGTGTGATCAGTGGTACAGACACAGGACTGACAACACCACCAGGTAGGTTTTCACTTATATGAATGTAACAGATGTGACGTTTATGTGTTATATATGTCACCAGAATGAAGGATGCATTAAGTAAAATAATAAATAAAAAATAGTAACAATTTGCTTCCTAAGGCTTAACGATTTAAGAAAGATATCAAACAGTTTTTTTTTGGGGGGGGGGGGGGTTGCATTCGTTGCACTGCCTTGGAACGATATGGACTTCAGCATGCATTAATTTTTAAATTATCACAAAAAGTAGGTCAATAATCTTCTGAACAATTGTCAGAAAATGTCTGTATATGTTTAGTTAAATAACAAGCATTTATGGCATGCATAAGTATTTTAATTTTGGGGTAAAACGAACGGCTGCAGCCATCTGTATATACCATGACAGCCAAGCACAGTGCTGTGGTGTACGCTGCTCTGGTGGTGTGCGGCTCTGGTGGTGTGCCTGCTCTAAGGTAAATTTGATTATGTCCAACATATTCTAACAAAATGCAGCCAACTTTATTGCAGTGGAGACATTGATGTATCTCAGAGATTTTATTTGTTTACAGCATTAGCATCTTAGCAGCAGCGCTAACAAATGGAGCTACTGTCTGCAAGGCCACTTTTTAAGGTCATCTTCCCATCCCTTGATAGTCATGGGAAGTGGTATGATTATATTTCTGTTTTTGAGGTGCAAAAGGCCATGTTCCCACATTTTTGATGCAAAAATGCACAGTTGCTGGTTTTATTTTATCGCTCTGCTATTGAGAGCATTCTGTCATATGGCATCACGGTTTGGTATGAGGGCTGTTCAGCCACAGACCGCAAAGCCTTCCAGAGAGTGATCGAGACTGCGCAAAAAATCACTGGCTGTTCTCTCCCTTCTCTGGAAGAGATTTCCAGGTCTCGGTACCTCAACAGAGCTACTGCCATCATTAAAGACTGTGCTCATCCAGGCCATGACTTCTTTCACTTGCTCCCCTCGGGAAAGCGGTACAGATCCCATAAAACCCGGACTACCAGGTTTAATCATAGTTTTTTCCCAGCAGCAGTACGTATTTTGAACGGATTTATGTAACACGCACAGACTGCTGATACTTTTTTTTGTTATTTTAGGTTATTTTGTAGCAACAACCCTGTGTGCATAAGCTGGTCTTTTGTATTTATCGCTAAGTATGTTTTTCATTATTGCTACGTACATATTGTATTCAACTTTTAGGTAATTTTGTTTCAAGCATTATTTATTGTTGTAATCATAAGAATGTTAAATGCATGAGTGAACTGTGAATGTGATAGTTTGTTTATAGTTTGTTTTTAGGTAGCAGCATCTCAGTTTCGTTGCATTGTTCATTAACAATGGAATGACAATAAAGGCACTTTGACTTTGACTTTGACTTTGACAAAAGTCATTGTTTCTTAACAAGGAAAAGTGTCCCGTTTCAATGACAACCATACGTTCTAAACTAGTACCGGAAGTTGCTACCATAATTCACGCAAGGCATCATGGGGGCTAGGAATAAGGTGGATACAAGAAAGGTTTCAAAAATTATGAATTTAAAAGGGGTAAAAGAGCAAATTCATATTAGGTAAAGTAGGATTGTCCCAATATTAGCTTTTCACTATACAAGTATTATACCTGGAAATACCATGGTAGCTATTTCAGCGATATCTGTAACCCAGATCATCAGCAATGTCATAGCTCATTCCAGCTTGATAAACACACCACATGCTCATAAACAGCTTTCGTCTCTCTGTACATACAGATGTGCTAAAATTTATTTTGCGTAAAACCCTTACACAAAAAAACCAAAACACAACTATCTCTAAAATAACTTGAATCTCCTGAAAGTTTAATGGCCTCCCTCAACGTTTATATCATATTTAACACAAATCAGATTTTACTTTTGGCAAATGGCATTAATATGACGGCATTAATTTCCATAGTTATGCTGATGACACCCAACTTTATATCGTTGTGTCTCCTGATGACATGGAACCAATTAACACCCTTTTTTTAACTGTATTTTAGTCATGAAATGGTCAGTCAGAGAGCAACTCATACTGGCTCGGACGTCACCTGGGTTAACAAGGTCAGGAGTTCCTGGCAGCGGAAGGCGAAGGACAGAGCTGCGTGGAGGAATCTGATCAGACCTAAATGAAACAGTCACTGTCGCCCCCGACAGACTGCTATGATGATGATGATGATGAGACATTAAGTCATGGATGGCAGCAAACTTTTCTCAGCTTAACCAGAACAAAACTGAAGTTTTAGTTATCGGCCCTGAAGCTCAGAAAGAGAAAATTTTACCAAAATTACATAGTCTGGGGACTTCCGGTTATGGCTGCCACGTAGGACGGACGTGTCTCGCTCTGCTCTGCTCCTGGAAAAAAAAATCGGCAAATAACTCTCTCATTTGGGACAGAACGTATCCCAGCATTTGGGCGAGGATATGTCGGCGAAGCCTAAGGCTGGAAAACCAGGAAAAGGAAAAAGCGAGCCGCCGAAACAGTCCAAATTAACGGACTTTCAGGTCTGTGACGCAGCAAACAAGGCTCCATATATGGCGGAGGAAGCTGGCGGCGGTGCGATTTCTGCGGGGAATGGCGCAGATGCGCTGATGGCTGCCATGAGTTCAATGAGAGCGGACTTTTCCTCTAGATTTGATGGGATTATGACAGCGCTGGAAGGAATAAGAAAGGAATTGGGTGACTGTGTAGAACGAACGGCGCAGATGGAGCTCCGTCTCGCTAGTGCTGAAGATGACGTCACCCGTCTTCAATTAAAGGTGCGCACTTTGGAAAAAAAAAATAAATCTCTGGAAGATAATATTTTGGATTTGGAATCTCGGTCGAGACAGAATAACTTGAGGCTGGTGGGTCTTCCAGAGGAATCAGAAGGTCGGGACGTATGTTCCTTTCTGGAAAAGTGGATTCCGGAGGTGCTGGGCAGCGAGGAGTTGCAATCAGCAGTGGTTCTGGAAAAAGCACATCGTATTGGCCCACGGAGAGATAAGGGACCGCCGAGGACCTTAATTATGAAGTTTCTAAGCAACAGAGACAGGATGAAGATCTTCAACGCTGCACGTGCTAAAGGAGAGATTAAACACCAGGACCAGCAGGTGCGGTTCTACCCAGATTTGGCCACAGGAATCCAGCAATTGAGGAAGCAGTTTGATCCCGTACGTAAGGAGCTGCGCAACCTTGGGATTCGTCATGGTGTAATCTATCCTGCGAGACTGCTGACCACGTATGAGGGCAGAACCCACATCTTCAAGACCCCAGAGGAGGCGCAGGAGTTCATCAAGAAGATCAAAGAAGAAGAAGAGACTGGTGGGAGCTAAGCATGAACAAAATATAAGGTAGAATAACTAAGCATTTGCACAGGCATCTGACTGACTTGAAGTAAATAGTAAGTTTACAAAATATAGATTGTATTATATATTAAAAAAAACAAAACAAAAACAAAACAAACAAACAAAAAAAAAAACTAGGATGTACAAAGTTGGTAAAAATTTTGGAGTTAAGTTGGAAAACTACAGAGGAGAGTTAATGTTACGTCATTAAAAGCAGTAGAGTTAGGGTGATTGGGAGGATGAAGAAGGAGTGGCTTAGGCTGTTCCCCGTGGATGTGGAACAGTCGATGGCTATATCGGGAGACAGAATTTTTCTTTTGATTTTGGGGGGTTTGCCACAAGTGTGGGAAGGGGGAATTTGTTTGTGTGTAGTTTGTAGGATGAATGTTCAACCACTCATGTTTTTGCTTCTCTGTATGAGCATGTTTACACTGCAAGGTAATCCCAAACTCTCTATTGATCATGGACCAAAGTGTTAATCTTAATTTAACTTCATGGAATTGCAGAGGTCTACAAAATTTAAAAAAACTTAAACAAGTTATGAATAAAATAAAGGACATGGGTTCAAGAATTGTGTTTTTACAAGAAACTCATCTGATAGAGGAGGATGTTAAAAGAATTAGGAGTAGATGGCAGGGAAGTGTATTCACCTCTTCATTTTCATCCCGAGCCAGGGGAGTTATGACTCTCATACATAAATCAGTTCCTTTTCAAGTGAAAAATGTAATTGGAGACAAATTTGGAAGATATGTAATCATTCAAGGTTCTTTGCTATTAGAAAATATAAATCTTGTCAACTTATATGGTCCCAATATAGATGACCAGAAGTTCTTTGCTAATTTATTTCTCATCTTATCATCACTTACAGGGCAACATATAATAGCAGGGGATTTTAATTGTACATTGAATCCAGGTGTGGATAGATCAACAGGACTGGATTGTACGCACATTGGATGTAGGATGACTATTAATCATTTTATGAAAGAATTGAGATTGTTAGATATATGGAGAGAAATGAAACCACAAGTTAAAGCCTATTCTTGTTATTCCAGTACCTACAAGACATTCTCACGTATTGATTATTTTTTGATTTCCACAGAATTAAGGTCCAAGATTCAAAACTGCTTTTATGATAACATCGTGATCTCTGACCATGCACCCTGTTGTCTAATATATGTAGATAAAAAATTGATAAAGGAATCAGGTAGATGGCAATTTCAGCATAAATGGCTTCAGGATGAGGAATTTGTCAAGTATATAGAAAAACAGATAGACGAGTTCTTTGACATCAATACTACACAAACATCAGCATGTGTAAAGTGGGAGGCTTTCAAAGCTTTTATTAGGGGACATATTATTAGTTATACAGGATCAAAATCTAAGAAGACTCGAGAGGAGAGAGCTAAATTGGAACATAAAATAAAAAATCTTCAGGAAAAAGTGTATGCAGGAAGTGACCCAAGGTTGGAGAATGAATTACTGATTTTGAGAGCTGAATACGACAAAAAATCAGCAAATAGAGCTGCCTCGAGTCTTCTAAGATTGAAACAATCTTTTTATGAACAAGGTGAAAAATCAGGAAAATTATTAGCATGGCAGATTAAACAATTGGAAATTAAAACACCAATTACCAGTATTATAAGTAATGGACAGGTAGTTATAGATCCTTTAGAAATTAATAGAGCCTTTAGAGATTACTATGAAAAATTATATGATACCAAAAATGAACCTGAATTAACAAAACTAAATGGGTTTTTGAACGAACTATCTATACCGTGTATTCCAAATGAAAACAGGGAGATATTGGAGTCTAAAATTAGTCAAGAAGAAGTTGGGCTAGCCATTGATAATATGAAATCAGGAAAAAGTGCAGGACCAGATGGTCTTCCAGTTGACCTTTATAAAAAATTTAAGAATAAATTAATAAAACCTTTTTTGGAAATGGTTTTAGAAGCATTTCAAAATAATAATTTACCATCATACATAAATAATGCCTTAATTATACTGCTGCCAAAACCAGGTAAGCCCTCTAATAAATGTGAAAATATGAGACCAATAAGCCTATTAAACGCCGACCTTAAGATAATCTGTAAAATTTTAGCAAGACGAATACAAGAAATTTTACCAAATATTATTAATCGAGATCAGAATGGCTTTATAAAGGGTAGACAAGGCTTCCATAATGTAAGAAGACTATTTAATATTATTTATTTTAATAAAGAAGCACCGGATACAGCTCTCCTATCATTGGACGCCGAAAAGGCCTTTGATAGAGTTGAATGGCCCTTTCTTTTTGAAGTCCTACAAAGGTTTGGACTTGGAAATAATTTCATAAAATGGGTTCAAATAATATACAATAATGCTACAGCAGAAATCCTAACAAATAACAATATTTCAAAACCAATAAAAATCAATAGAGGATGTCGACAAGGCTGTCCACTTTCACCTTTACTGTTTACTATGGCAATTGAACCTTTAGCGATAGCGATACGTTTACATTCACAAATATATGGAATTAAAGTTGGACCAACAGAACATAAAATCTCCCTGTACGCCGATGACATAATTTTGTTTATGTCGAATCTAAAAAAATCAATTCCAACCTTGTTGAATTTAATAAAGAATTATGGGGAAATATCAGGATATAAAATAAATAAAACTAAATCTTCAATATTAATGCTAAATGAGACCCAGAGAAATTACCCAGCCCCTGAGGTAAATCAATTCAATGTTGTAAATCAGTTTAAATATTTAGGAATCCAAATTATGCCTAAGCTAGAATCAGTCGCCAGTGTCAACTATGAAGCCTTAATGTCAGATATCAGTGAGTTAACTCAGAGATGGATGTCACTACCAATGTCGATGATCGGGAGAATCAATATACTTAAAAGTAATATTTTACCTAAAATACTTTATTTATTTCAATACATTCCCTTATCACCACCTTTAGATCTATTCTCAAGAATAAAAAAAAAGTTAGTGGAATTTATATGGAACAACAGGAGGGCTAGATTACGTTTGTCTTTATTATATTTACCATTTGATCGTGGAGGTCTGAAATGTCCAAATTTTATGTTGTATTATTGGTCGGCACAACTGAGGTCTATGACATATTATTTTTCATCAAATGATCTCCCTCACTGGACTGAAATGGAATCATACAATTTACCTTTACCTCTTCCCATATTCATATACTCAGATTCGGCAAAAAAATTACAAAAACAAGTTAAAAATCCATTTGTAAAGCATATGATCAAAATATGGTGTGAAGCTAAAAACTATTTAAAAGAACCACAGTTATTGTCACAATTTAGTCCAATATGGGGTAATCAATATTTTAAACCAGGGAGAGCGGACGCTGTATTTAAAGTATGGAATTTAAAAGGGATACAAAAGATTCAGGATTTATATTTGCCAGGTGCAGACAACATAATGTCTTTTGAAGAGCTGAGGATCAAATTTAATCTCAATAGAACACATTTTTTTAAATATCTTCAACTTAGAAACTTTATTCGATCAAATCAAAATAAAGCTCTCACTCGACCTATTTATTCATCCTTGGAAAAAATGATGATGAAAGATAGTAAAAGAAAGGGTATTATTTCAGAGTTTTATAACTCATTGACACTATCTTCAAGTGAAAATTCACTGAAAAGATTAAACTACTGGAAAGAAGATCTGCAAATTGAAATTTCAGAGGAACAATGGGAATTGGCTTGTACAGAAGCTCAAACCAAATCAATAAATGCACGCCTTAAATTGATACATTTCAAATGGTTAATGCGGATGTATGTTACACCGGAGGAGTTAAATAGATATAACAAAAATATACCAGATACATGCACAAAATGCATGGAAAGTAAAGGAACCCTATTTCATTGTTTATGGGAATGTAGATTAATAAGAATGTTTTGGGAAGAGGTGAGGGTAACAATTGAAAAAATAATCTCAAAACAAATCATATTGAATCCTAAACTGTTTTTGTTGGGTCTGTACCCAGAAAAGCATAATTTTAATAAAAGTGAAAGAACATTCATAGACCTCAGTTTGCTTAATGCCAAAAAATGTATTGCACTATTATGGAAAAAGACTCATAGACCAGATGTGACTCAGTGGTTAAGACAGATGTTAACAAACCTTCCATTAGAAAGAATAACATATATACTAAAATCAAAGGAAATTGTGTTTGAGAATATATGGAGACCTTTTATTGATTATGTAAAAAATTTAAACATAACTCTTGAAGAAGAAGGTGAATGATGTGTGTGGACCTTGTAAATTCCAAACTGGTGAACATAATATGTATACTTATGTATTGGATTGTCTAGACTAAACAGAGGAGCATTGTTGAAGACTTGATTTTGTTGGTGGTTGTTGGTGTTTTTAGTGCATTTTTTTTTTGTAGTACTTTAGTGTTAGTGTTTGATTGTTTGTATCATGTTTGTTAAAAAAAAAAAAGAAAAGGTTCAATAAAGATATTGTGGAAAAAAAAAAATTACATAGTCTGTTCTTTACCCCATCCCAATATCTTAAGAATTTGGGCATCATAACTCTGAGCTTGGTTTTACTCCACACATTAAAAATATAACATGGGGACTTCCAGTCTGGACGCCATGGCGACTGCAGCTTAACACTGAAGCTCTCAGACCCAATCCAAGATAACACCTTGAAAATCAAACTTAACGGATTTTTGGAGGAGTGAAAATCAAAAGACAAAATCATCATGTCTAAAGGAAAACAGAAGAAACTGAAATTCTCCAGGCCAGGACACGTATCGGACGGAGAATCTGAACTGGAAGATCTCCGTTCAGAAGACGAGGAACTGGTGGTAGCTAACAAAAAGGTTAGCCTGAAATCGCTATTTGAAGAGCTACGACGATTTCGCCGAGAGGTTACGGCCGAATTTCGGGAATTCAGAGACGAATTGAAAAGGACAAACAGCAGAGTGGACCAGGCCGAGAACCGAATCTTGGAAGCAGAGGAACGAATAAAAGTGCTCGAAGATTCTGTGCTGGACCTACGCAAAAGACAAGCATCTATAGAGGCTAAGCTAGCCAACCAAGAAGGAAGAGAGAGAAGAGACAATATAAGAATTCATGGTCTGATAGAAGGAGCCGAAAACGGTTTTAACTCAATGGCAGAATGCGTGGAATCTTTACTAAGAGAGAAATTGGATATTCCACAAACCACCGACTTAAACATAGCAAAGGCACATCGTTCATTAGCCGCTAGGCCAGCGGCGGAAGCGCCCCCACGTTCGGTGTTGGTAAGATTTTCCAATTTCAAAATAAAACAAGAGGTTGTAAGACTGGCTTGGCAGAAAAAAGGATTTATGCACCAGGAGAGAAAAGTCTTCGTGGAACACGATTACGCCCCGGAGGTCCTTAAAAAGCTCAGGGAATACAACGACGCGAAAAAGGTGCTAAGAGAGAAGAAACTGCGCTTTCAGACGCCATTTCCTGCGAAGTTAAGGGTCTTCTACCGTGAAGAAACATGTCTCTATAATTCGGCGGAAGAAGCAACAGCTGACATGGCGAGAAGAGGGCTCCCGGTAACGGTATTTAAACCCGCAGCAGACCCGAGTGAGAAGATCAAAACGCAAACATGGACAACACAAAGACCTTCAAAATCCACGGGCCAGCAGCGGGAAACCCAGCGCCAGAGCGTCGCGGATAAACTGTCCGTTTTCAGGTTGGAATAGCGACCATTTTTTTTTTTTTTTTTTTTTGAATCAATCTGCACATCCAACCCCCCTCATACAAGGTAACAAACATTAAAGGAGATGCGTATTCAGCATGTGGTAAAACATTTCATGGAACAGTCATAATATTTGAAACAAATAAGTCTTTTTTATAAAAAAAAAAAAAAAAAACTTGTTAAAATAGAAATGTGACAATAATGCACATGTTCTCCTCACACTAACAAATACTGTTTCTGCGTGAATGTTTGATGTGATGGGGGTGGGAGGGTGCACACAATTTCACAGGGTATAGGCATAAAAGGAAAAAAAAAAATCATTACAAGTTCGGATTGGGTTCTGAAACTCACGTTAAAAGCATGGGACAACTTACAGGGGTAAGAGAGGGCCCTCAACACGTAACAGAGTTTGAGGAATTCCCCTCAGAGCCTTCACTCCATCAAGGCTCTTCCAGGGTCTTTATAAAGACCTCAGCTCAGGAAGTTCTTTTGACAGTTTTTTGTTTTAAAGTTTTATACACTATGTTCTTAATGTTTTTCTTGTTTTTAATGTTCTTTCAGTTTCTGAGTAGCACAAAAGAGGGCCACCACACAGTTATACTAAACAAAACAACACAATGGAGAAACAGGGTGTAACCAAAATAATTTCATATAATGTAAAAGGAATCCTGAATCCAGTTAAAAGATCCAAGATTCTAGGCAAAATGAAAAAAGACAAAGCAGGAATAATATTTTTACAAGAAACCCACCTAACAGACGTGGAGCACAATAAACTCAGTAGACAAGGGTTTAAAATGATCTCTTCATCTTCATATAAGTCAGGGAGGAGGAGGGGAGTAGCGACATTGATATCCACCAAAATTACATTTGAAAAAAAATCAGAACACAAAGATAAAGAAGGGAGATACAGTTTGGTAACTGGGCGGCTAGAGGGAGAAGATATCACCCTGCTGAATGTGTATGCTCCCCCAGGGGCTAACTGGAAATTTTATAAAAATGTATTTGACCTAATGATAACTAAAGCTCAAGGTTTAGTGATATGTGGTGGGGACTTCAATCTTAGACTGAATCCATACTGGGATGCTTCTGGTAATTCTCCACATCAAAATAACACCCAAAGCAGGAAGACTCGGATGCTACTAAAAGAAATGGGAATCTGTGATGTGTGGAGGGAACTCAACCCCAGTGTAAAAGACTATACATTTTACTCAACTCCACATTCATCTTACTCAAGGATTGACTATTTTTTTATGTTTAATAGAGACATTGGAAGAGTAGAAACATGTAAAATAGGACTGATGGATCTCTCTGACCACAGTCCGATCTACATGGATTTAAATATCAAAAAATACACAAATAATACATTTTCTTGGAGGTTAAATTCAAATGTCCTGAAAGGACCATTGAAAGATGAATTGGAATCAGATATTCTCAGATAGTTGGAAGAAAACGATAATGGAGAAGTATCCCCTTTAATACTGTGGGATGCATGCAAAGCTGTAATAAGAGGAAAGATTATTGCAAAACTGGCAACCCAAAAGAAACTAAGACAAGAAAAACTATCCACATTAGAGTCAGAACTTAGGAACCTAGAAAAAGAACACAAAGGCAACACTCATTCTACTGACTCGCTCAAGATTAAGGAAATTAAAAACCAAATAAATGAGATCTACACAATAGAAATCCAGAAGAAACTTACATTTTTGAAACAAAAATACTATGAAGCAGGCAGTAAATCGGCAAAATTGCTAGCCTATAAATTGAGGAAACATCAAACAGAAAGAGCAATCTACAAAATCAGAGACCCAGTATCAAAGGAAATAAAATTCAGAATCGAGAATTACTATAAGAACTTATACTCCCACAAAAAACATAAAAACGCATCCGAAGCATTCCTAAACACATTAAACCTTCCCCAACTTACGGAGTCACAAAATGAAACACTACTGTCAGGAATACAACCTAAAGAATTGGAAAAAGCAATTATGAAACTTAAAGCTAACAAATCCCCAGGAGCTGATGGCTATACAGCAGAGTGGTACAAAACCTTTAAACAGCAACTATCTCCTCTCCTCCTGAAAACATTTAATTATGTCCTCCACACAGGGGAAATCCCCCCCCTCCTGGAGAGAAGGGGTCATTGCAGTTATACCTAAACCTGAAAAGGATAAACTAGAGTGCTCCAACTACAGACCAATCAGTGTACTAAATCAGGACTATAAGCTTTTTACCATTATCCTTGCCAAAAGGTTAGAAAATATACTGACAGACCTAATTCATTTAGACCAAACAGGTTTTATAAGACAAAGACAGACACAAGACAACATTCGACGCACTTTACACATAATTCATCATATAAAAAAATATAACTTAAATGCAGTCATATTGGGATTAGATGCTGAAAAAGCATTTGATTCGGTTGACTGGTCTTTTCTATATAGAATCTTATCCAGTTTCAATTTTCATAACAACTTCATTAGAACTATACAGGCATTATATAAAAAACCAACAGCTAAAATAAGGATTAACGGTAATTTATCATCATCTTTTGAACTGGAAAGAGGATGTCGTCAGGGCTGCCCCCTGTCTCCACTGCTCTTTGCAATCTTCATAGAACCTCTGAGCCAATGGATAAGACAAAATCAAAAAATTCAAGGTATTACACTTGGTCAGAAGGAACATAAAATAGCACTCTTTGCTGATGACATTTTAATATACCTAGGGTAGCCGGACACTTCTTTACCAGAACTAACCTCAGTTTTTTCAGAGTATGGAGATTTATCGGGGTACAAATTAAACATGCATAAAACCCAAATTTTAACATTCAACTATGACCCAAATCATTATTCACTAAGCAAATTCAAAACTAACTGGGAGTCGGAATCTATGAAATATCTGGGGGTCAATATCCTGAAACAACTCAACAAAATTATATCACTAAACTATGATCCACTGGTGACAAAAATAAAATCTGACCTAGCAAGATGGAATATGATACCATTCTTGGGTACTGCACAAAGAATTGAAGCAGTCAAAATGAATATACTTCCACGTCTTCTATACCTTTTCCAAACAATACCGGTAGAACCTCCCAAAAAAACATGGCAGGAGCTGGACAGAAGGATCTCAAGATTCATATGGCAGGGCAAGAGACCTAGAATCAGATATAGAACCTTACAGCTAAACAAAGACAAAGGTGGGCTCGCGCTGCCAAATATCAGGGACTACTTTAAAGCCGCACAAATTAAAACTTTAGTAGAGATATGTAACCCAGTCTACACTGCACAATGGAAGGAGATCGAATGCCAAATAACAAGTGACATCCCCCTACAGGCGATAATAGGGAACAATGCCTTACCTAAACTTTTGAATAACACTAACCCGTGGATAGAGACCCCGCTAAAAATTTGGTTTAAGATAGTCAGAGAGAATCAAACTAAAGAGCCCTATCGACTTCTGCAATGGATTGCCTATGATCAAGACTTTACTCCTAATAAAACAGACACCAGATTTAAAAAGTGGAAGGAGAAAGGGCTGATAAAATATTACGATTTTTTTAAAGGGCAAATTTTAAGAAGTTTTGAAGATTTGAAAAAACAAGGCCTAATAAATCAAGACCTTTACAGGTTCTTCCAGCTTAGACACCACATAAACAATATACTTAAAAAGGAGGATTTGGAAAGGGCCCAGTCAGGTGTTCTGAAGGTCTTCTTAATGGCATATAAAGGGATCCCAGGGATCAGATACATTTCTAAAATATACCAAGGTCTTCAAGACTTAAAAGGAGACAACACATCATATATAAAAGAGAGATGGGAAAAAGAGGGGAATTTCACTTTACAACTGGAAATATGGGAAAAGCTAAATAAACAGCAATGGAAAAGTACCTCATCCCTGCAGTGGAGAGAATTTGGATGGAAAAACTTGGTAAGATTTTTCAGACCACCTGCACAAAACAAATTTACCCATAAGGGATTGAACTGTTGGCGCTTGTGTGGTGAAAAGACTGCAAATCATTTTCATGTGTTTTGGTCATGCCCAGTTATCCACCAATATTGGACCAATGTACAGACAATATTGGGGAAAATATTCAAAATAACAGTTCCCTTTTCTTTTGTAACTTTGTATTTGGGTTTACTACCGGACTCACTGGAAAGACGAGGAGAAAAATACTTATTCAATGTTTTAATATTGGCAAGCAAAAAAGCTCTAACTAAAAAATGGATGTTGAAGGACTGTCCTACACCTGAAGATTGGATTAACGTGATCCAAGACATTTACTCGATGGAAAAGTTGACATTCGCACTGAGACAGGACATGGATGGTGTAGAACGGCACCGAAGGCGTTATATCACAAACGTTTTTATTTAGCAATGCAGGAAGAAAACAGGTGTACATATCAGCAGTCCTGGCTGTGTGTGTGTGTGCCACGTACGTGACCTGACGACGTGATGACATCATTCTACATCCCCCTTCTTTAGTATAGAACTTTGGTACAAATAGAACACTATTGACTCTTGGATTGGTATGAGAAAACATGTCACATTCCTGTGAGAGCGAGTATACTGTGACGAATAAACAACTAATAAAATAACTTTCAATGGCACCACATAACATACCTATCTTGAAAATAAACTAATGCCTGGCTTGCAAATAAAATAAATTCCCGTGACACAACATAACTGATCTAATTTGAAAATGAACTTATGCCTGGCTTGTAAATATGTCTATATTTCAACACGAAACTACAAAACATCAGCTTCAGTAAATGTCACAATCAGTCTGTATTGTACTTGGGATTAGGCTTCAGGAGTCTACCAAACCTGGAACGGGCCAGGGGGGTCTCGGTGACTTGTGGGAGCGATGGCTCTCCGAGGAGGCCAGGCGTGTGGTCAGTGTGCGCAGCAGGAAGCCTGGGAGGAGCGTGCACAGCGGCCTGCCTGGGGGAAGTGTGCACGGCATCATGCCTGGGAGGAGATGCGGGCACAGTGGCCTGCCTGGGGGAAGTGTGCACGGCATCATGCCTGGGAGGAGATGCGGGTAGACTGGGCACAGTCTCACTGCTGGTCTTCTGTGTTGGTGAGTCTGCCGGTGAGGCTGGATCTGGTTCTGGTTCTGTTGGTGGTGGTTCTGTGACTGGCAGCAGGTGTCGCCGGTTCCGGCGGTATTCTTTTCCTCCTGATTCCACCACGTAAGACCGTGGCTCTGCTGCGATTCTTTTGATGATGCCAATTTTGTCATGTCCTTTCTCTGTTTGCAGGCGTACTACTTGGGAGCTTTGGAGCGGGGGAAGTGGCCGGCTGCCACGATTGTAGAATCCTTTTTGTGCTTGCCTCTTCTTTGACAGGTGGGTGTGGATCGACTCTGGATTCTTGGACATTGGCTTAAGCAGGTGCCTGCTGATGGGAATATTTGTGCGCGTCTCTCTGGACATCAGTCTTTGTGCAGGTGAGCCCAGCGTGCCGTCTCGTGGGACATTTCTGATGCTCAGAAGATTGAGGAACAGGTCAGTACCGTCTCTTTTGGATGTTTCCAACAGTCGTTTTGCACTCCGTACGGCTCTCTCTGCCAGTCCGTTTGCTTGATGATACTCAGGGCTGCTGGTGACATGAGTGAAATCCCAGCTTTTCGCAAAGTCTTGGAACATCTGACTAGTGAATTGTGTTCCACAGTCTGACAGCAGCTTGTGGGGGACTCCGTGGACTGAGAAGTGACGTTTCAGCTTGTTAATTACACATTGTGATGTGATTTTCTTGACAGGATCCAGTTCATACCATCCTGAATAGGAGTCTACCAGGACCAGGTAGTGCTGGCTGTTCCATTCGAACAGATCTGTTGCCACTATTGACCACGGGAGCTCTGGGACTGTGTGTGGTTGCATTGGCTCCTTTTGCTGATGTGGTTTAAGGGCATTGCAAATGCTGCATGACTGTACATAATTGTCAATGTCTCTCGTCATTGTGGTCCAATAGACTATGTTGTGTGCTCGCCGCTTGGTGGCTTCAGCACCGGGGTGTCCTTTATGGAGCAGCAGGAGATATTCTTTGTGCAGCGTTTGTGGAATTGTTGCTCTTGTACCTTTCATGATTATTCCATCTTCCACACAGAGCTCATCACGGAACGGGAAGAATTCTTTCACTGTGTCGGGTACTTTGCTCAACCTATCTGGCCATCCATGCTTGATGATGTTGCTCAGGGCCTGGAGTGCGGTGTCTTTCGCTGTATGTGTGCGGAGTTCTTCCTGACGACTGGATGAGATGTGCTGCACCGTCATTACCTCGAAGTCCTCACGTTCAGTGGCATGTGAGGCTATGGCGTTGCTCGGTGCACGGGACAGCATGTCTGCCAAGTGCAATTCCTTTCCTTTCTTGTAAACTAGCGTGAGGTTGAACTTGTGCAGCTTCAGCATCATGCGTTGTAAACGCGCAGGCGCTGTGTGGAGAGGTTTCTTCAGGATGGAGACCAGGGGCTGATGGTCTGTCTCCACGATCACTGGTTTTCCGTATATGTAGTCATAGAATTTGAAACAGGTGAAAACGACAGCAAGCAGCTCTTTTTCAATTTGTGCATATTTTCTTTCTGTTTCAGTAAGAGTGCGAGAGGCATATGCGACAGGACTGCCATTCTGGAGACATGCACCACCAAGGCCATACTGCGAGGCGTCACATGTCAGAGTGACTGGTGTTTGTACGTCATAGTACCGGAGTACTGGAGGTGACGTCACACACTGTTTCAGAGTGTCAAATGCATTTTGTTGTTGTTCAGTCCAAGTCCATGCTGTGTCTTTATGCAAGAGCTGGTGGAGAGGTGCTGCAATGTTGCTGTGGTTTGGAATGAACTTGCCCAGGTAATTTATCGTACCCAGGAAGCGTTGTAGAGCAGCTTTGTCCTGGGGGGCCGGGATGTCAGTGATCGCTTGGATCTTTGCTGGATCGGGTTTCAACCCTTGTTCAGTGAAGACATGGCCCACGTAGCTGACTTCCTTTAGCTGGAATCTGCATTTTTGGGGGTTCAGCCTCAATTTCACGTTCCTTGCCCTGTTGAGCACTTTTTGAAGGTTCTCGTCGTGTTCTTTAAGAGTTCTTCCACCGATTATGATGTCATCAACAATTATTGCACAAGGGAGGCCGGCAAATATTTGCTCCATGGATCTCTGGAAGACCTCAGACGCTGCATTGATACCATATGGCATTCTCAGGTATCGATATCGCCCAAATGGAGTGGCGAAAGTGGTGAGGAATGATGACGTTTGGTCCAGTTTGACCTGCCAAAAGGAGCTCTTGGCATCAAGCACAGAAAACACGGTTGCGCCTGCCATTTGTGCAGCAACTTCCTCGACTGTGCGCATGGGATGATGTGGGCGCATAATTGCTTCATTTAGGTCTCTTGGGTCGATGCACACACGGATCTTGTCAGTGTCCTTTTTGTGTGTCGCTACCATTGAGGATACCCATTCAGTGGGTTCTGAAATGGGTGTGATGACTCCTTGCTGCACCATGTTTTCCAGTTCTGCTTTCACTTTGTCCATCATGGCAACTGGAATGCGGCGAGGGGGCCGGATGACGGGTGTCACATTCTGGTCCAGTTTCATGTGATAGGTTACTGGGAGTGAACCTAGTTCGCCATTGAAAAGCTCAGCATAGTTATTAAACCACTTTTGAGAGGAGCTCGGTTCGGTCACGTTCACCTGGAAAACCTGGTCTTTCAGAGTCATCAGGTCCATCTTCATGCAGTCCGGGAGCCCTAGCAGTGGTTGCACTTTGCCGTTTACTACATGGAAACGCAGGTTGTAGGATCTTTGGTCACTGGTCTGGCACTTGAACAACACAGTCCCCTCAGTGTTTATCACCGTGCCTCCATAAGCGATGAGCCTGGCCTTGTTGTCTTTGTTTATTTTTTCTGCGTTTCTCACATACCTGAATGCATCCAGGGAGATTACGTTACACTTTGCGCCAGTGTCTACTTTCAGTTTGAGTGTCTTGCCATTGAGTTTTACATTGCAGTGTAGTTCTTCTTTCACATCATCAGTAGACAGTGTGTTTATCTTATTTGCGGCTGGTGACAGCCCGTTGATGTCGAATGATTCAGAGTCCTCGCCGTCACTGTCGGAGTCTGCTTGGGCTATTTGGTTGACAGGTTTGTACTGCTTGTTTCTTGCTGCCGATCTGCAGTAGTTTTTGAAATGGTTGGGCTTTTTGCAGTAATTGCATTGCTTCCCATATGCTAGACAGAGTTCCTTCTTCGCTGGATGTTCATGTCCACAGTTGGTACAGCTTATGTTGTCTGATTTGGGACTGTAATGTTCTTTGTACTGCTTGTGGCGAACTGTTTTTTGCATTCTGCGTTCTTGGCGTATTGCATCCACATTTGTTGAACTACGTGGTGTTGTTGCTAGAGTTTTAGTATGTTGTTCTGTTTGTTCATTGATTTGGCATATTTTGATGGCTTTTAGTAGTGTTAAATCGCTCTCTCTCAGTAGTATCTTCCTCACGCTATCGGAGCTGATGCCAACAACTAGCCGGTCACGAATTAAGTCGTCATGCAATGCTCCAAAGTCACACGTTTTGGCCTTATTTCGGAGTGCGCTTACATAAGCCTCTATGGTCTCACCGGGTTTTTGGTTCCTTGTGTTGAATGCATGTCTCTCCATTGTGATGTTTGTCTGTGGACTGCAGAGGTATCTGAACTTTCTTTTTAGGCATTCTGGATCCTCCCGTGACTCTGCCGGACGGATCTCCTCCCCCTCGTTATTCCGTTGAGCTGGTGCATAGGTGAACGTGCGTTCCCTTTCAATAGCCTCGCTACCTGCCAAATTGAGGAGTATGTAGGCTTTGGTTCGGTCGGGCTTGTCGTTGTGGGCAGCCGCGATGAAAATGTCGTATTCTTGTTCAAACACTCGCCAGTTTTCTGCAATTTTGTCGTTGAACACAAGCGGGTCCGGACGGCGGAATCCATCAGCCATGCTAGCGTTAGCTGGGGAAGGCACACGTGTACCACTGAATACGCTTCTAACGTCTAACTAAATAATTAGTTGACTTACTGGGTCTATGTAGAGTTCGGCAGGAAAATTAGTTTCCGCTGCTTTACTTCTGACACCATGTAGAACGGCACCGAAGGCGTTATATCACAAACGTTTTTATTTAGCAATGCAGGAAGAAAACAGGTGTACATATCAGCAGTCCTGGCTGTGTGTGTGTGTGCCACGTACGTGACCTGACGACGTGATGACATCATTCTACAGATGGGTTCATGAACTTTTGGCAACCCTGGATCGCATATGTGTCTTCCATTAGATCTAATCTTTGACAAATACCATTTCAATAATGGTTCCGCTCTTTGTTCCAGATGCTCTTTTACCTTTATTTACTTACTTTTTCTTTTTGTTTGTTTTTTGCTGGTTTGTTTGTTTTTGTTTTGTTTTTTTTATTTTTTTCTCTTTAATTTCACTTTTTCTTTCACTTTAAAAAAAAAGGGGTGTTGTAAGAATTATTCTTCCAATGTTGTCAGATATCAGAAAATAAGGGAACATGTGATGAAAATGTAAACAATGCATTGCTGTAACGACCTGTATACCCTTTACAAAAACTTAAATAAAAAAAAATATATATATATATATAAAACATGAACTGGATTTTACTAAAGAACATATCCAGAGTCTGCCCACTTCTTTCTCAAGAAAACATGGAGATGCTGATGCATGCTTTTATCACCAGTCGTACTGATAACTGTAATGCCCTGCTGTCTGGTATTCACAAAAAAACACAATTTCAAATCTGCAGTTATTACAGAATTCAGCTGCACGTGTTCTGATGAGGACCAGACATCAGGCTCACATCATGCCGGTTTTAAAGCCACTGCACTGGCTCCCCGTGTCCTTCAGGATCAATTTTAAGGTTCTTTTACTAGTTTATAAATGTCTGGACAGTCTTGGGCCTTCTTATGTATCAGAATTGCTTTTAATGATACATGTGCCACCATGGCTCCTGATGTCCTCTGGCACTGGCCTTTTAATTATTCCTACTGTCAGAACATGCACCCATGGTGAGGCAACTTTTAGTTACCATGGCCCACATCTGTGGAACAGCCTGCCGGTGAACATCAGGGCTGTCGAGAATGTTTTTTTTTAAAAGCAGGCTCAAGACCTACTATTTTCCCTCCTCCGGTTCTGACGCCATTTCGCTGCCCTGCTCATCGGCTGGTGAGGTAAGGGGCCCTACCTGCCCCAACAACGGGACCCCCACTCTGCCGCCACTTCACCGCAATGACTCTCACCGAGGGACCCCGCAACCACCAACATCCTGCCCGCTTTTTCCTATAACCACGATGATTGTCGGTGACTCCATCATCAGGCACATCAGGTATTTTAACTCTATCACTCACTGTTTCCCAGGAGCTACTGTCCCCGACCTGTTAGAAAAGCTCCCAGATCTGCTGCAGTCACAACCCCCTCCATCACACGGATTATTATTCACGTAGGGACTAACGACACCACCCGCAGACAGTCTGAAATCACTAAAAATGACTTCTGCAAACTTTTTAATATTTTATCAAACAGTGGAAAGTCTGTTTTTATTTCTGGCCCCTTTCCCACACTGCACCGTGGATCAGACCATTTTAGCTGTATTCTTGCCCTCTCAACTTGGCTCAAGTCCGTCTGCAGCAGCAACAACATTAACATTAATTTTATTGACAATTTTAACTTGTTTTGGGGCCACCACACTCTCTATAAGTCTGACGGCATACATTTAAATGCATCAGGTAGCCGGCTTTTAGCAGCAAACCTGACATGGTGGTTGGACCCAGGGGACAGACGACAGCGGCCCAGCGACCGCCATGACAGTACCCCCCCCCCCCCCCCCCCCCCCCCAGAGGTGCCTCCAGGCACCTGCCCTATCCTACCTGAATGTGCCCGATGAAAGTCGCGGATGAGTTGCTTATCAAGGATCAACGCTGGGCGAATCCAGGACCGATGTTCGGGGCCAAATCCCTCCCAATCCACCAGATACTGCAGGCTCTGGCCCCACCAGCGGACGTCCAAGATGGCAATAACCCCCCAAGCCGGGTGGTCGTCGATCATCCTCAGTGGGGGCGACGCCGCAGGGGGCGGGCAAAGGGGATCGGAGATGAAGGGCTTCACCTGGGAGACGTGAAAGGTAGGGCAGATGCACATGGACGAGGGGAGAGCTAAGCGCACAGACACAGGGTTGATTATGCGGGTAATGGGGTAGGGCCCGATGAAACGCTTCGTCAGCTTGTGTTTCTCGGCTGGCACATTGATATTGCGGGTGGAAAGCCAAACCTTCTGACCCACCTTGTACTCCGGTGCTGGTCTCCTGTGGCGGTTGGCTGTCCTGGTGTAGCGCTCCATGGTCCTGAGGAGAGCCTTGCAGGTGGTGGTCCAAACCCGGCGACAGCACCTAACGTGGGCCTGAACAGAAGGCACTGCCACCTCCTCCTCCTCCTCCGGGAACAGTGGCGGATCATACCCCAACGACGCCTTGAAGGGGGACATCCCAGATGCCAAGGACACCGTGGAGTTATGAGCGTACTCGATCCAAGGCAGGAAGGTGCTCCAGGAAGAGGAGTTCGACGAGATGACACAGCTAAGGGCAGCCTCCAGCTCCTGATTCACCCGTTCGCACTGGCTGTTACTTTGAGGGTGGTACCCCGAAGACAGGCTCGCTGTGGACCCCAACGCCTGGCAGAACGCCTTCCAAACCTGGGAGATGAACTGAGGGCCCCGATCCAAGATGACGTCAGAAGGGATACCATGGAGGCGGACCACATGCTGTACCAAAAGGTCCGCCGTCTCCCGTGCCGATGGTAGCCCCCGAAGATGCACGAAGTGGGCCACCTTGGAGAAGCGGTCTACGATCGTCAAGACCGTGGTGAAGTGGTTAGAGGGAGGCAGACCTGTCACAAAGTCCAATGCCACATGAGACCAGGGGCGAGTAGGGACTGGCAGGGGGTGGAGCAGACCGGCCGGGGGAGAAGATGAGGACTTCCCGGTGGCGCACTGTGCGCAGGCCCGGACGTAATTGGTCACATCCCTCCTCAGCCCTGGCCACCAAAACACCCTTTGGAGAAGTGCAATGGTGCGCGAAATCCCAGGATGACATGCTAATTTAGAGGCATGAGCCCACTGGATGACCTCACTCTTGACTGCTGTGGGTACGAACAACCGCCCCGGGGGGCCACCCCCTGGGTCGGGCTCTGCCTCCTGAGCCATCCTCACCTGGTCCCGAATCTCCCATACGAGGGCGCCCACAATGCAGGAAGGCGGAAGGATGGTCTCCTCCTGCTTCTCAGGAATGTGAGAAGCAGGAGGAGGAGGAGTAGCAGGAGGAGGAGTAGCACCGCCGCCGAGAACTGCCTGGAGAGGGCGTCTGGCTTCTGGTTCTTGCTCCCTGGGCGGTAGGTGATGGTAAAGTTAAATCGCCCCCCAAAAAAAGGGACCAGCGGGCCTGGCGGGAGTTCAGTCATTTTGCCGTCCTCAGATATTCCAGATTTTTGCGATCGGTCCAGACGACAAATGGCTGAGCAGCCCCCTCCAACCAGTGTCTCCACTCTTCCAGGGCGAGCTTCACCGCCAGCAGCTCCCTGTCACCAATGCCATAATTCCTCTTGGCGAGTTGCAGGCGGTGAGAGAAGAAGGCGCATAGCCAAATCACCCCGTCAATAGGTGAACGCTGTGAGAGCACCGCTCCTACTCTGGAATCAGAGGCGTCCACCTCCACCAGGCACTGGAGATTCGGGTCCACCTGCGTCAAGACACGGGACGAGGCAAACTCCTCCTTCAATCTCTTGAACACCGCAGCTGCCTCCTCAGTCCAGCAAAAGGGAGTCTTGGGGGACGTGAGACAGGTCAGTGGGCAAGCGATAATTCCAAAATTGGGCACGAAGCGGCAATAGAAGTTAGCGAATCCCAATAAACCCTGCAGCTGCTTTCTGGACGAGGGGGTGGGCCAGTCCACCACCGCCTTGACCTTGGCTGGGTCGGGGAGCACATGATTATGCGAGATCACAAAACCCAAGAAAGATGTCTTCCTGACGTGGAATTCACACTTCTCGGCCTTGATGTATAGCTGGTTCTCCAGGAGGCGCTGAAGGACCCCACCTAACATGTACCTGATGCTCCTCCAGAGAAGGAGCCCAGGAAATCTCGGAGGACGTCATTGATAAGGCACTGGAAGACGGCCGGCGCGTTGGTCAACCCAAACGGTATCACCAGATACTCGAAATGGCCGCTTGGGGTCCGGAAGCCCGTCTTCCACTCGTTGCCCTCCTTGATCCGCACCAGGTGGTAAGAATTGCGGAGATCCAACTTGGTGAACCACGAAGCCCCCTGGAGAGAGTCGAAGGCCGAGTTCATGAGGGGCAGCGTGTAATTATCTTTGATAGTGATCTCATTAAGACCCCGGAAGTTGATGCAAGGGCACAGGGAGCCAACCTTTTTCCCAATCAAAAAAAAACCCCACCCCCACCGCTGACGAAGATGGTCGAATGATCCCAGAGCTGAGGGATTCCTTAATATAGGCGTCCATCGCCTCCTGCTCCGGAGCAGACAGGCTGTATAACCGGCTCGACGGCAGCGGGGCACCAGCCCGGAGATTGATTGCGCAGTCATAAGGGTGGTGGGGGGGAAGGGACAGCGCCCGTGACTTGCTAAAAGCGACTCCCAGATTATGATAACTCTCAGGAACCTTAGACAGGTCAGGAGGAGGCGAAGCAGGTGGAGTCACAGATACCGATGGGGCACACGCTGCAGACTGAAGGCACGCGCTAAGGCAGAATGGGCTCCAAGAGATGATGCTCCCCGCCTGCCAGTCAAACGTGGGATTATGTAGTCTAAGCCAGGGATAACCCAAGATAACAGGGGAGGTGGAGGTGGGCAACACCAAAAAACGAATGTCCTCCTGGTGGTTTCCAGAGATTATAACCGACACGGGGTCCGTCTGTTGAGAGACAGCCGTTAGTGGGGTCTTAGACAGGGTGATTAGATTGACAGGTGGCCGGAGAGTTTGACAGCCGAGGCCCAAGCTGGTTTCCAGGTCTCCTGATATAAAACTCTGCTCAGCCCCTGAGTCAATGAGTGCGTGAGTGGAGTGTTCTATGTGCTTAGAAATAAGGCAAATGGGAATAAGGCAACTAGTGAGGGGCTTAGATTGGGCTACGTCCGTGAGTCCCCCTACTGTGACCCACGGATCACCTCTTTTCTCCGATTCGTACATTCGGCTATTTCATGGGAAGCACTACCACAATAAAAGCACAACCCCAAATCCTTGCGGCGCTGTCTCTCAGCAGCTGAAATCCCCAAGCGCCCAACTATCATATCCTCCTGCCCCGGAAGTTCCTCAGGCGAGGGCAGGGCCAGCTGAGTTGGCCGAGAGGAGCGGGGACGCAGCGCCCTGGAGCGACTAGAGGCTCTTTGCTCAGCGGCACGCTCCTTCAGCCTGTTGTCTAAGCTAATGGTAAGAGAAATTAGTCCATTCAACCTTTTGGGCTTATCCCGTGTTGCTAATTTGTCTCTCAATTCGGGGCTTAGACTGCGGATAAAAATACTGCATAGTGAGGCGTCCTCCCACCCGACCTCTGCCGCAATTACCCGGAAGTCGACAGCAAAATCGGCAGCAGCCCTGCTGCCCTGCCGAAGGTCTAATAGCCAGGCAGTTAACACAGAGTCCCGGTCGGAATGGTCAAAAACCTCGATAAAATCCGCTAAGAATTGTTGGTAATTTAGATGGGCATAGCTGGGCTTAGCCATTACTACATAAGCCCAAGCTAGCACTCTACCTTCTAGCAGGTTTACAATATAGCCAATCTTGCTATGGTCAGAGGGAAAATCCCCCGGAACCCAGTGGAAAACAGTCTCACATTGTAACAGAAATCCCTGTGCCTCTCCTAGCTTCCCGCTAAATCGGGCAGGTGTCGGTACAGGGGTGAGATGAATTGGGGGGGTCTGGCTAACCTGGCTAGTTGGAGGATTAGCAGGGGTGGGCGAAGCTCTGGCGGCCGGGGGAAACGCTTGGCAGCCCTCCAAACGATCCAACCGGCCGTTAATCTGTGCTAATAGGGTGAGGATGACTGTTTGCTGATAAGCTATGTGATCTACACGAGCGTCTAAGGTGTTAAGACGGCGTGTCAGCGCACTGTCCACTGGGTCGCTTTGACGGAGTCGTACTGACATGGTGGTTGGACCCAGGGGACAGACGACAGACTTGAGTAGTAGTTTTATAGCTTTATTCACCCAAACGTGTGGTTATAGTGTGTGTAAGTGTGGATGTGTGAAGTGCTGGATGCGTGCTAGGACTGAGCGAGCCTCGCTGCTGCCTGGCAACCCTAGGGACACAAAGCAGAGAGATTACTACTGCACCACAGCGGGAAATGCAATAATAAACACTGCTTACTTGCAGGTGATGGTGTGGCTTCTCTGCTTGCTCCAGAACGTTGGCCAGGAGGGGAGCTTGCTGCTCGGCGCCATGAGGTGGAGGAGGGACTCCGGTGAGGAGGAGGAGTAGCACCGTCGCCAACGAGGACTGATCCGCCGCCTGGAGGATCCACCTGTGCACAGGGGAGGATAACTGGACAAGGTAAGTGCAAGGTAGGCTTACGTGACGAGGCGTGGAGAGCTTGGTCTGGCGTAGCACTGGTCTATGGCTGAGAACGAGGGACGTAGCTCTGTGACGCTGACAGACGACTCCGTGCTGAGCTGTCCGTGGATCTGGCTCTTATAGCTCGCTGAAGATTAATGGCAGGTGTGCCCGCAGCTGGAGCTGATGACGGCCCAGCGGCCGCCATGACAAAACCACATGCATAGCATTCAAACCACAACATGCAATTGACTGTTTACATCCCACGACCCCTCCCCTCCGGATCCACTCACATCTCTGACCCCCAGGAAGACAATCCAGCATCAGTCCCGTTTTTGTCAGCCTCCACCATCTGGTCTAGAAATTCATTCACTACCCACTTTCCCCATTAGGACATTGATCACGGACAGACCTCCATCCATAAAACATACAGTTCACAAGAACTCAAGCCCACGCTGCCTACGTTCTGTGGATCAGTCTCCAAACAATAATCCACAGAAAACAAATTACCCACCCATAAATAACCCACCACCTACCCTAAATATGGCTCTTTTAAATATACGGTCACTCGCTAACAAGACTTTTATCATCAATGACCTGATTTTAGATAATAAGATTGACTGTTTATTTTTAACAGAGACGTGGCTTGGTACGGATGCACCAGTAGTTTTCACTGAGGCCTCCCCACTAAATTTTAGTTCAGTTGTTTCCATAAGAAAGGGCAGGAAGGGTGAGGGTACTGCTTCTATTTTTTTCTTCCTCACTTGCAGTAGAGCAAATTTTACTTGATCAATATACTGCTTTTGAGCACCACGCTTTTGTCTTTAGCAGTCCTGCAATTTTATGCGTCACAGTTTACAGACCACCCAAATATTGCCCTGTTTTTGTTAATGAGTTCTCTGAGTTTTTATCAATAATCCACTCCTCATATAATTTTATTCTCATTTCCAGGGATTTTAATCTACACACTGATAAGCAGGGCAACCATATGTCAGAAGATTTTAATGACCTGCTCATGTCCATGAATATTACTCAACATGTCATGCAGCCGACTCACAACAGGGGACGCACTCTGGATCTTGTCATTAGCCATGGCCTGCCCACGAGTGTGTCCTCTGTTGTTGACTTGGCTGTATCTGACCATTATTGGGTTTTTTTGACATCACTGGTTTTATGCAACGGGAGACCTCAGTGCGAACTGTGAGGAAGCGTCATCTGACATCTGAAGTGGCTTCTGATTTTATCAAACTGTTACGCAACACTCCCCCAGTTATTTCATCTGCATCATGTGATTTTATTGTTGATAATTTTAACAGTAAATTAAGATCAACCATTGACAGAGTTTCCCCAATAGTCACAAAGACAGTTATGAATAAACCAAAGCCCCCATGGAGAAATAACCAAATCCAAAAACTGAAAAGAGAGTGCAGGATGACTGAGAGGAAATGGAGGAAAAACAAATTAACTATCAATTACCAAATACTACAGAATAAATTAAAAATATACAATAATGCAGTCAAGACCTCGAGAACAGAGTATTTTGCCAACATTATCTCAACCCATAACAATAACCCTAAAGTCCTTTTTGCAGCCATTGATCAGTTAATTAACCCAGATTTCAATAAAATCACAAACCTGCCATTTGACTCTCTCTGTGAGAGTTTTGCAGACCACTTCAGGTGCAAGGTTGATTCTATTAGATCCAACATTTTATCTGACCAGAAGACTGCTTTTAATGGAATCTTGGACTCACCTTTAGCTGAGGAAACACTTGACTGTTTTGTCCTGGTTGATGCTAAGATGCTTGGTAGAGTTTTCTCCCAGGTAAACTTGACCTTCTGCCTTTTCAATCCGATTCCCACATCACTTTTTGAAACATTTTATGGATTCTTCGAACATGAGATTTTAAACATTGTAAATTGCTCTCTTCAGACTAGTGTTTTCCCCGCTGCCTTTAAAACAGCTGTGGTGAAGCCCCTTTTGAAGAAGAGTAATTTAGAGCCTGATATCCTCAGTAACTATCGACCTGTATCCAACTTACCATTTTTAAGTAAAGTTTTAGAAAAAATTGTTTTTTTATCCAGTTAAACAATTTTCTTATTGACCACAACATTTTTGAGAAATTTCAATCTGGTTTTAGGACAAACCACAGTACCGAGACAGCCCTTTTAAAAATCGTTAATGATATCAGGTGTAACATGGACTCCCACAAACTGTCAGTCCTGGTGCTGCTGGATCTCAGAGCTGCCTTTGATACAGTAGATTTCCACATTTTATTAAGCAGACTCAAACACCTGCCTCTCAGGTACTGTTCTTGAATGGTTTCGTTCCTATCTCACAGATCGCCGCTATTTTATAAGTATGGATACATGTTCTTCAGCAATCGATGAAATCAAGTGTGGGGTACCCCAAGGTTCAATTTTAGGGCCAATACTTTTTAATCTTTATATGTTACCAATTGGGAATGTTATCAGGAGACATGGCATCAGTTTTCATAGCTATGCTGATGATACACAACTGTACATTGCCACGTCTCCTGATGACACAAAACCAATTAATGCCCTTTTGAACTGTGTTTTAGATATAAAGTCATGGATGGCAGAGAACTTCCTACAGTTCAGCCAGGGCAAAACAGAAGTTTTAATCATTGGTCCTGAAGACAAGAGAGAGAAACTTCTACCAAAATTGCTAGGTCTAAAACCTTCACATTGTGTCAAGAACCTGGGCATTCTTTTAGACTCTGACTTTAATTTTATTTCACACATTAAAAATGTAACAAAAATCGGATTTTACCATCTTAGGAATATAGCCAGAGTCCGCCCTTTTCTCTCTCTTGCCAGCACGGAGGTCTTGATGCATGCTTTTATTACTAGTCGTATAGACTATTGTAATGCCCTGCTCTCTGGTCTTCCTCAAAAAAGAATATCACATCTCCAACTGCTCCAAAATTCAGCAGCACAAGTGTTAACGAAGACCAAGGAGCGTGTGCATATTACACCAATTTTAGAATTGCTGCATTGGCTCCCCGTGCGTTTTAGGATCGATTTTAAGGTTCTCTTAGTAGTTTTTAAATGCCTCAATGGTCTTGGGCCTTCTTATCTATCTGAGCTGCTTTTATCTTATGAGCCCTCGTGAACCCTGAGGTCCTCTGGTACTGGCCTTTTAATATTTCCCAAAGTCAAGACCAAGACCTTTGGTGAAGCTTCCTTTCATTATTATGGTCCTCATCTGTGGAACAGCCTGCCAGAGATCCTCAGGGCCACAGAGTCAGTAGATGTTTTTAAGAACAGGCTCAAGACCCACCTTTTTAATTTGGCTTTTAATAAACCTGTTTAACTGTTATTAAAGTAATCATTTATGTTACATTGTTTTATGTTCTTCTTGGCACCATTTGTTCTTAGATTTTCTCATCTTTTTATTGATATGTTTAGTTCAGTTTTTAAGAATGGGTTTTTAGTTCCTGTTTTTAGGTGTTCTTAGTTCTTTTTGTACCTTTTTAAATTTTGGCTTTCAACAAACTATTTAACTATTATTGAAATAGTCATTTATGTTCCATTGTTTTTACATTCTTCCTAGCTCCATTTGCTTTTAGATTTTCTTATTTTGATGTGTTCTTAGCTCAGTTTCTAAGTATGTGTCTTTAGTTCCCTTTGCTCTGTGTGTTCTTTGTTTTATTTTGTATTTATGTGTTTTAGCTCCAGTGATTCCTCAGAGGGGCCCCTCATGCCGGATGCTGCCTGGCCCATCTGCAGGGGTGTTGGTCTTGTGGTTCGCTCTAGCTTGGGTGGGTGGGGGCTTTATACCACTGCCTAAAGCTGTGGTGCGGGCCCCAGACTGTCCTGGTTGGGGTGGCCCTTGTGGTGCCTTCTGTGGTTACTGGCTGTGTGGTATCCCAGCGTGGGGGGCTCCACAGGATGGTTGCTCCTTCACGTGGTGCCTCGGTGCCGAGCAATGTCACTTTTATTTTATATGTGTGTAAGAGAAGTAGGGGGTGATGTATGTGCCTGTGTGTGTTGTGTTTGTGGGTATGTTTATGGGAGGGTTGGAAGGGGTGGGGATGTATCATGTAAAATATGTAACTAAATGTGTCTACTGTTTTTATCTATGTAAAGCACTTTGCACAGCATCTAATGTTTTAAAAGTGCTATACAAATAAAGTTTGATTGATTGATATTTCTAACATTGCTTTTGATTAGTTTCCTATTTTAATTTTCTTAATTTCTGATTTTAAACATATTTTATGTTGTTTTTACTATATTATTCACTTTGTTATTAAATACTATTACACTTTACACTGTCTGAGTTTAAATGGGGAGTTATGATCAGTGTCATGAGTAACGTGTTACAAAGTAACGCCACTACTTTTGCAGTAATGTGCTCTGTAACGAAACTACTGTTTAAAAATTCAGTAATGCATTACAATTACTGAAATTTGATCAGATGCCTTACTTGTTACTTGTTTTATTAATATGGATAGATATTTTTAGCACAAATAAACAAATATACAAACTGACCCTACCATAGCTGAGACGAGCTCTCAGTCAACGTGACCTGTTACAGAGAGCCGAGTCTTCACTACTGAGTGGAGGGAAAGATGAAGCTACTTTGTTTTTGTGGAAATAAACATTATTTTTCCTTTGTCGCAGTTAAGGACAAAAGCATATAGGTGGGTTGGAAGTGAAGTGAAGGTTGAGACCTACTGCAATCTTCAGAAGTGCTTGAAAACAGCAACAAAGCTCCAACAAAGCTAGTGCAAAGTAATTGCCAACTATGCTAACAACACCGTGTTACTGGATTTATACTTTTAAATTTAAATTTAAATTTTAAATTAAATTTAAATTTTAAATTTTACTCCACTCCAGTTCGCCTACCAGCATGGCATTGGGGTGGAGGATGCGGTGATCTTCCTCCTTCACCGTTCTCTGTCCCACCTGGAGAAGCCCGGGAATATGGTGAGGATCATGTTCTTTGACTTCTCCAGTGCTTTCAACACCATCCAACCGATGATCCTGAAGGACAAGCTGCTGCGCGCAGGGGTGGACCAGCACCTGTCATCATGGATCCTGGACTACCTCACGAACCGGCCTCAGTTTGTGAGAACCCGGGACTGTGTGTCCGACACGATCATCAGTAGCACGGGGGCCCCCCAGGGAACGGTGCTGGCTCCCTTCCTGTTCACTCTTTATACTGCGGACTTCTCACACAACACAACACACTGCCATCTACAGAAGTTCTCTGATGACTGCGATCGTTGGCCTCATCTCCAATGGAGATGAAGCTGAGTACAGAGGGCTTATCCAGGACTTCGTAGACTGGTGCCATCGGAACTGCCTCCAGATCAACGCAAGGAAAACTAAGGAGCTGGTGGTGGACTGCCGCAGGCATGGGCAGCCCCTCACAGCACCAGTAAATATACAGGGAACAGACATCGAGATGGTGACATCCTATAAGTGCCTGGGTGTTCATCTGAACAATAAACTAGACTGGTCACACAATACTGACGCACTCTACAAGAAGGGACAGCGCAGGCTGTTCCTGCTGAGGAGACTCAGGTCTTTTGGTGTACAAGGGGCGCTGCTGAAGACATTCTATGACACAGTGGTGGCATCAGCCATCACTTTTGGAGTGGTCTGCTGGGGCAGTGGCATTACAGCAGCCGATAGGAAGAGACTGAACAAACTGATTAAGAAAGCTAGCTCTGTCCTGGGGCAGCGCCTTGATCCGGTGGAGGAGATAGGAGAGAGAAGGACGGTGGCTAAACTGTCATCTCTGCTGGAGTCCGAGTTCCACCCTATGCAGGACACACTGAATGCACTGAGGAGCTCATTTAGCAGCAGACTACATCATCCCAGGTGCACAACCGAGAGGTTTCGTAGGTCCTTCCTACCAACGGCTGTCAGACTGTACAACCTAAGCAGGGCTGCTCGCAGAGATAGCAAAAAGACGTAACAAACTAATAGTTTTTAACTGCAAAAGATGCAATAGACTTACACAATGGTCCCCTCTGGCATACAACTAGGAAAATACCGGTCGCTATGGAGGGTGAGAATATGTATGGGCACATAATCATACCATGTAGGATAACTAAGTAGAGGGTTATGCTGTTTCATCCCATCTAGCAACAATGCTCTGCACTGTGTGTGTTTATATATTTACATATTTATTCCATCTAGCTACAATGCTCAGCACTGGGTGTGTTCATATTTATATATCTGTATATTTATTCCATCTAGCTACAATGCTCCGCACTGTGATTTTATATATCTATATATTTATTCCATCTAGCTACAATGCTCCGCACTGTGTGTGTTTATATACTTACATATTTATTCCACCTAGCTGCAATGCTCCGTACTGTGGGTGTTTATATATTTACATATTTACTCCATCTAGCTACAATGCTCTGCACTGTGTGTTTATATATTCATATATTTATTCCATCCAGCTACAATGCTCTGCACTGTGTGTCTGTGTGTGTGTATATATATATTTTATAGTAATATGTACATATGTATATTAGCTGCTCTTGCTTGCTTGTTTTTTTTTTTGTTTGTTTTTTGTTTTTTTTTCGTGCCTTCTGATTGTTGCTCTGAGTGTTGCTATCCCTGTGCTGTTGCAATCCTGGAATTTCCCCGTTGTGGGACTAATAAAGGCTTATCTGATCTTATCTTATCTTACTTTATACTTTATTATAGCCACTGCTGGCTGTAAAGTGGAAATATTCTTGTTTCAACATCCACAGCTGGATTTCAAGTACAGGTATACATCTGGACAGTTTGTGACCCAGTAAGAATTAAACCTGATTGCCAGATACATTGTTACAGACTGAAGATGTGATGATAGTCACTTTCCATCAGACAGCTGAGACTGTGATCCACTGAAGTTAAAACACATTTACTTGCTACCTGCATAAAGATTATTCAAAAATGGATTTTGATCACCAAAAGGAATTTGAGGGACTGGATCATGTCTCTGTCACAGCAGACATTTGGACTGTGGATAATGGACATTTTCTTTGGATCACTGTACATCAGATTAAATCCATATCATAAAGGTAAGATAAACATGGACAGCTTTATGCAGTGTTGCCAACTCTCATTCCAAAATGAGGAAATTATTGGCAATATCATGTTGATTTTCTTCAGATTTTTCCCACAATAAGACCTCTCAAGGCAGGATAAAGCAGACTGAACATGTTCTAAAAGCTCCGTCTGTGTCATAAGCATGCGCTTTTACGCAGTGCACGGATAAAAGGAGACGAGCGCATGCGCACGCAGAGACCAGCAGCGGGTGAAAAAAGTTTGATGTCTGTGTCTCTGTTTTTATGAACTTTAATGTGTTTTAACGTAATTCTCTGTGCCATTTTTGTCCTTGAATGTTTGTAGACTATATAACGAAGAGCTCCCTGGTTCCATCAGTATGGATTTCCTTCTTGTTTTTGCACTGTCGTTTCTTTCTTACTGGCTCTTTGTCTTGGAGGTAAGCGCGATCGCGATCATGCCGGGAAGAACGCAGTATTCCAGAGAAATGTTACTGCATTTAAACATGGATAATGCAGCATCTATGTTTGAGTCTGTGCCACAACTGCCGGACTGTATTTTAAGAGATTTTCATGGACACAGCAATGAAAAGAGAGACAAGAAGAGGAAACGCGGAAAGCGTGGCGGAGTAAGATTAAACCTGAGGAGGCGTCAGCTTAACCGCATTCCTCTTCCTTCCATTATTATGGGGAACATACAATCCCTGAGAAATAAAGTGGATGAAATTCAAGGAAATGTACGATATCAGAAGGACTTCAAGAACTGCTGTGTCATGGCTTACACGGAGACGTGGCTTACGGCGCATGACCAGGATGCAGACCTGTGGATTGATGGCTTTGGAGCCCCACTTCACTCGGATCGGCAGGAAGAGGTAATGGGGAAGCGTCAGGGGGGTGGCATATGTTTGTATATTAATAAACAGTACTGTACATCTGTCACGGTCAGAGAGCGCATCTGTACACCAGATGTGGAGCTTCTGTCCGTGTCACTACGCCCCTTTTATCTGCCCCGCGAGTTCCCTCAACTTTTCATAACGACTGTGTACATTCACCCGAGGGCAGATGCTGCCTCCGCCTCCAGCACCATCTTTGATGTGGTACAGCGGTTGCAGTCAATTTCCCCAGAGGCTCTAAATTTTATCATTGGGGATTTTAACCATGTGTCTTTAAAGAAGACACTTAAAAACTTTTATCAGTATGTCTCCTGCCCAACCAGACGATAAAAGACATTGGACCTGTTCTATGGATCCATAGAGAGGGCCTTTAAATCTCTTCCCCTTCCTCCTTTAGGATCCTCAGATCACAACTGTGTACATTTGCTGCCCACATATAAAACTGCTCTCAGAAGATGCAAGGCGAAGACCAGAGACATAAACGTGTTGACAGAGGATTCAGTGCACTGCCTCCAGGAATGCTTTAACTGTACGGACTGGGAGGTGTTCACGCTCGCCTGCGGAGAAGATTTGGACTCTTTAGTGGACGTGACATGCTCATACATGGCTTTCTGCAGAGACATGATCGTTCCACGTAAACATGTCAAAATATATCCCAACAACAAGCCATGGGTTACAAAATCAGTTAAATCCTGCTTACAGAGGAAAGCACTTGCCTTTAAACAGGGGGTTGTTTCTGAGCTACAGGTAGCCACAGAAGAGCTGAAGGCTGAAATTTTAAGAGCAAAACAGAATTATAAATCAGAGTTGGAAAGCAAGATGGCTACAAAGAAGTTTTGTTCAGCCTGGGCCAGTATGAAAACTATTGCAGGCCTTCAGAGCATAGAGCGCAGTAATCGTGTGTTTTTAGATGGTTTTAGTTCAGACAGAGCAGAGCTGGCTAATGCTCTTAATTGTTTTTATGGTCGTTTTGATTCCTTTGATGTTAGTACAGAAACCCAAGATTTGAAACAGAAACTCAAAGACAATCAGCACTTTAATATTGAGGTGCAGGATGTTAAAAGGGCATTCTGTGCTGTAAAAGTGAACAAAAGTCAGGGCCCTGTATGTGGGCGCTTGGTAAAGTCCTGTGCACATGAACTGAGTCCTGTGTTTCACTATATTTTCAATAAGTCCTTACAGACACAACATGTGCCTAAGATCTGGAAAGATGCCATGGTTGTCCCCGTTCCAAAATCCAGCTGTCCTAAAATGGTAAATGATTTTAGACCAGTTGCTTTAACCTCAATTTTAATGAAATTTTTTGAAAAACTGGTCAGATTTGAGGTCCTAAAGCAGACTGAGCATGCATTGGATCCTTTGTAGTTTCCCTATAGGCCTCACAGAGGAGTGGAGGATACCAGTGTCACTCTGTTTAACATGCTTTTTAAACATCTGAATTTTAATGGGACACATGCCAGGCTTTTATTTGTGGACTTTTCTTCTGCCTTTAATACAATCCAACCTCATATTTTAGTTGAAAGGCTCCTGCAACAATTTGATTTGAGTAATAATCTCGTGGGTTGGATTCTGGATTTTTTAACCAACAGGACACAGAGAGTAAGGGTCAATGGTACATTGTCTGACCAAAAGTGTTCTTCAACTGGCTCTCCTCAGGGGTGTGTGTTGTCACTGCTACTCTTCATCCTGTACACAAACATGTGTCGGAGCAGACATGACAACAGACACATTATAAAGTATGCTGATGATTCTGTTGTTGTCAGTCTCCTCCAGGAAGGTGAGACTGACCACGGCCCAGTAGCTGATGATTTTGTTCACTGGTGTGAGAATTCCTACCTGCAGCTGAATATGACAAAAACTAAAGATATGATTATTGACTTTAGGAGGAAAACTCCCAGGCACAAAGTCACTGTACTAAAAGGCCAGACCATTGAATGTGTGTAATCCTACAAATATCTTGGGACGATTATTGATAGTGTGGAGAAGTGTGGGAAGGACGAGGCTGAGTTTATTTCTCAAGTCCAGTTTTATTCACATTCACATTCTCCAACATCCAAAAACAGAAAAGAGAAAGGAATCCCCCAACATCTGTCCCTTTTATACCCCAGGACATCAAAGCACACAGTCACATTGTCTTTCAATCCCAAATCACAATGAATCCCCCTCCAGGTCTTCTTGTCTCCACCTAAAGTCCTGGTGGTCAGGAAATCCTTCAAGGCCATCTCTTTGCATACAAAAGGCCAGACTTCACATCCTCCTGTTACCCCTGGGAGGTTCAGACCTTTTGTTACTCTGAGACGTGAAGCATACAATAAGCATACAGTAATACACATGTGAAGCATATGAAACCCACATATGTGCACCACATGACCCCCCCCCCCCAAACGTCTAAGATGGAACAACATAATCACATATTGCATGTCATGATAAAAACACTACATATCAGTCCACGTGTCGCTTGGGTCTCAGCCTTCTCCCGTATTTGCTGTAAGCAGGCTGTACCACTTCCGCGGCGTCTTCCTGCTGCGGAGCTGCTGCATGGGGATGAGAACTGTTAGTCAACCTCTGTGGGTGTTCTGGGGAATGCTCTCTAGGGGGTCTGCCGCGCCGAGGAGCCTTAGCCAACTGCACAACTTCGTCAGCTACCACAAAAGTGGGTTTGAGCCTGTTAATGCCAATCATTTCTTTTCTGCCCCCAAATCTAGCAAAAAATGCTTATCTCCTGTTTCCAGCACTCTATATGGTCCGTCATAAGGTGGGCGTAAAGGCGGACGATGGGCATCATGTCTGACAAAAACAAACTCCGCATTTTTTAAAGCCTTAGGCACAAAAACACGCAGAAATCTGTGGTGAACGGGGCCAGGTAGCATGCTCAGGCCCGTGCTATTCTGTAACCGCTGAGCCAGGGAGCACTCTGGCGTTGGATTATCTGGGAGAAATTCCCCGGGCAGCCGAAGTGGCTGTGCGAAAACTAGCTCATCTGGGGAGGCTTCTAAATCCTCTTTAGGTGCAGAACGCAACCCCAATAAAACCCATGGTAGCTTGTCCACCTAATTTGCATCCGTAAGCGACGCTCTGAGAGCCGCCTTCAGTGACCTGTGAAAACGTTCGCATAACCCGTTAGCCTGCGGGTTGTACGCGGTCGTGCGGTGGATCGTTGCCCCCAGGCTGCGGGCCATCGTTGGCCAAAGTTCGGAAACAAATTGCAGGCCTCTGTCGGACGTAATGTCCGACGGGACTCCAAAACGCGCTACCCATGCCGTTAAAAACGCGCGCGCCACCTCCTCGGCTGTGGTTGATGACAGCGGAACCACTTCCGGCCAGCGCGTGGTGCGGTCAACCATTGTCAGGAGATGTGTGCACCCTTGTGAGGGCGGGAGGAGGCCTACGAGGTCCACGTGGACATGATCAAACCTTTTAGCTGGGATGTGAAACGGCTCCAAGAGAGCTCTCGTGTGTCTATGAACCTTGGCCCGCTGACAAGCTATGCAGGCTGCCGCCCACTCTCTAACTTGTTTGCGCAGGCTCGGCCATACAAATTTCTCTCCTACCATTTTGACCGACGCACGCACTCCCGGGTGCACCAGAGAATGGATCGAGTCAAAAACGCGGCGGCGCCACGCGGCTGGAACCACCGGACGCGGCCGCCCAGTGGAGACATCGCAGATTAGGGGGGGCATACCGTCTTGCAGCACCCTGTTCTCCAGCCTTAACCCTGTTGGTCCAGACTGGAGCGCGCGCACATCCGCGTCACTAACCTGCTCCGCGGCCATGGCTGCATAATCTATCCCCACGCGGACCGGGGCCGCGCGCACTTCCGCGTCACTAACCTGCTCCGCGGCCATGACTGCAGGATCTACCTCCGCGCGGGCTGGAGCTCCCACGGCGCGCGAGAGGCAGTCCGCCACTACATTAAGTTTACCCACAACATGCTGGATATCGGTAGTAAACTCCGATATCGCGGCCAGCTGTCTCTGCTGCCGGCCCGACCAAGGTTCTGAAATCTTGGCCATCGCGAAAGTCAGCGGCTTGTGGTCAACGAACGCGGTGAAACGGCGTCCTTCCAGCCAGAACTGGAAGTGGCGAATGGCCAAGTGGAGCGCTAACAACTCCCTGTTGAATGCGCTGTATTTTTGTTCACTGTCGCGCAGGGTCTTACTGAAAAAGGCGAGCAGTTGCCAGGCTCCGGCTACATACTGTTCCACGACCGCCTCTATGGCCACATCTGACGCGTCAGTAGTGAGCGCCATGCGGGCCGCTGGGACTGGATGTGCTAACAGCGCAGCGTTTGCCAGGGCTGTTTTGACTTCAGAAAATGCGCGCTCTCGCTTGGGAGACCATTCGACTTTATTTGTGGGTTTTTGTTTTTTTAGTGCAGCATACAATGGTTGCATGAGCTGCGCTGCGCGGGGGAGGAAACAGTTATAAAAATTCACCATTCCCAAAAACTCCTGTAACGCTTTGACCGTTTGTGGCTGGGGAAAATTCGTTACTGCACGCACTTTGTCAGGCAGAGGGACCGCTGCCTCTGGGGAGACGCGATGCACCAAAAAATCAATCTGCGTCACCCCGAACTGACACTTCGCTGGGTTAATTATTAACCCTTGCTCTGCCAACCTCCGGAAAACTGCCGTGAGGTGGTTTTCGTGTTCGTCTTCGGACGCGCTGGCTACCAATATGTCGTCCAGGTAGACGAACACGAAAGGGAGATCGCGCAAAACCGCGTCCATCATGCGTTGGAACGTCTGCACCACGCCTTTAAGCCCAAACGGCATGCGCAAAAACTCGAAAAGCCCGAAAGGAGTTATTACCACTGTTTTGGGTATGTCCTCAGCGCGCACTGGGACCTGGTGGTAACCGCGCACCAAGTCTATTTTAGAAAAAACACGCGCCCCCGCCAAATAAACTGAAAAATCTTGGATGTGCGGGATCGGGTAGCGGTCGTACGCTGTAGCGTTGTTCAGCCTGCGGAAATCACCGCAAGGCCGCCACGAGCCATCAGCTTTCGGGACCATGTGAAGCGGTGAAGCCCATGGGCTCTTCGATCGCCTGATGATGCCCAACCTTTCCAGGTTGGCGAACTCCTAGCGCGCTATGGTCAATTTAGCCGAATCCAAGCGCCAAGCTTTTGCGAAAACAGGCGGTCCGGTGGTAGTAATAAAATGTTCCACCCCGTGTTTAGCCACGGTCGCCGAAAATGTTGGAACCGTGAGTGCTGGGAACCGAGTGAGGAGTGTGTGGAACTTACCACCCGCAGCTGTGACGTTGGCTTGTGCTGTCGGCGGGGCCACTCGAGCTGTACAGGGAATAGAATGAAAAGAGAGTGCATTAACCAGGCGTCTGTTAGCAAGATCGACCAACAAACCATGTGAGCACAAAAAATCAGCCCCTAACATGTTGAAATTGACTGCCGCTATGACGAAAGTCCACTCGAATGTACGGCCGTGTAAAGACAGAAGCAGAGTCCTCTCACCGAAGGTCTTATTCGCCGAGCCGTTCGCTGCTGACACCCAGGGACCACTGGAAGGCGCCAGCCGGTCAGCGTAGGAAGGTGTGATGAAACTCAGCTGGGAGCCCGTGTCCACGAGGAAATGCCTCCCCGAGTGCGCATCCCTCAAGTAGAGCAGCTTGTTCTCCTCTCCGAGGGCCGCAGCTGCTACCGACCCCCGGTCTTGGCGTCTCCCGAGCGCTTGAAATGGCACGGTGGAATGCACTTGCGTGCCCTCTCTGCGAAGCGGCGATGGTAGAAGCAAAGGACGTCGTTTGCTCCGTGTTTCCTGGCCCCTGCCGCCGCCGTCGTCAGTGAGTCTGGTGCTGCAGCCTCTGGCCCCCTGCCATCTCCGGACGTTGCGCCTAGCTCCGCAGCTGCAGCTGCAGCCGCAGCCGCGCGCCGTTTATTGGCGTCGACGAGTCGTTGCGCCTCCTGGCCCAGCTCGTGGTAGTCTCGTCGGGCCAACAGTGGTGAACTGGCCAGGGTCACTTTCACCACTGACGGTAGGGTCCTGAGGAAAAGGTGGGTGAAGATGAAGTTATCATCTTCGGAGTCTCTCAAACTCAACATCTTCCCCATCAGGTCTGCAGGTCTGTCACTCTCGAATTCAGTCAGCGCCAGGAGCCTCTCTGCTCGCTCCTCCCCTGAGGGGGTGAAGTAACGGATGAGTGCAGCCTTCAACGTGCTGTACTTGTCGCTGTCTGGCGGGTGGTTGATCAGGCTCGCCACCCGCTTGGCTGTGTGGTTGTCCAGCTTTGCAACCACATGGTAGAACTTTGTGGCGTCCACCGAAATCCTCCGGAGGTGGAACTGTGCCTCGACTGTGCTAAACCAGGAGTGCGGATTGTTCGGCCAGAAGTCCGGTAGCTGAACTGTGGCTGCATTCGTTTGGCTGGCTCCTGACGAGTCTGGCTCGGGAGATTCGTCTCCGCTCATGATACGTCTTAGGGTCACCAGTGTGGAGAAGTGTGGGAAGGACGAGGCTGAGTTTATTTCTCAAGTCCAGTTTTATTCACATTCACATTCTCCAACATCCAAAAACAGAAAAGAGAAAGGAATCCCCCAACATCTGTCCCTTTTATACTCCAGGACATCAAAGCACACAGTCACATTGTCTTTCAATCCCAAATCACAATGCATCCCCCTCCAGGTCTTCTCATCTCCACCTAAAGTCCTGGTGGTCAGGAAATCTTTCAAGGCCATCTCTTTGCATACAAAAGGCCAGACTTCACATCCTCCTGTTACCCCTGGGAGGTTCAGACCTTTTGTTCCTCTGAGACGTGAAGCATACAATAAGCATACAGTAATACACATGTGAAGCATATGAAACCCACATATGTGCACCACAATAGTAATTTAAACTTTGAAGAGAACTGTGAAAGGGTGTGCAAAAAGGGTCAGCAACATTTGCATTGTTTAAGGAAACTTGCATGCTTCCAAATTGACCGAACCATAATGACAATGTTTTATCGGGCTTTTATTGAATCTGTTTTATCCTTTTCTTTAGTGTCATGGTTTAGTCGGACAAAACTGAAACAGAGGAAATCCTTGGATCAGGTTGTTAGATGGTCCAGTCATTTGCTTGGTGAGTCACAGCTGAGCCTGACATCCCTGTACACCAGACAGGTACAGAGGATTGCTACCTCTATTTTAAAAGATGACTCCCACCCTTTGCACTGCCACTTTCAGCTTCTTCCCTCCAGACGGAGGTTTGCTGTCCCAAAATGTAAAACCCAGCACTACAAAAACAGCTTTGTTCCTGCTGCTGTCAAAGAGTTGAACAAGATGTAGCAATATATTGCACATAATTTAGTAACCTATTTATTAATTTTACTTTATATTTACTTATTTTTGTAGGTTTTTTATTTGGATTCTAAATCTTTTATTGGGTTTTAGACTTTTGAGTTTTTAACCTCTTTGACTAGTCTAACTTTTTAATATGACCCTTCTCTCTTATCTCTTTGTCCTATGTCCTGATTGGTGGAGCCTTGAGTACTTTTATCATGTTTATAGTCAGCTTCATGTGTGCCTGTGTTTGTGTTCATGTTGAATGTAATTGCTGATTGTAAATATGTCACCTGACTGCAAAACAAATCTACCTACGGGTACAAATAAAGTAACCTGAACCTGAACCTGAGCCCACATGCAGGTGAAGCGTGTGTTTATTAAACAAGAATTCAATTATACAAGAGTGTCCAACTGCAGTCAAATAATATACAACGTTGCAGGGAAAGAGAAAGTCCACGTCACGCCTTCGGGCCAGACAAGGCCACCGAACGGAAACACAAAACGTGAACTTGGAGTACAGGAAGAGAGGAGAAAGTCCACATCATGCCTACTGGGTCTGACTGGACCTCTGGAGGTAAAATACAATAAAAATTGAACTTGGAGAGGAGAGAAGACTTACTTAGTGAGTAACGGAGCAAAGCTGGGGTCCAGGGAAACAGCACCAAATACAGTCTTGAGAATTGAGTGACAAGTCACAGGAAACAGACTACTACCCAGAGGGAGACGAATAAAACACAGGATACAGACTAACACCGCAACAATAAGTGAGTAAATTGACAGAGAATAAATACATAGTGAACTAATGACAGAGTGAATACAGGTGAGTTGCTGCAGCAGGTGTGCTGATTACGAGCTGCTCACTGCAGCAGCAGGCTGAGCAGCCTGTGGGAAGTTCCTGAAGCGAGAGAGAGGGGCAGAAACAGAACACAGAATAACCTAGACAAATAAGCAGACAAAAACAGAAATACAAAATACAACAATAAACTGTGTCTGAGGTCTGGGATGACATTGGACCTCAGACACATGACAGTCTGAAACAGTCTGTTTTCAGCCTGACGTTAATAAACCCGTAATCTAATCCATTAATTAAATTATCTTGCTATGTGTGCAAGATGATTTCAAATCAAATCAAATCAAATCAACCTTTATTGTCATATTGCTGTACATACAACTGTAGTGCAGGCAAGATGAAATTGCGTTTCTCTAGGCATCCATATAAGTAAAAGAACAGGATTTAAGACACACACGCATATCTTCACCCCCCCACCCCCCACCCCCACCCCACCACATCCATTCACACATCCCTGAGACATACTTGAAAAACTAACTATAATATACAAATAATGTACATAATGTCCATAGGTGCGGTAGTGTATATTAGAGATTCCGGATCAGCTGTTCAGCATCCTAACAGCTTGTGGAAGGAAGCTGTTGATCAGTCTGGTGGTTCTGCCTCTGATGCTTCGGAATCGTTTGCCAGATGGCAGAAGTTCAAAGTGTTTATGCAGAGGGTGAGAACGGTCCTTAGCAATGTTCAGTGCCCTGCTCCTACAATGGTTCTGAAAAAGTTCTTGGACAGAGGGGAGGGAGACTCCGATTACCCTCTCAGCTCCCTTAATTATCCTCTGCAGGGCTTTTTTGTCTGACATACTGCAGCTGGAGTACCATGTAGCAATGCAGTACGTCAGAACACTCTCCACCACACCTCTGTAGAAGGTCCTGAGGATGCAGATGGGGAGAGAGGCCTGTTTGAGTTTCCTCAAGAAGTGCAGTCTCTGCTGGGCCCGCTTCCTGATCCCCAAGGAATTCTTGCTCCAGGTCAGGTCCTGCGAGATCTGCACTCCGAGGAACTTGATGTTCTCCACTCTCTCCACTAAACGGCTGCTGATGCTGAGGGGGACGTGTTCAGGCTGTGACCGCCGGAAGTCGATAATCATCTCCTTCGTTTTGTCCATGTTGAGCACCAGATTGTTCTCCCTGCACCAGCCCTCCAGGTCTCTCACTTCTTCCCTGTACATTGATTCCTCATCCCTCTGAATAAGTCCCACCACCGTGGTGTCGTCTGCAAACTTAATAATCTGATTCCCCTCGTGTCTGGATACACAGTCATGTGTTAGAAGTGTAAACAACAGTGGACTGAGTACGCAGCCTTGAGGGGATCCGGTGCTCAGCGTGACAGAGTTGGAGATGTTGTTTCCAACCCAAACAGACTGAGGTCTCTCAGTCACTAAATCCAGGATCCAGAGACATGTGGCGGTGTTCAGACCAAGAAGGAGTAATTTCTCCATCACTCTCTGGGGAATAATGGTGTTGAATGCTGAACTGAAATCAATGTACAGGAGTCTGGCGTAGGTGTCTTTCTGATCCAGGTGGGTGATGACAGAGTGCAGGGTGGTGACTATAGCATCCTCTGTGGAGCGGTTTGAACGATATGCAAACTGGAGCGGGTCGTGTGATGCAGGAAGGCAGGCTGTAATGTGTGGTTTGACAAGCCGTTTGAAACACTTCATCACAATTGGTGTCAGTGCAACAGGACGATAGTCATTCAGACAGGACACAACTGGTTTCTTTGCCACCGGTACTATGATTGGGGTCTTGAAGTATCTGGGAATGATGGCCTGACTCAGGGAGATGTTATAAATGTCAGTCAGTACATCCGCCAACTCGCTTGCGCAGTCTCAGAGCACACGTCCCGGGATGTTGTCCGGACCTGCAGCTTTACGTGGGTTGACTCTGGTTAGGGTCCTCCGTGTGTCCGCTGTGTTGATGGTAAAAGCTGGTCCGAGCGGTGGTGGGGATGGGCCAGCCCTCCCTCTGATTGTCGAGTTTGACGCTTCAAAACGTGCAAAGAAATCGTTGAGCCTGTCTGGAAGCGAAGCGTCGTTATCATCGACCCCCTGCCTAGACTTATAGCCCGTCAGTGTCTGAACTCCCTGCCACATCTGCTTGGTGTTCCTAGTGTCACAGAGGTGTCCCTGGATTTTCTCTGCATAGGCGCGCTTTGCCATCTTAATTCCCTTTGAGAGCACAGACCTGGCTGAGCAGAGGGCGATCCTGTCCTTCGCTCTGAAGGCTGCATTTCTGGCTGAAAGCAGTGAGCGCACCTCTGTGGTCATCCAGGGCTTGTGGTTTCCCCGCATAGTGATGGTCTTCACTGTAGTGACATCCTCGGTGCACTTCGCGATGTAGCTGGTGACCATTTCAGCATACTCCTCCACATCTGTCTTGTCTTCCTGGGAGGCTGCTATTTTGAAGACCTCCCAGTCTGTGTACAGAAAACAGTCTTTCAGTGCAGAGGTTGCACTCTCTGGCCAAATCCTGATTTGTTTCACTACTGGCTTGCTGCGCTTCAATAAGGGTTTGTAGGCAGGCACCAGCATCACGGATATATGGTCAGAAAGGCCGAGGTGGGGGCGGGGTATCGCCTTATATGCATCTGTGTTTGTGTACACTAAGTCCAACATATTCTCTCCTCTGGTCTTAAAGTCTACACATTGTTTAAACTTGGGGAGCACAGTCTTTAAGCTGGTGTGGTTAAAATCCCCCGCAACCACCACAAAACTGTCCGGATGTGAAGTTTGGATTTCACTAATAGCATCGTGCAGTTCCCCGAATGTCTTCTTAGTATTAGCGTTAGCGTTAGCACTCGGCGCTAAGTAAACAGCCGCTACAAACACGTTGCTGAATTCCCTCGGCAGATAATATGGCTGACAATTTACAGTAAAGAACTCCGCCAACGGCGAGCAGTGTTTAGGTACTAATGTGGCGTTAACGCACCAGTTCTTGTTAACATAGATGCATAGGCCCTCCCCATGGTTCTTACCGGAGCTCGCCGTTTCTCTGTCAGCTCGGAACACTGTCATATCTTCTAGTTGAATGGCCTCGTCAGGGATGTTGTTGTGGAGCCATGTCTCCGTGAACGCGAGCACACAGCAGTCCCTCCACTCTCTCCGGGTTTCTCTCAGCAGACGCAGCTCGTCCAGCTTGTTGTCAAGGGAGCAGACGTTAGAGAGAAGGAGTGACGGTACTGCTGGTCTGGAGGGGTTAGCCTTTAGCCTAGCATGGATCCTGGCCCTTTTCCATGCTTTTGCTTGCGTTCCCTCCGTCTGCGCTTCCTCCTCTCCCAGGTAGCTTCAAGCGGGGACTCCGCCAGAATTCCATGCTGGCGTAGAATGTCCAAGTCACAACCGATCACCGCGATTCTTGCAGCGTGCATTACCTTGATGTTTAATAAGGTCTCACGGTTGTAAGTTTTACAGAACGTACGTCTGGGATGATTAAAACACTCAAAACTCTCACACTCGCTGATGCCAAGAGGGGCCGCTGCATCCATGCGTGCCGCCATCAACTACAATTAAGTATGTATTTAAAAGTAACGAGAAAGTTACTTTTCCAGGTAACTAGTTACTTTAATCATGCAGTAATTGGTAAAATAACTCAGTTACTTTTGAAAAGAAGTAACTAGTAACTGTAATTAGTTACTAGTTTTTAGTAACTTACCCAACACTGTTTATGATTATCTCTTTATTTATGAATTGTATATCTTTTTATTATTATTATTATTATTATTATTATTATTATTATTATTATTATTATTATTATTATTATTATTATTATTATTATTATTTATTAGTGATAGTTTTATTCATTGTGTTCTGTCCTAGCTCCAGTGTTTCCTCGTAGGGAGCCCTCGCACAGGGGGTTGCCTGGTTCTGGTTGCAGGGCACTGGCCTGTGACTGGCCTGGCCCGCCCAATGACTGGTCTTGGGCGGTCGCAGAGGTGGTGTTCCTGTACCTGCGGATCTGGAGCTTCCCTCATGTTGATAGCTCCCTAGGAAAGTGCTTCTACACCTGGATCCTTGGCACTCTGCCATGTCATACATAGGTGTGTGTGTGGGTGGGGGTGGGGGGTTAGATAAGATAAGATTAGGTAAGATAAGATAAGATAAGCTTTTATTAATCCCACAATGGAGAAATTCCAGGATTGCAGCAGCAAAGGCATAGTAACACTCAAAGCAATAGTAAATAAGATAAGAAGATAAGAAATGGTTAACCAAAGCAGTAGATAAATATACATATGTACACAGTTAAATACACAGTGCAGGAGCATTGCAGCTAGATGGTATCAACAGCATTACAGAATATAAATATGGACCCAAACAGTATATTTCACACTTGAATCAATAGTGTTGTTGCCACCCTTGATAATAACTGTAATTGTCTTAGTTGTGTATTGAAGGGGACGATCTCTATTGTGCAAAGTTGTGACATTTAGTACATTTAGTACTACCTCTACAAGCAGCACCGGTTAGATTATAAAGTCTGACAGCTGTAGATAGGAAGGACCTACGGAACCTCTCCCTCAAGCACTTAGGATGGTACAGCCTACCGCTAAATGAGCTCCTCAGTGTGTTCAGCGTGTCCCGCATGGGATGGGACTCAGACTCCAGCAGAGATGACAGCTTAGCCACCATCCTCCTCTCTCCTATTTCCTCCCTCTGGGTCGAGGCAGCACCCCAGAACAGAGTTGGCTTTTATGATCAGCCTGTTCAGTCAGGAGTGGGGTGTGTCATATTTTTAAGCACCGGTAAACATCCAAGGAACAGACATTGAGATGGTGACATCTTACAAGTCCCTGGGTGCTCACCTGAACAATAAAGTAGACTGGTCACACAACACCAACATGCTTTACAAGAAGGGGTAGCGCAGGCTGTACCTCTTGAAGAGACTCCGGTCTTTTGGAGTGCAGGGGGCACAGACCTTCTATAATAATAATAATAAGTTTATTTATAGAGCACCTTTCACAGACAGAGTCACAAAGTGCTTAACATGGTAAAAAACAAAATAAAAACACAGGCACATAAAACAGTAAAACAAAGTAGACAATAAAAGCACATAAAAATACAATAGGCACATAGTTAAAAAGCCAGGCTAAAAAGGTGGGTCTTTAGTTGCTTCTTAAAAACACCAATGGAAGGTGCAGATCTAAGTTCAAAAGGCAAGGAGTTCCACAGTCTGGGAGCAACAGCAGCAAAGGCTCTATCGCCTTTGGTTTTGAGCCTAGTACTAGGAACTACCAATAGATTCTGATGAGAAGACCTGAGAGACCTGCTGGGCCGGTGTAGAGAGAGCAGGTCACTAATATAAAAAGGTGCCTCTTCGTGAATGGCTTTGTAAGTAAGAACAAGAACTTTAAAATCAGTTCTATAATTTACAGGAAGCCAATGCAAGGAGGCCAAAACAGGAGTGATATGACAGAATCTACTGGACCTAGTTAGTAATCTTGCAGCAGCGTTCTGGACTAACTGTAGGCAGTGTAAAGAGGATTTACTAAGACATGTAAAAAGAGCATTACAATAGTCCAAACGTGAAGAAACAAAGGCATGAATAATGATTTCTAATTGAGTGTAGGAAACCAATGACCTAATTTTGGATATATTCCTAAGGTGGAAAAAACAACTCTGGGTCAGAGATTTGACATGCTGATCAAAACTCATCGATTGATCAAAAATGACACCAAGATTTTTGAGATTAGACCGTACGTTAGAGCTTAATGAACCAATGCTATTAACCAACTTAGGAATTAGATTATCAGGTGCTACAATAAGGACTTCAGTTTTATCAGCATTAAGTTGCAAAAAGTTACTAGACATCCAGTCCTTGATTGCAGACAGACAATCATGAATAATTTTTAAATTGTCAACATGGTCAGGCTTAAAAGAGAAAAGTAGCTGTAAATCATCAGCGTAGCAGTGATAAGACACACCTTTAAATTTGCTGATAATAGAACCAAGTGGCAGCATATATAGGGCAAATAAAAGTGGACCCAGAATAGAACCCTGAGGCACCCCACAGGTTAAAGGAGCAGAGTCAGATGAATAAGAGCCAACAGCCACGGAAAAGCTCCTACCAGAAAGGTAGGAGAAAAACCAATCCAGAGCTTTTCCAGAAATACCTACCCAATCTCTAAGCCTTTGTAACAAAATAAAATGATCAATAGTATCAAATGCTGCAGTAACATCTAATAACACTAAAACAGAGCATTTGCCAGAGTCTGATGACATTAAAATATCATTTGACACCCTCAGAAGAGCGGTCTCTGTCGAGTGTTTCTGACGAAAGCCTGACTGAACCACCTTCTATGACTCTGTGGTGGCATCAGCCATCATGTATGGAGTGGTTTGCTGGGGTAGAAGCATCACAGCAGCCGACAGGAAGAGACTGAAGAGGCTGATCAAAAAAGCCAGCTCTGTTCTGGGGCTCCACCTCGACCCAGTGCAGGAGATACTAGAAGAGAGGAGGATGGTGGCTAAGCTGTCATCTCTGCTGGAGTCTAAGTCCCACCCCATGCTGGACATGCTGAATGCACTGAGGAGCTCATTTAGTGGCAGGCTGCCCCATCCTAAGTGCTCGAGGAAGAGGTTCCACAGGTCCTTCCTACCTGCTGCTGTCAGACTTTATAATCTGCACTGCTCAAAGGGACCATACCTAACACCACAACTTTGCAAAGTAGGGATCATTCCCTTCCAATTCACTACTAACACAATTAGTTATTACTGAAGGTGGAAACAACACTGTTCATTCAACTATGAAATATACTGTCTGGATTTATATTTATATATTGCTGGGTAATTTAGCTGTATTGCTGTAAATACCACTTAATTGCAATGCTCTTGTATTATGTATATACAGTATACTGTGTTTATATGAATAGATACTGTTTTTCTACCCAATTTTTTAAACCTTATTTATTATCTTATTATTGCTCTGAGTGCTGCTATCGTTTTTGCTGCTGCAATCCTGTAATTTCCCCATTGTGGGACTAACAAAGGTTTACCTTATCTTATGTGTGCCGTGTGTGCTCTAAGGGTTAAACAAATTACAAACAAAACAAACATTACAAACAAAATGGCATGGACAAAAAGATGGTACCCTTAATTTAACATTTTGCACCACCATTCTTTACAGCAATCACTGCCAACAAGTGATCTCTGTACTTCACAATGGGGTGTCTACATTTGCCACCAGGTAGTGTGGCAGTTCCCCATGCCAGATGCAGCAAAGCAGCCCCAAAACAAAACCGAGCCTCCACAGTATTTCACAGTAGGTACTAGATATGGTGTTCTTTTCCTTTAAAGCTCTATTTTTCCTTCTGTAAACATAAAGCTGATGTGACTGACCAAAAAAGCTCCAGTTTTATCTTGATCAGTCCAAAGTACATTCTCCCAGCAACGTTGGGGCTTGTCATCATGCATTTTGGCTGGCTTTTTTAAAATATTTTTTCTGTCAGTAGTGGAGCCCTCCTGGTCTTCTTCTATGGTGCCCATTGTTGTTCAAGATGTGACGGATAGTGCGATCAGAAAGTGACGAAGCTTGGCCTTGGAGTTCAGCTTGAATTATTTTTGACGGTTTCCTAGGCTCTTTTCTACAATACACACTATTCTTCTGAACAACCTGGGGTTGCATTTCCTCTCGCCTGCATGTCCTGGGAGGTTGACTACAATCCCATGAACCAAATACTTTTTTTATAATATTGGCAACTGTGGTCACAAGAACATGAAGCTGGTTGGAGATGGTCTTATAGCCTTAAGCCTTAACGTGGTTATCTATAATTTTCTTTCTGACCTCCTCAGACAACTCTCTCCTTTGCATTCTCTGGTCCATGTTCAGTGTGCACAGCAAGCCAAATATATTATGTACCTTTGCACTTATCAAGATGTACAGTACTTCTCCATTTTTTTCCCTACAAACTTCATTCATATCAAGTTCACTGGTGAGGCTACATTTTCTGTAGGTGTCTGTCTCTAGTAAGCCACAGAATGTGAGTGTGGTGAATAGTTAAAAGCATTTTGAGTGGTCATGAAAATTAGAAAACTATTATATAAAAAAGGGGGAGGTTTTTCAGATTCATGTCACACAGTATGGCTTGTGAACAGTTAAAATGGCATGATGTGTAGGATGTGAATGATTTTGTCCACAGTAACATGCAGTGTCCGTGTGGTTTAGTCTCTAAGCCCAGCGGAACTGCTTTTACTAATAGGAGAAGGGGCGAGGGCGGATCTCTGGTGCCTTAAAACCAGATGCTTCGGGTAGATGGTGGCTTGTCAACCTGGGAAGGTAGCCCATCTAGGGGAAGGTAAACCCTGATTTCAAACCTCCGCTGCCTTGCGGCACACCCGGTCACAGAAAAGGCTTCGGGAGTCAACCCTGAGGAAAAATCCGGAGTCGGAGTCCCTAAGGCAGTTCTCTGTTGTGCTCAACATCATTCTGGCAGCTCCTGCGCTGGTGCCAAACTGTAGCAGCCCTGCTGTTCCTTTGGATTCATCAGTGACGTGGAGAGGGGGGACATGCTGCATGGGCAACATCTTGTCCTCCATATCTTCCTGCCCAGGCTTGAATCCTACCAATGCCCAACGCTGTAAGGTAGAACATTGAATCACTGGAGAGGACACTCCAGCTTCACCTTTGGCGTAGACAAAACACGGGGAATGACAGTTACCGGTTATAAGCCACTGCTCAATTGGCATAGAGCGCGGCGCCAGGGGTTGTTCCCGACGGTGGGAGGGATCATCGGATCTCACTGGACAGCTACCGCCTGCCTCAAGCTGGGCAGCCCCCAGCCAATAAGGTGTTGTCCCGCCACAGCCTGCTTTCCTCATTGGGTGCATGGGGATGAGGAGAAGTCCGAACGGCAGGCTGAGAACCTTCGCACCAGGCAAGACAAAAAAACAAAAGAGACCAACTCTAAAACTGGGAACTTGGAACGTCCGCACTATGATGACAGGACTCACTGCTAACCTCAAGGACATCTCCAGATTCTCAGGGCTGCGAGAAGCAAAGTTCAGCAGACTGCTCGGCGCTGTGCCAACGAGTACTGGACTCAGCTCAGCCAAGACATTCAAACCACTGCCATAACAGGGAACATCCGTGGTATGTACAATGGCATCAAGAAAGCACTTGGTCTGGCTCAGAGCAAGACGGCCCCCCTCAAATCCTCCACTGGGGAGATGATCACAGAAAAGAACAAGCAGATGGAGAGATGGGTGGAACACTACTCCGACCTCTACTCCAGACAGAACACCGTGACACCGTCAGCCCTTGATGCCATCGACTGCCTGTCATCCATGGACGAACTTAACGCCGAGCCAACCATCGACGAACCCGGCAAGGCCATTGATAGCTTGGCCGCTGGCAAGGCACCCGGCAATGACGGCATACCCCCCGACCTGATCAAGCACTGCAAGACCACCCTACTGCTGCCATTGCATGACATCCTCTGCCAGTGCTGGAAGGAAGGTGCCGTACCACAGGACATGAGGGACGCCAAGATCATCACCCTCTACAAAAACAAAGGGGAGAGAAGCGACTGCAACAACTACAGGGGCATCTCCCTCCTCAGCGTTGTTGGCGAAGTCTACGCACGAGTTGTTCTCGTTCGTCTACAGAAGCTTGCCGAACGTGTCTACCCCGAGTCTCAGTGTGGCTTCCGCGCTGAGCGATCGACGGTAGACATGATATTCTCCATCCGCCAACTCCAGGAGAAATGCAGAGAACAGAACATGCCCCTGTACATTGCCTTCATCGACCTCACCAAAGCATTCGATCTGGTCAGCAGAGAGGGCCTTTTCAAGATCCTGCCAAAGATAGGATGCCCACCAAAGTTGCAAAGCCTCATCGAATCATTTCACACCAACATGCAGGGGATAGTGCAGCACGACGGCAACGTCTCAGAGCCATTCAACATACGCAGCGGAGTGAAACAGGGCTGTGTACTTGCGCCAACCCTCTTTGGGATTTTCTTTGCTATGCTCCTGAGGCATGCCTTCAGCACAGCAACAGAGGGAATCTACCTGCACACAAGATCTGACGGCAGATTTTTCAACCTCGCCCGCCTGAAAGCCAGAACCAAAGTACGCGAGGCTCTAATCAGAGACATGCTGTTCGCAGACGACGCTGCAGTCGCGACCCACACACAGCAGGAGCTTCAGACCCTGATGGACCACTTCTCCCAGGCATGCAAGGACTTCGGGCTTACCATCAGCCTGAAGAAGACTAACGTCTTGGCGCAAGGCACAGAAGCACCACTAACCATCACCATCGACGACTACGAGCTGGAGGTCGTGAATCAGTTCATGTACCTGGGGTCCACGATCAGCAGCAACCTCTCCCTTGATACAGAGATCGACAAGAGGATTGGAAAATCAGCCTTCACACTCGCTTGCCTCACCACACGAGTGTGGGAGAATCCCAAACTCTCTGTCAAGACAAAGATGGCAGTGTACAATGCCTGCATCATCAGCACACTGCTCTATGGGAGTGAGACGTGGACAACATACGCCCGGCAGGAAAAGAGACTGAACTCCTTCCACTTGCGCTGCATTCGCCGCATCCTGGACATATCCTGGCAGGACAAAGTGCCCAACACAGAAGTTCTGTCCCGCGCCAGCCTTCCCTCCATGTTCACTCTACTCAGGCAGCACAGGCTCCGCTGGCTAGGCCACGTTCACCGTATGGAGGATGGCAGAATCCCCAAAGACATCCTCTATGGAGAACTGGCGACTGGCAGGAGAGACGTTGGCCGCCCACAGCTGCGCTTTAGAGACGTCTACAAGAGCGACATGAAGGCCCTGGAGATCAACACAGAGCGCTGGGAGGACCTTGCAACGGACCGCTCCAAATGGAGAGGCACCCTGACCAGACAGCTCAAGGCGGGTGAAGAGAGACTGACTGCTGCAGCAGATGAAAAAAGGACCCGCAGGAAGAACCGCCACAGCTCCAGCAACACGGAGACCACCCACAAGTGCGACCTGTGTGACAGGGTCTGCCATTCGCGCATCGGCCTGTTCAGCCACAGGCGGTGCTGTTCCAGCAGAGTAGACGTTTAGGATTCTCTTCCATGGTCATCATAGACCGACGGAGGCCGATGACGAACATGCAGTGAAAATCTGATCTCATGACAGTCCCACAAGGAGCTTTATATCTTGAAGCTTTTGTACATCATCTATCTATCTATCTATCTATCTATCTATCTATCTATAGGGGGCGGCAGTTTCTCAGGAGGTAGAGCAGGTCATCCAATAACCTGATGGTTGGCAGTTTGAATCCTGCTCTCCCCAGTTATCTTGCCGTTGTGTCCCTGGGCAAGACACTTTACCTACCTTGCCTCCAGTGCCCATAACACTGGGTATGAATGTGTATAAATATTTGGTGGTCGGAGAGGCTGTTGACGTGGATTGGCAGCCACATTTCCATCAGCCTGCCCCAGGGCTCCACGATCGTTCACGGGGAAGCACACCCACCCTGCCCAGTTAGTAGTAGACGGGAGTCCCTGCTTCTGGTTTACCTGTGTGGTACCACTGTACTATGCAGGACCGCAAGTCCTCCCTCCCGCGTGACAATCTAAAAATTAAAAACTTAATACCGCCATAATTGTGGAGCAGAATGGTCAGAAGGACACAAAAACACCAAAATAACAAAATAAATCATTTTTAGTAAAATATTTACTGACAAATGGGCAACACTGATGTGACTGTTGCAGCCAAATTGGTCCTTCTGCTGTGTATAATAATAGATAGATAGCTGTACTTTATTGATGTTGGGTGTTTTGTAGTTAATTTGGTTGATTAGTTTAAAAAAAAAAAAAAACCTTTTAAGAACAAAGTATTCCTAAAATATAAACTGATGCACTACAATGGGTCTCAAGTATTTGTAAATGTGTCCTGTTATAGTACTGCACGAGTTTATTGATGAAACACAGAAGAAATTCATTATTACACTTAACTCCATCACTGAACAGTGATATAAACTAAAACAATTATAATGGTGACTGAACAACTCCATTTTCCAAAGTGCAAGATACACTATTATGAATATAAATGATAAAAGATCAGACAAATAAGTGATCTGACAAACAAATAAACAAGGGATCTGAAACAGTATTATATAATAATATAATATTGGATGTCCCATTCATTTTCCATAATTAGGTATTCTGTAATTAATATTTACACAGTCAAATAAATTTTAGTGCCATTTAGTCCATTTTATATTTGTCAAAGTCTAACATGTGATTGCCTACATATAGGCTGCACCTCTTTGTATTCCACTTTCAAACACAGCCTACATTTGGGCCTGTAAAGCCTGACTGGGATATTTGTTTTCACACAAGAATACTTCTGTTCTGCTGGCAATGCACGAGTTCACTTTAAAAGTATGACAGTTGGCACTTGAATTTGCTGGCCTGAGGCATGTTTGTTTAACATCAGTTTCTAAGAGTACTCTGCAATGGACTAGCAAACAGCACAATAGTCTACTTTCAACCTACGACAGCTAGGTGAAGTGTGATTTCGGTACCCATGAATGACAAAATACAGAGAATTGTAGGCTTTGACTATTTGTGTGTCGTTCCTTTCCTCTTTGCTTTTCTTCTTCTACTCCCCCTTAAACCACTCCAACCCATTTACCCCACCCACAGCCATCCTTATCGAGAAGCAGCAGTTTCTCATGATCAAGGCAGTTGGTTTATCCAGCTAAAATTAGATCCTCGTTCTATCTGATGGCTGTGTGGGAAGGAATGGGTGGGCAGGGGTGGGGGGGATGCCTCCAGCAATATGGGATGTGTAACTTTTATGTCCTTTCAAATAGAAAAAAAACACAAAACGGTGCTCCCTGAGTCATTTGGTTGTGGTGACTCCCTGGAGAGTTACAGCCAATATGAGAAGGAAGAAAAAAAATCAAGAAATTGAGAGTCAAACATCCCACATCCCTCCCTCCCTCTGTCTCTGACTGGGGGAAGTTAGATGGAGACAGAAGCATATGAGTCACCAGCACATCCCCCACCTTATCCCCTCTGAGAGATTGTTAAAGAATGATATAGAAAGAGGAAATGTCACAACCCAGATGTCTGCTTGCATCCTTGATAATCTTCATTACACTGCATCCATATACAGTGGTGTGAAAAAGTGTTTGCCCCCTCCCTGATTTCTCATTTTTTTGTATGTTTGCCACACTTAATTGTTTCAGATCATCAAACAAATTTAAATATTAGACAAAGATAACACAAGTAAGCACAAAATGCAGTTTTTAAAAGAAGGTGCTTATTATGAAGGGTAACTAAAATCCAAACCTACATGGCCCTGGGTGAAAAAGTGATTGCCCCCCTGTTAAAACATAAATTAACTGTGGTTTATCACATTTTTGGAAAGCTGAGCTCAATTTGACTAGCCACACCCAGGCCTGATTACTACCACACCTATTCTCAATCAAGAAATCACTTAAATAGGACCTGCCTGACAAAGTGAAGTAGACAAAAAGATCCTCAAAAGCTAGACATTATGCACATTTAAGAAATTCAGGAACAAATGAGAAACAAAGTAATTGAGCTCTATCAGTCTGGAAAAGGTTATAAAGCATTTCTAAAGCTTTGGGACTCCAGTAAACGACAGTGAGCGCCATTATCAACAAATGGTGAAAACATGGAACTCATGGGAAGGTGAACCTTCCCAGGAGTGGCCGGCCGACCAAAATTACCCCAAGAGCACAGCAGCAACTCATCCAAGAGGTCACAAAAGACCCCACAACAACATTCAAAGAACTGCAGGCCTCACTTGCCTCAGTCAAGGTCAGTGTTCATGACTCCACCATAAGAAAGAGACTGGGCAAAAATGGCCTGCATGGCAGAGTTCCAAGACGAAAACTACTGCTGAGCAAAAAGCACAAAAGCCCCATTTCCACCAGTATCACCTTGGCCATTTCCACCCAAGTCCTCACGGTTTAACCGTTACGATTTTCGTGCCTGTTCAGAGGCAGGGTACAGCCGAACGAAAAGCGAGGTGTGAATTGACGTCAATTGACTGCTAAACGCTGATTGGTCAGGGCGTAACGTCACCAAATGCGTCCGTTTTGTTTTCTGTTGAAGCTACACGACCGCCATTTGTAATTTCAGCGAGTAACCGCGGTGACTGGATTCACAATTGTGTTCTCATATAACGATGTCCACGCGCAAGTTTATTCCATGAACAAACGAGGAGGTGCGGACTTTTCTGTCCCTCGTAGCCGATGACTACATCCAGAGCGAGTTGGTGGGGCAACTCGCAATGAAAAAATATACCAGGAAGTGTCCGGCCTGCTATAATGGCAGAGAATTTGGACTTGACTCGACACGGCCACGGAATTGGAAAACGGTGACGGTGAGTGTTGTTTTGTTATTGTCTGTCTTCTTGTCTTTCGGTCAAAAGCGCACTTTATTTAAGCAATAATGAAAGTTGTTTGATTGTGGGCAATTGTGGTGATGGCTAGCCCGCTAATAGCTAGCTACCTCTGTACCTTGCTGCTACCTCGCATCAAGCTGCTGAATCGCGCTTTTATTTCAGTATTCACGTGAACAAAACGCTGACGTAAGCTTATTGTATTCTGGTTAAAAAGTTTTGTGTTTGCGGTACATGTTGCACTTTGTTTGTGAGCTTTATTGTGTGTTTTTTCCTTCTATACACAGTTTTCAAATCCCTTGGGGTCCGCCTCACTGGACTGCCCCGGCATCTCCTGGTCAAGTGCTGGTAAGGCACAACAAACTGAAAATTACCACCCGGTTGTTTTTATATGTGATTGTTATTTTCTATAGACGCATAATAAGGAATTTAAAATGTCTTTCTACGTTTATAAAAATACTAAATTCAGGGGTGTTCATAGCCACAGTGGCCCAGCGTTATAGGTGTGTTGGTGGTGGAAATACTGTTGTATTTTCACAAAAAAAAAGGAGCACATGTACCGACTTCAAATCAAAATGCTTGATTGAAATTCTTCAAGTCAGCTAACACTATTAACCCATTCTGATTTATGAGGCCACAGTACAAAGAAATTCTTTTAAAAATAACCCATTAAATCAAAATACTTTTTACAATTAATCCTTTTTGAAATGAAGGGGGGCCTAACCACAGCACCACAGAAGTTGCATATAGTCCACTCTACTGCGGGGCAACAACATGACAGTTGAGCTTAAATACAGCAACGAAGCATCCCACCACAGGCTTTCAACAGTTTAATTCCATAATATTTTTTCTGACATGTTTTGATCCGGTGTTATCTAAATACAATGACTTCTGTCTTTCATATAGGCAAGCTGAAAAGGTCCAACAACATTGCAGACCTTGCATCACTGATGGCCCAGAATCATGCTGAGGAGATGCGGATCCATGAAAGGATGCTCGAACAGCATCAACGGCAGCACAAACAGCGCGAAAGACACCTGCAGTTAGCCGCATTAAGAAGGGATGAGCTGACAGAGACGGCTTCCTTCCACGGAGCCTTCCTAAACCATTTTGGCAGTCTGGTCGAAGTACTGAAAGCTCCCCATTTGTTAACATGTTTTGGGAATATTTGTAATGTAATAAAATGTTAGTCTTTTGGATAAAAGTGTGGTTTGTATATTATAACACTGGATGATAAAGGCGAATAATTACATACACATTCCATTGCCTCATATGACCCTAATCCTGCTGTTCAGCCATAAAGGTGTCAAGATTTTTAATGGTAATGTAATTGTTATTGTTAAATTTAATAAACATTACCACTGCTGTATCCATTGCTCTACATTGGGTACAGTTTTTAAGTAAAATTGTAAGCAGTTGCACAGGTGTAATTTACATTCAGCAGTAGACACTGATAAAGGTAAAAGTCGAATTAGGTAAAAGGTAAGTACATGTGAATTGAATGTTATATCGGCATTCCAAATTCTGAGAATTCCAATAAATTATAAGCAGTCTAGTATAATATAAAGCGAAAATACCCATACATGTAAACCCAAATATAACATTTTCGATGTTGTAAACGTTGACATGTATATGATAAACCTATGCTATTGTGATTCAATAGATCCATAGTGATCTTTGGTTTGAAAAAGAAAATTATAATTTGGTGTTGGGCAGTGTGACAATGTCACAGTATTTAGTAGGATTAAAAAAAGTTTCATCATAAAATTTCTAGGTTCATTGGCAATTCCATCAAACCAAAAGTGAGTTGTCTAGCTGCAGCATTTTTATTTTTGGAGTCATTTCTACGTTGTTTTAGTGTGTAATTAGCCACCACTGAACAGATAACCCTTATAAATAACAATAGATGGGAAAAATGATATTCAAATGATACACAATGGGCCTAGATTTGGATTGGCTTTTTTATAATATCAATTATTTGGTAAGTTAAAGTTAACTGGAAGTATAACAAGTTTCCACATATAATTCCAAGGTCAATTGGCAATTCCATCAAATCAAAAGTGAGTTGTCTAGCTGCAGCATTTTTTTTTTTTTTTTGGAGTCATTTCTACGTTGTTTTAGTGTGTAATTAGCCACCACTGAACAGATAACCCTTATAAATAACAATAGATTTTACAATGATACTCAAATGATACACTATACAAAAAATGGGCCTAGATTTGGATTGGCTTTTTTATAATATTTTTAATTATTTTGTAAGTTAAAGTTAACTGGAAGTATAACAAGTTTCCACATATAGTTCCAAGGTCAATTGGCAATTCCATCAAACCAAAAGTGCGTTGTCTAGCTGCTGCTTTTTTTGGGAAGTCAGTTTATCATCAGTGTATCATTATTACACAATACACAAAATGGGTCTAGATTTGGATTGGCTTTTTTATAATATTATAAATTATTTGGTAAGTTAAAGGGGTTTAGGATTAAGCTTCTGCATTATTTTAAATTACCCCGGTGTTTCAGCATTTAATTAACCGTCTGTTAACATTTAACCGTTTTGAACAACAGAGGCGACGTAGTTTAAAAGTGCACAACATTTTATTTAAAAAACACGTTTGACATATGTATGCACATGAACACTGAACAAATGAAATGATCTCTGCTTCATATGCAGCTGCTTCAGATTCCTCCTGGGCAACCGCTATTCTCCTCTCCTGCTCCAACGTGTGTTGTCTCAATCCACGTCATCTTCTCCTGTAAAATTCTCTTGTCTCGTTAAAGATATTCATTGTGTTAAAAACCGTGGAAATCCTCCGCTTGTAATCCGCTATTTTTTTCTGTGTTGTTGAGGAGTCGGTCGCGTTCTTTACTACGTCAGCAGTGTAGCGCCACCTCGATCCCGCCCACCCCAGCAATACTCGGCTTTCCGCGGTTGTGATGGAGGCGCAGCCGCGGGAGAAACAAGTAGTAAAGAAAAGAAAAGAGTAGCACAGAACTATATAGTGGAAATGTGGCTATAAAGGCTCGTCTCAGTTTTACCAGAAACCATTTTGATGATCCCCAAGACATTTGGGAAGATACTCTGTGGACTGGCGAGACAAAAGTTGAGCTTTTTGGAAGGTGTGTGTCCTATTACATCCAGCGTAAAAGTAACACAGCATTTCAGAAAAGGAACATCATACCAACAGTAAAATATGGTGGTGGTAGTGTGATGGTCTGAGGCTATTTTGCTGCTTCAGGACCTGGAAGACATGCTGTGGTAAATGGAACCATGAATTCTGCTGTCTACCAAAATACCTGAAGGAGAATGTCCGACCATCTGTTCATGACCTCAAGCTGAAGTGCACTTGGATTCTGCAGCAGGACAATGATCCAAAACACACCAGCAAGTCCACCTCTGAATGGCTTAAGAAAAAAACAAAATGAAGACTTTGGAGTGGCCTCATCAAAGTCCTGATCTGAATTCGATTGAGATGCTGTGTCATGACCTTAAAAAGGCAGTTCATGCTTGAAAACCCTCCAATGTGGCTGAATTACAACAATTCTGCAAAGATGAGTGGGCCAAAATTCCTCCACAGCGCTGTAAAAGACTCATTGCCAGTTATTGCAAATGCTTGACTGCAGTTGCTGCTGCTAAGGGTGGCCCAACCAGTTATTAGGGTTAGGGAGCAATCACTTTTTCACACAGGGCCATGTAGGTTTGGATTTTTTTTTACCCTTAATAATAAACACCTTCATTTAAAAACTGCATTTTGTGTTTACTTGTGTTATCTTTGTCTAATATTTAAGTTTGTCTGATGATCTGAAACATTTAGGTGTGACAAACATACAAAAAAATGAGAAACCAGGGAGGGGGCAAACACTTTTTCACACCACTGTACAGTGGGGAAAATAAGTATTGAACACATCAACATTTTTCTCATTAGATGTATTTCTGATGGTGCCACTGACCTGACATTTTCACCAGATATCAGTAACAACCAAAGTAATCCATATATACAAAGAAATCAAGGCAACTGCGTTCACAAAACAAGCTATATTTAATAAAGTTAAATGACACAGGGAATAAGTATTGAACACACTTAGTGAAATTCATTTAATATTTAGTAGAAAAGCCTTTGTTGGCAATAACAGCTTCGAGACACCTCCTGTATGGAGAAACTATGTGCAAGCATTGCTCAGGAGTGATTTCAGCCCATTCTTCCACACCAACTGTCTTCAAATCTTGAAAGTTCCATGAGTGTCTTCTATGAACTCTGATCTTCAGTTCGTTCCATAGATTTTCAAATGGATTTAGGTCAGGTGACTGACTGGGCCATTTTAGCAGCTTTATTTTCCTTCTCTGGAGCCAGTTGAGAGTTTCCTTGGCTGTGTGTTTGGGATCATTGTCTTGCTGAAATGCCCACCCTCATTTCATCTTCAGCATCTTATAAGATGGCAAGAGGTTCTTATCAAGGATGTCTCTGTACATTTGTCCATTCAACTTTCCTTCAATTATATGAAGTCTGCCTGTATCATGTGCTGAAAACATCCCCACACCATGATGGGATGTGCAGTGCCATTTCTCCTCCAAACATGCGGTGTGTTGTGGCATCCAAAAAGTTCAATTTTGGTCTCATCTAAACAGACTATATTCTCCTAGTGTTTTACTGGTGTTGGAATAATTCCTTATTAAAAATCAGGCAGGATCAAAGTTTCAGCAAATTTAATATGCACTGATCAGCAGAAGACAATACAGAGTGCAGCTTTCACAGACTGCTGCAGTGCATTGGCTTAACTAACAGAGTGATCCTGGCTATATATATATTCAAAGGGCCGTCGGGGTGAGGTCACTTCTTGATAGTTCATTCATGACTCAATTGATAAAGTTTGCTGAGCCTCTTCATTATTTCATTCATGACTCAGATTGTATCTGCTGACTACATGCAGGAAACCAGTTGACATTAGTGATAGGGCTGGACGCAGTCACAGTGATAGAACTGGACATTCACAGTTGATAACCTACGTTACATCAGCATCCTTCAATCTGTTTTTTCCACTACTCAGCAACTCCAAATATGGTAACAGGATTTCCTGAGTCAGTATACACATTAAGCTTTATATATATATTTTTTTTTTTTTTCAATGAAGATAACTTTAAACTAATCAGAAATACACTCTATACATTGCTAATGTGGTAAATGACTATTCTAGCTGCAAATGTCTGGTTTTTGGTGCAATATCTACATAGGTGTATAGAGGCCCATTTCCAGCAACTATCACTCCAGTGTTCTAATGGTACAATGTGTTTGCTCATTGCGTCAGAAGGCTAATGGATGATTAGAAAACCCTTGTGCAATCATGTTAGGTCTGCAATGCTGTAATTGCTGCAAATGGAGGATTCTTTGACGAAAGCAAAGTTTGAAGGAAAAAATTATTATTTCAAATACAAATCATTATCTCTAACCTTGTCAATGTCGTGACTATATTTTCCATTCATTTTACAACTCTTGGTGGTAAATAAGTGTGACTTTTCATGAAAAACACAAAATAATTGTCCCTGGGAGTAGTGACACACCGCACCAGGCCGGTGCCAATAATAATTTCTGGCAACCACCGTGAGGACCTCTGCCTGTATGTCTTGTCTTCCTCTGCGGCTCCCGTCATCCTGGGTTACCCGTGGCTGCGTCTGCACAACCCCGTCCTCGATTGGCAATCTGGTAGTGTCCTCTCATGGAGCTCCTTCTGCATGAGCACTTGTCTCCAGTCTGCGGCATGCGCCCCATCCTCTCCTCCGCCCGCTCCGGTCTCCTCTCCTCCGGACCTCACTCTGGTGCCCCAGGAGTTCCATGACTTGGGAATCGTGTTCAGCAAGTCCAAGGCGATGTCTCTTCCTCCTCACCGCCCGTATGACTGTGCCATAAACCTCCGCCCGGGGGCGCCATTACCATCCGGCCGCCTATACAGCCTTTCTGCTCCTGAACGTGAGGCAATGGACACGTACATCAGGGAGTCGCTCAGCGCTGGGATCATTCGGCCCTCCTTGTCCCCGCTTGGTGCCGGTTTCTTCTTTGTCTCCAAGAAGGATGGGTCCCTTCGTCCATGTATCGACTTCAGGGCCCGCAACGACATCACGGTGAAGGACCGCTACACCCTGCCTCTTATGGACACCGCTTTCCACTCCCTCCAGGGGGCGACCTGGTTCACGAAGTTAGACCTCCGCAGCGCCTACCATCTCATCCAGATCCGGGAGGGCGATAAGTGGAAGACGGCCTTTCGGACGCCCAGCGGCCACTTCGAGTACTTAGTAATGCCGTCCGGGCTCACCAACGCTCCTGCCATCTTCCAGCGGCTCATCAATGATGTCCTGCGAGATTTCCTGGGGGTCTTCGTCTTCGTATACTTGGGTGACATTCTCATCTTCTCCAGGTCTCGGGAGGAGCACCAGGCTCACGTGAGGCTGGTTCTGCAGCGGCTGTTGGAGAACAGGCTTTACATCAAGGCGGAGAAATGCAAGTTTTATGCCAAGACCACCTCTTTCCTGGGATTTGTTATTTCCCATAACCAGATTCTCCCCGACCCCACCAAGGTTAAAGCGGTGGTCGAGTGGCCCACGCCTACCTCCAGGAAACAGGTGCAACAATTCATCAGCTTTGCCAATTTCTACCGTCGCTTTGTCCCCAACTTTGGCGCCATTGTTACTCCCCTGACCCGCCTCACTTCCCCCAAGGTGCCCTTCCAGTGGACTGAGGAGGCAGCGACCGTGTTCGAGACCCTGAAGACGGAGTTCTCTTCCTCCCGGGTCCTTACCCAGGTTGACCCCGCGCTGCAGTGTCTGGTGGAGGTGGACGCTTCTGACGCGGGGGTGGGGGCGGTGCTTTCCCAGCGGTCACCAGTGGATGGAGTCAAGCGGCCCTGCGCCGAATTCTCCCGGCGGCTGTCAGCGGCCGAGCGGAACTATGACATTGGCGACAGGGAACTTCTAGCTGTCAAGCTCGCGCTGCAGGAGTGGCGCCACTGGCTGGAGGGGGCAGCTCAGCCTTTTGTGGTTTGGACGGACCACAAGAATCTCGACTATTTGAGGTCAGCCAGGTGTCTGAATGCCCGCCAGGTGCACTGGTCTCTGTTTTTTGCTCGGTTCCAGTTTACCATCACCTACCATCCAGGCTCCAAGAATGGGTTGCCCAATGCCCTGTTTAGACAGTTCGCTCCTGAGGCTCCGGAGGAGCTGGACCACACCATCCTGCCCAGCTCGTGTGTTGTGGGGGCGGTCTCCTGGTCCATCAGGGACAAGATCCGGAAGGCGCTGGAGGCTGAACCGGACCCTGGCGGCGGTCCAGATGGGAGGCTCTTCGTTCCATCAGCTGTTCGGGGGGAGGTCATTCACTGGGCCCACACGTCCAAGCTCGCCTGTCACCCTGGCGTCTCCCGACTGGTGGACCTCCTCCAACGCTCCTTCTCGTGGCCCGGTCTCGAAAAGGACGTTGCCAATTACGTCCGGGCTTGCCCCCAGTGTGTTACTGGCAAGACCCCGAATACCCCCCCCCCCCCCCCCGTGGGCCTACTCCAGCCCCTGCCGGTCCCGGGCAGGCCCTGGTCGCACATCCCTTCTCAACTTCATCACTGGTCTCCCTGTCTCTAACACCTACGACACGGTTCTGACGATTGTGGATCGGTTCTCCAAGGCCGCCCGCTTTGTGCCGCTCCGGGGTCTCCCTTCGGCACGAGAGACGGCCGACCTCCTCGTCCAACATGTGGTCAGGCTGCACGGGATCACAGTGGACGTCGTGTCTGATCGGGGGCCTCAGTTTGTATCTCAAGTGTGGAGGTGTTTTTGCAACGCCCTGGGGGCCACGGTGAGTCTTTCCTCCGGTCATCATCCCCAATCCAACGGGCAGTGTGAGCGCGCCAATCAGGAGCTGGAGGCTGCCCTGCGCTGCGTCACCTCCTCCAACCCATCCTCCTGGAGCTCTTACTTGGCCTGGGTGGAGTACGCCCACAATACGGCACGGTCATCGGCTACCGGGATGTCCCCCTTCAGGGCGTCATTGGGCTACGACCCCCCCTTGTCTCCCGAGCAGGAGAGTGAGTTGGCTGTTCCATCTATCCAGGCGCATGTGAGACGCTGCCGGAGCTTGTGGACCAGGGCGCGCGAGGCGCTTTTACGCACGGCGGCACGCAACAGCACCATTGCCAATCGCCACTGGAAGCCGGCTCCCAGTTACCAGGTGGGCCAACGGGTCTGGTTGTCATCTCAGGACATCAATCTCAAGGCTGAGAAGAGGAAGCTGGCTCCACGTTTCATCGGTCTCCTTCACCATCTCCAAAATTATCAACCCGGTGGCTGTGCGTTTGGCCCTCCCCCGATCCCTCCGTGTGTGTCCCACTTTTCATGTGTCTAGGATCAAGCCCGTGATCTCCGACCCACTCTGTCCTCCTCCTAGGGCACCACCCGCTCCCATGATGATCGACGGCCACCCGGCGTGGGGAGTCGCTTCCATCCTGGACTCCCGGCGTCGAGGTCGTGGGCTGCATTATTTGGTGGATTGGGAGGGATATGGCCCAGAGTGGAGATCCTGGGTGCGCTCATCTTTTGTGCTGGACAAAGATCTCATCACGGAGTTCCACCGGGCGCACCCGGATAAACCAGCGCCAGGAGGCGCTGCTGGGGGGGAGTTCTGTCACAACTCACCGCTCTCAGGCATCCACCTCAGCTGCGCGCACACCTGTGCCTCGTCAGTGATGGGCTATTTATTCCACTCGGCCCTGAGCATCGGTCTGGAGCTGTCTGTTCTACTACGCGCTCAAACCCTCAGCAGGATCGTCTCTTCCCATCCTGCAACTCTTCGCTACGACACGTAAGCTGTTTGCCACTTACCTGTCTATCAGTCTTCCCCTGTGTACAGGTGGATTCCCTGGCGGTGGACTCTCACATCTTCGCCATCTCCTTCTCCCGTATCGTCACATCTCGTCGTGTGCGCAGCAGGGCGCTGTCTCCCAGGCCGAAGATCCTAGCCAACGCCAGCCACCTTCCCTTCTGCAAGTAAGCATCATTCTGTATTATTTCCCCGTGTGGTTAAGCCCAGCTAATTTCCCTGTCTCTGTTCTTCCCATAGGGTTGTCTGGCTGCACGGCGTGCTGCTCTGTTCCCGACTCTCATCATCCACCCACAATCCACATACATATCTCACACACGCACCCAAACACTCCTTTGCTGTTAAATAAAGCTATCAAATCTTACCTGAGCCTGCGTGCGTGTTTCCTGGGCCGATAAATATGTCAGTATACAATCTAAACCCAATTCATTTGAAATGTGTTATTGTGCAAACAATGTTATGTTTCGACAGTAGACATGGCAAGGCAAGCTTATAGGTTAGTCATCATCATAATCATAGCAGTCTGTCGCGGGCGACAATGACAGTTTCATTTAGGTTTGATCAGATTCCTCTATGCAACTCTGTCCCCCGCCCTCTGCTGCCAGGAACTCCTGACCCTGCAAACCCGGGCAACGTTCGAGCCGGTATGAGTTGCTTTCTGATTGACCATTTCATGAAACTGCTTTCAAAGTATTTGCTGGACTAGCGGCACATTCTTGGCAGATAGAGGTATTCTCAGCAGCAAGGCCAGGCCAAGACAAACTGACTCCAGTATCTGTTGCAGTGACTGACCAGAATGTCACAGAAAATTAATAAAGGAAGAAGAGAAGCTAAATGTGCAGTTAGAGCACATGGAGCCCAGAAGGAAGCGAGAGAAAGCACTGAAACGGGAGCAAGTGATCATTCACATATTAGTTGTGTCTATGACAAGATGGATTAAAGGTGGCAGATTAAGCTCAGGATTTCAGTTAGTGTTCATGCAACCAGTAACAGTTTACCTCAAAGAAAAATAGACACTTAATTACCTGCTTGATGGTCCCTTGGTCTGCATTTTCCTCAGAAATGAATGTTTAAACTAGTAATTTCCTTGATTTCATTTACCCATAATATACTAACCTTTCATTGAAACATCTTTTACCTAGTCTCCCCCCAGACTTTGATCAGTACCAGTTTGCCTACAGGCGGGGCAGATCCACTAAAGATGCTATTGCTATAGCTCTCCACTCTGCATTCAGCCATTTAGAAGACAAGGGGAGCTATGTAAGAATGTTGTTTGTTGACTATAGCTCGGCATTTAATACAATTATTCCCAACATTCTCATCACCAAATTGCTTCAGCTTAGTCTGCCTACTCACACTTGCAGCTGGATTAAGGACTTCCTAACAAACAGAACACAGACTGTTAGACTCGGACCCCATTCCTCCTCTACAGTCATGCTTAACACAGGCTCGCCACAGGGCTGTGTGTTGAGCCCCACTTTGTATTCATTGTACACATATGACTGCGTACCTGTTCATCCCACAAACATTATAGTGAAGTTTGCAGATGACGCAACAGTAGTGGGGCTCATATCAGGAGGAGATGAGTCCGCATACAGAGATGAGGTCCAGAAACTGGTGAGATGGTGCTCAGATAATAATCTGCTATTGAATACAAAAAAAACAAAAGAACTCATTATTGATTTTAGGAAGCATAGCAGTGAACCGCCTCCTCTATATATAGGCAAGGAGCGTGTGGAGAGGGTGGAGGCTTTTAAGTTTTTGGGTGTTCATATTTCTCACAACCTTACCTAGGCAGTTAACACCATAGCTACGATAAAAAAAGGCTCAACAACGTCTACACTTTCTGAGGCTCCTCAAGAAGAATGGCCCGAATGCACAGTTGCTGGTTTTATTTTATCGCTCTGCTATTGAGAGCATTCTGTCATATGGCATCACGGTTTGGTATGAGGGCTGTTCAGCCGCAGACCGCAAAGCCTTCCAGAGAGTGATTGAGACTGCGCAAAAAATCACTGGCTGTTCTCTCCCTTCTCTGGAAGAGATTTCCAGGTCTCGGTACCTCAACAGAGCTACTGCCATCATTAAAGACTGTGCTCATCCAGGCCATGATTTCTTTCACTTGCTCCCCTCGGGAAAGCGGTACATATCCCATAAAACCCAGACTACCAGGTTTAATCATAGTTTTTTCCCAGCAGCAGTACGTATTTTGAACGGATTTATGTAACACGCACAGACTGCTGATATTTTTTGTTATTTTAGGTTATTTTGTAGCAACAACCCTGTGTGCATAAGTTGGTCTTTTGTATTTATCGCTCAGTATGTTTTTCATTATTGCTACGTACATATTGTATTCAACTTTTAGGTAATTTTGTTTCAAGCATTATTTATTGTTGTAATTATAAGAATGTTAAATGCATGAGTGAACTGTGAGTGTGATAGTTTGTTTATAGTTTGTTTTTAGGTAGCAGCATCTCAATTTCGTTGCATTATTCATTAACAATGGAATGACAATAAAGGCACTTTGACTTTGACTTTCACGTCAGTATTTAACGTTCTTCAGCTTTGTTTTTTCCTGTGTTTACCAGTCTGTTAAAAGATCATTAAATTCATCAACTTTGGTTTAAATTCAACAAAGTACCCCATTCACCCTACCAAGTAGTCAATGGATTCAGTAAAACACCCTTTTAATTTACTAATTTATTAATTTAGAAATTCCCATTCTTATCAGGCACAAAAATTATTGAAAAATTATTTGAAAAATTATTTTCAAAGATGGGTTAAATTATTTTCAAAGATGGGTTATCATAGCAGAGTCAGCTCCCCTCCTGCTAGACATCAGTCCCTCACATCTCTGACCAATTTATGTGGAGGTATAGAGGCAGGAATCTTCCTGGGGGGCATCCCCCCACCGATGTCCAGGGCAGGAAATGGATCCACAAATGATCCCAAAACACACATCCTACCTTTAATATGTATATATATATATATATATATATACTGTATATACTGTATATATACTGTATACTGTATATACGTATATGTGTGTGTGTGTGTGTGTGTGTGTGTGTGTGTGTGTGTGTGTGTGTGTGTGTGTGTGTGTGTGTGTGTGTGTGTTTAGGGCGCATATATTGTATCCATATTTCCCACATATACCTAGCAGGCATGATGGTGCATATTTTGGAGGCTTCACGTCTTAATGGACAAAGAGGACCTGACCCTGCAGAGACCTACAGGAGGTGTGAAGTTGGTCTGGCAGGAGATGGGAAGTTGGAGAGAATGTCCCAGCAGGAGCCCCGGAGGCTAGAAGGATAAGAGACAATGGGGACGCCAAGGAGTCTCGGGGGCTGTATGTTTGCTAAAGGACTGTAGGTTGGGAGTGTGTGACTTGGGGAGAGTATAAGAACTGTGAAGGACGTTTGTTCTGCCTCTTTTCGAGATTCTGTGATTGATAGAGGATGTAACCCTTCAATAAACCTATCCTGAGAAATAAACTCAGTCTCGTCTGTGAAAGGCATCCTCTACACTGGTGACCTACGACGAATTATGGCCGGTGGCGACGATCTTCCCACACCGGACTCTTCAGGAGCCAACCGGGTTAACGCAGCTACCACACTACAGCTGCCCGATTTCTGGCAACATAACCCGCGCTCCTGGTTTACCACTGTGGAGGCGCAGTTCCACCTTCGGGGAATTTCAGCGGATGCAATGAGGTTTTACCATGTCGTCGCGAAGCTGGACAGCCTCACAGTGCAGCGGGTGGAGAGCCTGACCAACCACCCGCCCCAGGACGACAAGTATGGTGCACTGAAAGCCGCCCTCATTCGTGCCTTCACCCCCTCGCAGGGAGAGCGAGCAGAGAAGCTTCTGGCGCTAACAGAAGGCGAAGCAGACAGGCCGGCGGATCTGATGGCGAGGATGATGAACCTGAGAGGCGAAGACGACGACAATTTTATCTTCGCCCACCTCTTCCTCAGAACACTACCGCCAGCAGTGAGAGTCACCCTGGCCAGCTCACAGCTGCTCAACAACCGTGACTACCACGGGCTGGGCCAGGAAGCACAGCGGCTCGTCGACGCCCATAGACGACACGCAGCCACGACAGTGGCAACGGAGCTGAACGCATCCCCGCGAGACGAGAGGAGACCAGAGGCCGCAGCACCGGACCCACTGACGTCAGCAGCGGCAGAGACCAGGAGAAGCGGAGCGGACGGCACCCTCTGCTTTTACCATCGATGTTTCGCCGAGAGGGCACGCAGATGCATCCCACCGTGCCGATACAAGCGCCAGGGAAATGCCAAGACCGAGAGTCGGTAGCAGCTGCTGCTCTCGGCGCGAAGAACAAGCTGCTTTTCGTGACGGACGCGAATTCAGGGAAGGATTTCCTGGTGGACACAGGCTCCCAGCTGAGTTTCGTCAAGCCTTCCTACACGGACCTGCTGGCGCCTTCCAGTGGACCCCTGGTGCTAGCGGCAAACGGCTCGACGATCAGAACTTATGGGGAGAAGACGCTCCTCCTATCCTTCCACGGTCGCACCTTCGAGTGGACTTTCGTCGTAGCTGCAGTTAGCAATAACATGCTAGGTGCTGATTTTTTGTGCTCAAATGGTTTATTAGTTGATCTTACTAATAGACGTATGGTAAATGCACTGTCTTTCCACTCTATCTCCTGCACATCCCAATGTCACAGCTGCAGGTGGTAAGTTTCATGCACTACTCAATCAGTTCCCAGCACTCACGGTCCCAACATTTTCAGCGTCAGTAGCCAAACACGGGGTCGAGCACTTCATAACTACCTCTGGCCCCCCTGTTTTTGCAAAAGCTCGGCGCTTGGACCCAGCTAAACTGGCCATCGCACGTGAGGAATTCGCCAACTTGGAAAAACTGGGCATCATTAGGCGCTCTAACAGCCCTTGGTCTTCACCGCTGCACATGGTTCCTAAGGCCGACGGCTCGTGGCAGCCTTGCGGTGATTTTCGCAGGTTAAATAATGCTTCAGCACACGACCGCTACCCGATTCCGCACATCCAGGATTTTTCGGCACATTTGGCGGGGGCGCGCATCTTTTCCAAAATAGATTTGGTGCGCGGTTATCACCAAGTCCCAGTCCGCACTCAAGACATACCCAAAACGGCAGTAATAACCCCCTTTGGGCTTTTCGAATTTTTGCGCATGCCTTTTGGCCTCAAGGGCGCCGCACAGACGTTCCAACACATGATGGATGCGATGTTGCGCGGCCTCCCTTTCATGTTCGTCTATTTGGATGATATTTTAGTAGCCAGTACATCCGAAGACGAACACGAACGCCACCTCACAGTGGTTTTTCAGAGGCTGACAGAGCATGGGTTAATAATTAACCCAGCGAAATGCCAGTTCGGGGTAGTGTAAATCGATTTTTTGGGCCACCACGTTTCTCCAGAAGGAGCTGTCCCGCTGCCCGATAAAGTACGCGCGATAACGGAGTTTCCCCAACCGCAGACAGTTAAAGCATTGCAAGAATTTTTGGGGATGGTCAATTTTTATAACCGTTTCCTCCCCAGCGCGGCACAGCTCATGCACCCACTGTACGCGGCACTAAAGAAGCAAAAACCTGCAAATAAGGTCGAGTGGTCCCCGGAACGGGAGCGCGCTTTCTCCCAGGTCAAGTCGGCCCTGGCGAACGCTGTGTTATTGGCACACCCAGTGCCAACAGCTCGCATGGCGCTAACCACGGACGCTTCCGACGTAGCAGTTGGGGCAGTTGTTGAGCAACTGGTAGCAGGGAGCTGGCAACCGCTTGCGTTTTTCAGCAAAACATTGCGCGATAACGAGCGGAAATACAGCGCATTCGATAGGGAACTTTTAGCCCTGCGTTTGGCAAGCAAGGCGAGCCCTGAGCTCGCCTTGCTGGGCTCCGCCGCTGCCGGTGACCCTGACCCCCTTTTCTCTGTGTGTCTGAGCTCTCCCCCAGGGTCACCGGAGACACACCAACACAGCCAGAGGTTGCTGTGTGTCCAGGCTCACCACTGGAGGTCGTCAGAGGTTTGGCTTTCCCCGCTGTGGAGGTCGCCGGAGGTGCCACTTTGGCCCAGGCCGGGTTCACTGAGGGTGCAGCATTGGCCCAATCTGGGTCCACCGAGGGTGCAGCGTTGGCCCAATCCGGGTCCACTGAGGGTGCAGCATTGGCCAAATCTGGGTCCACCGAGGGTGCAGCGTTGGCCCAATCTGGAGCCAGCGAGGGTGCTGCAGTGCTCCAGCCCGGAGCCAGCGAGAGTGCTGCAGTGCTCCAGCCCAGAGCCGCCGAGGATGCTGCAGTGCTCCAGCCCGGATCCGCCGCGGGTGCAGCTATGCTCCAGCCCAGAGCCACCACGAATGCAGCTAAGCTCCAGCCCGGAGCCACCGCAGGTGCAACTTTGCCTCCATCCAAGACCACCGAGGGCGTCGGATTTCCCCTTCCTCCTCCACAAGATGCCGTCGGGGTCTGCGCCAGACACCGTTGGGGTCTCCTTTCCTCCTCAGCCTGACACTGTCATGGTTCCCGTTCCTTTTCTGCCTGATGGCATCATGGTTCCTCCTCCTTGGCTCTCCTACCCATTTTTGGGTCTCCCAGTGGGGGAGCCACCTCCCAGGCCGCCTCTCCTGTTCAGGTGGCTAAAGAACTTGGGCCGGCTGCCTGAAAGACTGAGCCACCAGTTCTGGTGGTCTATATTCTCTGGCAAGCCACCCGACTCGTACCATCTGGCCATTCGGCTGGCCTGGGACTTCGGCAGGCCAACTGACTTCCTTCACCTTGCCGTTCACCAAGCCTGGGACTTTGGTCGGCCCCCTGAACTCTAGTACTCCTTGGACCCAGGGGGGGGGGGGGTAACTCTGTGTTCTCCTGGTGTAGGTCCTGAGCAGGCCTTTTGTTTCGTGCCCTCCTAGCCTGTTCCCCCCACCGGTTGTGTTCTGCCGGGGGGGGGAGGACGACAGGTTTTTCCTTTTTCTTTTGGTGTTACGTTGGGGTATCTGGGTTCCACCCCTTGAGGGGGGGCTCTGTCACAAGCTGAGTCCGATGTTCTGCCGGACTCAGTCTTGTGGCTCCTTCTTTGTATTTATACATATGTATTTATCTGTTGTATTTTTTGGTGCCCTTTTTGAGGTGTCACTGCCTTCTATTTGTCTGTTTATGTTTCAGTTTGTTTTGTGCTATGCCCTGTTTCATTTGTAATTATTTCCCAGTCTGTATTTGGTTTTGTTTATATTTATTCTGTGGGTTGACAGCTGTCAGGTGGCTTTCCAGGTTTGTTTTGGTACCGCCTGTCAAGCTGTCAGCCGCCCCTCCCTCATCTCTTTACCATCAGCTGATTCCAATTACTATTATGCTTCTTTTTGCCTGCTCATGCAAGCCCACACCGGTACTCACTTATGTTAATCACTTCTACTTGTATTTAAGCACTGCCATTACTCAGATTCTTTGCCGTTACATTACATTGTCAACCTTCATCTCCACCAGAGCTCAGTCCGCTCTGGTGAGCAATTCTGTAAGTAATCCTTTCTCGCTCGCCAGTTTGTTTGTCGGAGTTCTCTGTGTTTATTCTTTATTTTCCTTTACTCGCTCACCAGTTTGTTTGTAAGAGCACCTTTTGTTTATTTTTTTGTTAATTAAATGCACAACACCATCTAGCACGTGGGTTTGTTCTCTCTGCCCCAAAGGGGCAAACATGACAGGAAGAGCTCTTCAGTTTCTATTTTTGTCATTTTGATCTCAAAATCTATTTATTACATGCATGATTTAGATAAAACTTTTGGTAATTATCATTTTGAAATTCAAATATAAGCATATACTTTTACACTTTTACACTTTAGAAGTATATTTAGATGTTAAAAGGTTAACCATTATCTCAAACTCGTTGGCAGCCATTTTAAATAATGTTGCACATAACTTTTGATAAAAATTTATCAACACCAGTGGTTTAAACACCTTTCTCTTGTTTGCAGGTCAGCAAGCATTCTTTCACTCAGTCACACACACACTCATCTGTCTACTCCAGTTCTGGTCTGTAATCTCTCTGGTGTGTAATCAATTAGGTGTGAGGGTATTATTATTATTATCATTATTATTCTTTTGTACTAGTAAATGTGTGATTACTTAAGAAATACTTATTACCGTGTGCTAGTGCATTTGTATACTCATAACTGTAAACTATATCTCAAATGTGTATGTACTTTGCCTGACTCTTTGCCTGACTATTGTCCTATGTATAAAAATATTATCATGTTGACAGGAAAAACAAACAAAACAAAAAAAAATTGTTCGTGTAGGTGCGTTTTACCACAGTTTTTTTTTTTTTTTTTATCTATCTGTTGGGCTAGTAAACCTTGGAAACAGTGTCTATTTGTCCCTCTCTTCGGCACCCAGAGAATGTCCATCTTATCATTGTCTTTGTCCATTCTTCGGTTGTCAGCCGTTATCATATCTTTGGCACACACACATAGAGCAGAGAATCTTCATGGCCCACTTACAGAGGTGGGGTTATGTTACTCAGCAGTTCTTGGAGACGATTGCCACAAAGAAAGTATACAGTGGTGGAGTCATATTTGTCACTCAGCAGTTCTTGGTTACAGGCAATTGCCACAAGCAAAGCAATACTGGCCTGTTGTTGCCGTCAGCCACCCGCCAGTGACTAGCAAGAGAGTTCTTAGTCCGTTGTGCCAGAGAGCTGCTCATTCAGGAAGTGTACATGCTGGAGGTGTGCATGCTGTAGTGCTGGTTGATGGATGGATTTGGTGATGACGTCAGTGTTGACACTGGGTGATGATGCTGGGTGATGATGCTGGAGTGAGGGAGGCAATGAGACAATAAAGATAGCACTGGTCTGCCACGGTTCAGTTTGTGTGTTTTTTTGTTTTTTTGTTTTTTTAAGGGGCAAAGGAGAAAAAGATTCCTGAGACATACACTACCGTTCAAAAGTTTAGGGTCACTTAGAAATTTCCTTATTTTTGAAAGAAAAGCACTTTTTTTCAATGAAGATAACTTTAAACTAATCAGAAATACACTCTATACATTGCTAATGTGGTAAATGACTATTCTAGCTGCAAATGTCTGGTTTTTGGTGCAATATCTACATAGGTGTATAGAGGCCCATTTCCAGCAACTATCACTCCAGTGTTCTAATGGTACAATGTGTTTGCTCATTGCGTCAGAAGGCTAATGGATGATTAGAAAACCCTTGTGCAATCATGTTAGGTCTGCAATGCTGTAATTGCTGCAAATGGAGGATTCTTTGACGAAAGCAAAGTTTGAAGGAAAAAATTATTATTTCAAATACAAATCATTATCTCTAACCTTGTCAATGTCGTGACTATATTTTCCATTCATTTTACAACTCTTGGTGGTAAATAAGTGTGACTTTTCATGAAAAACACAAAATAATTGTCTGGGCGACCCCAAACTTTTGAACGGTAGTGTATATTCTGTTCATATATCATCCACATGGAAATTAAAACTAGGACTTAAATAAAATATAAAATGCCACTGTTTCTCTGTTGTGGGTGTGAATCTGTGAGGTTACTGTCTTAACCCTTCTTGTGGCAAGATTTCATGGACAGATAGCGCCCCCACTGCCACAGGCACAGCGCTGTGCCTGTCATGTAATGTTATATGACGTGGCCAAAAACTCCTCAGTTGATTTAAGTTGTACAAAGGATTCCACCTCACAAGGTGGCAGACACATATAACTTACTGCTCTTGCCTTGGAGGACTTATGGCAGACATAGAACCATCCTGAAACCTCACCAGAGAAGAAGAGTTTATAAACAAATCTAGATCTAGATCAATTACTATCCCCCCAATTTTAATTGCACTTTAGTAGTCCACACATTTATACACAATTATATCATTTAACCGACACACACCCACCATGTTCTGTGCGGGGGGAGGAGGTGGGGGTCTTCCCCCACCCCTGTTGCCCTGTCTTGCTGGGGGCGTGGGGGCCTGGTGGGGAGCCTGGGACCTATCATGTTGTAAAAATCCCTGGATGCTACTAATATATAGATACAACCAAGGAAGTGACGGGGGGCTGAATATGAGTTTAAGTGTGAGTGAGAGGGGCATCTGCTTTGCAGTCGGCTTTTGAAATAAAGGTGAATGAGGAGTGAATTTAAGTGGGTACTGGAGTGAGAGAGAGAATGGGTCGGTCTGGCTGAGTGAGAGGGGTGTGCATGGGAACATGTGGGTGTGAAGGTATGGGGAGGGGTGTGCCCGCTAGTCGGGAGGGGCTGGATTAGGGGGGTAGTGCCTCTCGGCAATGTGGGCTCACCTGGGCGAGGGGACTTCTTTGGACGTGGGGGTCCCCGGGGTGTGTGGCCGAGGCGCTGGGGCGGGACCGCTGTGGGGGTACCTGGGGGGGCTCGCGCCGGGGGGCGCTGGCTGATCTCTGTCCTGGGGGGTGGGGTCGCTGGCCTCCTGGTGCCTGGGGCCCGGGGGTGGATGTTGGCCCCGCTGGGGGGGTGGGGGTTGGGCAGGTCCAGGGGTGTGGGCTCACCACGCCGGCCGCCGGGGGGCCTGCCCTCCCTTGATCGTCTCTCCGGGGTTGGATGCTTGGCTTTCCTGGGGCTTGCTGACCTCGGGGCTGGGGGTTGGTGGCGCTGCCTTGCCTGCTCGGGGTCCTCGGGGGGAGGGCTGCTGCGACCGGCCCTCCGCTCGTATGTTTCCTGACAAACCACTCGCATGCACACACTTATTTTGCGCGCGTTCTCATATATAGGCACACAGACATACATGTACAAGTGTCTCTCCTTTAACAGGTGCAGAAACCAGACTCGTGTTGAGACATCTCCGGTGGAAGAAGCAGTTTATCTTTTGTTTGTTTGGGTTTTTTTTAAATTTAATTTAATTTAATTTAATTTTTTTTTTTTTGTCTGTTCCCCTCCCTTTTCTTTCCCCCCTTCACACACTTCCTTTCCCTCTTCCCCATCCTGTTGGGTCTTCCATGGGTAAAACAATTAAAATAAAGTATTAAAAGTTATTACAGGAGGAGTTTACAACAATATACAGTGCAAAGTTAGGCACTGTATAGGCTCCTCTTGGCAAAGTAAATCTGTTTTGGCACAGTAGGGTGACAGATCCCTGTTCTGTTTGCCTAGCTGCCTGACAGGACAAAAACAAACAAACAAATCTAGATCTTACTCGATCGCAAGACTGAGGAAGCAGACTGAGGAAGCATTTGCTCCCAAATTTGCCAACTTTGATTCTAAAAAGAGATTATTTAGCTTATGAAGGTAAAAATCTACATTTTGTTATAACAGAGGGTGGGTGAAGCTGGTTGATGTTCACCTGCTATTGATGCCATCGCCATGTGACTGGGTAGAACAGTCGCGCCGGATCTATGCCATCATATACAATAAACAGCGGCGGAATAAAAGCAAAATTGAGGTGGAATAATCATAACAGTTTCTGGATGTGAGGGAGAAAAATAAAATGACAGACAGAAGAGAAAATAATGACCAGGATGCCACAAAAGGACGAAGCGAGTGAGCTGCCTGGCCAGCGGTAAGTGATGAATTTGTTTGTTTGTTTACACTGTACTAATTTTTTGGTTCATATACTTTGAAGATAAGATAACAAAATGCCCAAAACAAGAAACGGTGACAAAAAGCAAAACCATTCTTTGTGTACAGTAAATATGTCCAAAGTCCACTTTTGACTGAAAGTTATGTAATTCGATATGGCTGCCGTGGCATTATGCAAATTAAGTGCGTAAATTTACTCCTATCTCAAACTTTGGCTCATGTTCTACATCTTTCTAATTGACAGTAAGTCATTATCTCTTACCATTTTCAAGTTATAGCTTTGGAAATCTCTGACATCTGAACTGAATATTTTCTTGAAAAAACCTTGAGCACTAGGGGCTTATGGCGCAACGAAACACCTGTGGCAGTCAGTGGGTTAATACAATTAAAATATGTGATTCCTTGAAAAAAAAATGTGCAGAATTATAAGATTCAGTACAATGAAAAGGGTAAATTAGGTTGTAATATATACCTTGATAAATGATATTATGTTAGCTTTATGAACCACAATGAACTAAACTGAACCTAAAATAAAACAAAATAAATGAAAATAAAATAAAATAAAACATGTTTTCTGCTTAGATATGTAGGGCCATATGAATTTCTGCATCCTTGGACTTTAAATAAAGTCAGAAGTTCAACAAAAAGTGGAAATAAAATGTAAAATGTGAGCCACAGAATTATTACTAAAAATTCAAAACTGGCACAAAGGTATGTCGAGGAGAGAAAAATAAAAAATCAAACAAAGAAAGCACATTAATTTAAAGAAAAATACATCCATAGGGCCCTAGTTTCAGCTTTGGTTTTTTTTTTTATTTCAAATCCTTCTGACTTTGCTCTAATGCTTGGGGTCATAAGAGCATTTAATAGCCCACACCTCTAATTGATTCAAACCAGATACTGTTGGCAAAATAAATATCAACTGTATAGTTAGCAAATAGGCTTTTGTTTTCACTTTTATAACTTCTTGTGTACACATTCTCACACATTTTCATACAAACACATTCTCACACAATGTCCTATGAAACTAATTTACTTTTCAAGTACATGATGTCATAATTTATTTAGATGGAAGGAGCTCTCTTTTAATTATCATACATTCTCATTTTCTGCTTTTTCTCATCTAACTTTTCTTTCAGATAATGTAATTGATGGAGACTAAATGATCCTCCATCTGGAAAATCCATTTCAGAGCAGATAGGCACCAGCCAGACACTTTCATCACCATATTTTTTTTCTTTGACATTTATTTCTGTCGCACAGCCCATGTGCCAGAAAATTCTACATGCCTCCAGACAGCCCCAACCCAAAGAATTAAAACACACACACACACACACACACACACACATTTTCTTGCTCTGCTGACAGATAATTTTACTTAAAATAAGCGGGAAAAAAAAGTTCTGGCAATCGATCACGTTATTTAAAAAAACATCTGCCAACAAAGCAAGATTAAATTGCTTAACACAAGTAAACATCATAAAGTAAGCAAAAATCTCAGAAAACTGCACAACTAAAAGAAATTATTGTCAAAATTATCTTGAGATAAAAACAAGCATCTAATACATTTCATTTTACCAAAATCCCCAGTTCGGTGTGACCTTATTACTGCTTCAGCACAACACAAGTTAGTCCTTTCACACACATACACACACATACACACCATAGCAAGCCCCAAATAAACACACACGTTAATAAACAATCCCAAAACTGCTTAATAATAAGCAGATCTGGCAACCAAATGTTCTCACCGTCAATCTATAACAAGTGCCCATTTTTTCATCAAAGTAACCCATAGAAACATCATTTATTAAAAAACACAAAAAAAAACACGAACGACCAGACAAACTGCAGTTATTTATTTAATGTATTTATTTTATTAAAGTTAGAGGTTATTTTATTTTATTTTCAACTTATTTTGAGTTATACTTTAAGGTATTTTGGTTGTTGTTATCATGTTAAGGTTAATCCTTATTATATTAAAGCTATTTCTCTTTATTTTAAGGTTATTTCTTACTATAACCTTATTTTCTCCATTTTTTGCCTTTTTTATTTCTCTCTCTCTCTCTCTCTCTCTCTCTCTCTCTCTCTCTCTCTCTCTATTTTAAGGTTATTCCTTATTGTTACCTTTGTCTTCTCTATTTTTTTTTGTCTTTTATTTTGTTATCTCTCTATATATATATTTTAAGGTTATTTCTTATAATCTTTATCTTCTCTATTTTTTTGTCTTTTATTTTTTGTTCTGTCTCTTGCCCATTTATATCACTCCACAGTAACCTGCCACTGTATTTTTCCAGGGTATCCTGCCGCGATGTCCCCCTGTGCGCTGTTTGTAGCCATTTACTCAGCAGAAATGCACTTCACTGACAGACTCTAACCGGGGCACTTAAGCTTTACCAAACAGCCCTGGACCTACAGTAACTAACGCTTAACTCTCAACTCTCAACTCTTTACGCATATTTTCAGACCAACCACGGACTCTAACTGGGACGAAACATTTTAAAATCATTAATAATTAAATTTACTCACTTCAATCCGCCTGTAGTTCAGCTCCGTCACCCTCCAGTCCACTCCCAGTGTCTCCAGACCATGCCTCACTTCCGCAAAGCCGACCTGCTGGAGTCGGTGGGCGAGGTCTTCTTTTGCAGCCATGCACAAGCTGTCTCGGTCCAAAAATGTGGGAAATAGGAGGAGATGGATATCTGGAGTCCCTGTGCTCGGGCGCCAAGTATGTTGGAAAAATTCCTTATTAAAAATCAGGCAGGAGTTTAAAAGTAAAGTTTCAGCAAATTTAATATGCACTAATCAGCGGAAGACAATACAGAGTACAGCTTTCACAGACTGCTGCAGTGCATTGGCTTAACTAACAGAGTGATTCTGGCTATATATACACACTACCGTTCAAAAGTTTGGGGTCACCCAGACAATTATTTTGTGTTTTCCATGAAAAGTCACACTTATTTACCACCATGAGTTGTAAAATGAATATAAAATATAGTCAAGACAAGGTTAGAATTAATGATTTGTATTTGAAATAATAATTTTTTCCAGATACTCAACCTGCTCAAAGGAAGGTCAGTTTTATAGCTTCTCTAACCAGCTAAACTGTTTTCAGCTGTGCTAACATGATTGCACAAGGGTTTTCTAATCATCCATTAGCCTTCTGATGCAATGAGCAAACACATTGTACCATTAGAACACTGGAGTGATAGTTGCTGGAAATGGGCCTCTATACACCTATGTAGATATTGCACCAAAAACCAGACATTTGCAGCTAGAATAGTCGTTTACCACATTAGCAATGTATATTAGATATTAGAGTGTATCTCTGATTAGTTTAAAGTTATCTTCATTGAAAAAACAGTGCTTTTCTTTCAAAAATAAGGAAATTTCTAAGTGACCCCAAACTTTTGAATGGTAGTATATATATATATATATATATATATATATATATATATATATATATCCAAAGGGCCGTCAGGGTGAGGTCGCTTCTTGATAGATCATTCATGACTCAACTGATAAAGTTTGCTGAGCCTCTTGATTATTTCATTCAGGACTCAGAATGTATCTGCTGACTACATGCAGGAAACCAGCTGACATTAGTGATAGGGCTGGATGCAGTCATAGTGATAGAACTGGACATTTACAGTTGATAACCTAAGTTACATCAGCATCCTTCTATCTGTTTTTTCCACTACTTAACAACTCCAAATATGATAACAGGATTTCCTGAGTCAGCATACACATTAAGCTTTGTATATATATGAAAAATTCATATACATCAGAATTCATATAACTCAGCAAAACATAAAATTTTTCCATCAATTGGCTTGCCCAAATGTTGTGCAGCAAATTTTAAATGAGCTTCATCATGCTTTTTCTTCAGCAATGGAGTCTTGCAAGGTGAGCGGGTATAGAGCCCATGTCGGTTGAGTACATTAGTTATTGTTTTCTTTGAAACAGCAGTACCTGCTAACTCCAGGTCTTTCTGGCACTCTCCACGAGTAGCCTTTGGCTCTTGGATAATTCTTCTGATAATTCTTTTGACTCCTCTGTCAGAAATCTTGCAAGGAGCTCCGGGTTGTGGCTAGTTTATGGTAAAGTGATGTTCTTTCCACTTCTGAATGCCCCGAAGGCATGGGACACCCCTTCAGGGCTGCATTACATCAGTAGTCACTGATGGCCTTAAGATTCAAGGATTCAAAGATTATATTTGTCAATATATTTGCATTACATCAGTAGTCACTGATGGCCTTAAGATTCAAAGATTCAAAGATTATATTTGTCAATACCCCCTCATGGATCGTCACTTTATCATGGTGGGGGGGGTTGCGTGCCCCAGTGATCCCAGGAGCTATGTTGTCCGGGGCAATTTGCCTCTGATAGGGTCTCCCAAGAAAAACTGGTCCTGGGTGAAGGGCCAGACTAAGAACGATCCAACAGACTCTCATGATAAATTGTATATCAAGGATTCAGTGTACCCCGCCCGGTATGGGGTTACCAGGGCCCCACCCTGGAGCCAGGCCTGGGGGAGGGGCTCGAAGGCTAGCGTCTGGTGGCCGGGTTTCCACCCATGGGACCCGGCCGGGCTCAGCCCGAAGGAGTTACATGGGTCCGCCCTCCAGTGGGCTCACCACCTGCAGGAGGGATCATGGGGGTCCGGTGCTATGTGGATTAGGTGGCGGTCAAAGGCGGAGACCTTGGCGGACTGATCCCAAACTTTCTAAACTGGCTTTTGGTACGTGGAATGTCACCACTCTGGTGGGGAAGGAGCCTGAGCTGGTGTACGAGGTTGAGCGATACCGGCTAGATATAGTCGGCCTCACCTCAACACACAGCTCCAGTTCCGGAACCAGTCTCCTGGAGAGGGGCTGGAGCTTGGCCTTTTCTGGAGTTGCCCCGGGCGAGAGGCGACGAGCAGGGGTAGGTATTCTTGTATCGCCCCACCTTGCTGCCTCTATATTGGAGTTTTCCCCAGTGGACGAAAGGGTTGCTTCCCTGCACCTTCGGGTTGGGAAACGGGTCCTGACCATCATTTGTGCCTATGCACTAAATGATGTTTCAGAGTACCCACCCTTTTTGGAGTCTGTGACCGGGGTGCTGGAGGGTGCTCTTCTTGGAGACTCCATTGTCCTACTGGGGGACTTCAATACGCACGTGGGCAACGACAGTGAAACCTGGAGGGGGGTGATTGGGAGGAATGGCCTGCCCGATCTGAACCCGAGTGGTGTTCAGTTATTGGACTTCTGTGCTAACCACAGTCTGTCCATAACGAACACCATGTTCAAGCATAAGGGTGTCCATATGTGCACCTGGCACCAGGACACCCTAGGTCGCAGGTTGATGATCGATTTTGTTATCGTATCATCAGACCTGCGACTGTATGTCTTGGACACCCGAGTAAAGAGAGGTGCAGAGCTGTCAACTGATCACCACCTGGTGGTGAGTTGGATCCGATGGCAGGGGAGGAAGCCATTCAGACCTGGTAGACCCAAATGTATAGTGAGGGTGTGCTGGGAGCGTCTGGCTGAGGCCCCTGTCCGGGAGGTCTTCAACTCCCACCTCCGGAAGAACTTCAACCACATTCCGAGGGAGTCTGGAGACATGGAGTCTGAATGGGCCATGTTCTCCACCTCTGTTGTTGAAGCGGCGGCCCAGAGCTGCGGCCGCAAGGTGGTCGGTGCATCTCGTGGTGGCAACCCCCGAACCAAGTGGTGGACACCAGTGGTGAGGGGGGCCATTAAGCTGAAGAAGGAGTCCTATCAAGCTTGGTTGGCTTGTGGGACTCCTGAAGCAGCTGAGGTGTACCGGCAGGCCAAGCGGAGTGCAGCTCGGGTGGTTGCTGAAGAAAAAACCCGGGTATGGGAGGAGTTCGGTGAGTCCAGGGAACAAGACTTTCGGTCGGCTTCAAAGAGATTCTGGCAAACTGTTCGACGGCTCAGGAGGGGAAAGCAGCTCTCCGTCCACACTGTGTATGGTGCGGATAGGACACTGTTGACTTCGACTGGGGATATTGTCGGGCGGTGGAAGGAATACTTCGAGGATCTCCTCAATCCCACTGATACGCCTTCCACAGAGGAAGCAGGGTTTGGGGACGAGGGGGACGGCTCGCCTATCACAGGGGCTGAGGTCGCCAAGGTGGTTAAAAATCTCCTTGGTGGCCGGGCCCCGGGGGTGGACGAGATTCGCCCTGAGTACCTCAAGGCCCTGGATGTTGTTGGGTTGTCATGGTTGACACGCCTCTGCAACATTGCATGGAGGTCAGGGGCAGTGCCTTTGGCATGGCAAACCGGGGTGGTGGTTCCTCTCTTCAAAAAAGGGGACCGGAGGGTGTGCTCCAACTTTAGAGGGATCACACTCCTCAGCCTCCCTGAGAAGGTCTATGCCAAGGTACTGGAGAGGACAGTCCAACCGTTGGTTGAACCTCGGATTCAGGAGGAGCAATGTGGTTTTCGTCCTGGCCGTGGCACATCGGACCAGCTCTTTACCCTCTCGAGAATTCTTGAGGGTTCGTGGGAGTTTGCCCAACCAGTTTACATGTGTTTTGTGGACTTGGAGAAGGCATTTGACCGCGTCCCTCGTGGATTTTTGTGGGGGGTGCTTCGGGAGTATGGGGTATCGGGCTTGTTGTTACGAGCTATTCAGTCTCTGTACGACCGTTGTGAGAGTTTGGTTCGTATTGCCAACACTCGGTCGGAGTCATTCCCAGTGAGAGTTGGACTCCGCCAGGGCTGCCCTTTGTCACCGATCCTGTTCATAATTTTTATGGACAGGATTTCTAGGCGCAGCCAGGGAATGAAGGGTGTCATGCTTGGTGACCACAGGATCTCATCTCTGTTGTTTGCAGATGATGTTGTCCTGTTGGCTTCATCCAGCAATGACCTACAGCTCTTGCTGGGACGGTTTGCCGCTGAGTGTGAAGTGGCTGGGATGAGAATCAGCACCTCCAAGTCCGAGTCCATGGTCCTCAGCCAGAAAAAGGTGGATTGTCCTCTCCGGGTTGGGGACAGGCTCCTGCCCCAAGTGGAGGAGCTTAAGTATCTTGGGGTCTTGTTCACAAGTGAGGGGAAAATGGAGCGAGAGATTGACAGACGGATTGGAGCAGCATCTGCAGTGATGCGGACGTTGTACCGGTCTGTTGTGGTGAAGAGGGAGCTTAGTTCTAAGGCAAAGCTGTCGATTTACCAGTCAATCTACGTTCCTACTCTCACCTATGGTCACGAGCTTTGGGTAATGACCGAAAGAACGAGATCACGGATACAAGCGGCTGAAATGAGCTTTCTCCGTAGGATTGCTGGACTCACCCTCAGAGATAGGGTGAGGAGCTCAGTCATCCGGGAGAGGCTCAGAGTAGAACCGCTGCTCCTCCACATTGAAAGGAGTCAGTTGAGGTGGTATGGGCATCTGATTAGGATGCCTCCTGGACGCCTCCCACTTGAGGTGTTTCAGGCACATCCCACTGGGAGGAGACCCCGGGGCAGACCCAGGACTCACTGGAGAGACTATGTCTCCCAGCTGGTCTGGGAACGCCTTGGTATCCCCTCTGAAGAGCTGGAGCAGGTGGCTGGGGAGAGGGAAGTCTGGGCTTCTCTGCTTGAACTGCTGCCTCCGCGACCCGGACCTCCGGAAAAGCAGTAGAAGATGGATGGATGGATGGATGGATATTTGTCAATACTACTATACGTATAGGACATGCAGGAGAATTGAAATGGCGTTTCTCTCTGTCTTTAGTGGTGTGCACAATATAAAAAGAAAAAGGAATAAGGCTGGAAAAACAACAACAGCAGTCTATGTACAGTAATGCTACCCGTAGTGCAAATGGCGACAAAAGATAGACCCAGACTGCCCATAGTGCAAATAAAGATAAACGATAAATGATAAGGCCCAGCAATCTTATATACAGAAAAGTAGAGCAGTAATACTCATAGTACCAAGTTCATTACAGTAGTGTAGGTGCAGACAGTGATCAGATAGGACTGCACATGATCAATATTGCAATGACAGACAGCAGCAGATATGGAATTTGTGCAAATGGTTGCAGTAAAGTGCAAAGACATACAGTAGCAAATATATTACTGTTGGTGTGCCAGTTTTTTTTGTGCCATCAGCTGAGGTAGTTATTGTGCGGGTGAGTGCATTACGGTCCGGGGGGAAGGGGGGAGTAGACAGTGTTCAGGGTCCTGAATTCTATGAATACATCACCTTTCGCCAGAAAAAAATGAAGAGGGAAAAAAAAGAGAAAGGATGAGAAAAAAGTCATAATTTTTTGAGGGAAAAAGTCTCAAAATTACATGAAAAAAGTATAATATATAAGTGGAAAAGTCAGAAATTTACAAAAAAGAAGCTGTAAATTTGTGGGAAAAAACAGTACAAATATATGGGAAAAAATATATACATTCACAAAAAAATACTAGAGCCACAGTTCCTAAAACTCATTATTATCATTGGGCTGACCAAGTCTTAAAACATTTCACAGTCTCTGGGATGTTGGATGTGTTGTATAGCTGGGAATCGCAAGGGAACTCCGATGTGATGCACATCGCAATACCTGGCTCACGATGTAATACTATCACGACATTACAATTCCTAAAAGTACAGTGATACCATACCCCCCCCCCCCAACATAAAATTTTGTCTCCAAAGTACAATTGTCAATATCTGTTTCATATAAGTTTTCACTCTTTTCAACTCACTGCGGCCACTTTTGTCTCGGTGGCTGCAGGTTCTCAGTTTTCTATGGGATGGTGTGCGGTTGTGGTCCTTTCTGCTGCCCACATTCTTGTATCCCGGGGGCTTCATTTCCCGCGCTGACATGTCTCTGCACACAGGGAGGACAGTGGACTGTGTTGTTTACTTGGCTCACTCTGAGTTTGGAAGTGTTCAGAGTTGATTGTTCACTGGGGTGGGCACCTCTCATGTAAGCCATTTCTGCAAAACTCAATCATTCACTCCAGGACTCCTTGGACCACTCCCTCCCTGCTGGACCTACCTCTCAGTTCCTCTGGCTCTTACCTGGAACATCCCCCCCCCCCACCTCACTGGATCCGCACTTAAGGCTGTTTTTGCACATTACCAGAAAATATTCAATTAACTTCACAACAGGAAAAGCCCCTGGCCCGGGCACCCCCTTGTGCATACTAACCTCTGAACACTCTCCTCTCCCTACCTGGACCAGTCCCAGTCTCCTCTGTAAGTGAGAGCCACTACCTTCTGCACCCACCCAAATGTAAGCAGCTCACATACTATCAGTATATAGTATCAGTCATACCTACCTAGTGCCAAATACTTACTTTCTCTCTTCTCCTTTCTACAGGAGCATCAAAACCATCTGCCAGATTATGCATATCTATCAATAAAATACCTACCTTGCATCCAAGGGTTTACTGTAAATGACTTGTCTTATTTCAAACTTTTTTATTCATTGAATATATTAAAGTTTCAGTGCTGATGTAGTATGACTTGGCATGGGATGAAGTTATGTTGTTGTTTTTTTGTTGGTTTTTTTTTGACATGTCCCTTCCTATGATGTCTAATTGGGATAAACTTTTAAGGAGTATGTGATTTTACAGTAATATCTAATTTACAGGACATATTCAGTTAAAACACTTCACTCCTTCAACTTCATATATCACTTATTCACAATGCATGCTTTTCCAAACATAGGAGCTATTCCTTTTTTAACTACCTCAAAAACTGGAATCTATTTTACCCACAATGCAAGACTGTTATCCCAGCAGTGACTCACTACTCTCCATCCACCAGCCTCAAATGGAGAGGAGGTATCTGTGTAGAAAATGGGCATTCTGACACACTCTAAGTGCTGTGGTGGAATTTTAATTTAAACAGCAGAGGTGCAGAAGCACAGCTGTCCCCAACAGAGAAGCTATGATGTGCATGTTACAGTTATCATCGCCTCATATTTAGAATAATAACTACCCTCCCTTGCACACTGGCACTGCTTAATGTTTTTTTTTTTTTTCTTATTGACGCTTTATATACCGTGTGAGTGACAGTAATGTCCATATCTACTTCCGATGACGTGGGCACTCCCAAGTCACCACCCACTCCCATAGCTCCTATCTATTAGATCTTTCCATCCCTGCCTTCATGTTTCCATCTGCTGAGCGTGCAGGTGTGCGCATGTGTGTTTGCCCGTTGTGTGTAGTTAAAGCAGAGCAGTGCAATCTGTAAGGCTCCAGTGAGTTTACTTCCAGCTGAGTGGATTTGGCTTTGTGCTTCCCACACAGGTGATGAGAGAGGAGGATGGGGAGGAAGAGAGGAGAAGGGAAACAAAAGGGGACGAGAAAAGACACTGACAGTAAAACACAGAGAAAGGAAGGGGGACTGATGTAATACCGTAGTTGGGGAAGGTGAGTGCAGGAGACAGTCAATGTGAGTGCGAGATCCTGTCTTTGATTAAAAAAAAAATGCTAATAATAAAGAAAGATTTAATGGGCTGTGCCTGACATGACTTCCTATGAACTTCACCAGTAGGTGATTTGAGGGGGGATGAGGGGGCTGCCATCCCCCTTGTTAGCAAAATGACCCAAATCCATCTCCCTTGTAAACCTGCCATCCCTAATCCCCAATACTAAAGCAAGGCTAGTTTATACAGTGCAACTGAATATTTTAGTGAGAGTATAGTGGAAAATGTATGAAAAAAGCCAGAAATTTAATTAAAAAAAGCAACAAAGTTATGAGTATACAGTTATAAATTTGTGAGGAAAAAAATGTAACAAAATTATCACAAAAAGTGGCAAAACAAACAAAAGTGTAAACAACTGGCAAATGTAGAACAAAAAGTACAAAATTTATTAGAAGAGTTACAAATCTGCCAGGAAAAAGTTACAAATTTATCAGAAAAAGTTTTGAAGAAAAATGTTTCAGGTTTACCAGTAAAATCTCACAAAATGGCAAAAAAAACCTGGAAATTCATGGAAGAAAAACTTTTGAGTTTATACAAATGTGCAGCTTTTGTTCTTGTAAATCTGCTAATTTTTTTCTTGTAAATTTGTGAGGTCTTTATTGCTCAAAATGTGTTTTCCCCTCTTTCCTTAATTTTTTTTAAAAAAATGTTTAACTTTTCTCTTGTAATTTTGTGGCTTACTAATAATTGCTAATTAGCATATTTTCTCATCAAATTTTTGCTCTTTTATTCTTGCAAACTGTGCTAACTTTATACTAAATTTACGATTACCCCCACCACCACCCACCCTTGTGAAGAAAAAAAAATCACCTACTGGACATCACAGACTAATTGCCTCCATTACAAGAAAGAGTTCCTGCGTTAACACTGTTGGGTTCTGATTGTATTATAATGGTGCCAAACTCCTATTGTTTTACTGCCATTAACTTATATAGAATAGAATAACATTTCTATATCTTAAAGCGACACTCTGCCAAAAATCAAAATCTTGTTCTTGTTAACATAACTGTAACATGTTTTTTATGACTTAAAAGTAGTGCTGTCCAGTGATTAAAATATTTAATCATAATTAATCACACGATCTCATAGTTAACTCATGATTAATCACATTTTAGTTGGTATTTTTGTCTCATGAAAAACCATTGTAATTCTCTTAACAGCACAAAAAGTGAGTGGGCTTGCTTTGTACAAATGTTTTTTATTATTATTATCATTGCAAAGCATCCATATCTTCCGTATTAGACCGAGAAAACAAAACAGGACATATTACTCTGAAAATAAAAAAATGTTTTCTTTTTTTCCTTTTCATTAGTTTAGTAACCCTGCCACTGATATCTGCGATAAAAAAAAGATACATACAAATAAAAAATATATAGGCACAAAAGCAGCCCCTTAAATTCAAAATGAAAACAAGAGGAGAGTGTCCCCTGAGAGGAGTAGTACAGTCTAATGACTGTATAGTAGCCCAACTGCTGCAGTTTTAAACTTACCAACACAGCCTCTTGAACATGAACATAATGTAACTGCTAGCACGTAACAGGTGAGTCAACCTAAAGGCCTACTTTCTGTCTTTGAGCCAGTTGCTCAAACAGACAAGCCTATTGACATTTTCAGACAACAGGGAAGATCGTTTTTTCTGAACGACATGTCCAGACAGTGAAAACAATCGTTCACATGGTACTGACGTGGCAGGCATTGCTAAGTATTTGCATGCAAGGGAGGCCATCTCACTGTGTGACGCTTTATGTGTGGACCACCATTCCTGTGGAGAGTCTTCAATGCCAATCATAGGTTCTGCCTTGTAGCGCTCAATGCAGCGTTCCACGGTGTCCTCCTCTTCATCTGAGGAAGATTCTTGTGCAAACATGAGAGCTGGCTTCTTCTTCTCTGGCTCAGGCATGCTTTGGTCATCCAGTGCTGCTGGTCTCCCCTCCTCCTGCTGCTGGAGTAAGGCACGGATGGAATCCCACACGACAACCCGGTCAGGTTTGCTCAGACACTTGAGGTCCTTAAACCTTGAAATGAAATAATAAAAAATATCAACGTTATTGCCATACAAGCAAAGGCACTAGTAAAACAAAACATTGACCTAATCTCTATTCCAGATTCAGAAGAAAAAAATGGATATTGAAGAGAACCAACCCACAAAACAAAGTGGTGCTTAAGACAAACAAAATACTGAGAAGAATGTAGAATGAATATCTTACCTTGGGTCAAGTGCTGTAGCAACCCTGAGCCATGCGATGTTCAACTTCTCTTTGCGACCTTCCATATCCGCTGAAAAGGTTTCCTTGAACTTGATCAAGTACGCTGGGTCGTCCTCAGTGACTTCCATTACTCGGGACAGGTGGCATAATGCTGGCATCACCACAGAGCAAGAAACAAACTTCTCTCCACCCAGAAGATCTGTCACATATCTGCAACAATATACAAAAGCTCTTTCACAAAACTCTGTCACACACATACGGACACCTGATAGATAACCTACAGTTACAGTGATGGGAGGGGATATGAGGAATCACATGTGTTCCTGCGCGCACACACACACACACACACACACACATTACCCATTTACAGTGCTGTGCGGGACAAACACACACAGTTGAAGGGAGATAGGTGATACCGACAGACAGACATTAGGGCCTGTGTCCACCAAATGCATTTTTAGGGCGGAAAGTGCTGAAAACCTAGCCTCTTGGGCGCTTCCTGGCCTTCTCTGTTGTTAAGTTACACAGGGAATCATAGCTATTGAAACAGTCACTGATTATGTCAAAATACAGAAAAAATATACAGATAATCACGAGCTACACTTTGAGTAAAATGAAGCAAATAAACAGTCTACACATAGAGATGGCCCATCTAAAACATGCCACAGGGTGGTATTTTACGTTGGGTGAGACAGGTGCTAATGTTTCTGTCTTGACACAGATCTACTTTAATTGTTAAAGAATCAGATATAGGCTACAAGACATAATTAGGCCTACCTGCAATGCTCCAACGCAGCTTCGAGCTTCTTTGTTTTCTCCAGCTCCGTTGCTGTTGGCATGGTGACTTTGGTTGAGTGTAGGGCCAGGGCAGCTGTCAGAGGTTCAATATTCCGGTTGACACGCTTTATCATTTCAAGGGTACTATTCCATCTTGTTGCTACCTCCTGCATGAGCACTTCTTCTTTCTGGTTGTGTGCGATTTGCTGCCGCTCGAGTTCCAGGGCATTCGTTGGGCTGTGTTTAAAGTGTCCCACAAGTTTTCTGCATTTTGCCAATGCGCTGTCGAATGGGCTTTTGTGCAGAGAAACCGTGACTGCTCGGTGCACGATGTGTGCGATGCACGGCAGGTGTTCAAAGGGGAGCTCTCTGGCTGCAGCCATCATATTGCGTGCACTATCCGTGGTCAGTGAAACAACTTTCTTTTCGATGCCCCACTCTCTGGCTACATTCATGAAGTGCTCTGCAACATTATCAGCGAAGTGCCTCTCTTCTGTCTTCATAACAGTCAAAGCATGGGACTGAAGTTTCCACTGTGGGGTGAAATAATGTGCTGTGACCCCGAGGTAGTTGTCATTGCCAAGTGACATCCAGTAATCTCCCGTTAGCGCGACTATTTCTGTCTGCCCCAATGCCTGTTGTAACTGGGACTTCTCCGTTTCAAACAACGTTTCTATCCGGCGTGTGATAGTAGCTCTGGAAGGAGTTTCGTAGGTCCAGTCGTTGGATGCGATGCGAATTATCTCGGCCAGACCTTCATCCTCCACAATACTAACGGGCCTGCATGCCGTAGCCACCCACTTAGCTATGGCAGCTGTTAGCTTCATTTTAGTAGCAGCATCCATGGGCCGCTGTCGGAAGCCATCCAAACTTGTTTGGTTCTGACGCGGAGGAGGCGAAGCTACATCACTGGTGTGTTTGGCCATCAAATGGTATTTTAAACTGGATGTGCTTCGATGGTAGCTAAGTTCACATCGACAATAAGTGCAAATAACTTTAGTTTTATCGATCGAACCATCCTTTCCTATTTTAAATGTAAACTTTCCGTTCAGAAGTGTCCCTGGTGCGTCCATTACTGTGGCTGACTAGTGCCGCCAGTGCCGCGCGCTTTAGTCGTTGGGTTCTTCTTTGTTTGATATTTGAAATCGTATCCTTCGTTCCGCCACCATGTGTACGTGCGTGGTATTACAGCCAGTACACTGTGCTTATGAAAAACTACGGTCACAGCATTAATCTCGCGTTAAAAAAAATCTCGCCATTAAAAAGGCGCTTGAGTTAACGCGATAATAACGCAATATTTTGACAGCACTACTTAAAAGACATCAAGAGCAAAATCACTCAAATGTGTCATGTCTGTTTTTTTTGTTTTGTTTTGTTTTGTTTTGTTTTGTTTTCCTGTGAAATTTCAGTTAAGCGCCTCCCCTTGGAAAAAGGCAATTTTACAGGTGCATCTCAATAAATTAGAATGTGTTAGATTATTTTTCAGTATAATTAATCTGAGTCAAAAACCAGGCAGGTGAAGAGGATGATAAAATAAAGGCAGCGTTGGATTTTTAATAGCTTTATTATCATCCGCCTTCATCAGAACTCGGCTCCAGCCCATAGTGTGAGCAGGCTGAAGCCGAATTCCTCAGGCTCTCAAAGAGGAGACAGTGTGTGTGTCTCGCAGCAGATGCAGAATCAGAGTGAGAGAATGAGAGGGTTTGCGTTACAGAGTTGCAGCATATATACTCGACTACAACAATACATCAAGGGCATACCCCAGCAGTTGGTATGATCAAAGAGATAACAGAACAGGCATAAGACATTTGCATTTGAGAGACATATTGATCTCAGTCCCTAGGTCACAGTGAGGACAGGATGCATGAGCACAATGCATGAAAGGCAACATTAACATCACAGAAGTGAGCCAGACGAAACGAGTCTGCCTGTAGACATTAATACACATTTCACTGTTCTGTTATTTGCTCTAGCCGAGCGCTGTGTTTGACCAGTCTGTTTGTGGGGGTTACACCAAAGCACATCTACATATTGATCTCAGCCTCTAGGTCACAGTAAGGACAGGACGCATGAACACTATACATGCATGGCGTATTACATCACAATACATGAATGGAACATTACATCTCAGTAGTGCAGTGGGAAACACCAAGAAAAGAGAGCTGAGTGTCCTGTGTGTTGTGGGGGGGTTGAATCAACCCACCACACGCTCCCCCCCAGAGGGCACGGCAGGGGGCCGAGACCTCGATAATCCATCTATGGGAGCGAGCTGTGGGAGAAGCTCGCTGCAGGCGGAGGGGGAGGGAGGGGAGGGGTAGTAGGTGCCGGCAGGGGCTGTGAAATCGTCCGAGCCGCGCAAAAATTGCTTGCTGCTCCGCAACGTCGAGGGGCTGTCCCGTTGCGCGTGCGGAGGTCACAAGAAGAAAAATTTGTCTCTGACTCCTCCCGTGGCCATGAAGAAAGGCAGGAGCGGCTGTAAGAAAAAAAAAAAGAAACAAAAGCAGAGGGACTGGCGTGTTGACTTTAGGTGCAGGAGCAACCCCAAAGCCCCCCGGGAACAGCTGACGGCTGAAATCCCTTTGTGCCGTGGCTGAGACCATTAGAAAATCCAGTGGCGAGCTGCGTGCTTGCTTCAGGTGAACGGGCAGCCCTGAAGGTTCCGAGGGTGGCAATCGGCCGTATTTCTCGGGCATCTGCAGCGGCGGAGGACGATGGCGGTCTCTGTAGCCTTTATTGCCCCGTGCGTGGTGTGCCGTCCTTGTAACTCCCCGGTGCGCGCGCGGGGGTTCCGTGCTTGGGTGGGCCGCTGGAGTGGCGAGTCAGGGTGCAGAATCTTGGCGGAGATCGGCGCAGACGGCGCCGATAAAATCCAGGTTTGGGCTGTGGCTGCAGCTTGGCCATGGTGCGTTGGAGCGGTGAGAGGAAATAGACGATCTTCTGTCCCTCAGGCTCGTGCAGATGCGTTGGAGCGGTGGGAGGGAATAGACGATCTTTGGCACCGCTCGGCCGATTCAGCGTGGATGTCCAAACCAGAAGGCTGCGTCGCACAAAGCGTGTGCGTCTTCGGGTCACCAGTGCAGCTGTCCAGATCAGAAGGCTGCGTTTGCACAAAACGTGTGCATTCCGGGGTCACCAGTGCGGCGGATGATAAAATAAAGGCAGCGTTGGATTTTTAATAGCTTTATTATCATCCGCCTTCATCAGAACTCGGCTCCAGCCCATAGTGTGAGCAGGCTGAAGCCGAATTCCTCAGGCTCTCAAAGAGGAGACAGTGTGTGTGTCTCGCAGCAGATGCAGAATCAGAGTGAGAGAATGAGAGGGTTTGCGTTACAGAGTTGCAGCATATATACTCGACTACAACAATACATCAAGGGCATACCCCAGCAGTTGGTATGATCAAAGAGATAACAGAACAGGCATAAGACATTTGCATTTGAGAGACATATTGATCTCAGTCCCTAGGTCACAGTGAGGACAGGACGCATGAGCACAATGCATGAAAGGCAACATTAACATCACAGAAGTGAGCCAGACGAAACGAGTCTGCCTGTAGACATTAATACACATTTCACTGTTCTGTTATTTGCTCTAGCCGAGCGCTGTGTTTGACCAGTCTGTTTGTGGGGGTTACACCAAAGCACATCTACATATTGATCTCGGCCTCTAGGTCACAGTAAGGACAGGACGCATGAACACTATACATGCATGGCGCATTACATCACAATACATGAATGGCACATTACATCTCAGTAGTGCAGCGGGAAACACCAAGAAAAGAGAGCTGAGTGTCCTGTGTGTTGTGGGGGGGTTGAATCAACCCGCCACACAGGATCTTTAAATGTAAGTAGATTTATTCCTCTGGCCAAAAGGGAGAAGTCACAGTATGTAGCCCTCAGTCCACACACCTCAAAACTTCTGAATTAAGTCATACACTGGTCAAACTTTTAAAACTGTCTTATCCATGGGGAGGGAGAGATTGGCCAGGAGACGTACAGATTTGTCCTTGAGTCCACGAAGTGCTCAGTCTTTATCAAATGTTCTCAGGAAGCATAAAGCCAGTACGTCTCTCATTCCCACAAAACTAGACATCCCAAACAAATGAATATCAGTACAGCTGTGTGACTATAATTGCCAACTCATGCATACTCACACACAGACTGGGGCTACTTCAAGGCCATACATCATCATCATCATCATCGGCGATCACTCGTAGTCGAGTATGACTGTCCTCCCTCTTGGTCCTTGTGGGTCTTCAGGTGGGCATAGAGGCCAATTCTGGACCCAATTATTCTGCTGCAATGTGGGCAGGGGAATGTAATGGTGGTGGGTTTGGGTTGGTCCTGATTGTTGGTTGCTCTCTCCTTCCTGAGTCTGCGTTTGTCTTGTGCAGCATGATGGAGGTCAGCGTTGTACTGTGCGGCACCCTCACGGACAATGTTTCTCCAGGTCGCCCTATCGGTTGCCATATTTTCCCAAACTTTTAGGTCTATGTGGCACTTCTTTAGGTTTGTTTTTATGTTGTCCTTAAATCTCTTCTTCTGGTCTCCTGGAGCCCGCTTCCCTTCAGCTAGCTGGGAGTACAGGGCTTGTTTTGGGAAGCGAGAGTCAGGCATTCGGATAACATGGCCAGTCCATCTGAGCTGGTTTTGGGCAATGGTGGCAGTGATGGTGGGAAGGTTAGCCTTCTCCAAGACGCTGGTGTTGGTGTGTCTATCCTCCCAACTAATCCTGAGGATTTTTCGGAGGCATCTCCGATGGTGTGCCTCAAGTACCTTTAAGTGCCTGCTGTATGTAGTCCAGGCTTCTGATCCATATAGGAGAGTGGGGAGCACCACCGCTTTATAAACCAGGATTTTGGTATTCGCTTGGAAATCACGGTTCTCAAAGACTCTCCTCCTTAGCCTTGAGAAAGCCCCACTGGCACTGCTGGGGCGGTGGTGTATTTCATCATCGATGACGGCTTTTGATGAGAGGAGGCTGCCGAGATATAAGAAGTGGTCCACATTTTCCAGTTGGATGTTATCAATGGAGATGTTTGGGGGTATGGCAAGTGTACTGCAGTTTGGTGATGGCTGGTGGAATATTTGTGTCTTTTTTATATTGACGTCCAAACCAAGCTGTTTGTATGCTTTGGCAAAGGCAGACAAGAGGCACTGAAGGTCCTCTTCTGAGAGGGCTACGAGAGCGTTGTCGTCTGCATACTGCAGCTCCATGATGGATATGGTGGTGGTTTGACCTTTAGCTCTAAATCGGTTGATGTTGAAAAGTTGACCGTCGATTCTGTACGTGATTTTGACTCCCGGGGGCAGATATTGGTTTGTGAGATGGAGAATAGCAGCAATATACGTAGATGGAGAATAGTGTTGGAGCAATGACACATCCCTGTTTGACTCCCATGTCAACCCTGAAGGGTTCTGTTTTGTCTCCACTGCCACTGAGTACCGTGGCAGACATATTGTCATGCAGCAGTCTCAGTACCCGGATGTATTTTTCTGGCCAGCCAATCTTTGCCAGAACCAGCCAAAGGGCCTGACGGTTTACTGAGTCGAAGGCTTTGGTAAGGTCTATGAAGGCCATGTATAATGGTAGATTTTGTTCCCAGCATTTTTCTTGCAATTGGCGAGCAATGAAAATCATGTCTGTGGTGCCTCTGTTTGGGTAAAAACCACTCTGGGACTCGGGAAGAATGCTCTCTGACAGGGGGGTAAGTCTATTGGCCAAGACCCGGGCAAAGGCTTTCCCTATGGTGGACAGGAGAGAAATGCCACGGTAATTCCCACAAACTGCCCTGTCTCCCTTTTTAAAGATGGAGACAATCAAGGCATCTCTGAGCTGTGCAGGGATTTCCTCTACTTCCCATATTTTCAGGAGCAGGGCATGGATGTGCTTCAGAAGATCAGGACCGCCTTTCTTCAGGACTTCTGCTGGGATGCCATCAGGTCCAGCAGCCTTGTTGTTTCTCATCTTCCTGATGGCGTTCTGTACCTCATCCAAGCTAGGTGGTTTTCCCATGCTTTCCTCTATGGGCTGTTGAGGGAGTTGATCAAGGGCCTCCATCTCAGGAGTGGTGTCCCTGTTTAAGAGGTCCTTATAATACTCTTTCCACCTGTCTGCAATTGCCTCCTTGTCCTTCAGAAGCAAGAGCCCATCTTTGGAGTGAAGGGGTTAGGCAGCGGTGGCTGGGGCCATATACCGCTCTTGTGGCATCAAAGAATCCTCTCGTGTCTCCAGAGTCGACAAGCTGCCGGATCTCCAGGGCCTTCTTTGTCCACCACTGGTTCTTCAATTTCCTAACAAGTGTTTGCACGGCTGCCTTCGCCTTGGCATGGGCTGCTCTTTCGCTTTGCACTCGCCTTGCAGTGAATGTTGTTTTGCCGGTGATAAAAGTTTGCCGCTTGATGTCGATTAGCTGTTGGATCTCACTGTCATTCTCGTCAAACCAGTCTTGATGTCGCCGCTTTTTATGACCGAGGATGCTTTTGCAGGAGTCCACGATGGCAATGGAAAGTGTGCTCCAGTGTTTTTCAGTATCCTCTGGGTACTGTTTGGGCAAAGCTGCCCTAAGAGTATCCTGCAGCTGTTGTTGGTAGATAATGTCGTCCAACAACATGATTTTAAGCTTTGGCCGGCTCTGTCCTTTCTGCAACCTTCTTTTCTGCATTAAGCGGATAGACATGATGGAGCGAATGAGGCGGTGGTCAGTCCAGCAGTCATCTGCACTGGTCATTGCTCTGGTGTTAAGGACATCGCAGCGGTCTTTGGAGCGGACTATGATGTTGTCAATGAGATGCCATAATTTGGAGCGGGGATGCATCCATGATGTTTTGAACTTGGTTTTCTGACAAAAAAGTGTGTTGGTGATGACCAGGTTGTGCTCTGAGCACTTGGTTAGCAGTAGTATGCCATTGGAGTTTGTGTTTCCAACCCCTTCTCTCCCCAGCGTGCCGCTCCATAGATGATGATTTCGTCCCACTCTGGCATTAAAGTCTCCAAGCAGGATTAACTTATCCTCCTTTGGGACTTCAGATAGTATTTTGTCCAGGTCAGCATAGAAGGCCTCCTTTACTTCATCCTGTGCATCAAGCATTGGAGCGTAGGCACTAATAACGGTGGCCATTTGACTGTAGGCAAGCATCAGACGAATGGTCATTAGGCACTCGTTGATGCCCACAGGGAGTTCATGGAGGTGGTTGATGAGGCAGTTCTTAATAGCAAATCCCACACCATGGATTCGTGGCTCATTTGCAGGCTTTCCCTTCCAAAAGAAAGTATACCCGCCTTTTTTCTCCTTCAGCTGACCTTCATCAGCCAGTCGGGTCTCGGAGAGTGCTGCAATGTTGATCCGGAACTTCCTTAGCTCTCTGGAGATGATGGCAGTTCGCCTTTCAGGTCGATCACTGGATCGATACATAAAACACACATAAGAGCATCAGACATGAAAATATAAAAGACATGGACCTATAAAACAATATTATAGAATAATATGGAATTTTTCTTTCAGAATGTCAACAAAAAGTTGATTTATTTAGGTAATTCAATTAAAAAAAATGAAACTTCTATATTGTACAGAGTCATAACACAGAGAGTGATATATTTCAAGTGTTTCCATCCATCCATCCATCTTTTACCGCTTTTCCAGAGGTCCAGGTTGTGGAGGCAGCAGTTCAAGCAGAGAAGCCCAGACTTCCCTCTCCCCAGCCACCTGCTCCAGCTCTTCAGAGAGGATACCAAGGCGTTCCCAGACCAGCTGGGAGACACAGTCTCTCCAGTGAGTCTTGGGTCTGCCCCGGGGTCTCCTCCCAGAGAGACGTGTCTGAAACACCTCAAGTGGGAGGCATCCTGATCAGATGCCCATACCACCTCAACTGGCTCCTTTCAATGTAGAAGAGCAGCAGTTCTACTCTGAGCCTCTCCCGGATGACTGAGCTCCTCACCCTATCTCTGAGGGTGAGTCCAGCAATCCTATGAAGAAAGCTCATTTCAAGAAAGCTATCAAGAAAGCTCATTTCAGCCGCTTGTATCCGTGATCTCGTTCTTTTGGTCATTACCCAAAGCTCATGACCATAGGTGAGGGTAGGAATGTAGATTGACTGGTAAATCAACAGCTTTGCCTTAGAGCTCAGCTCCCTCTTCACCACAACAGACCGGTACAACGTCCGCATCACTGAAGATGCTGCTCTGATCCATCTGTCAATCTCTTGCTCCATTCTCCCCTTACTCGTGAATAAGACCCCATGATACTTAAATTCCTCCACTTGGGGCAGGAGCTTGTCCCCAACCCAGAGAGGACAATCCACCTTTTTCCGGCTGAGGACCATGGACTCAGACTTGGAGGTGTTGATTCTCATCCCAGCCACTTCACACTCAGCAGCAAACCACCCCAGTAAGACCTGTAGGCTATTGCTGGATGAAGGCAGCAGGACAACATCATCTGCAAACAATAGAGATGAGATCCTGTGGTCACCAAGCATGACACCCTCCATTCCCTGGCTGCGCCTAGAAATCCTGTCCATAAAAATTATGAACAGGATCAATGACAAAGGGCAACGGAGTCCAACTCTCACTGGAAATAAGTCCAACCGAGTGTTAGCAATATAAACCAAACTCTCACAACGGTCGTACAGAGACCGAATAGCTTATAGCAACAAGCCTAATACCCCATACTCCTGAAGCACAACCACAAAAAACCACAAGGGACGCGGTTGAATGCCTTCTCCAAGTCTACAAAAGACATGTAAACTGGTTGGGCAAACTCCCACGAACCCTCGAGGATTCTCGAGAGGGTAAAGAGCTGGTCCGATGTGCCATGGTCAGGATGAAAACCACATTGGTCCTCCTGAATCTGAGGTTCGACCAACGGCCGGACTCTCCTCTCCAGTACCTTGGCATAGACCTTCCCAGGGAGGCTGAGGAGTGTGATCCCTCTAAAGTTGGAGCACACCCTCCGGTCCCCTTTTTTGAAGAGAGGAACCACCACCCCAGTTTGCCATGCCAAAGGCACTGCCCCTGACCTCCACACAGTGTTGCAGAGGCGTGTCAACCATGACAGCCCTACTACATCCAGGGCCTTGAGGTACTCAGGGCGAATCTCATCCACCCCCGGGGCCCTCATCCACCCCTGGGGCCCTCATCCACCCCCGGGGCCCGACCATCAAAGAGATTTTTAACCACTTTGGCAACCTCAGCCCCTGTGATAGGCGAGTCGTCCCCCTCGTCCACAAGCCCTGCTTCCTCTGTGGAAGGCGTGTCAGTGGGAAAACACAGTGATAAAACACAGTGGACAAACACCAGCAGATGACCTCTGTTCAGATAAAAGTACATTTTGCCTTTCATTTGGAAATCAAAGTCCCAGAGTCTGAAAAAAGAGTGGAGAGGCACAGAATCTAAGTTGCTTGAGGTTTAGTGTGAAGTTTCTACAGTCAGTGATGATTTAAGGAGCCATGTCATCTGCTGGTGTTGGTCCACTGTGTTTTATCAAGACCAAAGTCAGTGCAATTGTCTACCAGGTAAATTTTAGAGCACTTCATGCTTCCCTCTGCTGACAAGCTTTATGGAGAAGCTGGTTTCATTTTCCAGGAGGACTTGGTGCCTGTCCACACTGCCAAAAGTACCAAAACCTGGTTAAATGACCATGGTATCACTGTGTTTGATTGACCAGAAAACTAGCCTGACTTCAACTCCATAGAGAATTTATGGAGTATTGTCAAGAAGAAGATGAGAGACACCAAACCCAACAATGCAGAGAAGCTGAAGGTCACTATCAAAGCAATCTGTACCTTCATAACACTTCAGCAGTGCCACAGGCTGATCACCCCCATGCCACGCCACATTCATACAGTAATTAATCCAAAAGGAGCCCCGACCAAGTATTGAGTGTGTACATGGACATACTTTTCAGTCGGCCAACATTTCTATTAAAAAACTGTTTTAAATTTTATTTTATGTAATATGCTAATTTTCTGAGAAACTGAATTTTGGGTTTTCATGATCTGTAAGCCATAATCATCAAAATTAAAATAAATAAACACTTGAAATATATCACTCTCTGCGTAATGACTCTAAACAAAATAGAAGTTTAATTTTTTTGAATTGAATTACCTAAATAAATCAACTTTTTGTTGGCATTCTAATTTACTGAGATGCACCTGTAGATGGAGCATTTTTTGGTGACATCACTACAACAGGTCCGAAGTGTTGAGCCAATCAGGATGTAAGAACTGTCTGGCCTGACTGAACTTAACCTTCAACACCAATTAGCATTTTCTGGACAGCTACTTTGAAAACTTGACCCAAATCATAAATTGGTCACTTTTATCAGGCACTGTTCCCAGCTCTTTCAAACAAGTAGTGGTTGAACCCAAATTAAAGGAACAAAACCTAGACCCTACAGAATTTAACAGTTACAGGCCCATTTCAAAGCTCCCCTTCCTATCCAAAATGCTTGAGAAAGTACTAGCCGAGCAATTAATTACATTCATAGAGAAAAATAAAATCTTCGATACTGTCATGGTTCGAGCGCCGATCTCGTCCGCGCTCGAGCCATGCATCATCTTCACCAGGTTTGACAGCAGTGTGTACTTTCTGGCTCCCCGAGCCTTTATTGTGACAGCGCTCGGAGGGGCTTCCTGCTGTCAAGTCTGACAGCTGTGCTGCATTTCGGCTCATCAGCAGCTCTCCATTTAAGAGGGCTCTGGCAGCAGAATATTGCAGCAGTCTCGTCAACGATTCGTCGACGATTGCTCGCCAAAGAATTCTCCTTGCCAGACGTTGAGCGAGCGTTCCTCGGCTGAGACGTCAATTATCTCCTTCATGGTCTGACGTATCGACCATCCCTGGGTTATGATTGTAAGTGTGCTTCTTGTTTGCCTCATAGTCATGTATACAGTAGGGTAAAAAAGTATTTAGTCAGCCACCAATTGTGCAAGTTCTCCCACTTAAAAGATGAGAGAGGTCTCCAAATTTCATCATAGGTATACCTCAACTATGAGAGACAAAATGAGAAAAAAAAATCCAGAAAATCACATTGAAGGATTTTTAATGAATTAATTGGTAACTTCCTCTATAAAATAAGTATTTGGTCAATCCCAAAAGTTCATCGCAATACTTTGTTATATACCCTTTGTTGGCAATGACAGAGGCCAAAGTTTTCTGTAAGTCTTCACAAGGTTTTCACACACTGTTGCTGGTATTTTGGCCCCTTCCTTCATGCAGATCTCTTCTAGAGCAGTGATGTTTTGGGGCTGTCGCTAGGCAACACAGACTTTCAACTCCCTCCAAAGATTTTCTATGGGGTTGAGATCTGGAGACTGGCTAGGCCACTCCAGGACCTTGAAATGCTTTTTACGAAGCCACTCCTTCGTTGCCCGGGCAGTGTGTTTGGGATCATTGTCATGCTGAAAGACCCAGCCACGTTTCATCTTCAATGCCCTTGCTGATGGAAGGAGGTTTTCACTCAAAATCTCACGATACATGGCCCCATTCATTCTTTCCTTTACACGGATCAGTCGTCCTGGTCCCTTTGCAGAAAAACAGCCCCAAAGTATGATGTTTCCATCCCCATGCTTCACAGTAGGTATGGTGTTCTTTCTTCTCCAAACATGACAAGTTGAGTTTTCATCAAAAAGTTCTATTTTGGTTTCATCTGACCATATGACATTCTCCCAATCCTCTTCTGGATCATCCAAATGCTCTCTAGCAAACTTCAGACGGGCCTGGACATGTACTGGCTTAAGCAGGGGGACACGTCTGGCACTGCAGGATTTGAGTCCCTGGCGGTGTAGTGTGTTATTGATGTAGCCTTTGTTACTTTGGTCCCAGCTCTCTGCAGGTCATTCACTAGGTCCCCCCGTGTGGTTCTGGGATTTTTGCTCACCGTTCTCGTGATCATTTTGACCCCACGGGGTGAGATCTTAAGTGGAGCCCCAGATCGAGGGAGATTATCAGTGGTCTTGTATGTCTTCCATTTTCTAATTATTGCTCCCACAGTTGATTTCTTCAAACCAAGCTGCTTACCTATTGCAGATTCAGTCTTCCCAGCCTGGTGCAGGTCTACAATTTTGTTTCTGGTGTCCTTTGACAGCTCTTTGGTCTTGGCCATAGTGGAGTTTGGAGTCTTGACTGTTTGAGGTTGTGGACAGGTGTCTTTTATACTGATGACGAGTTCAAACAGGTGCCATTAATACAGGTAACGAGTGGAGGACAGAGGAGCCTCTCAAAGAAGAAGTTACAGGTCTGTGAGAGCCAGAAATCTTGCTTGTTTTTAGGTGACCAAATACTTATTTTGCCGAGGAATTTACCAATTAATTCATTAAAAATCCTTCAATGTGATTTTCTGGATTTTTTTTCTCATTTTGTCTCTCATAATTGAGGTACACCTATGATGAAAATTGGAGACCTCTCTCATCTTTTAAGTGGGAGAACTTGCACAATTGGTGGCTGACTAAATACTTTTTTGCCCCACTGTATGTGGTGTTGTACATTTTAGCCCACCGTGGCTCAAATGGTGGTTTTGTGTGTGCTTTTGTTAACAATAAATTGTGCAAACTTCACCGGTGACTTTTGGCGTCTTATGGTGGCTCGCGAGGGCCACCGCATGACAGTAGACTGCCGCCACACTGAGACGCCGTTCCCGGTGAGTTTGCTTAATTGGACGATTGTTTTTCCCTGTCTGGGTAACTGTGTGCTGGGAGAATGCCGTTGCGCAGGGGCCACGCTCGGAGTCTGGGCTATGAGCTGGCGGAGGCTTTGGACTACGTAGATGAAACGCTCGTCACTGCCTCCCTCTGCGACTTTCACAGCGATGTACGCCAGTGCCTGGACCTCGCTGAGGATGTCCTTAATCACCTCCCTCGCTACGTCGACCACCTTGAAGTCGTCGCAAGGAGGGAGGACATCGCCGCACAACACGAGATACTTCGTGGGCTGGAGGGAAACTCCGGCAGGAAGTCGAAGAGGAGGCATCCTCGCTCCCCGCTTTGGGATCCCGTTCCTGTCCCCGATCCAGTCCAGGAGTTCGCACCACCCAGGGGTCATCCCCGAACGAGCATGACATCAGTCGGGAATCCCCCAGAGAGGTTGCAGCTGACAGCAATCTCTATCTGGGACTGAGTGGCTGCAGCTCGCTTTGCCGGTCACCCCACACAGATCATTAAGCACGTAACGACGGCTGTCAGGCTGGTTGAGAGGAACCCCGAGCTGAATGACTATCCGGAGTATGCTGACTTGCTCGCCTCCGTTTCTGCTCAAGAGCGGTGTTTCCCCGACCTCACCTTCGCCTTGCCATCAGCCAGAAGACGTCGGCACCACGCCCAAAGCAAACCTCAGCAAGATCCTCGTCTGAATCCGCTTTCGGCGAAGTCCATTAGTGGACCCTCGCGAGCGGCTCCTCCTCGTCCTTCCAGGGGGCCCTTGGTTACCATCCAGCAGGGAAAGGGAGGAACAACATCCCCTACAGCAGGCACCAACCATCCTCCAGGAAACAGGCAAGTGCAAGTTCATTCTTCTCTTCATAGTTGTGATTTGCCTTGTCTGACTCCTGGGGGCGGAGTTCGGGATTCGCAGTCCCCCGAGCTCCAACCACCTGCTGTAGCTCTTATCACTAAACCTGCTGCCTCTGTGTCTCCCTCCGCTGAGCGGTCCATGACGCCAGGCCTACGTTGCCGGACGAGGAGGGGCCCTGCGGTTCTGGAGAGCCTGGTTCCAGCCCCGCAGCCGTGTCGTGGACAGAGGAGAAAAGCGGACTGCAGCATGGAGCCTGCGCCGACGATGAAGCGTCCCTGGGTCTCCACGTTGGAGCAGTTCGAGCCAGCGGGTTGAGAGTCCCCTGCCACCACACCGTGCGGGTTATCGGCGTGGACGTCAGCGCCGGAGGGTCCTCAGACTGCAGAGACCATCATGCCGGCTGCGGAACCCGCCGTGGCCGAGTGGGAGCCTGATGACGAACTTCTGCGTCCTGAGCCTGGATCGATGAAGTCCTGGACGGCGACAGAACCCGAGTGCAGGCAAGTGCTCTACCTTGTTTTTCTCCTTTCTCTCTTGGAGCATTTCTGCCTGCCTCTCGGGGAGGCGAGTAAGGGGCAGCCGTCTGCTGCACCCAAGCTCGTCTCACTGGCTCTGTCGCTACCGGTGATTCTGATCCCGGTTCTTTCTTGTCTTCCGAGCCTTCTTCCAGAGTCACCGGTGCAGAGCCAGTCGCAGTTGCTGTGCTGGAGGTTTCAGGTTCGGGGTCGGAGGTCGTCACCGGTGCCACGCCGACCCAGTCGGGGTCCGACATGGGTGCAGCCGAGACCCAGTCGATGTCCTACACGGGTGCAGCCGAGACCCAATCGGGGTCCGACGCGGGTGCAGCCGAGACCCAATCGGGGTCCAACATGGGTGCAGCCGAGACCCAATCAGGGTCCAACGTGGGTGCAGCTGCGAGCGCAGCATCGGTATGGGTCAAGGTCAGTGAAGGAGCTGCAGACCCTTTGCCACCTGACATTGTGCGGGCTCGTTGTCACCATCATCTCCCTCGTTATAGTCACCAACCCAGCTCATCACCGCCGGTGGCCGTTGGGGGGCCTCTACGTTTGGCCCGGCTGTCCCACGTCTTCCCTCCCCCCCAGGGAGGCCGCCGCCAATTGTCTCCCCACAGTTCTGGTAGTTGAGGGATGTGGGTCAGCCACCAGAGGAACTGCTTCACCGGTTCGGCGCCCTGGGTCGGCCACCTGACATACTGTGCTTGCAACTGGGCGACCTGGTTCGGCCGCCGGAGGTTCTGACTTTCCGGGCCTGTTACTGGGGTAGGCCGCCCGATCATGTCCTGTTTCCCGTAATCACCCGTTGGCCATTGGATGCAGGGAGATCACCGGAACTGTCTCCGTTGTTTTTGGACTCTGCCTGTCGTCATCCTCTTGGGTTGTGTGGTCCCATTGAGGTTGAGGGTCATTCGGTGTGATAGTTTTGCTCTGTGCTTTGCCTTTGTTAGCATGTTTTTTTTTTCTTAACTTGTGGGTTTTTTTCTTTCTTTTTTTTTTCTTGCCCTGTGTGTTTCTGTGCATTATGGAGTATCGTATTCTCTGTTAACCGTGCTCTGTAATTGCCTCATTTGTGCCCCTGTTTAATTATGATTTGTGCATTAGGGAGTATTGTGTTTTTCTCTGTTGCTGGTTCTCTCCCTCCGGGCCTGTTCCCCCATCTGCCCACCCTGGAGGGGTGGGGGTGGGGGTGGGGGTGGGGGGGGCTTGGGTATCATTGGGCATTCGGAGCTCGCCCTTGGGGGGGAGGTACTGTCATGGTTCAAGCGCCAATCTCATCCGCGTTCGAGCCATGCATCATCTTCACCAGGTTTGACAGCAGTGTGTACCTTCTGGCTCCCCGAGCCTTTATTGTGACAGCGCTTGGAGGGGCTTCCTACTGTCAAGTCTGACAGCTGTGCTGCATTTCGGCTCATCAGCGGCTCTCCATTTAAGAGGGCTCTGGGAGCAGAATATTGCGGCAGTCTCGTCAACGATTCGTCAATGACTCCACATCAACAATTGCTCGCCAAAGAATTCTCCTTGCCAGACGTTGAGTGAGCGTTCCTCGGCTCAGACGTCAATTATTCCTTCATGGTCTGACGTATCGACCATCCCTGGGTTATGATTGTAAGTGTGCTTTTTGTTTGCCTCATAGTCATGTGTATGTAGTGTTGTACGTTTTAGCCCACCGTGGCTCATTGTTTTGTGTGTGCTTTTGTTAACAATAAATTGTGCAAACTTCACCGGTGAATTTTGGCGTCTTATGGTGGCTCGCGAGGGCCACCGCATGACAGATACCTTCCAGTCTGGTTTCTGTAAAATGCACTTCACTGAGACAGCGCTAATTAAAGTCTCCAGTGACATTATGATGGCAGCAGATTCTGGTCAGTACTTGGTCCTGTTGTTGTTGGATCTCACCGCTGCTTTTGACACAGTGGACCACAATATATTGATAAATAGGATGAAGAACACTTTTGGTATTTTTGGATCAGTTCTGAACTGGTTCTCATCTTATTTAACTGACAGAGGGTTTTGTGTTTTGTCCAACGAGAAGACGTCAGAGGTCAAAGGACTCTCCTGTGGGGTTCCTCAAGGCCCAGTTCTGGGCCCTATTCTGTTTTTATTGTATATAACCCTACTTGGCCAGATTATCAGCCAGTTTAAGGGTGTCTCCTAGCATTTCTACGCAGACAACATTCAGCTTTACTGCTCCTTTGAAGAAAATGAGCTGAACATTTTATCAAACTTAATTTCTTGCTTGTCTGCCATCAAGAAATTGTTAAACAATAACTTCCTACATTTAAATCTTAACAAGACAGAAACAGTGATCATTGCTGCAGACAGTAAAATTCCTCTGATAAAGCAACACTTAGGTTATGTAGGGTCTTCTGTCCAGTCCAGCCTGCATAACCTGGGTGTTGTTTTTGACAATGCCATGTCACTGGACTGCCGTGGTAGGCAACTAGTCAAAAACTGCTTTTTTCATCGGAGGATTATAGCAAAACTTACACCTATGGTTTCAACACCTGAACTAGAAATGATCATTCATGCTTTTATCTCATCTCATTTAGATTATAGTAATGCCCTTTTTATGTGTTTTAATAAAACTGCTGTTGCCTGTCTTCAGACTGTGCAAAATGCAGCAGCTCGGCTTTTAACCCGGACTAAGAAAAGGGAACACATTTCCTCGGTTTTATCATCCCTTCACTGGCTGCCAGTCGCTTTTAGATTTCATTTTAAGATTTTAGTTTTGACTTTTAGAGCTCTTAATAGCCAAGCCCCTTCATACATCTCAGCCCTCTTAACTCCATATGCAGCAACACAATCACTAAGATCCTCAGACCAGAGACTCCTGGTGGGACCAAATTTAAAACCCATGGATATCGGTCTTTCCAGGCTGCTGCACCACGGCTTTGGAATGCAGTTCCCCTGTCTTTGCACTGCCTCGAGTCTGTTGACTACTTTAAGGTGGTAAAAACTCATTTGTTTAGACAACTACTCCGGTATGTACCACTCCGGTATGTACCACTAGCACCATTATGTAGCACTAGCCACCATTAGCCTTGTGGGATGTGGGTAGGCCTATTCACAGATCCTGGCATTTGAAGGAGGAGGAAAAGTGAAACAGTAATGACACAAAACTGTAAGACAATGGAAGTTTTTTTTTTTGTAGAAAAAAAATGGAATAAGATAACAATTTACATAGATTTGTTGTTGTAGAGGATTTACTGTATATTCACCGGAGTGCATCTTTAAGAATTTAAGGGGGAACTTGAGAATTTTTTATGGCTGTAACATGTGAGTTTAACATTAGAACAGCTGATGTGGTCAGTGGAAATGGAGGTACAACATGCTGTATAGCTGAAGTCTATCAACCATAGGTTTTCAAGGTGCACAGGAACATTCACGTGCCTTCTGTGTTTTTTTTTGTGAGCTCACTCAGACACTACAAGGACAATGACCGCACACGTGTCCTTTCTGCATTGTCTGTGCAGAATTACTACTGCTAAGAGCAGTTAAGATCATTCTCCAGTGTTGGACTGCTTAGAAGGTTTGTCTTAAATGTTTGATCACTCTTATATACTGTTACCTGTTGTACTGAATGAATCGCTTTAATTTATAGGAAAAGTTACATTACTCCTTCTATATGATTTAAATTTGAGCTTTGCAGCTGTCTTCTTAATTCTGAAACCCCTCACTGCAAAAACTGAAATCTGTTATGATTCCCCATGCGCTTTGACGCAGCACACGGAGGAAGGAATGATAAACCCAACCGCAGGAGTAGATTCTTGCAATTTATTAACAACCCCAAATAATGAGTCCAGCAAACAGTCATGCAAAAACACAGAGTGATGAAATGATTGGTTAAGGCCACCAGACATACAGGGACGCCTCCTGGATGCCCTGCTGCCTGGCTACAGGAATGCCTAGTGCCGCTGAGCTGCAGTCGGCACGGGGTGAAAGACAAACTTGGACTTACAGTGCAGGAACGATCCGGGGCAGTCTGTGCAGTCTGGTGGATGAAGGTGAAGCAGGCTGACAGCGTAATGAAGGTAATAGCATACACAGAGGTACACGCTGCCGTGTATGAATTTCAATGCTCCAACGTCTCTTCCAACTAACACAGTGTTTAAGTAATAATAATACTAATGAGGGAAGAGACTGCCGGTGTGAGGAAGCGTGGCTGAACATAATTAATCCCTCACACCTGGGACCACATTCTCCAGAGACCATCTGACGGCGGGAGGCGGGGCCGGCTCGGTGGATCTGACAGATCTGCTGAGCTGGCCCCGCCTACGAAAATCAGCTGATAAATGTCACCTGGCAGCAATCAGCTGACTCTTCTGATGAAGGCTGCAGTGCAGTTGAAACATGTAAAGAAGGTAAAGACATCTTTCTATTTTACTTTTGTCTTTCAAAGGAAAAAAAAAAAAAGGAAAAATAATTGAAAGAAGACAAAATGAACCTGTTTGACGTATAATTAATCCCAGGTGTGCATGAGTGAGTGTCTGAGTGTGTGAATAGGAATGAATGGAGTGTGTATGTATGTGTGTGAAACACCCAATAAGACACAGCTGATGGCAGTGACAGGAGGAGGGGGCGTGCCGAGCTGTGAGAGAGTGAAGGATCCAAAGGGCTCCCTGACACGCCTGATGGAAAATAAATAGGGAGACGGGCCAGACAGCCACGGGTCAGAACTGGGTTTGGGACCACCAAACCCAGGTCCATGACAGAGCGCCCCCCCCCCCAAGGGCCGGATCCCAGACACCCCAGTACCACCAGCAAGAAAAAACAAAACACAACCAAGGGACACCCCCCCCTCCCCAGAGACAAACAACTACCCAGGGTGGGAGGTGGGGGGAAAACAAGTTAGGAGGGAAGCAACACGTGAAAAACACAACACATAATATGCATAATAATAAAGTGCACCTCCTAACAGCCCTCCCCACCTAGGAAACTAACCCCCCCCCCCCCCAGGAGTCCAAAGTTCAGGGGGGCGACCAGAGTCCCAGGCCCCCGGCATGGCGAGGGGTGACTGATCGGGTGGCCTGCCTGAGTCCCACGTCCAGCAGGCAGCCCGTAGAACAGCGTCCGGCGGCCTGCCTGAGCCAATGGGCCACCCGACCCGAAGGCCAAGTCTTTCAGGTGGCAGACCAGCGTGGTGGAGCCACTAGGACCAGAGGGGAAGGCGGAGAGGCAGCCTACCTACCGGGGAACCTCGGTGGCCAAACCTGGGGATGGGAGCCTCCCTGCCCTCCAAAGCTTGGAGCAGGTGGACCGCAGTACCCGCGATGGTCCTGGTCTGTGACATGGCTGCACCCGTTATGGTCCCGGTCTGGGACGTGGCTGCACCCACGATGGTCCTGGTTTGGGACGTGGCTGCACCAGTGATGGATTCCGGCTGGAGCTCTGCTGCAGCAGTGGTGGATTCCGGCTGGAGCTCTGCTGCACCGGCAGTGGACTCTGGCTGGAGCTCTACTGCACTAGCGGTGGACTCTGGCTGGAGCTCTGCTGCACTGGCGGTGGATTGCGGCTGGAGCTCTGCTGCACCGGCGGTGGACTCTGGCTGGAGCTCTGCTGCACCAGTGGTGGACTCCGGCTGGAGCTCTGCTGCACGCGCGGTGGGCTCTGGCTGGAGCATCATTGCACCTGTGGTGGTCCCCATCAGAGACCTCATTGCTCCTGCGGTGGCCTCCCCAACGGGGGAGGTAGGGTTCTCTACGAACCCCGGCGCTGAACCCTGATTTCCAGCAGCCTCAGGTGGTGTTGGCAGCTCTCCAGTGACCCTGAAAGAGAGCTCAGAGACAGGACACAGAGACAAAGAGTCAGGGTTGCCGGGGGCGGCGGAGCCCGGCGAAGCGAGACCAGGTGCAGCGGGTGGCTGCATCCAGCTCTCCTCGCCAAGAGCCAGACAAGGTTGCTCTAATTCAGAAGCGAGAGAAACAAACAAGAGCATTTGCCTGGGTTCAAGCTCCACCACCGTCCAGGACTCCATCGATCCCGACGACGATACTGGCCCGACCTCAAGGTGGTCCGGCTCAGGTTCCTCCTCCGCTGCAACACCCATGGTGGCTGGTCTGGTGGTGGTGGCAGTCCAGGTGCCCCCAGGCAAGGACTCCAACGCTGGAGACTGGTCCAACAGGGAAGCAGGGGGCTTCCTCCGTGCTGGCACTGGTCTGAACTCCTCCAGGGCCACAGGCTCCTCCATTGTCCAGCAGCTAAATTCAGAGGCCGGTAGACACTCAGTGGAAAATGGAGGAGACACAGAGAGAGTAGGAACAAATTCAATCTTTGCAGCTGGAGGAGAGGACCCAGCGGACTGCTGAAACTGGACCTCTACCTCGGGAGACAGACAAGGCTTATCGTAATTAGATGGAGACAAAAGACAAAACACTTGCCTGTCCTCCCGGTCTCTGATGTCCACAGCTGCAGATGGGAGCCAACCGTCTCTCTCGGTGCCCAACCTGGATTCGGGCCCCCTTGTGGAGAGTGGAGGAGCTGTCTCAATGGTGACGAAGGTGGATGAGACGGGCGGCAGGTCGGTCGAAGTCTTGTGGTGGGCCCTCCGGGAGTGGTGGCGACGAGAGGAGACAGGCGGCCGGAGCGCCACTCTCCCTGGTAACAGCCTCTTCTGCATCTGGGACTCATCTCCCGGCGTAGACAATGGTGCAGGAGAAACAGGGGAAACACGATCATCAGCTGATCAGGAATCAGGCAGGCAGTTTCAGGTGACAATAGAAGAGACTGAATTAGCACTTTTTTTTTTTTTGTTACTTATTTGTACCCGTAGGTAGACTTGGTTTGCAGTCTGGTGACAAGCCACCGGCTGCTGGTTGCTGCGTGCGCGAGCGCCCTAAACCTACATGTTTTTGGTGTGCGGGAGGAAACCGGAGAAATCCCGGAGTAAACCCGCGCAACACGGGGAGAACATGCAAACTCCACACAGCTCACTGTTGGTCGGGGGCTGGGATCGAACCCACGATCTCATGATCCCCGCGATCCCCTGGCTGAGGGTAAAACTGTGCTGCCACAGTGCTAAACCACTGCGCCACCGTGCAGCCAATCCACTTGCCTGAATTCCTGAGAAGTGATGATGTCAGCTGTTGTCTCAGGGTCAGGGAGGTGTGGAGACTCCATGGATAGAGCACACTCCTCCTCGGGCTGGTGGTCCCCTTCCCGCGGGGAAAATTCCTCCAATCTCCCAGCCATCTCCGAGAGGAGCCACGGCTTCACCTCCAAGATGAGGTCCATCTCCGCCTGAAGAGCCAGTCTGCGTTCCTCCAGCTCTTCCGTGGACAGAGCGGGACACGGCTCAGGCTGAGGGAGCAGGGCTGTCGTCGGCGAGGCTGGAAGCTTCTTCCAGCGGGAGTTCCTCCTCTTTTTCTTCACGGACAGCTCGGGCACCAGATAATCCGGGATACGAAAAGCCATGCTGGGCAGTGAGTCACCTGTGCTGAGAAGCTCCGTTTTATCCGAGGAAGACATCGGAGTGGCCGCGAGGGGCTCAAACGCTGGGAGATCCTCATCCGACCCCTTGCATGGCACAGTGAAGATGTCCCGGAGAACCTCCATTGCCTCGGGATGATTCCAGAGGCTGTCTCTCTCCATCACCTTCATCGCGGTGTCCCGAGCCTGTCGAACGGCCTGGGAGGAACAGGGCTTCTGTGTCCATGAAAAAAAATCTCCTCCAAGAGGCACAGCGAGCACAGGTCCCTCTCTAGCTCCCTCTCCGTCTGAACCACCATGTTGATGCTCGGGAGACAAAAAGGGGGGAAAAAAAGGTGAAAAGAAAAACGCACGTCTATTCCGCTGGGTTTTTTCTTGCTGGTCAGAGCATTCTGTTATGATTCCGCGTACACTTTGATGCAGCGCACGGAGGAAGGAATGAAAAACCCAACCGCAGGAGTAGATTCTTGCAAGTTATTAACAATCAATTCAATTCAATTCAGTTCAATTCAACTTTATTTATATAGCGCCATTTCATAACAACAGTCATCTCATAGCACTATCAACTGTAGGGGGGACCCCCACAGTTGCAGAAAGACCCCAGCAATCAGGCAATCCCCTGTGAGCAAGCACTTGGCGACGGTGGAGAGGAAAAACTCCCTTTTAACAGGAGAAAACCTCCAGCAGAACCAGGCTCAGGAAGGGGCAGTCATCTGCTGCGACTGGCTGGGGGGTGAGGGGATAGAGAAGAAGAAAAGAACAGACATGTATCCCAAATAATGAGTCCAGCAAACAGTCATGCAAAAATATGGAGTGATGAAAGGATTGGCTTAAGGTCACCAGACTTACAGGGATGCCTCCTGGATGCTCTGCTGCCTGGCTACGGGAATGCCTAGTGCCACTGAGCTGCAGTTGGCATGGGGTGAAAGACAAACCTGGACTTACAGTGAAGGAGCGATCCGGGGCAGTCTGTGCAGTCTGGTGGATGAAGGTGAAGCAGGCTGACAGAGTAATGAAGGTAATAGCATACACAGAGGTACACGCTGCCGTGTATGAATCTCAATGCTCCGACGGTCTCTTCCAACTAACACAGCGTTTAAGCAATAATAATACTAACAAGGGAAGAGACCGCCGGTGTGAGGAAGCGTGGCTGCGCATAATTAATCCCAGGTGTGCATGAGTGAGTGTCTGAGCGTGTGAATGGGAACGGAGTGTGTGTGTGTGTGTGTATGTGTGTGAAAACACCCAATAAGGCACAGCTGATGGCACTGACAGGAGGAGGGGGCATGCCCGAGCTGTCAGAGAGCGAAGGACTCAAAGGGCTCCCTGACATGCCTGATGGAAAATAAATAGGGAGACAGGCCAAACAGCCATGAGTCAGAACTGGGTTTGGGACCACCAAACCCAGGTTCATGACAGAAATCTATGTAAGAAGATATATCTTAAATCCTTGCTTTTTTTGCTTGATAACATTCAGTATTTCTTCTTCCAATATAGTTTTTATATAAGAGCATTTCACTTGTTTCAAGGTTATTTTACTTTGAAAAATAGTGATAAATCAACATTTCTTGCTCATTTGGTAGATAATTTTGCTTAAGTAAAAGGAACCACAAATTAAGCTATTTCATCTTATTTAGATTTCAGTTTTTGCAGTTCTTCTCATCTTTGGGATTCAAAAATCAACAATATGGTTCACTACTTATACACTTGAAAGACACACGCAGCTGCCAACACATGCTGTAGGTTCAACTGTCTGCAGGAATGTGTTTTTGATCCAAACAAAGCATATTTTCTTGAACAACAAAAGCCTATTTGCAAAGAATCCAGAAATGCACAGAGGCCGAAGGCCACTTTGCCTGTAAATTAAAGTGATTTCTATACCCAGACAATAACTTTCACTCATTTGACACTCTTTGCAGTAAACAAACATTCCAAACTTACAACTCCTAGCTGTTGTCCTTCTTTGTATTATGATCTTTCTTGCTTGAGTAAATGTGAACTCTGACAAGCACACAGTCTTGCAGAAAAAGTTTATTGCAAAGGGCTAGGATATTAAAAGCTTTTATGTGCACTCCTCCACCTACAGTAGATGATCTCTCCAGTTGCTTACACTGCCAGAAGCTCACAGGAGCTTTAGGAGAAAAAGCAACTTTTGAGTACAGTTTATATGTTTATTTATCTTCTGCTTTCCTTCCTCTTTCCCTTTTGTGACCCACTGCACTCGGGGGAAGTGAAGACGGATAACAATATAGTGACATATACATATTTATAGATGCTAAAATGGGTAAAGTTGAAGAGGAAGGCTCTGTGAGAGGCACTGTTAAACATGAAGAGGAAGCTGATGATGCAGAACAGGCGGACAGGAGTGCGTTCACAGTGAACTTGTGTTCATGCCCTCAACTTGATTAATTACTCTGACAGAGAGCTTGCTTTGCTGTTAAATTTCTGTCCAAATTTTCTACACAAAAGCCAAAGAGAGTCCTTGACAACTCATTTTTCAAAATTGACACATTTATACAATAAGACACTGAGATTTCAAACTTGGGCTACAACAACAAAAAAATAAAGTACATGCAAAGTACAAGAATTTATCTATGCCAAAGTGCCGAGCACAAAGCCATTTTCCACTAACACTGAATACCACCAATGAGTTAGTAAACAGTATGAAATCTGAAGGGGTTTGGATGACATTGCTGTCAATATCAGTGCCTCTTTTTTTCTCTTGTCACTTCAACCAATGTGTTACAAGGCCATTCGCTTTGAAAACTTCTAAAACTTAAGCATGCCATACAAATCTGTATGTCCACACTTTGAAGTGTCCTGTGATTTTCTAAACAATATAACAAAATTCCCTGTTATTATACTATGCTGTTTTTTTACTGTATAATTTATAATAGAAGTTTCTTTCTGTAAACATATTGCAGTGCAGTCAGTTTGTGGAATCTAAGCTGTACAAGACTGTCAGCTGTCCAGATTCCAGTATTTTGTTGTAGTGTTCCAACTTTACTCCAGTTAATCGCTTTAAAATTTAAAAATATATATTTGTACATTAATGGGAGCATTGTTATCCAACTGGCATGTCCTTGTCTTTGTACCCTCACTTACATTTGTATGGACAAATCTGGTCACCCCTTGACAAATAGCATATTTTGGTGATTTTTAAAGTGAAAAAGAAAGCCAACTTTATTGTCATTCAAGGCATACATAGCAGACTATGCACAGTAGAACAAAAATTACATTTCTTCAGTCTACAATGTGTATCACACCCTAGAATTGGAGGGGCCACTGGCATGCAAGGCACTGCCATGAACATGCCTTTGAACTGTGGGAGAAAACTGGAGCACCTGGAGGAAAACACACGTAACATGGGGAGAACAGCAAACACTATGGCACATAATGGTCTTGAACTGGGATCGAACTAAAGTTCATTTTTCCATATCTTACAGAGAGCTTCTTTTCATCTTTTTAAAATAAAAAATATGCAGAGTCGCCAAACTTTAACATACCACTGTAAGTTTTCCATGTTTTTAAACTATGCCAAGCATAGACTATATATGGACAGCATGCCACTTACAGTATATCCATTACAGAAAAGTAAAGCTCAGGTTCCTGAATTTGGGGTGCTGTCACCTTACGCTTTTGGATGCAGTGTCTGCGCAGTAGCAATCAAAAAGTGGTGTCCAGTGTTGGGTTCTTTCACAAACAGGCATCTAGAGCTGTAGATAAGACCATACCAAGACCAAACCATGACAAAGGTGTACCAAAACCAAGAAAGACCAAGGGCCGTATTACAAGGACGTGGTTGGTCAGTCAGTTGTGACTGACTCAGAATGCGTTTATGGGCGATTCCAAGTTCATTTCCTTATCACAACAGCTTAGAAACGAACGTTTCGTCAGGCATGTGATGCAAAGAGGCTGATCTAATTACGGTATTCAGATGTGTGTTTTGGATAATCCAATCCAAAGTGCTCATGCCCATCTCTTTAATGCAAAGAGGCACATTATCTAAACTAAAGTGAACTCTGATCATGAGGGATTAAGATGGGTTTTGTGCTGACCAAAGCCCCTGCATGTAAGCCAAAATGCATGCGGTAGCAATGCTGCTTGTTAATAAGGAAAACATCAATCACAGGTGATGCCCAGTTAGTTATGTTAGAAAGAACAAACAGGGAAGAATCCTGAGCTGAAAAATCAGCTGAATGGTTTAATGTAGTACGCACGGATGCAACACACAGACATGAATGGGTTTGAAACTTCAGGAAAAGATGACGATGATGCCTGTGCAAACTTTCATAAACTTTCATTAACGATGGCACAGAAATTGCTCCCGGCCCATGGGGAGATGGAGTGCTTCCTCTCCTGTTGCTTTCGCCAACTGAGGGTCTCCCCCGTCTCGTGCGGGGGTCTGCCAAGGTTTGTAGCTTTCTGTCCCAGTCCCTCCCAGGCGGGAGGGAAAAAGAAGATCTGGCGTGGCTTCTCGTCCACCGCCAACCCCACCACAAAGTGAGCCCACTCTTGGCAGCCTCTGCCAGGGGCTGATGGGTGGCAGGCGGGGAGCCTGCTGGGGGTGAACTGCAACCCTAGGTGCAGTGCAGGCAGCCTTGTCCTGGCTGCAAACCCGGGGCACACAGCCAAGGCAGATGTGGACGCATCTCCTGTCTCTCTGGGGAGTTACAGTGAAAAGTGAAACACCACACACCCCTTATTATTCATTTATTCCGCTAAAAATTAATACATTAATGCCTAATAAGTCTGTGATGAAAATAAAAATGTGCATGGAATAAAAATCTTCAGACTGACACGCCTTCCGCCATGTCCCGCACATCCCACTGGAACGCACACATCCTCCCTGTTCATTCACTCCCCTAAAAAAATCCTAATCCTAAAAGCCTAATCTATAGACTCCAATGGTAAGTCTGTGATTAAAATGAGAGTGTGGATGGAATAAAAAACCTAGTGTGTGTGTGTGTGTGATCATCATATAATTAAAATGATGGGTGATTATATCGTGACTGTTACAACTCTCTCTATTAAAACAAAAAAAAGAAGATCCCAGCGCATGCTGTTTCCTCATGAGTTCCGGAGCTACGCGATTTCAAAATACACCACTCAAATATCATTAAACAATGCACTTCTGACAATAGACCTCCTTTTTCCTGATCAAAAGCGGAATGGCATGAAACGCACCATAATGGTGATGTGCGTTAGATTGCATGCCGCCATACCGCTTTGAAATGAGCCTCTATCTCTCAGCACAAAGCAGGCGCATTGTTACTTGTAATTAGATGGTGTGACACCAAGCATAAAAAACAGACAATGCACTGACAGAAACTAACAAAAACACTGGCATAATGCGGAAAGTCTGGTGGAAAAGTCCGCTGATGACTGTCAAAATAGGGCCCCAAGACTTTAAGGACTCAAGACCAAGTCAAGACCACAATGTCCATACACAATGGTCTTGGTCTTGACCCCTTAATATCTTGGTCTTGGCTCGATTCTTGACTACAACACTACAGGCACCTATTAAGGTCTATGCAGCAGCCCACAGGCAGCTTAAATATGACTAATTACAACCACACTCAACTGTGATCACGGCCCCATTTTTTACAACATCAAATACCTAATTAAAACAAAATTGACACTTTACCATACATCACCATGATCAGAACTACCTACGAGGACAGAAACTAACTTTGGGAAAAAATTTCTTAGAAGAGTATTTTTGGTTTTCTTTTTGGCAAAATGCTGTGTACAGTAATGGATGGGGCTTATCATCTTACTGGAACTAGCTACCAAAGCGTGTAGGCTTCACTTTTGGAGAGCTCTCATGTTGTCCATATTTACGGTATATTATATCTACGACGCCAAGTTATCAGATTTTGTTATAAATTCCCAACTTCTAACAGTTGTCCAAATACAGCTGTGTTCACCATTAGCATAACTACCCTGAAAAATTATTAATTGCAGTTCTGACAAGTTGAGGCACAGCAAGAAAAGCCTTACTCAATACAGGTGCATCTCAATAAATTAGAATGTCATCGAAAAGTTAATTAAATTCAGTAATTCAATTCAGAGAATGAAACTCCTATATTATATAGATTAATTACACACAAAGTGATATATTTCAAGTGTTTATTTTTTTAAATGTTGATGGTTATGGCTTACAGCTCAAGAAAACCCAAATTCAGTTTCTCAAAAAATTAGAATATTACATACAATTAATTTTAAAAAATGGATTTTTAATAAAAATGTTGGTCTACTGAAAAGTATGTCCATGTACACACTCAGTACTTGGTCGGAGCTACTTTTGCATGAATTACTGCATCAATGTGGCATGGCATGGAGGTGATCAGCCTGTAGTACTGCTGAGGTGTTAAAAAGGCCCACGTTGCTTTGATAGCGGCCTTCAGCTCGTCTGCATTGTTGGGTCTGGTGTCTCTCATCTTCCACTTGACAATACTCCATAGATTCTCTATATAGTTGAAGTCAGGCTAGTTTTATGGCCAATAAAGCACAGTGATACCATGGTCATTAAACCAGGTTTTAGCACTTTTGGCAGTGTGGGCGGGTGCCAAGTCCTGCTGGAATATGGAATCAGCATCTCCATAAAGCTTGTCAGCAGAGGGAATCATGCAGTGCTCTAAAATTTGCTGGTAGACGGATGCGCTGACTTTGGACTTGATAAAACACAGTGGATCGACACCAGCAGATGACCTCTTTTCAGATGAAAGAAAATTTTGCATTTCATTTGGAAATCAAGGTCCCAGAGTCTGGAGGAAGAGTGGAGAGGCACAGAATCTAAGTTACTTGAGGTCCAGTGTGAAGTTTCTACAGTCAGTGATGATTTGAGGAGCCATGTTACCTGCTGGTGTTGGTCCACTGTGTTTTATTAAGTCCAAAGTCAGTGCAGCCATCTACCAGAAAATTTTAGAGCACTTTATGCTTCCCTTTGCTGACAAGCTTTATGGAGATACTGGTTTCATTTTCCAGGAGGACTTGGTGCCTGTCCACACTGCCAAAAGTACCAAAACCTGGTTAAATGACCATGGTATCACTGTGCTTGATTGACCAGAAAACAATCCTGACTTCAACCCCTTAGAGAATTTATGGCATATTGAGAGAGACACCAAACCCAACAATGCAGACGAGCTGAAGGTCACTATCAAAGCAACGTTGGCCTCCATAACACCTCGGCAGTACCACAGGCTGATTACCTTTATGCTACGCTGCATTGATGCAGTAATTCATCCAAAAGGAGCCCCGACCAAGTATTGAGAGTGTACATGGACATACTTTTCAGCTGGCCAACATTTCTATTAAAAAAACATTTTTTTTAAAATTAATTTTATGATATATTCAAATTTTTTGAGAAACTGAATTTGGGGTTTTCATGAGCTGTAAGCCATAATCATCAAAATTAAACACTTGAACTACATCACTCTGTGTGTAATGAATCTATATAATATAGGAGTTTCATTTTCTGAATTGAATTACTGAATTGAATTAATTTTTTGATGATATTGTGGTGACCCAGCACACTGCAGACTGACCCTATTTCACACTCAGCAGGGCTGGAGGAAACAGAGGACAATTTACATACGGACAGAGAGCCCCAGGGGGCAATCAGAACAATGGACCATTGTGTATACATCCCTGGATGAGGGACATCAGGGCGCCAGTTGGTCACGCTAATGATATGTATTGACTGATATGTATATCACTATGCTAATGTGCCATGCATTTTCTCTGTCTGTATAACGTGTATAAAAGAGCTTGCTACACATGCCTCAAGCGCGGTAGCTCACCGAGCTACAAAGCGCGTTTCAATATGTTGGAGGAAATAAAACTTTGTACCCTTCCAGCACGTCGCATCTCGCCTGTTCTATTACCTCCACATTAGTCATGTCATTGTGCGTCCCTCGAATGCCCTATTACCACCACATTGGTGACCCTGGACGTGCATGGTGCGTTGCTTGATTATGCCATTTTCTCCACACTGGTGACCTGATGAGAGAGAATGACCGTCTACTCCCTCTCACCGTGCTGTGGATTCCAGAGGGCCAGAGAACGCCTGCATCCTCTTCATCCACACCGGAGCGCGCTCTCTGGAGCGGGCAGCGCTGGGACCGACACGCACCACGAACAGCAACACGAGCAAACCGAAGGAAGCAGCCTGAACGGGGAAGATCATCGGAGCCGTCTGCGTTGATTTCCACCAAGCTCCCCGACTCTGACTCACCTCCAGACAGCGGACTTTCTGCGCACAGAAGCCCCGCACGCACACCGCAGGATTACGAGGACAGCGCAATTTCCAGCTATGTGGTCACTGTGCCAGGCGCGCGCCACACACCAGGGACAAACTGGCTCCAGACTTATACACCGTCCTCCGCCGCTGCACATGCCCGAGAAACACGGCCGATCGCCATCCTCGGAACCTTTAGGGCTGCTCACACACCTGAAGCAGACATGCAGCCCGCACACAGGACTTTGTATGGGTTTTTCAGCCACGGCGCACAACGGGAATTTAACCGATTGCTTTCCCCGATGACTTTAGGGCTGCTTCCGCACCTAAACCCAAACTGTCAAGTCCCTCACACAGCTTCAGGGGTTTTTTTCACAGCCGCTACGCATCCTCGGGAAATTTGGCCGTTCGCCTTCCCACATCCTCTCAGGACTGAGCCGCAAGGGGAGTCAGAGACTTAATTTTTTCACAGCCGCTGTGGATCACCCCCAGGTTTACCGGAAAAGTCCTTCACCATCACGGATCCACACACAATTTTTGTGCGGCCCAGACACCTTTGACATCCTGGGCTGGCACTCACTTACCCCCACCACCCTCCCCCTCCTCCTCCACAGTGCTCTTCCCGCACCTCACTCCCTAAAGCCGGCCGTCACCAGTTTGTTCCCTTACGCACAACGTGCACCGGCCCCGTGCACCCGCGATCCACGGCCGTTCAACGTGCTGGAACTCGGAGCGGAGCACTCTGTCTTTTCCACCCCCCCCCCCCCACACCCTCTAAGGACTGACATGCCCTCCGACGCTCCTCTACAGCAGTACACTTCTACCAGAGCTGGAGCCCAAACGACGGCGGGGGGGGGGGGGGGGTCACAGCCCCTTCTGAGTGTTCTGGGGGAGCCGTGTGGTGACCCAGCACACTGCAGATTGACACTATTTCACACTCAGCAGGGCTGGAGTAAATGGAGGACAATTTACATACAGACAGAGAGCCCCAGGGGGCAATCAGAACAATGGACCGTTGTGTATACATCCCTGGATGAGGGAGAGGACATCAGGGCGCCAGTTGGTCACGCTAATGATATGTATTGACTGATATGTATATCACTATGCTAATGTGCCATGCATTCTCTCTGTCTATATAACGTGTATAAAAGAGCTTGCTACACATGCCTCAAGCGCGGTAGTTCACCGAGCTACAAAGTGCGTTTCAATATGTTGGAGGAAATAAAACCTTGTACCCTTCCAGCTCGTCGCATCTCGCCTGTTCTATTACCTCCACAACATTCTAATTTATTGAGATGCACCTGTATATATTTCAAATCAAGAATGGAAATATTCTGATGAGTCTTTACTCCTCAGAAAAATCTGAGCAACCCCTTATTCTCCACTCCCCTCTCTGCAAAGCATCTACTACCGCAGGGTCCAAAGGAGAGCTGACGCCATCCTCCGGGACCCCACCCACCCCCAGCACAGACTGTTCACACTTCTACCCTCAGGCCAGAGGTACAGAAGTGTGAAATGCAGGACAACCAGACTGAAGAACTCCTTCTTTCCCACTGCCAACAGACTCCTGAACAGATAACAACTCCCAAAACTCCATAGCACAGCTTTGCATATAGGAACTTACACACTGGCTGCTAAATTTGCACACTGCTCACCTGTACAGTAGATATAGTCTCATCCATCTGATGTCCATATCATCTCTGCTGCTAATTATCATCTCTGCTGCTTCTTATCATGCACAGTCTACTGGTACTACCGTCACAGAAATTAGCACCGGGCACTAATTTGTAATTATACACTACTCATTGCACAATGCTTATTTGCACACTGTACATAGTGTTATTAGTACTCATTAGTTTTAGTATTTAGTATCAAGATGTGCTTAAGGAGTTTTAACTGCCTGTGTGTTGGTGTGTGTGTGTTATCAACATCCATTAGTATTAGGATTGAGTTACTGCATTAGTTTGTCATGACCTTATTAGAATTGTTGTTTCTGTACCTATTACCTTGGCATTTGTTCGGAGAGCAAAGTAAGAATTTCATTGCTCAGGAAATGTAGCATTTCTTAACTGTGCACATGATAATAAAGCCTTTGAATCTTTGAATCTTCATGCTACCACAATATTTACAGACTGTTTTCAATTTATTCTAATTGTCTTTGGTAAATGAATTAGTGTGGCTCTGTGCAACATTATTATTGTATTTTCTCACAGTATTTCACTGCATTCACAATTCAACTGATGTTTGTCCCAAATGCATTAAGGAAATGACTCATAGCAATATGCTGCAAAACCGCTTTAGCTTTTGGGAACAGTGAGCATTTTTGGTCATAGAGCAACATTTAAGACACAATAATGAATGTCTTCAAAACCAAAAATACGACTGAGGCACAGTGTTTATGTCCACTGTAATGAATGTTGCACTATACAGTAACAATTTTGTTATCTTCTAGTTTTGTATCCAAATATTTGATTATCCAGATACCCGTTCATTACACTGGTATTCAGTTTCCAAATTGGTATTAAGATATTTGATTCCCCCCAAACTGCTTGATTTTTTAAAAATGACATTTAGCTTAACCAAATTTACAAAAAAAAAAAAAAAAAAAAAATTAGGAGAGAAATCATACTAATTCACGAGAAAAAAGTAGCTATTTGCTAAGTCACAAATTTACCAAAAGTTCACAAAATTGCATGGAAAAGACTCAAAATTACAAAACAAAAATTACAACTTTATGATAAAAAAAATTCTAAAATTTCAAGAAAAGCTGCAAATTTCAGGCAAAACTGCTTATTTATATAAAAATGTGGTAGAATTACAAAAAGCAGGTCTCAAATTTACAAGAAAAGCTGCAATTTTATGATAAAGGTGCAAATTTACATGAAAACAATTTGAAAATCCTTGACATGGATGCAGTTTACTGAGGCAAAAAAAAAAAAAAATCTGAACACAATATTTAGATAGTCACTATGGATTTCTTCCAAATATTTGGAGCCCCAAAATTTTTATTCAAGACAGCCCTGTTCTGTTCTTAAAAGTATTTCTTAGAGACTTTATTCATTAATAGTGTCTTTTCTTATCCACCCTTGCACTTTGACTATACTGAATGCTCACACCTTTGAAATATTACAATACTGATCCTGTTCTTACTTTACTGGAACAGAACACAGTACAGCAATAATGCAACATAACTTTGCTACAAAAAGTCAAACCAGCTGGCTAATAATATGCCAAAACAGGAAATGACTAGACTATTTTACATGATGTCCTATTACTTTTTACCCAGATGTTCCTGTTTGATCTTAGTTGTAAATACCTAACTCATTTCTGGGTAAGGAACAGATAAATGATGTGGACTTCACTGAAAAGGTTTCAGTGAACAAAGCTGCTTCCACATAAGAATGTAAAACCGTGTAGGAGCATGTAGTCAGCTTTCTTTAACTATCTGTCATGGTAGCTTTCACAGATCTGCTGGCAGGTTTGTGGTATTTTAAGAGATGTGATAAGCGTGGGCTCTGCTGAGAACCTCCTCTTCAGTAACCAGGTCACGCTATGATTCACTGTACAGTAAAGTACACTACAGAACAGAATGTAATGTTGCTCTGCTCGGACTTGGAGTCAGGACAACCTGATATTTAGTCTGCTCTGTGGTACATCTAACACAATGGGTGAAAAAAAATGAGGTGGGTTTGTTTTTCTTTGTACTTCAAGCGTCATAGAGTGGCGCAGTAAAACATTGGACACCACGATGAATTCCCTCAGCATACAGATGTCCACCAAAAGTAAACAGGTTGAGCCTAATTTGTAATCCTCTAGGGCTTCAATGGAAATTTCACTGAAAACCTGAGATGTTATTTTCTTTGGAGCAATAACCAGGGGCAGAAATAGAGAATTACTCTGTCTTCAATCTGCACTATCTTTTCTTCTTCTTCTTCTTCTTCTTCTTGCCCAAGACTTCGGCTTGCCTCTAAAAGTCATTGCATGATGCATGATGAACAGTGAGTGGGTATGGTGGGTGAGTCAAACCCGTGTGTGTGTGTGTGTGTGTGTGTGTGTGTGTGTGTGTGTGTGTGTGTGTGTTCTGCATGTGTCATCCTTGCCATCATATCATGAAATGATCCCAGGAATACCAAATATTCCTGTTTCACTCTGAATTCACAGGAACCCTGGATGTAACAGGGTTTGACTCTGTGGTTACTCAACACTGACGTTTGTTGTTGTTGACTCTTATCGTCCTCTGCATAAATAGGAATTGGCATGTGAAAACCTGCCATCAGTCAGCCCTGAAAAACATACCAGTACTATTAGTGGGCCATCAGTTGTGGTTAAAGTTTCCTTGCTAACACTTTAAACAGGTTTTACAGCCATGACAGATGATTCATTCTCCCTTGAACTCCTGTCTGCTGTGGCATTTACTGCATTTTTAATATTTTGTTAATTATATTCAAATCAAGCCTTGTGGATCACCACCTTATCCAGGTGGAGGAGTCTGAATGCCCTGATGATTTTAGGGGCAATTCTGTTGGGGGCAACTTGCCCTAAATAGGGTCTCCCAAGGTAAACTGGTCCTGGGTGAAGGGCCAGACCAATAGTGTCCACTGGTCTACTTTTTGTTGGACGGAATTGCATCAGGGGACACACAGAGTGCAGGGATGAGCCATTACCAGGTGGAGTGCCAGAAAACGAATGACAGATAAGTGGATAAGTGGTAGTGGATGGATGGATGGATGGATGGATGGATGGATGGATGTTCAAATTAAAACTGGGTGTTTAAGGTTGTGTTTTGGGCCACAAAATAAACATTAATTATTTGTCTCACCAAAAAAATTAACTGCCAAAAAAAAAAACTTAGTAGGGAATAAAGACTTCTTTTACTCTTGCCAATTTGTGAGGTTTTTCCTTATAAATACACTTTTTTCCTAATACATTAAACATGTTTACCAATTTTTAAAATCGCTTTCTGTACATAAAGGTAAACATTTACCCAAATTTGTGGCTTTTTTCTCACAAATTTCAATGGGGTTTTTTGCCACTATTTGTGATTTTTTTTTTGTATATTTGAAACTTTATTTTCATACATTTTGGGGGTTTTTCCATAAGTTTAAGAAATTTTTCTTACCCTGGATTTATACCGACTCTGGATGCAGTATGTTATGGCTGCGATCCAGTCTCCGCAGCATATAGTTCCCATTCTCGTCAATGTTCTAAACCCCACCTGGTCCGGACCACTATGGAACAAATCCAGCTTGTCAGATTTGGATCGCTAATGAAACGCAAGGAGTCTATTTTTGAGGGATGCCGGATCCAATCCACAAGGAAATGCTGCCATATCTTGCGGTATTTAATAGCTGTTTGATCATTAAAAATGATTTAAAACATGACTTAACATACAAACACGTCATAGAATTAAAATTAACGGGCTACTTGTGTTTTATTTAGACCCCAAAAATCCAGGTGGAGAGCCGCTACATTCCGATTCCTTGTTGTTATCAAGTGCTCGCAAATCAGTTCACCTCAATCACTCTCGGGTCTTTCTCAAGAGCTTGTGGCTTTTTGTATAATTCTTGTGCGATCTTGTATTTTAAACTCTGTTTTTATCCATGCCACTGCAAAATGTGCAAAACACAAATGAAGCTGGTAGGGATGGACACAAGGGGCCATCCGCACTGCATCTGAAACGGACTGCATCCGGAGTCAGTGTACATCCTGGGTTGGACATTTTTCCTAGAATTTTTTGGGGGAGACAGATTTGTGAAAATGTAAGTACGAAAGTAAGTAAGTAAAACTTTATTTATATAGAACCTTTTAAAACACACGGTGCTGAACAAGCATATATATATACTGTATATATACAGTGGGGTAAAAAAGTATTTAGTCAGCCACCAATTGTGCAAGTTCTCCCACTTAAAAGATGACAGAGGTCTTCAATTTTCATCATAGGTATACCTCAACTATGAGAGACAAAATGAGAAAAAAAAATCCAGAAAATCACACTGTCTGATTTTTAAAGAATTTATTTGCAAATTATGGTGGAAAATAAGTATTTGGTCAATAACAAAAGGTCATCTCAATACTTTGTTATATACCCTTTGCTGGCAATGACAGAGGTCAAATGTTTTCTGTAAGTCTTCACAAGGTTTTCACACACTGTTGCTGGTATTTTGGCCCATTCCTCCATGCAGATCTCCTCTAGAGCAGTGATGTTTTGGGGCTGTCGCTGGGCAACACAGACTTTCAACTCCCTCCAAAGATTTTCTATGGGGTTGAGATCTGGAGACTGGCTAGGCCACTCCAGGACCTTGAAATGCTTCTTATGAAGCCACTCCTTCGTTGCCCGGGCGGTGTGTTTGGGATCATAGTTATGCTGAAAGACCCAGCCACGTTTCATCTTCAATGCTCTTGCTGATGGAAGGAGGTTTTCACTCAAAATCTCACGATACATGGCCCCATTCATTCTTTCCTTTACATGGATCAGTCGTCCTGGTCCCTTTGCAGAAAAACAGCCCCAAAGCATGATGTTTCCACCCCCATTCTTCACAGTAGGTATGGTGTCCTTTCTCCTCCAAACACGACAAGTTGAGTTTTTACCAAAAAGTTCTATTTTTTTTTTTTTCATCTGACCATATGACATTCTCCCAATCCTCTTCTGGATCATCCAAATGCTCTCTAGCAAACTTCAGACGGGCCTGGACATGTACTGGCTTAAGCAGGGGGACACGTCTGGAACTGCATTTGAGTCCCTGGCGGCGTAGTGTGTTACTGATGGTAGCCTTTGTTACTTTGGTCCCAGCTCTCTGCAGGTCATTCACAAGGTCCCCCCATGTGGTTCTGGGATTTTTGCTCACCGTTCTCGTGATCATTTTGACCCCACGGGGTGAGATCTTGCGTGGAGCCCCAGATCAAGGGAGATTATCAGTGGTCTTGTATGTCTTCCATTTTCTAATAATTGCTCCCACAGTTGATTTCTTCACACCAAGCTGCTTACCTATTGCAGATTCAGTCTTCCCAGCCTGGTGCAGGTCTACAATTTTGTTTCTGGTGTCCTTTGACAGCTCTTTGGTCTTGGCCATAGTGGAGTTTGGAGTCTTGACTGTTTGAGGTTGTGGACAGGTGTCTTTTATACTGATAACGAGTTCAAACAGGTGCTATTAATACAGGTAACGAGTGGAGGACAGAGGAGCCTCTCAAAGAAGAAGTTACAGGTCTGTGAGAGCCAGAAATCTTGCTTGTTTGTAGGTGACCAAATACTTATTTTACCGAGGAATTTACCAATTAATTCTTTAAAAATCCAACAATGTGATTTTCTGGATTTTTTTTTCTCATTCTGTCTCTCATAGTTGAGGTATACCTATGATGAAAATTGGAGACCTCTCTCATCTTTTAAGTGGTAGAACTTGCACAATTGGTGGCTGACTAAATACTTTTTTGCCCCACTGTATGTATATATACACTACCGTTCAAAAGTTTGGGGTCACTTAGAAATTTCCTTATTTTTGAAAGAAAAGCACTGTTTTTTTCAAAGAAGATAACTTTAAACTAATCAGAAATACACTCTAATATCTAATATACATTGCTAATGTGGTAAATGACTATTCTAGCTGCAAATGTCTGGTTTTTGGTGCAATATCTACATAGGTGTATAGAGGCCCATTTCCAGCAACTATCACTCCAGTGTTCTAATGGTACAGTGTGTTTGCTCATTGCGTCAGAAGGCTAATGGATGATTAGAAAACCCTTGTGCAATCATGTTAGCACAGCTGAAAACAGTTTAGCTGGTTAGAGAAGCTATAAAACTGACCATCCTTTGAGCAGGTTGAGTATCTGGAAAAAATTATTATTTCAAATACAAATCATTATTTCTAACCTTGTCAATGCCTTGACTATATTTTCTATTCATTTTACAACTCATGGTGGTAAATAAGTGTGACTTTTCATGGAAAACACAAAATAATTTTCTGGGTGACCCCAAACTTTTGAACGGTAGTGTATATATATATATATATATATATATATATATATATATATATTAGGGGTGCAACGGTACACTAAAATCACGGTTCAGTATGTACCTTGGTTTTAAGGTCACAGTTCGGTTCATTTTCAGTACAGTAAGGAAACAAAATCCCAAAACATAAAACTGCTTATCTTTTGTATAAGCAGGAACAGCTTTGACAAAAAAAACTGCAAACTGCCAGCAGTCAATTCTTCAATGAATAAAATGTATACAATAAAATAAATAAATTCTCTTTTTAGCAAATGAACGATGTAGACAAGTGCAACAATAGAAGTATGAATAGTATGAATGATTCTTTTATTCCTTATTGCCTGAAGCAGTGATTTTAACCAGGATGCCCTGGAATGTTCAGGTTTCTATGAGAAATTAATGATTTAATTTCACTTGTTAATTGGTCAAAAAATTGTAAATTTGTCATTGTTGTGTGTAAGTTCTGAAGGAACCCACGCACAACAACAAAGTTCTGAAGGCACCCATGCACAACAACAGCAAATTATTTGCAATTTTTTAGACAATTAAGAAGGAACATACCAGGGCACCCTTGAAAAACACAGGCCTAAAGTGCAGCATTAACAGATTTAATTTGTTCTTAAAAGGATGGTATTATTTTCTGGCTGAAGAGGGCACAACAAGGAACCGGGGCTCAGTTACCTTCAGCATGTGTTTAAATCTGGTGTTCTCAACAACTGAATATGGCCTTAGAGCTGCTGCTATAAAACCACCAAAGGAATTCGTTATTACTTTGGCTCGATCTGAAAAGCCCTGGAGAGGCCGTCTAAATGCCGCTGGAAGCTGCGCTTGTACTGCATAAGATTTTTTCTTTTTTTTCATGCTGCAATGAATATTCACATTTGCGTAGTGCCGTTTCAAAGGAGTTAACAAGTTCAACATACTGTCAAAAGCATATCTGATGCTGTTTTCATCTTATTCGGTTGCCTTTGTCCATTTACATATTTCACCGGAAAGCCAAAGTGTTCCCAGACAGGAGACTTCTAAAGAAGGTCTTCAAGCTCTGGCTTCTTTGTACAGCCAGCCATGATGTTCGCTAGTAGGGCAGCCACAAGCTGTACTGTTTGTTTACATGTATGGGACGAGGCAGTTACACTTCATGTCCGTCAGTCAACATGGTCCGTGCGGAACCTCGGTACGCCTCTGCACCGAACCGAAGGTGCCGTACCGAAAAATACGAATACATGTACCGTTACACCCCTAATATATATATATATATATATATCCATCCATCTTCTTCCGCTTAATCCTTTTCGGGTCGCGGGGGGGAAGGGGCTGGAGCCTATCCCAGCATCTTTGGGTGAGAGGCAGGGTACACCCTGGACAGATCGCCAGTCCATCGCAGGGCCAACACAGAGAGACAGACAACAATTCACTCTCACAGTCATACCTAAGGACAATTTAGAATCCCCAGTTTGATGCCAATTAACCTAACTTGCATGTTTTTGACATGTGGGAGGAAACCGGAGAAATCCCGGAGTAAACCCACGCAGACACGGGGAGAACATGCAAACTCCACACAGGTCACTGTTGGTCGGGGGCTGGGATCGAACCCAGGATCCCCCAGCTATGGGTGAGTTGCTGTGCTGCCGCAGTGCTAACCACTCCGCCACCGTGCTGCCCATACAGTATATACGTATATATACAGTGTAGGAGCATGCTCAAATAACGAGGCTGAGTTTCAGTCATAAACCAGCTTTATTTGACAGAACACAAGCTCCTAGCATTCTCAAAGCAGGAAAGAGAAAGAATCATACTTCAACCCCCTTTTATACATTTCCAGCATCAGAATTCAAGTCACATGGTGTCTTCAGTCAACATACAGTTACAAAGCATCCCTTTGAAGCTTCACCATTGTCTCTCATTTCTTGATGAACCGGAATACCCTCCGGGGCGTCTTCTGTGGGACAAAGAGACAAATCTCACACTTCCTTGTTACCTCCTGTAGATTTGAGTCCTCAGTCCTTGCAGACGTGACACTCCACAATACACATTCAGTTCTGTCTCTGTGGCAGCGTGAGCCCACAATGTGTGTCGGCCACACTACCCCCCCCAAACGTCGAGTAAGGCAAAATCTGCATGGCATAACAAAAAGAGAAACACAAAGCACTCCATACATCGCTAATCAATCCACCAACTGCCTAGGTTTTAATCTTCTGCCGAATCTGCTGCAACTTGGCTTGGCTGCCTCTGCAACATCTCTCTGCACCTGTGGATTAAAGCTGTTAGCACCTCTCTGTGAAGACTTTGGAGAATGTCTTCTCGGTGGCCTGCCCCGGCGGGGGGGCCTCGCGAGCTGCACCTCCTCGTCAGCCAGAACAAAAGCGGGTTTGAGCCTGTTAATGCAAATCAGCTCCCTTCTGCCCCCTAAATCTAGCAGAAAATGCTTCTGCCCGGTCTCCAGCACTCGAAACGGTCCGTCGTAAAACAGCCGCAAACTTGGACGCTGGGCGTCATGTTTAACAAAAACAAACTCTGCATTTTTTAAAGCCTTGGGCACAAAAACGTGTGGGAAACTGTGATGGACCGGGCCAGGAAGCGTGTTTGTTCCTGAGCCGCTCTGCCACGGCTGAGCGGGGGGGCCATTAGGTGCGGGATTATCAGGAAGAAATTCCCCGGGCAAACGGAGCGGCTGAGCGAAAACTAACTCAGCCGGGGAAGCATGCAAATCTTCCTTAGGTGCAGAACGCAACCCTAATAACACCCATGGAAGTTTGTCTACCCAATTTGTATCCGTTAGCGACGCTCTGAGGGCTGCTTTCAATGACCTGTGAAAGCGTTCGCATAAACCATTGGCCTGGGGGTTATACGCGGTGGTGCGATGAATCTTCACCCCCAAGCTGCGGGCCATCGATGACCATAGCTCGGAAATAAATTGGGGACCCCTGTCGGACGTTATGTCCGACGGTACACCAAAACGCGCAACCCATGCTGTTAAAAATGCTCGCGCAACTTCTTCCGCTGTGGTTGATGTCAGAGGAATCGCCTCTGGCCAGCGCGTGGTGCGGTCTACCATTGTCAAAAGATGTGTGTGCCCGTGTGATAACGGAAGCGGGCCGACCAGGTCAACATGCACGTGATCAAAACGCTTAGCGGGGATGTGGAAAGGTTCTAACGGGGCCTTAGTGTGTCTGTGTATTTTAGCTCGCTGACACGCTACGCAGGCTGCTGCCCATTCCTTGACCTGTTTGCGCAACCCGGGCCAAACAAATTTCTCCCCCACCAATTTGATCGATGCGCGCACCCCCGGGTGCGCGAGAGAATGGACCAAGTCAAAAACACGGCGACGCCACGCGGTTGGCACCACAGGGCGGGGCCGTCCCGTGGAGACATCGCAGATTAGCGGGGGCATACCGTTTTGTTGCACCTTGTGCTCCAGCCTTAACCCTGTTGGTCCAGACTGGAGCGCGCGCACGTCCGCGTCGTTAACCTGCTCCGCAGCCATGGCTGCATAATCTAACCCAACACAGACCGGGGCTGCGCGCGCTCCCGCGTCGCTGCCCGGGCCCGCGGCCATGGCTACAGAGTCTGCCCCTATAGGGCTTGGTGGTGCTATTGCACACGAGAGGCAGTCTGCTACAACATTGTGTTTACCCGCGACATGCTGAATATCAGTAGTAAACTCCGATATTGCGGCTAGTTGCCTTTGTTGCCGGCCTGACCAGGGTTCTGAAATTTTGCCCATCGCAAACGTTAGCGGTTTATGATCCACAAAAGCGGTGAAACGTCGCCCCTCTAACCAGAACTGAAAATGACGGATGGCCAAGTGTAGGGCCAAAAGCTCCCTGTCAAATGCGCTGTATTTCCGTTCACTATCGCGCAAGGTCCTGCTGAAAAACGCGAGGGGTTGCCAGGTACCTGCCACAAACTGTTCAACTACCGCCCCCACCGCTACATCGGAAGCGTCAGTGGTGAGCGCCATGCGGGCCGTTGGAACTGGGTGCGCTAACAAAACTGCATTTGCCAGGGCTGATTTGACCTGGGCAAAAGCGCGCTCCCGCTCCGGAGACCATTCGACTTTATTTGCGGGCTTTTGTTTTTTTAACGCGGTGTACAATGGCTGCATGAGTCGTGCTGCGCTTGGGAGGAAACGGTTGTAAAAATTAACCATCCCTAGAAACTCCTGAAGCGCCTTAACCGTTTGAGGTTGCGGAAAATCTGTTATGGCACGCACTTTATTTGGAAGGGGAACTGCTCCCTCTGCCGAAACGCGATGTCCCAAAAAATCAATCTGCGCCACCCCAAACTGGCATTTCGCTGGGTTCACTATTAACCCGTGCTCTGCCAACCTCTGGAAAACTGCTGTGAGGTGTTTTTCATGTTCGCCTTCGGACGTGCTGGCTACCAAAATATCGTCCAAATAAACGAACACGAAAGGCAGGTCGCGTAAAACTGCATCCATCATGCGTTGGAAAGTCTGCGCTGCCCCCTTGAGGCCAAAAGGCATGCGCAAGAACTCAAAAAGGCCGAAAGGAGTTATGACCGCTGTTTTGGGTACATCGTGCGTGCGCACTGGAACCTGGTGATAGCCGCGCACCAAGTCTATTTTAGAAAAAATGCGCGCCCCCGCCAAATGAACAGAAAAATCCTGAATGTGCGGAATCGGGTAGCGGTCATGAGCTGAAACGTTGTTCAACCTGCGGAAATCGCCGCAAGGCCGCCACAAGCCGTCAGCCTTTGGGACCATGTGTAACGGCGAAGCCCAAGCGCTCTTGGAACGTCTAACAATGCCCAGTTTTTCCAGATTAGTGAACTCCTCGCGCGCGATGGCCAGTTTAGCTGGGTCCAAACGCCGAGCCTTTGCAAAAACGGGAGGGCCTGTGGTTGTTATGAAATGTTCTACCCCATGTTTGGCCACCGTTGCTGAAAAAGTGGGGACTGTGAGTGCTGGAAACTGAGCAAGCAGAGTGTGAAACTTACCACCCGCGGCTGAGACGCTGGCATGTGCAGTTGGCGGGGCCACCCGAGCTGTGCAGGGAATAGAATGAAAAGACAGTGCATTAATCAGACGTCTATTAGCAAGATCAACCAATAAACCATGTGAGCACAAAAAATCAGCCCCTAACATGTTGAAACTGACTGCTGCTACAATAAATGTCCACTCAAATGAACGGCCTTGTAAGGACAGAAGCATGGTCCTCTCACCAAACGTTTTAATTGTGGAGCCGTTCGCTGCTGACACTGACACCCAGGGGGCTTTAGAAGGCGACAGCCGTTCCGCGTAGGTGGGCGTGACGAAGCTCAGCTGCGAGCCCGTGTCCACGAGGAACTGTTTCCCCGAGCGTGCATCCGTCAGGTAAAGCAGCCTGTTCTCATTGCCGAGAGTCGCGGCTGCTACCGGCCCTCGGTCCTGGCGTTTAAAATTGCACGGTGGGACGCACCTGTGCGCTCTCTCTGCAAAACGGCGGTGGTAGAAGCACGAGCCGTTCTCCGCTCCGCGTCGTCTGGCTCCGGTCGCCGCCGTTGTTGGTGCGTCTGGTGCCGCTGGACCCAAGCTGTCTCCGGACGCCGTTCCCGAACTAGCCGCCGCGGCCGAAACCGCGTTCTGCTTGTGGGCGTCGACCAACTTCTGCGCCTCCTTGCTCAACCCATGGTAGTCTCGCTTGGCCAATCGGGGTGACTCTGCCAGGGCCACTCTCACTGCTGGTGGCAGGGTTCGAAGGAATAGGTGGGCGAAAATGAATTCGCCATCCTCGGAGGCTTTGAGCTGCAGCATCTTCACCATCAGGTCCGCAGGTCTATCGTTTTCTGCCTCCGTCAGCGCCAGGAGCCCCTCTGCTCTTTGTTGGACTGAGGGGGTGAAATGGCTGATCAGCGCGTCTTTCAATGCGCTGTACTTGTCGCTGTCTGGTGGATGATTAACCAAATCCTCCACTCTCTGGACCGTGTCGCTGTCCAGTTTCGCTACCACGTGGTAGAATCTTGTGTCGTCGTTGGAGATTCTCCGGAGGTTGAACTGCGCCTCGATTGCGCTAAACCATGAGCGCGGGCTGTGCTGCCAGAAATCGGGCAGCCGGAGCGTGGAGGCGGCCATCAGGCTGGCTTCCACCGAGCCCGGTTCGGAAGAATTCTCATTGCTCATTCTCCGTCGTAGGTCACCAGTGTAGGAGCATGCTCAAATAACGAGGCTGAGTTTCAGTCATAAACCAGCTTTATTTGACAGAACACAAGCTCCTAGCATTCTCAAAGCAGGAAAGAGAAAGAATCATACTTCAACCCCCTTTTATACATTTCCAGCATCAGAATTCAAGTCACATGGTGTCTTCAGTCAACATACAGTTACAAAGCATCCCTTTGAAGCTTCACCATTGTCTCTCATTTCTTGATGAACCGGAATACCCTCCGGGGCGTCTTCTGTGGGACAAAGAGACAAATCTCACACTTCCTTGTTACCTCCTGTAGATTTGAGTCCTCAGTCCTTGCAGACGTGACACTCCACAATACACATTCAGTTCTGTCTCTGTGGCAGCGTGAGCCCACAATGTGTGTCGGCCACAACAGTATATATATATATATATATATGTGTGTGTGTGTGTGTGTGTGTGTGTACATATATACACAATGCATGTACTCATAGATTTGCAAATATTTATTCATACTAAATTAAAATCAGGAATAGAAAAAACATTATTTCAGTTCTGATTTCAATAAAATAAAATAAAACCTGTAATTTTCACAAAAATGATCCAAAATCAAAATCCTAGTAATATGCACATCTTCAGTACATGTACAAACACCGTGTGAAATTTAAAAAAAAAAAAGTCCTAGTTTGAAAGCTGTGGGGACACTCATACGGACATACGGACGGATGGACAGGCAGACATTATACCATAATATGTCCTGTATTTCAACAGGTGTATAAAAATCTTCCCATGAAACTACTCATTATAGTACAAGTTTGTGAAAAAGTTACTCGAGTACATGCATTTGACTAAATGTATAGTCACTAGAGGGTTAGTATTAATGAAAGCGCTTTGAGTGGTCTTTGTGACTAGAAAAGCGCTATATAAGTGCAGGTTAGTTAGTTAGTTAGTTAGTTACTGTGGTCATGTAAATTCACGCTACTGGGCTGTACTTACAAAAACTGGATTGCAGACTGTTGGTAAAATGTGATTCATATGGATACATATTACATGTTAGATAATGGTATTGAAAATACTCTCAGCAAATAACAGGGTACAAACAGTCCAGAAGTCCTGGTCATTCACTTCACTGGTGAGGTGATGAATAACAGACAGTTAGTGGTTAAAGTTGCTTCTGTTAGCAAGTCAACTCAGTTTAAGTCAGCATTTTCACACATACAGTGAATATAAAAAGTCTACACACCCCTGTTCAAATGCCAAGTTTTTGTGATGTAAAAAAATGAGACCAAGATAAATCATTTCAAAACTTTTTCCACCATTAATGTGAGGTATAACCTGTACAACCCAATTGAAAAACAAACTGAAATCTTTTAAGGGAAAAAATAAAAAATAAAAAAATTACAATAACCTGTTTGCATAAATATGCACACCCTTAAGCTAATACTTTGTTGCAGCACCTTTGGTTTTTATTACAGCACTCAGTCTTCTTGGGTAGGAGTCTTTCAGTGTGGCACATCTTGATGTGGCAATATTTGCCCACTCTTCCTTGCAAAAACACTCCAAATCTGTATGATTGCAAGGGCATCTCCTGTGCACAGCCCTCTTCAGATCACCCCACAGATGTTCAATCAGATTCAGGTCTGGACTCTGGCTGGGCCATTCCAAAACCTTAATCTTCTTCTGGTGAAACCATTCTTTTGTTGATTTGGATGTGTGCTTTGGGTCATTGTCGTGCTGAAAGATGAAGTTCCTCTTCATCTTCATCTTTCTAGAAGAAGCCTGAAGGTTTTGTGCCGACTGGTATTTGGAAATGTTCATAATTCCCTCCAGCCTCCGCCTTGACTAAGGCCCCAGTTCCAGCTGAAGAAAAACACCCCCAAAGCATGATGCTGCCACTACCATGCTTCACTGTAGGTATGGTGTTCTTTTGGTGATGAGCAGTGTTGTGTTTGCACCAAATATACCTTTTGGAATTATGGCCAAAAAGTTCAACCTTGGTTTCATCGGAGCATAACACATTTTCCCACATGCGCTTGGGAGATTTCTAATGTGTTTTTGCAAAATGTAGCTAGGCTTGGATGTTTTTCTTCATAAGATAAGGCTTCCATCTTGCCACCTCCCCCATAGCCCAGACATATGAAGAAAACAGGAGATTGTTGTCACATGTACTAAACAGCCAGTACTTTCCAGAAATTCTTGCAGCTCCTTCAGTGTTGCTGTCAGTCTCTTGGCAGCCTCCGTGACCAGTTTTCTTCTCATCTTTTCATCAATTTTGGAGGAACATCAAGTTCTAGGTAATGTCACTGCTGTGCCATATTTTCTCCACTTGATGATGACTGTCTTCACTGTGTTTCATGGTATACTTAATGCCTTGAAAATTCTGTTGTACCCTTCTCCTGACTGATACCTTTGAACACTGAGATCCCTCTGATGCATTGGAAGCTCTCTGGGGACCATTGCTTGTGCTGTAAGATGTGACTACAAAAATGTCAGGAAAAGCCTACTAGAACAGCTGAACTTTATTTGGGATTAATCAGAGGCACTTTAAATGGTGGCAGGTGTGTGCTGACTCCTATGAGTTTGAATGTGATTGGTTAATTCTGAACACAACCACATCCCCAGTTATAACAGGGTGTGCATATTTATGCAAGCAGGTTAATGTAAGTTTTTTATTTTATTTTTTATTTTTCTCCTGAAAAGATTTCAGTTTGTTTTTCAATTGGGTTGTACAGGTTATAGGCCACATCAATGGTGGAGAAAGTTTTGAAATGATTTATCTTGGTTTCATTTTTTTACATCACAAAAACCTGGCATTTCAACAGGGGTGTGTAGACTTTTTATATCCACTGTATGAGCAAACATTTTTCACAAAACAAATTTTATAATTACAAAAAAATGAGCAACTGGTAGGAAATGATAAGCATTTTTTAGGGAAAAGTACAAAATAAAAATAAAATCAATACTAGCTGTAACACTGAAAATTCCAACCAACCTCAAATAAAGAAATCAGTTTCATTTTGGCCTGTTTGAATAAGACTAACAACTGTAATGATGTTGTGAATATTATGTAAAAGAAAAGCTTTATTATTGGAAAAAGGGAGCTTTTGATAAGAGAAAGGTTGTTTGATTTGTTTCTCTTTGTTTTGGTTTTGTGGAAAGTTTGACATAATTTGTCTTTTACAGTATGTAAGATTGAGCTTAAAAGCAATGTTGTTGTTTTTTTTCACAGGACAACACACCAAACATGCCAGTACACAGAATAAAACGACAACAGTAGAAATGAAAAATATCTCATTTTCGTCAGGAATGAAGATATCTGCAGTGTCAGTGCTGTTTGGAATTCATTTATACTACTAAATGTTGTTTTTTTATGATTTTTTCCCCCTTCTGTTGGCAAAGTGACCAAAAATGTTTCTATTATTGTAATAATAATAACATATTGCAAAATGGTATTTTGTAGTTTTAAAATTAAACTCATTTGAATCATTTTGAAACACGTGAAATTCCAACCTGCTGTACTCAGGGGTCAGCTGAGGCGGCGTGAGTAATGTCGGCCTTATTGGGCAACAGCATCACCATCTGGAGCATCAGTCAGTACACCAGGAAACACCTGTGGAACCGAGAGGAGAGGAAGGGTGAGCGGGGGTACATGAAGGCAACCTATTGTGTATGAGTTCTTTTTATAAGTCACATGAAAAAAAAAAGGGATGTTCTGGACAGGAAGTGACTTGACACAGTAAAATACCATACAAATGCAGTTTGGACAACTTTTGGCGTACATAAGAAGCCTATAGTGATGACAGCCATACTTTATTCAGCACACTTCCACACATCCACCAGGAGCAGCAAAATAATCCATTCTTTCACAGAATGATGTTAAGAAACTGATTACTTAAAGACCTGTAAACATATTTCAAAATTAATTTCCCAAAACCAGAAAACAAAAGACTGCAACCACAATTCTTAGGCTTCACATGACTGAAGTATTTCTTGGAGACAGAATCATAAACAACTTAGACACAAGTGAGAACAACAAAAACTAAAACAGTAAAACTCGGGAAAGCACTGAACAACCACAAAGTGCTGATGTCTAGACAAAAAAATGTGCTCTGACATTTAATGGGTCATTATCCTGTTGCAAGACCCATGACCTGCGACTGAGACCAAGCCGTCTGACACTGGGCAGCACATTTCTCTCTAGAATACCTTGATAGTCTTGAGATTTCATTGTATCCTGCACAGATTCAAGACACCCTGTGCCAGATGCAGCAAAGCAGCCCCAGAACATAACAGAACCTCCTCCATGTTTCACAGTAGGGACAGTGTTCTTTCCTTGGTATGCTTCATTTTTGCGTCTGTGAACATAGAGCTGATGTGCCTTGCCAAAAAGTTCCAGTTTTGTCTCGTCTGTCCATAGGGCATTCTCCCAGAAGCTTTGTGGCTTGTCAACATGCAGTTTGGCAAATTCCAGTCTGGCTTTTTTATGAATTGTTTTCAACAGTGGTGTCCTCCTTGGTCGTCTCCCATGAAGTCCACTTTGGCTCAAACGACGACGGATGGTGTGATCTGACACTGATGTACCTTGACCTTGGAGTTCACCTTGAATGTGTTTAGAGGTTGTTCTAGGCTCTTTTGTTACCATTTGTATTATCCGTCTCCTCCTGCGGCCACGTCCAGGGAGGTTGGCTACAGTCCTGTGGATCTTAAATTTCTGAATAATATGTGCAACTGTAGTCACAGGAACATCAAGCTGCTTGGAGATGGTCTTATAGCCTTTACCTTTAACAAGCTTGTCTATAATTTTCTTTCTAATCTCCTGAGACGGTTCATAATCTTCTATGGTTCTAAAATACCATACAAATGCAGTTTGGACAACTTTTGGCGTACATAAGAAGCCTATAGTGATGACAGCCATACTTTATTCAGCACACTTCCACACATCCACCAGGAGCAGCAAAATAATCCATTCTTTCACAGAATGATGTTAAGAAACTGATTACTTAAAGAACTGTAAACATATTTCAAAATTAATTTCCCAAAACCAGAAAACAAAAGACTGCAACCACAATTCTTAGGCTTCACATGACTGAAGTATTTCTTGGAGACAGAATCATAAACAACTTAGACACAAGTGAGAACAACAAAAACTAAAACAGTAAAACTGACTTCCGGTTATGGCGGCCGCCTAGAAGGACACGTATCACTCTGCTCTGCCCCTGGAAATAAAAATTCGGCAAATAACTCTCTCATTTGGAACAGAACTTTTCCCAGCGTTTGGGTGAGGATATGCCGGTGAAGACTAAGGCTGGGAAATCAGGAGGGGGAAAAATTGAATCGCCGAAGCAGTCCAAATTAACGGACTTTAAAGTTTGTGGCGCAGTAGAAAAAGCTGCGGATATGGCGGATGAAACTAGCGGTGGTGCGGTAACTGCTGCTGCTGACGATGGCGACACAGGTGCAGTGCTGGCTGCCATTAGTTCAATGAGAGCAGACTTTTCCGCTAAACTTGATGGGATTATGGCAGCGTTGGATGCAATGAGAAAGGAGTTGGGTGACTGCGTGGAGCGAGTGACGCAGGCGGAGCTTCGTGTTTCAAGCGCGGAGGATAAAATTAGCGGACTTCAAATAAAGGTGCGCACTTTGGAAAAAAAAAATAAAGATCTGGAAAATAGCGTTCTGGACTTGGAATCTCGGTCCAGAAGGAACAACCTGAGGCTGGTGGGTTTACCGGAGGGAGCCGAAGGTCGTGATTCATGCTCCTTTTTGGAGGGGTGGATCCCGGAGGCGCTGAACAACGCGGAGCTAAAATCATCAGTCGTCTTGGAAAGCTCCCACCGAATTGGCCCACCGAGAGGTAACAAGGCAGCACCGAGGACGCTAATTATGAAGTTTCTCAGCTACAGAGACAGGATGACGATCTCCAACGCGGTGCGGGCCAAAGGAGAAATTAAATACCAAGATCAGCAGGTGCGGTTCTACCCAGATCTGGCCTCAGGAATCCAACAATTAAGGAAGCAGTTTGACCCCATCCGCAAAGAACTGCGCAACCTTGAGATTCGTCATGGAGTGATTCACCCTGCAAGACTTCTGGTCACATATGAGGGCAGAACACGCATCTTCAAGACCCCCGAGGAGGCGCAGGAGCTCATCAAGAAGATCCAGGAAGAGACTGGTGGGAGCTAAGCATGAACAGAATATAGGGTAGAATATTTGAGCATTTAACTGATTAGAAGCATATAACAAGATTACAAAATATAGAATGTATTACATATTAAAAAAAAAAAAGTACAAAATTGCTAAAAAATTTTGGAGTTAAATTGGAAAATTACGGAAGAGAGTTAATGTTACGTTATTAAAAGCAGTAGAGTTAGGGTGATTGGGAGGATGAAGAAGGAGTGGCTTTGGCTGATCCTCGTGGGTGTGGAACGGTCGATGGCTATATCGGGAGACGGAATTTTTCTTTTGTTTTTGGGGGGTTTGCCACAAATGTGGGAAGGGGGAATTTGTTTGTGTGTAGTTTGTAGGGTGAATGTTCAACCACTCATTTTTTTGCTTTTCTGTTTGAGCATGTTTACACTGCAAGGTAATCCCAAACTCCCTATTGATTATAAATCAAAGCGTTAATCTTAATTTAACTTCATGGAATTGCAGAGGTCTACAAAATTTAAAAAAACTTAAACAAGTTATGAATAAAATAAAAGACATGGGTTCAAAAATTGTGTTTTTACAAGAAACTCATCTAATAGAGCAAGATGTAAAAAGAATTAGGAGTAGATGGCAAGGAAATGTTTTCACCTCATCATTTTCATCCCGAGCCAGGGGAGTTATGACTCTCATACATAAATCAGTTCCATTTCAAGTGAAAAATGTAATTGGAGACAAATTTGGAAGATATGTAATCATTCAAGGATCTTTGCTATTAGAAAACATAAATTTGGTGAACTTATATGGTCCCAATATAGATGATCAAAAGTTCTTTGCCAATTTATTTCTTATCTTATCATCACTTACAGGGCAACATATAATAGCAGGGGATTTTAATTGTACATTGAATCCCAGTATAGATAGATCAACAGGACTGGACTGTACGCACAATGGATGTAGGATGACCATTAATCATTTTATGAAAGAATTGAAATTGATAGATATATGGAGAGAAATGAAACCACAAGTTAAAGCATACTCTTGTTATTCCAACACCTACAAGACATTCTCACGTATAGATTATTTTTTGATCTCCACAGAATTAAGGTCCAAGATTCAAAACTGTTTTTATGATAACATCGTGATCTCTGATCATGCACCCTGCTGTCTAATGTATGTAGATAAGAAATTGACAAAGGAACCAGGTAGATGGCAATTTCAGCATAAATGGCTTCAGGATGAGGAATTTGTTAAGTATATAGAAAAACAGATAGATGAGTTCTTTGATATCAATACTACACAAACATCAGCATGTGTAAAGTGGGAGGCTTTCAAAGCTTTTATTAGGGGACATATTATTAGTTATACAGGTTCAAAATCTAAGAAGACTCGAGAGGAGAGAGTCCAATTGGAACATAAAATAAAAATTCTTCAAGAAAGAGTATATGCAGGAAGAGATCCAAGGTTGGAGAACGAATTACTGATTTTGAGAGCTGAATATGACAAAAAATCAGCGAATAGAGCTGCCTCGAGTCTTCTAAGATTGAAACAATCTTTTTATGAACAAGGTGAAAAATCAGGAAAGTTATTGGCATGGCAGATTAAACAATTAGAATCTAAAACACCAATTACCAGTATTATAAGTAACGGACAGGTAGTTATAGATCCTTCAGAAATTAATAGAGCCTTTAGAGATTACTATGAAAAATTATATGATACCAAAAATGAATCTGACTTAACAAAACTACATGGGTTTTTGAATGAACTATTTATACCGTGTATTCCAAATGAAAATAGGGAGATACTGGAGTCTAAAATTAGTCAAGAAGAAGTTGGACTAGCCATTGATAATATGAAATCAGGAAAAAAGTGCAGGACCAGATGGTCTTCCAGTTGACCTTTATAAAAAATTTAAGAATAAATTAACAAAACCTTTTTTGGAAATGGTTTTAGAAGCATTTCAAAATAGTAATTTACCATCATATATGAATAATGCCTTAATTATACTGTTGCCAAAACCAGGTAAGCCCTCTAATAAATGTGAAAATATGAGACCAATAAGCCTATTAAATGCCGACCTTAAGATAATTTGTAAAATTTTAGCAAGACGAATACAAGAAATTTTACCAAATATTATTAATCGAGATCAGAATGGCTTTATAAAGGGAAGACAAGGCTTCCATAATGTAAGAAGACTATTTAATATTATTTATTCTAATAAAGAAGCACCGGATACAGCTCTCTTATCACTGGATGCCGAAAAAGCCTTTGATAGAGTTGAATGGCCCTTTCTTTTTGAAGTCTTACAAAGGTTTGGACTTGGAAATAATTTCATAAAATGGGTTCAGATAATATATAATAATGCTACTGCAGAAACTCTAACAAATAACAATATTTCAAAATCAATAAAAATCAATAGAGGATGTCGACAAGGCTGTCCACTTTCACCTTTACTGTTTACTATGGCAATTGAACCTTTAGCGATGGCGATACGTCTACAGTCACAAATATATGGAATTAAAGTTGGACCAACAGAACATAAAATCTCCCTGTATGCCGATGACATAATTTTGTTTATGTCGAATCTTAAAAAATCAATTCCGACCTTGTTGAATTTAATAAAGAATTTCGGGGAAATATCAGGATATAAAATAAATAAAACTAAATCTTCAATATTAATGCTAAATGAGACTCAGAGAAATTACCCAGCCCCTGAGGTAAATCAATTCAATGTTGTAAATCAGTTCAAATATTTAGGAATCCAAATTGTGCCTAAGCTAGAATCAGTCGCCAGTGTCAATTATGAAGCCTTAATGACAGATATTGATGAGTTACTTCAGAGATGGATGTCACTACCAATGTCGATGATCGGGAGAATTAATATACTTAAAAGTAATATCTTACCTAAAATACTTTATTTATTTCAATACATTCCCTTACCACCACCTTTAGATTTATTCTCAAGAATTAAAAAAAAGTTAGTGGAATTTATATGGAACAACAGGAGGGCTAGATTACGTCTGTCTTTATTATATTTACCATTTGATCGTGGAGGTCTGAAATGTCCAAATTTTATGTTGTATTATTGGTCGGCACAACTGAGGTCTATGACATATTATTTTTCATCAAATGATCTCCCTCACTGGACTGAAATGGAATCATACAATTTACCTTTACCTCTTCCCATATTCATATACTCAGATTCGGCAAAAAAATTACAAAAAACAAGTTAAAAATCCATTTGTAAAGCATATGATCAAAATATGGTGTGAAGCTAAAAACTATTTAAAAGAACCACAGTTATTGTCACAATTTAGTCCAATATGGGGTAATCAATATTTTAAACCAGGGAGAGCGGACGCTGTATTTAAAGTATGGAATTTAAAAGGGATACAAAAGATTCAGGATTTATATTTGCCAAGTGCAGAAAACATAATGTCTTTTGAAGAGTTGAGGATCAAATTTAATCTCAATAGAACACATTTTTTTTAAATATCTTCAACTTAGAAACTTTATTCGATCAAATCAAAATAAAGCTCTCACTCGACCTATCTATTCATCCTTGGAAAAAATGATGATGAAAGATAGTAAAAGAAAGGGTATTATTTCAGAGTTTTATAACTCATTGACACTATTTTCAAGTGAAAATTCACTGAAAAGATTAAACTACTGGAAAGAAGATCTGCAAACTGAAATTTCAGAGGAACAATGGGAATTGGCTTGTACAGAAGCTCAAACCAAATCAATAAATGTACGCCTTAAATTGATACATTTCAAATGGTTAATGCGGATGTATGTTACACCGGAGGAGTTAAATAGATATAACAAAAATATACCAGATACGTGCACAAAATGTATGGAAAGTAAAGGAACTCTATTTCATTGTGTATGGGAATGTAGATTAATAAGAATGTTTTGGGAAGAGGTGAGGGTAACAATTGAAAAAATAATCTCAAAACAAATCATATTGAATCCTAAACTGTTTTTGTTGGGTCTGTACCCAGAAAAGGATATTTTTAATAAAAGTGAAAGAACATTCATAGACCTCAGTTTGCTTAATGCCAAAAAATGTATTGCACTATTATGGAAAAAGACTCATAGACCAGATGTGACTCAGTGGTTAAGACAGATGTTAACAAACCTTCCATTAGAAAGAATAACATATATACTGAAATCAAAGGAAATTGTGTTTGAGAATATATGGAGACCTTTTATTGATTATGTAAAAAATTTAAACATAACTCTTGAAGAAGAAGGTGAATGATATGTGTGGACCTTGTAAATTCCAAACTGGTGAACACAATATGTATACTTATGTGTTGGATTGTCTAGACTAAACAGAGGAGCATTGTTGAAGATTTGATTTTGTTGGTGGTTGTTGGTGTTTTTTAGTGCATTTTTTTTTTTTTTGTAGTACTTTAGTGTTAGTGTTTGACTGTTTGTATCATGTTTGTTTAAAAAAAAAAAAAAGGTTCAATAAAGATATTGTGGAAAAAAAAAAACAGTAAAACTCGGGAAAGCACTGAACAACCACAAAGTGCTGATGTCTAGACAAAAAAATGTGCTCTGACATTTTTTGATTTAATAAGTTATTCACATACAGTACATGAAATGTAGCATTGTAAATATTGGTAAAATCATCATTTGTTGCTGTTTAAGATATACTACTTGTATAAAATAGCATATGCCTTATTATATTTACAGTATACGTATATACATACAGTATCTCACAAAAGTGAGTACACCCCTCACATTTTTGTAAATATTTTATTAGATCTTTTCATGGGACAACACTGAAAATGTGACATTTTGATACAATGTACAGTAGTCAGTGTACAACTTGCATAACAGTGTAAATTTTCTGTCCCCTCAAAATAACTCAACACACAGCCATTAATGTCTAAACCACTAGTGACAAAAGAGAGTACACCCCTTGTGAAAATGTCCAAATTGTACCCAATTAATCACTTTCCCTCCCTGGTGTCATGTGACCCATCCATCCATCCATCCATCCATCCATCCATCCATCTTCTACTGCTTTTCCAGAGGTCTGGGTCGCGGAAGCAGCAGCTCAAGCAGAGAAGCCCAGACTTCCCTCTCCCCAGCCACCTGCTCCAGCTCTTCAGAGAGGATACCCAGGCGTTCCCAGACCAGCTGGGAGACATAGTCTCTCCACCGAGTCCTGGGTCTGCCCCGGGGTCTCCTCCCAGTGGGACGTGCCTGAAACACCTCAAGTGGGAGGCGTCCAGGAGGCATCCTGATCAGATGCCCATACCACCTCAACTGACTCCTTTCAATGTGGAGAAGCAGCGGTTCTACTCTGAGCCTCTCCCGGATGACTGAGCTCCTCACCCTATCTCTGAGGGTGAGTCCAGCAATCCTACGGAGAAAGCTCATTTCAGCCGCTTGTATCCGCAATCTCGTTCTTTCAGTCATTACCCAAAGCTCGTGACCATAGGTGAGAGTAGGAACGTAGATTGACTGGTAAATCGACAGCTTTGCCTTAGAACTAAGCTCCCTCTTCACCACAACAGACTGGTACAACGTCCGCATCACTGCAGATGCTGCTCCAATCCGTCTGTCGATCTCTCGCTCCATTTTCCCCTCACTCGTGAACAAGACCCCAAGATACTTAAACTCCTCCACTTGGGGCAGGAGCCTGTCCCCAACCCAGAGAGGACAATCCACCTTTTTCCGGCTGAGGACCATGGACTCAGACTTGGAGGTGCTGATTCTCATCCCAGCCGCTTCACACTCAGCGGAAAACCATCCCAGCAAGAGCTGTAGGTCATTGCTGGATGAAGCCAACAGGACAACATCATCTGCAAACAACAGAGATGAGATCCTGTGGTCACCAAGCATGACACCCTCCATTCCCTGGCTGCGCCTAGAAATCCTGTCCATAAAAATTATGAACAGGATTGGTGACAAAGGGCAGCCCTGGCGGACTCCAACTCTCACTGGGAATGAATCCGACCGAGTGTTGGCAATATTAGTGTTAAAAGGTCTCAGATGTGAATGGGGAGCAGGTGCGTTAAATTTGGTGTTATCGCTCTCACACTCTCTCATACTGCTCACTGGAAGTTCAACATGGCACCTCATGACAAAGAACTCACTGAGGATGTGAAAAAGAATTGTTGCTCTACATAAAGATGGCCTAGGCTATAAGAAGATTGCCAACACCCTGAAACTGAGCTGCAGCACGGTGGCCAAGACCATACAGCGGTTTAACAGGACAGGTTCCACTCAGAACAGCCTTGCCATGGTTGACCAAAGAAGTTGAGTGCTTGTGCTCAGCATCATATCCAGAGGTTGTCTTTTGAAAATAGACGTATGAGTGCTGCCAGCATTGCTGCAGAGGTTGAAGGGGTGGGAGGGTCAACCTGTCAGTGCTCAGACCATACGCCACACACTGCATCAAACTGGTCTGCATGACTGTCATCCCAGAAGGAAGCCCATTTTAAAGATGATGCACAAGAAAGCCCGCAAACAATTTGCTGAAGACAAGCAGACTAAGAACATGGACTACTGAACCATGTCCAGTGGGTCTGATGAGACCAAGATAAATTTGTTTGATTCAGATGGTGTCCAAGTGTGTGTGGCGGCAACCAGGGTGAGGAGTACAAAGACAAGTGTGTCTTGCCTACAGTCAAGCATGGTGGTGGGAGTGTTATGGTTTGGGGCTGCAAGAGAGTGCTGCCGGCACTGGGAAGCTACAGTTCATTGAGGGAAGCCATGAATGCCAACATGCACTGTGTACATACTGAAGCAGAGTGAGTGGTGACTGGCCAAGCATGTCCCAGACCCAAACCCTATTGAGCGTCTGTGGGGGCATCCTCAAATGGAAGGTGGAGAGTGCAAGGTCTCTAACACCAGGATGTTGTCATGGAGGAGTGGAAGAGGATTCAATGGCAACCTGTGAAGCTCTAGTGAACTCCATGCCCAAGAGAGTGAAGGCAGTGCTGGAAAATAATGGTGGCCACACAAAATATTGACACTTTGGGCACAAATTGGACATTTTCACTTAGGGGTGTACTCACTTTTGTTTACAGCGGTTTAGGACATTAATGGATGTGTGTTGAGTTATTTTGAGGGGACAGAAAATTTACACTGTTATACAAGCTGTACACTGGCTACTTTACAATGTATTAAAGTGTTCATATCTTCAGTGTTTTCTCATGAAAAGATATAATAAAATATTTACAAAAAATGTGAGGGGGTGTATTCACTTTTGTGAGATACTGTACATACAGTACATACAAACGTAGACAAAATTGTTGGTACCTCTCTGTTAATGAAAAAAAACCCCACAATGTCCACAGAAATAACTTGAATCTGACAAAAGTGGTAATAAATAAAAATTCTATGAAAATTAACCAATGAAAATCAGACAATGCTTTATTGAATTTTTTGGTGGGTTCATAACAGAATTATTTTAAAAAACAAACTCATGAAACAGGCCTGGACAAAAATGATGGGACCCATACCTTAATATTTTGTTGCACAAGCTTTTGAGGCAAACACTGCAATCAAACGATTTCTGTAACTGTCAATGAGACTTCTGCACCTCTCAGCAGGTATTTTGGCCCACTCCTCATGAACAAACTGCTTCCAGTTGTCTCAGGTTTGAAAGGTGCCTTCTCCAGACAGGATGTTTCAGCTCCTTCCACAGATGTTCAATAGGATTTAGATCAGGGCCTCATAGAAGGCCACTTAGAATAGTCCAATGTTTCGCTCTCTAGCCATTCTTGGGTGTTTTAGTTGTGTGTTTTGGGTCATTATCCTGTTGCAAGACCCATGACCTGCGACTGAGACCAAGCCGTTCTGACACTGGGCAGCACATTTCTCTGTAGATACCTTGATAGTCTTGAGATTTCATTGTACCCTGCACAGATTCAAGACACCCTGTGCCAGATGCAGCAAAGCAGCCCCAGAACATAACAGAACCTCCTCCATGTTTCACAGTAGGGACAGTGTTCTTTTCCTTTGGTATGCTTCATTTTTGCGTCTGTGAACATAGAGCTGATGTGCCTTGCCAAAAAGTTCCAGTTTGTCTCGTCTGTCCGATAGGGCATTCTCCCAGAAGCTTGGTGGCTTGTCAACATGCAGTTTGGCAAATTCCGGTCTGGCTTTTTTATGAATTGTTTTCAACAGTGGTGTCCTCCTTGTCGTCTCCCATGAAGTCCACTTTGGCTCAAACGACGACGGATGGTGGCGATCTGACACTGATGTACCTTGACCTAGGAGTTCACCTTGAATGTGGTTTAGAGGTAGTTCTAGGCTCTTTTGTTACCATTTGTATTATCTGTCTCCTCCTGCGGCCACGTCCAGGGAGGTTGGCTACAGTCCTGGGATCTTAAATTTCTGAATAATATGTGCAACTGTAGTCACAGGAACATCAAGCTGCTTGGAGATGGTCTTATAGCCTTTACCTTTAACAAGCTTGTCTTGTAGCGGTTTGATTAAACCCCCACAACACACAGACAGAACACAGAGACAGTCAGCTCGCACTCCTGGGTTTTTCCGCTGCATGCTGCGTTTACAGCCGTGGAAGTTAAAGTGTTCATGCATCTTGTCCTTACTGTGCTTCTTCTGAGCATCTTACATATGTAGATGTGCTTTGGTGTAAATCTCCCACAAACAGACTGGTCAAACACAGCGCTCGGCTAGAGCAAATAACAGAACAGTGAAATGTGTATTAATGTCTACAGGCAGCCCCGTTTCGTCTGGCTCACTTCTGTAATGCTAATGTTGCCTTTCATGCAAATGTCTCGTGCCTGTCCTGTTATCTCTTTGATCAGACCAACTGCTGTGAATGCTTTGATGTATTGTTGTAGTTGGGTGTATATATACTGCATTGTAACCATGCTCTCATTCTCTCTCAATCTGACTTCAACCTCTGCTGCAGGACAGACTTTGTGTCCCTCCCTCTCTGAGAGCCGTGGGCTCGCTCTCGGTGCTCATGCACGGTGCCGGGTGCGGAGCTTGTGACGGCGGTATGATAATAAAACTCTACTTAAAACCTCCAACGACGCTGCATTATTTCATGCCGCCGCAGTCTATAATTTTCTTTCTAATCTCCTGAGACAACTCTCTCCTTTGCTTCCTCTGGTCCATGTTTAGTGTGGTACACACCATGTCAACAAACAGCACAGTGACTACTTGTCACCCTTTAAATAGGCCGACTGACTGACTACAAGTTTGTAGACACCTGTGATGTTAATTAGAGGACACATCTTGGTTGAACATGTCCCTATGGTCACATTATTTTCAGTCTTTTCTAGGGGTACCATCATTTTTGTTCAGGCCTGTTTCATGATGTTTGTTTTTAAAATAATTCTGTTGAACCACAATTCAAAAGCATTGTCTGATTTTCAATGGTTAATTTTCATAGAATTTTTATTTATTACCACTTTTGTCAGATTCAAGTTATTTCTGTGACCATTGTGGGTTTTTCTTTCATTAACAGAGGGGTACCAACAATTTTGTCCATGTCTGTACACACACACACACACACACACACACACACACATATATATATATATATATATATATATTAACGATCTTTCAATGTGTGTTGGTTGAGAACGTGTTCACTTTTATTGTTATGTGTTCCACGGTCATTCATGTGCCTTTAGGTCATAGCAAATGTTGTACGTGAAGACGAACTGTACGTAGTTTTGTTGTGAGACAGTTGCGGTGGCTACAAGCGAGCAAGCTGGGTTAGACAGCTGTTGTGGGTGATGGCTAAGATCAGTGACCTTTTTAGGGGTTAGGTATTGTTCTGCTCCTTTGAGTAATAAAATAAAGCCATTCTGAAAAAGAGCCAATCGTCTGGTGCTTAAGAGAATCCAGAGATGTTACACTGGTGTCAGAAATGATTGAGCCGACATCAAAGCTAATAGCTAGCCATGCTAACGCGAGCGAAGGAGCTCTAAGCTCAACCAGGTATGTCTGACACTGAGGTTAAGATGGACCAACCAGAAACGATTGTACTCCTGTGGATGCCTGCAACCCCCAGAGAGACAGCTTGGTTACTTGCTGTGGAAGCCGGGTTTCCCCCGGGTCATCCCACCATGACAGCGGGGCCTCCCGCCATCTGAGGAGCGGGAAGGAGCCGGTACATCCCAACGCAACGTCACGTGATGTAAACAAAGATGACGGCGCCCAGGTATCTGTAACACCAGATGCAATTAAAACCCCGAAGTTTAATGGCATGACAGCCTGGGAGGTTTTCAGAGCCCAATTTGAACTGTTGGCTGAAGCTGCTGGCTGGTCTCATGAACTCAAAGCGTTGCAACTAGCTTTGTGCCTGACTGATGATGCAGCTGCATGCCTGTTATTGCTGAGCCCTAAAGAGAGAAAGGACTATGTCACGTTGGTTGGGGCTCTTCACAGGCGTTTTGGAAAATACAGTCAGCCTGTTCTGCTGCGCTCTGAATTCAACAATAGATGCAGACACCCTGGTGAGCCCCTCCGCATCCTGACTAATGAGATTGAACGCTTGTGCAGACGCACCTATGCTGATATGCCACTGGCAGTGCAGAAAGGGCTTGCCTGAGACCAGTTCTTACAGGCACTCAGTCCCAGAGAGCTGCGTGTCCATGTACAGCTAGCCCACCCTGCCTCGCTGAGTGAAGCCCTAGAGTTAGCACTGGAGAGAGAGTTGTTAAGTGGGGATGAGCTGCTGGAGGACGCACCTGCAGTGAGAGCAGTGATGACGGACATTCAGCACCGGGGTGATGAGGGGTGCAGGACACTGCTCGAGCGTCTGTTGCACAACCTGCTGCCCAAGTTGTTCACCGCCGCCGTGCTCAGAAATGTTGGGGGTGTGGACAATCAGGACACCTTCTCATGCAATGCCCCAGGCTCTCTTCTGTGCAAGGAAACTTCAGGGGGCCTGTGTAGGTGGGGAGATGCGGGCCCATGACATGATCACCAATACCCCATTGCCACGACAGCCAGGGACAGTAATTGCTGTGGGCTGGACTCATGTTAGAGACTTTTGCCACATTCCTGTGACTGTGTCAGGTGTCACATGCGTAGCCCTGCTGGACACTGGGTCTAATGCTACGTTGGTGTGGCCTGACATTGTTCCCGCAGAGGCTGCTGTTGAATCTACCTCTGTGTAGCTGAGAACAGTGGCTGGCGAACTGGCCTCCATTAGAGGATGAGGGGAGTTCCTGTTTGGGGTGGGAGACCTTTTGGTGCCCTTTGCTGCATAGGTGGCTGAGGTGCAAGACACCTGCTTCCTCGGGCTGGACTTCTTACGAACTATTAGTGGCGTACTCGACATGGGTAAGGGCTGCATCATCCTTCCTCAGGAGAGGTGTGTGCCACTTACATCACTTCCTGTCTGCATGCCCCCCCCCCACTGCTGTTACAATCACGGAGAGCAGTATGTACAGTACCCGGCAGCCACTGTGAATCTGAGCCAAGCACCGCCCCCTGCCCCTGCACCAGCACAGGTACCCTGCCATCAGTCGCCTTCCCCTTCCAGCCCCCATGTTGAGCATTTGAGACACTCTACAATGGGAGAGGAGGAACGGACTGCTGCAGTGAGAGACATTTGGGCAAAGAACTGTGACGGACTGAGCGAGCAGTAGCAGGAGAGCTTGTTACAGGTACTGCTGGAGTTCAGAGACATTTTTGCCAGTAATGAGAGTGAGATGGGCCTAACTCATCTAGTGGAGCATGTAATAGACACTGGTGATGCCCGCCCAATTAAAGCGTGTCCACGGCGCTTTCCCCTGCCCTGCCAGGAGGCTGCAGACAGGGAGTTAGATGAGATGCTGAAGGCAGGCATCAATGAGCCGTCTGAAAATCCATGGGCCTAGGCGGTGGTTATGGTGCCCAAGAAGAATAGCACCAGGATGTGCTTCTGTGTTGATTATAGGCCACTGAACAATGTCACAAAAAAAGACTCTTACCCACTCCCCAGAATCGATAAGTCCCTGGATTTAGTATTGGGCTCCTCCTGGTTCTCTACCCTTGACCTCTGGACTGGGTACTGGCAGGTCCCACTGTCTCCAGAGTCCAAGCCCAAAGCTGCTTTTTGTACTAACAGGGGACTGTGGCAGTTCAGGGTCCTGAGCTTTGGTCTTTGCAATGCTCCCGCCACCATTGAATGGCTTATAGACAGAGTGCTAGCAGGTATTCCCCATCAGCAGTGCTTGGTGTACTTTGATAACCTCCTTGTCCACGGTAGCTCCTTTGAGGTAGCTTTGTCTTCCCTGCGAAGGGTGTTGGGGAAAATAGTGGATGCAGACTTGAAGCTGCACCCAGACAAGTGTCACTTTATGAGAAGAGAAGTGGATTTCCTGGGCCATAAGCTGGGAGGTGAGGGCATCGGCACGCTAGAGGACAAAATTTGCACCATTAAAAACTGGCCCACCCCCACCGACCAGGCACAGCTCAAAAGCTTCTTAGGGGCTGGTGTCATACTACAGGAGGTTTGTGAAGGGCTTCTCCTCGATAGCTGTATCGCTCTTCTGCCTTCTGCAAAAGGACCGTGTATTCAGCTGGATGTGGGAATGCCAGCATGCATTTGACACTTTCCGTACAGCGCTGACGGGGTCTCTCATCCTTGCCCCCCTGACCCTTCCCTGCTCTTTGTCCTCAACATGGATGCCAGTGACATCAGACTAGAAGCAGTGCTGTCACAGCCAGGGCCTGATGGTGAAAAGGTGGTGGCGTATTTTAGCCGAGTGCTTAACAAGAGTGAACATCATTACTGCATCACAAGATGAGAGCTTCCAGCTGTGGTGATGGCGGTAAGACACTAAGTACTACCTGTGTGGCACACCCTTCACCATCAGAACTGACCATGCTGCCCTCCAGTGGCTGATGTCTTTTAGAGAGCCAGAGGGTCAGGTGGCTCACTGGCTGGAGGAGCTCCAGTCATTCAACTTCACCATTGTGCACAGAACAGGCACATGCCACTCAAATGCTGCACAGTGGGGCTGCACGGTGGCGCAGTGGTTAGCACTGCGCAGCACAGTTTACCCTTGGCCCGGGGGATCGTGGGATTGGGGGTTCGATCCCAGCCCCCGACCAACAGTGATCTGTGTGGAGTTTGCATGTTCTCCCCGTGTATGCGTGGGTTACCCCGGGATTTCTCCGTATTCCTCCCACAGCCAGAAACATGCAGGTTAGGTTAATTGGAGACTCTGAAGTGGCCCTAGGTGTGAATGTGTATGTGAATGGTTAAGGGATAGCGCCGTATCGTGGCTGCTTCATCCATCCAGGTGGTGGATGACCCTCAATTTCCCCTCTGGGGATCAATAAAGTATACTAAATCTAAAAAAAAAATAAAATGCTGATGCGCTGTCTCGTCGCCCATGTGCTGCAGTCGGCTGCCACTACTGTGAGAAGAGAAGATGAAAGAAAGAGAACTCACCTCAGAACAGCACAGTACAGATCTCCTGTGGGATGTCATGGGTGGTGGATGCAGCTGAGTGGAGGGCACAGCAGGAGCAGGATGGTGAGCTACAACCGGTGCTGCAATGGCTGGGACAAGGGCAGAAACCGCCTTGGGAAGAAGTCACTGGATTCTCTGTTGGCACCAAAGGGCTGTGGGCCAAGTTCGACATGCTGCGCCTGAGCGATAGTGTGCTGTAGCGGGCGTGGAAGGAGCCTGCTACAGGGGAGGAGAGGTGGCAAGTTGTGGTACCCAATCACTGAGGACAGCAATGCTGGAAGCCTGCCATGAGGGGACGGGGTCAGGCCACTTCGGTACTTGACACACCCTTCGTCGTCTCCACCAGGGTTTCTACTGGGGTCAGCAGAGAAGGGATGTAGATGACTTCTGCTGCAGCTGCAACACCTGCACGGTCCACAAGGAACCACTAGGCCAGTCACATGCCCAGCTTCAGCAGCAACCTTCAGGAGCACCGATGGAGAGGGTGGCTGTTGACATTATGGGCCCTTTTCCACAAACAGAAAAAGGCAACTGTTATGTCCTGGTAGCTATGGACTATTTTACTAAGTGGCCAGAGGGCTATACCATTCCAGATCAAGAAGCAGAGATGGTAGCAGACGCCTTGGTAGAGGGCATGTTTAGCAGGTTTGGCACAGCAGAGACCATACACAGTGACCAGGGCCATAACTTTGAATCAAAAGTGTTCACTGCTATGTGTGATGGTGTATCAATCCGCCATTCAAGACTCCACCATGTGCACGCCTGCTCTGCTGATGTAAGGAAGGGAGCTGTGGACCCCTGCTGAGCTGGCCTTCGGTAAACCACCGGACACACCAGCTGCACCACCTGGAGCAGAGTATGCAAAGAAGTTGCAGGAGCGCATGGAAACGGCCCACACTTTTGCTCGAGAGCAGTTGGAGAAAGCGGGCCTGAGGCAAAAGAGAAACTATGACATCAGGACAAAAGGGAGACACTTCCAAACTGGACAGCTGGTCTGGGTATTCAGTCCGAGGAGAAAGAAAGGACGGTGCCCCAAGTGGGACAGTAAGGGTGGGGCCCTGCAGAGTGCTGGAGAGAGTGGGGTAGGTGGTTTACAGAGTACAGTTACCACCTCGGGGTAGAAAAGTGGTTCTACACAGGGACAGACTGGCACATATTGATGGCGTGCCCTCCCATCTTTCCAGAGGGGCAGTACGCTCCCTGGTTTTGTTCAAGACATTATGGGACACTACAACTTCTTCCACCCCTGCTTGAGTGCAGAGCCCCCCAGCCCCCCCAACACAAGCAAATTGCCCCTCCACTCTTACTACTCCCATGCTTTACCACTGAGACTCCCCCCTCTCCTGACCCTGTTCCCCAGATTGCAGGAAATCCCTGTGCTTGCTGGGGGTCCCAGGTGATCACAGAGACAGCGCAAACTACCACCCCATTTCAGAAACTTTGTTGTTCCCTCTGGGATGAGGAACTTAGTGTTGGGGGAGCAGTGTAATGATCTTTGAATGTGTGTTGGTTAGGAATGTGTTCACTTTTATTGTTATGTGTTCCACTGTTATTCATGTGCCTTTAGAACGTAGCGAATGTTGTACGTGAAGACGGACTGTAATGTAGTTTAGTTGTGAGACAGTTGCGGTGCTACAAGTAAGCGAGCTGGGTTAGAGAGAGCGGTGGCTATGGTAAACGGCCAAGATCAGTGACCCCATTTAGGGCTTAGGTGCTGTTGCGCTCCTGTGAGTAATAAAATAAAGCCATTCTGAAGAAGAGCTAATCATCTGGTGCTTGAAAGAATTCACAGACACTACAATATACAGTGGGGAAAAAAAGTATTTAGTCAGCCACCAATTGTGCAAGTTCTCTCACTTAAAAGATGAGAGAGGTCTCCAATTTTCATCATAGATATACCTCAACTATGAGAGACAAAATGAGAAAAAAAAATCCAGAAAATCACATTGAAGGATTTTTAATGAATTAATTGGTAAATTCCTCGTAAAATAAGTATTTGGTCAATAACAAAAGTTCATCTCAGTACTTTGTTATATACCCTTTGTTGCAATGACAGAGGTCAAACTTTTCTGTAAGTCTTCACAAGGGTTTTCACACACTGTTGCTGGTATTTTGGCCCATTCCTCCATGCAGATCTCCTCTAGAGCAGTGATGTTTTGGGGCTGTCCGCTGGGCACACGGACTTTCAACTCCCTCCAAAGATTTTCTATGGGGTTGAGATCTGGAGACTAGCTAGGCCACTCCAGGACCTTGAAATGCTTCTTACAAAGCCACTCCTTCGTTGCCCCGGGCAGTGTGTTTGGGATCATTGTCATGCTGAAAGACCCAGCCACGTTTCATCTTCAATGCCCTTGCTGATGGAAGGAGGTTTTCACTCAAAATCTCACGATACATGGCCCCATCATTCTTTCCTTTACACGGATCAGTCGTCCTGGTCCCTTTGCAGAAAAACAGCCCCAAAGTATAATGTTTTCCACCCCATCCTTCACAGTAGGTATGGTGTTCTTTCTCCTCCAAACACGACAAGTTGAGTTTTTACCAAAAAGTTCTATTTTGGTTTCATCTGACCATATGACATTCTCCCAATCCTCTTCTGGATCATCCAAATGCTCTCTAGCAAACTTCAGACGGCCTGGACATGTACTGGCTTAAGCAGGGGGACACGTCTGGCACTGCAGGATTTGAGTCCCTGACGGCGTAGTGTGTTACTGATGGTTAGCCTTTGTTACTTTGGTCCCAGCTCTCTGCAGGTCATTCACTAGGTCCCCCCCGTGTGGTTCTGGGATTTTTGCTCACCGTTCTCGTGATCATTTTGACCCCACTGGGTGAGAATCTTGCGTGGAGCCCCAGATCGAGGGAGATTATCAGTGGTCTTGTATATACGTCTTCCATTTTCTAATAATTGCTCCCACAGATGATTTCTTCACACCCAAGCTGCTTACCTATTGCAGATTCAGTCTTCCCAGCCTGGTGCAGGTCTACATTTTGTTTCAGGTGTCCTTTGACAGCTCTTTGGTCTTGGCCATAGGGGAGTTTGGAGTCTGACTGTTTGAGGTTGTGGACAGGTGTCTTTTATACTGATAATGAGTTCAAACAGGTGCCATTAATACAGGTAACGAGTGGAGGACAGAGGAGCCTCTTAAAGAAGAAGTTACAGGTCTGTGAGAGCCAGAAATCTTGCTTGTTTGTAGGTGACCAAATATTTATTTTACCAAGGAATTTACCAATTAATTCATTAAAAATTCTTCAATGTGATTTTCTGGATTTTTTTTTTCTCATTTGGTCTCTCATAGTTGAGGTATACCTATGATGAAAATTGGAGACCTCTCTCATCTTTTAAGTGGGAGAACTTGCACAATTGGTGGCTGACTAAATACTTTTTTGCCCCACTGTATATACAGTGGTGTGAAAAAGTGTTTGCCCCCTTCCTGATTTCTCATTTATTTGTATGTTTGTCACACTTAAATGTTTCAGATCATCAAACAAATTTAAATATTAGACAAAGATAACTTGATTGAGAACAGGTGTGGCAGTAATCAGGCCTGGGTGTGGCTAGAGAAACTGAAGTCAGCTTTCCAAAGATGTGATAAACCACAATTAATTTATGTTTTAACAGGGAAGGGGCAATCACTTTTTCACACAGGGCCATGTAGGTTTGGATTTTTTTTACCATTAATAATGAACACCTTCATTTAAAAACTGCATTTTATATTTACTTGTGTCATCTTTGTCTAATATTTAAATTTGTTTGATGATCTGAAACATGTAAGTGTGACAAACACAAAAAAATGAGAAATCAGGAAGGGGGCAAACACTTTTTTACTTTTTTTTTACTGAAAAACCTAAGGGTCAAAATATTTACTATATGCTCTCTCAGCTAAGTCCTGCACTAATATCTAGGACTGTTCTTCAAAATAAAATGGCCATATTATTTTTGTCAGCAGACATAATGCCCTAATGGTTGTAAAAATAACTACATGCAATGACACGGAAGAGGGTGAGATGTGTAATCTGTTGAAAATAGTCCCTCACCTTTCCTTACTGATAATTTTTTCAGGATAATGCTGTCTATTACTATCATTTTAAACACCTATGAATTATAAAAATACTATTAGCAAAAGGAAGTAGATGGATGACCATGAGGTGGACAGTAAATGCTGGAGTGAAGAAAAGGGAAAAGCAGGATTTGAACCCAAATCGCCTTTTTCCTCAATAATCAGATTTACCATAAGCAATTTCAAAAAGGGGAAACAGCACCAGTGTTGGTGATTTGTCTATTTGAGGTAGTACTTTTGGTCACATTCTAAGTGAGGACTTTGCACTCAATTTGGACTTGTTGGAGATCCAGTGAGCAAGATTGTAGTTTCTTTAAAACTTGCCTGTGCCTGCATCCTACATGTATAGTATTAGTTATACTACTGAACCACCTACTTATGAACTCAAACAATGCTATTAAAGTTATGTGGGTATGAGCATTCATGTTGATCAGAGGGGGTGAAAACAGCAAATGAAATACAAAATGAAATAAACAAAAAAGATCTTTCAGAGGAAGACAAAATGAGTGCCAAATCAGAAGTCGGTTAAACCCACAAAAACTGTTTTTCTGGCTTGGCTATGGGTCCGCTGCCATTATTTACAACTATCAAGCAAAAACCGCACAATGAAATGAGGCCTCAGAAACTGATGGTGGGCCTCCCCACTCAACAGTTGTGACATCACAAGCCCAGATTAGACTGGACCATATGGCTCGCTGCCTCCTGTCACCTCTAATCCTCTGCCGCCATCCAGGCATCTCTGCGCCCAACCCAGCTCTCTGTCTGATTATCTATTCGTCCATTCAAGGAGAGGCTGGACACAACGTCACATGCACAGGCCTTTCTCTAATGAATGAGATTGTCAGAGGGGACTGCATTATTTATTTATTTGTTTTCTTGCTGTCAGTCACGGGCGCTGTTGCTGCGTCTGTCTCGCTGCCTGTCTATTTGTCATGTTCATGATTCTCACACATTCATGTGGTAGACACAGTATGTCACCCAAATAAATTGTCAATGCTTCCTTTTTACACTTTGGATTAAAAGAATTAAGATTTCAATTGTTCTTATTTTTTGTTAATAAACAATAGGGTTTGGTCTGTTCTTTACCACAAGTATGAATCATGAATTTCAGTTGGATTACTTTAACAGTCAGATTGTTTTATACTCAACCCAAACAGTCTGTGTGTCAACCTCAACTTCATGTCATGTGACGTTTAAACTTGTTAATTCATTTGGGGGATTAGGCTTACAGGCTGAGGGATATTGGAGGGACAGGAGGCTGGTTCACTGGGCTATACATGGGTCTGAGCGGAAGTCAGAGGTTGCTTTTGTCAGCTACTTCGTCTGAGCTCTTCCTGAAATTCCCCTCCAAGTATTGGATGAAAGATTATCCATAACCTAACCAACAATAGAGAATAACATTTGGGGATTTACATTGCAGTGGGTGTTACATGAAATGACTCAAATATTGCGGGAGAATTTTTGAATTTGCTTGTGGAATAAATGTTGTAAGTTTTAAAGATAAATTTTAAAAATTCTTCCACCTAATATGTTAAAGCAGGATGTTTTTTCCAACACTCAATACAATTTGTTGTACCATTTCAAAGATGGTAACACCGCCACAACTGACCATCTTTTGAAATTTCATCCATCCATCCATCCATCTTCTACCGCTTTTCTGGAGGTCCGGGTCGCGGAGGTAGCAGTTCAAGCAGAGAAGCCCAGACTTCCCTCTCCCCAGCCACCTGCTCCAGCTCTTCAGAGGGGATACCAAGGCGTTCCCAGACCAGCTCGGAGACATAGTCTCTCCAGTGAGTCCTGGGTCTGCCCCGGGGTCTCCTCCCAGTGGGACGTGCCTGAAACACCTCAAGTGGGAGGCGTCCAGGAGGCATCCTAATCAGATGCCCATACCACCTCAACTGACTCCTTTCAATGTGGAGGAGCAGCGGTTCTACTCTGAGCCTCTCCCGGATGACTGAGCTCCTCACCCTATCTCTGAGGGTGAGTCCAGCAATCCTACGGAGAAAGCTCATTTCAGCCGCTTGTATCCGCGATCTCGTTCTTTCGGTCATTACCCAAAGCTCGTGACCATAGGTGAGAGTAGGAACGTAGATTGACTGGTAAATCGACAGCTTTGCCTTAGAACTAAGCTCCCTCTTCACCACAACAGACCGGTACAACGTCCGCATCACTGCAGATGCTGCTCCAATCCGTCTGTCGATCTCTCGCTCCATTTTCCCCTCACTCGTGAACAAGACCCCAAGATACTTAAACTCCTCCACTTGGGGCAGGAGCCTGTCCCCAACCCGGAGAGGACAATCCCCCTTTTTCCGGCTGAGGACCATGGACTCGGACTTGGAGGTGCTGATTCTCATCCCAGCCGCTTCACACTCAGCGGCAAACCGTCCCAGCAAGAGCTGTAGGTCATTGCTGGATGAAGCCAACAGGACAACATCATCTGCAAACAACAGAGATGAGATCCTGTGGTCACCAAGCATGACACCCTCCATTCCCTGGCTGCGCCTAGAAATCCTGTCCATAAAAATTATGAACAGGATCGGTGACAAAGGGCAGCCCTGGCGGAGTCCAACTCTCACTGGGAATGACTCCGACCGAGTGTTGGCAATACGAACCAAACTCTCACAACGGTCGTACAGAGACCGAATAGCTCGTAACAACAAGCCCGATACCCCATACTCCCGAAGCACCCCCCACAAAAATCCACGAGGGACGCGGTCAAATGCCTTCTCCAAGTCCACAAAACACATGTAAACTGGTTGGGCAAACTCCCACGAACCCTCAAGAATTCTCGAGAGGGTAAAGAGCTGGTCCGATGTGCCACGGCCAGGACGAAAACCACATTGCTCCTCCTGAATCCGAGGTTCGACCAACGGCCGGACTCTCCTCTCCAGTACCTTGGCATAGACCTTCCCAGGGAGGCTGAGGAGTGTGATCCCTCTAAAGTTGGAGCACACCCTCCGGTCCCCTTTTTTGAAGAGAGGAACCACCACCCCGGTTTGCCATGCCAAAGGCACTGCCCCCGACCTCCACGCAATGTTGCAGAGGCGTGTCAACCATGACAACCCAACAACATCCAGGGCCTTGAGGTACTCAGGGCGAATCTCGTCCACCCCCGGGGCCCGGCCACCAAGGAGATTTTTAACCACCTTGGCGACCTCAGCCCCTGTGATAGGCGAGTCATCCCCCTCGTCCCCAAACCCTGCTTCCTCTGTGGAAGGCGTATCAGTGGGATTGAGGAGATCCTCGAAGTATTCCTTCCACCGCCCGACGATATCCCCAGTTGAAGTCAACAGTGTCCCATCCGCACCATACACAGTGTGGACGGGGAGCTGCTTTCCCCTCCTGAGCCACCGAACAGTTTGCCAGAATCTCTTTGAAGCCGACCGAAAGTCTTGTTCCATGGCCTCACCGAACTCCTCCCATACCCGGGTTTTTGCTTCAGCAACCACCCGAGCTGCACTCCGCTTGGCCTGCCGGTACACCTCAGCTGCTTCGGGAGTCCCACAAGCCAACCAAGCTTGATAGGACTCCTTCTTCAGCTTAATGGCCCCCCTCACCACTGGTGTCCACCACTTGGTTCGGGGGTTGCCACCACGAGATGCACCGACCACCTTGCAGCCACAGCTCTGGGCCGCCGCTTCAACAATAGAGGTGGAGAACATGGCCCATTCAGACTCCATGTCTCCAGACTCCCTCGGAATGTGGTTGAAGTTCTTCCGGAGGTGGGAGTTGAAGACCTCCCGGACAGGGGCCTCAGCCAGACGCTCCCAGCACACCCTCACTATACGTTTGGGTCTACCAGGTCTGAATGGCTTCCTCCCCTGCCATCAGATCCAACTCACCACCAGGTGGTGATCAGTTGACAGCTCTGCACCTCTCTTTACTCGGGTGTCCAAGACATACGGTCGCAGGTCTGATGATACGATAACAAAATCGATCATCGACCTGCGACCTAGGGTGTCCTGGTGCCAGGTGCACATATGGACACCCTTATGCTTGAACATGGTGTTCGTTATGGACAGACTGTGGTTAGCACAGAAGTCCAATAACTGAACACCACTCGGGTTCAGATGGGGCAGGCCGTTCCTCCCAATCACCCCCCTCCAGGTTTCATTGTCGTTGCCCACGTGCGCATTGAAGTCCCCCAGTAGGACAATGGAGTCTCCAGGAGGAGCACCCTCCAGCACCCCAGTCACAGACTCCAAAAAGGGTGGGTACTCTGAAACATCATTTGGTGCATAGGCACAAATGATGGTCAGGACCCGTTTCCCAACCCGAAGGCGCAGGGAAGCAATCCTTTCGTCCACCGGGGAAAACTCCAATATAGAGGCAGCAAGGTGGGGCGATACAAGAATACCCACCCCTGCTCGTCGCCTCTCGCCCGGGGCAACTCCAGAAAAGGTCAAGCTCCAGCCCCTCTCCAGGAGACTGGTTCCGGAACCGGAGCTGTGTGTTGAGGTGAGGCTGACTATATCTAGCCGGTATCGCTCAACCTCGTACACCAGCTCAGGCTCCTTCCCCACCAGAGAGGTGACATTCCACGTACCAAAAGCCAGTTTAGAAAGCTTGGGATCAGTCTGCCAAGGTCTCTGCCTTTGACCGCCACCTAATCCACATAGCACCGGACCCCCATGATCACTCCTGCAGGTGGTGAACCCACTGGAGGGCAGACCCATGTAACTCCTTCGGGCTGAGCCCGAAATTTTGAAATTTCAAAAGCGGTCAAAACTGTATTATGGAGGAGGTTGGGGATTGCATGAGGCACTAAAAAATTACCCTCTCACCCAAGAGGTAGCAATTTGAGTTTAGTTCATGCCTGAAGGTACTTCCCTTCATCAATATGATGTCACGTCCAAGTCTATCAGAATCTCATGCACCAAGTCAGAAAACAATCCTGGCTCCACTGTTAGCCAGCAACACTAGCATTATTACACTAGCAATGCACTAGCAATGCAACATTAGCTGCATGCTAATTTCTAGAAGATGGGCAGAGGTATAAAACAGAAGTGACTGTAAAACAATCATAAAATTTTCACAAATTTTGATGTGCAGCACATGGGTGAAGCCATCTTGAATTCTTAAGCTGGTGGCAACCAGGTTCCCCTGACTTCATGGGTGAAAAACTGACTTCATGGTGCAGAACTTCTTGATGAGCAAGCTCTAAATCTGACTCTTCGAGAGAATGAATACAGCATGAATGCACATTTTAGGCAGTAATGGTCATGGCTATTCTCCTGACAACCTAAAATTCAACAGTGCTCCCACAATATGAATTCCCCTGTATGTCTTGACAGATTTACTGATTTATCTTTTCTATTCTTGACTATCACAGATTGTGTTCCTTTTGTTCCTGTGTGATGTTTTTCATGAATCTAAAGCAGTGGTTCTCAAACTTTTTTTGTTAATCCCCACTTTTGGGAAGTAGGTGATTACCAAGCCCCACCTAACCCCTAAACGGGAGTGAAGGTGCATCTGAAATGTCACTGATTTGTAATTAATTCTAGCAATGCCAGTGCTCCAACCGCCTGGCGCCCCAGGCAGGTCGCTCACGCAGCTGCTGTGAGGAGACTGTGTGCAGCTGCGTGCAAACAGAGAAAACTGTCATGATGTGCAAGATGTGACGCAAAAAAAAACCCATTAAATAAATAAAAGAGGATGCAATAGGCCTGATAATACCTATTTAAAAACATTGATCTAATCTGTCAAAATGATGGACAGCTTTCAGTTTTTCTACTAAAAAAAACTGATCAATGACAGACGCCTCTGCTCGCGCCCCACCTGACATGTCTCTATTCCCCACTGGTGGGACGTGCCCCACACTTTGAGAACCACTGATGTAAAGCAACACTATGTAAGATTTTCACCTTAAAATAATGTTTCCAAAATTATGGTACAACAGCCCCTGACCAGGAGAATGCAACTTCCCTCATAACTTGAGTGGGCCTGCATTAGCTGCTGCAGCTCTGTTCTTTGTAGGAACACTGAAAGGACAACAACTATGGCAACTGTGGCCTGAGTCTCAAAAGTCCATCACAGGGCACGATTGTAGCTAAACACCCTGTGATTGGCTGTTGGGCTTGGGGTCACCATAGTTGTAGTTCTTTCCTACAACAAGAAAGTTACATAGTGCTGCTTTAACTTATGACTGTTAATGTTATCTTCCTTGCCCTGCTTTTTTGCAAATGGTGATTTATTTGTTTTGGATAAACTGGTTAATTTAGAAATATTTCTCTTATGTAACCTGTACACTGGAAAAGCTTTTTTTTTGGGGGGGGGGGGGCTAATTACAGTAAAAAAACAAAGATTCTAAACATCAATTGCTTTTTGGGTTGCGGGGTCTGGATATATCCAGCTTCTTTGGGCGAGAGGCAGGGTACACCCTGGACGGATCGCCGGTCCATCACAGGGTAGATTCTGCAATGAATTCAAATATCTATAAGAACCTGAAATTCTTAAGTTTTCAAATAACACAAAATTTTGTAAAATACTATTGAAATAACTATTATTTGCATATGAAAACAAATGTCTTAGCTAAAGTTTACTTCGGCTAATGCTTCATAGTTTTCAAGTGTAGGCGTTTCACTAAGTTGTTGATAATACAATTACGCTTGAGCAAATTAATGTTTTCAAGTAAAGTCTATTAAAAATTTTGTTCTTTAGGGCAAAGGGTTTTTTTCCTGCATCATTTACTTTTATTTCCACTTTTTCCTGCAGTGTGAGCAACACATAGCATCTTTTCAGTCAGCATGGGCTTTATATCCTTGATAAGCGGTTTTGTCATCCCGTGAAAAGCCACGTCTTTGTGTCCTTTCCTGAAGTGGGACCTGGACATAATGAAAGGACGCGCAGGTGTGTGCGGTGAGTAATGGCTGAATCGAGCACACGAAGCAGTAGTAGGCTGGTGTTTTTTCTTATTTACCATTCAGCTCCGTGGGCGGAGTCACGTTGGAGTCATCGTGGTGGGCGGAGTTTTGCCACCTCACCGGTATCCATATATGGGTCGTGACGTCAGGCGCCGGCGGTCTCATTCACATAAAACCAATCGGCCGGAATCCCCTTGGAGGAAATGTAGGCACAGAGGCGCGCGGGGCTCTTCGCTCGCCCGTGATCCGGTTTAATTCTTCAGGCAATAATAATAAAAAATAACAATAATAATAATAGCAACTGCTGAGCGTCAACATGAAGGTATCCAGTATAGACAGCCGCCGTCTGAGGAAAATCATCAGGAAGGAGTATGGAAGCTGCCTTATTGTGGACTGTCGACCTTATTTCTCATTCACGAACTCTAACATCAAAGGCTCAGTCAACGTGAATCTCAACTCTGTGGTGGTCCGGAGATGCCGGGGGGGACCGGTGCCACTGCAGTTTGTCATACCGGATGAGGGAGCCCTGTTTCGGCTCCGGGAGGGGAGCATTTCGGCCATCGTAGCTGTGGATGACAGGACGTCCCACTGGCAAAAACTGAAAAAGGACAGCGTAGCACAAATAGTAATAAACACCCTCGCGCACCTGGCGAGCGGAGCAAGCATCTGCTTCTTAAAAGGTGAGAGCTTTTTTTTTTTTTTTAAATTTAGCTCTATGAAGTGGTTGTAAAATCAGACCAGTTTATCTTATTTCAAATGGATTTGTAACCGAAGCTTTACTTTGAGGGTTTTTTTTTCTTTTTAATAGGCTAATTATTCCAAATTATGATTCAATTCGCTTTACATGGTGTTTATAAAGAGGACGCAACTTTATCACTGTGAGCAGGGCACTAGACATTTTTAGTTTGTTACATTTCAGGTCTAATCCCGACTAAAAGAAACAATAGTTCTATTTTCTCTTCTAACCCAAATCCTTAACACTTTATCCTATTCTTCTTCTTCTTTTTTTTTTTTTTTCTACTGCCAATATCTCAAGTCTGGTAATTTTTTTTTTTTTTTTTTTTTTTTTTTTACCCATGTCGGGAGCAGCCGACATTTTCTATCTCAGTAATGTCCGGCGTGCGTCAGTGGAGCGGATGAGTCAGTGCGTGAGAAGCGCAGGCAAATTGGGGCTGCAACGACTTTCTTCTATTTAAAAAAAAAAAAAACAAACGCAAAGGAGAGAATTCACCCCCCTGTGGAACACGTCCTTTAGCTGAATAAATCCCCGGGGTTTTGTCTTTAAGCATCCATCTCCGCCCGTCACTCGTGCGTCCCCAGGATGTTGGCCTAAACGGATTAGCGGTCCTCCAGCGCGGGCTCCTCCAATTCATTATGCGTCTATAATCAGGCTATAATGGCTGTAATCTCGCCGCTGTTTCATAAGTGCTGCCATTTCACAAGATTTGTGTTAATAGGTAGACATTGTAGCCTATTATTCTAAGCTTACTCATGTTTTTTTTTTTTTTTCTGGTTTTCTCAGGAGGATACGAAAGCTTCCACTCTCAATACCCTGAACTTTGCACTGAGGTGAAAACCACTGACCAGAGCGGAAGTGAAACCGAGAAAAGAGTCAGCAGTCACATGGAGAAGCTTTCACACCGGAAACCAGATTACGATCAGGTATGGAAACACCTTTTAAAACACGGTTCTTCCCGGCCTCCCTCCCACGCAGCCACCTGCGCACAGACATCTGCTTGCTTTTATTTTTAACCCAATCCATAAAGAAAAAAAAACAAAAAACAAAAACCATACACACATATCAGCGTCAGAAAGTTTATATTTGGCCCATCAAAACATTTTCTCGCCGTACACGTGGTGTTATCTGACCTTCAACTGCTCCCCAGTCTCTTGGGCTGAAAAAGCGAGCGTGACGCCTGGCTGAGATCAGGACGCCGCGTAGAAAAATAAATAAACTGGCTTTTATCTCTGACCTTTCCTCTACCGCCTTCACCGGCTAAACAGCGAGCCAGTGGCAGCTTCAGAGGAGGATGCCATTATGTCTGGGGGTGGGGGGTAAATTCCTACAGCTGCTTATACTGCATGTGCATTCTGTCTGCAGAAATAATGCAGTGCTCTGCTGGCAGGTGCGTGGATGATGCGGTCTTAGATAATGTGTGCATGGGTGGGTACACGCAGATGCATGAAGGCTGGCAGTTTTGTGTTATGTGTCGTTAGTAGGATGTTTGTTCTGGTTACAATGCACTCCACTCACTGTTTTCTACCCCTCCCCCTTCCCCCCCTCAGGGTAAACCTGTGGAGATCCTGCCTTTCCTCTACCTCGGTAGTGCCTACCACGCCTCTAGGCAGGACTATCTCGGCGACCTTCACATCACAGCCTTGCTCAACGTGTCTCGCAGGGACCTGCAGCCGGCCAAGGGCCACTATGATTACAAGTGGATCCCGGTGGAGGACAACCACATGGCTGACATCAGCTCCCACTTCCAGGAGGCCATAGATTTTATAGGTGAGTTGAAGCACATTAAAACTGTGGCTCGGTCATAGTTTGGTATCTTATAAAATAGTTGATTCTTTAATATTCAATATAGGTCACTCACTGAAGCCAACTAGAAGCAGAAATGAACATACTACTGCTAAGATGTCTTTTCCCGGAAAAAGATCAGCTTCTGCCTATATATATTTATAATGCAGCATCATCCCAAGGAGTCCCAAAAATACTCATCTGAGCAAGCAAGCTGCCTATACATAGGTGTGCTTATTTTGGAAACACGCTGTTCTCTCCAAATAGGAACACTTTATTGCTGCCTCTCGCCTGCTGTCATTCACAAATAGAGGACTATAAAGAACCAGGCTGTAATCAGTTTAACTTAATCGCCAGCCTTCAATCCACCTCCAACATATCCAGGCTGCCTGCTTTCATTCACGATTTGCTCACTTCCCCCGTTCCCTTCCGACCTCCCTCCCTTCTTTCCTCCCCCGTCTTAACTCGCGTAAGATGTTCTCGTGTCGTCATTGCCTCCCAGGCCAGATCATACGCTGCTGGGTGCGGCCAGTCCGTGTGACAGCTGGGTGAGCTGTTCATGTTTAGTAATTGCAGGTGGAGTAGGTTTGTAGCTAACACGCCCACACACACCCACGCCCACACACAACCATATATACAGCTGTGTCTGATGGTCTGGTGAGGGATAAATACTGCCTGAGTGATGCACAGCAAGGGAGTACATCTGTTTGTTGCTGGTAGGTGGGAATCACTGACGGACCGGAGATCAGCAGGGCAGCAAATGTAGGAAAAGACAGTGTGTATGAGAGAGGAGAGAGAGGTGCTGGGTAATAACAGCAGAGGATGCACACGATGTGCTGGTGGCTATTTATAGTCAGGCATAACCAAGGACAAAGCTCACCCACAAGCAGCTTGGCTGACCTGCATTGGGTGCCTGGTATTGTGCATTGTTTGCTACATTTAGGGTGCCTTGGGTAAGCCTGTCTCTTACATAAGGCAAAAAATTGTTCCATGGGGAGATTTAGCCTACATTCTGAGAAGGCCTCAAAAATTCATCAACCAATGCCAAGTGATTAAACATGCGGTGTGCACAAATCCAGGCCTCATAAAGTCAATCAACAAATCGGAAACCCATTCTGGCCAGGCAGATGATGTAAATCCGGGGTGGTGGTGGTGGGGAGGAAACAAATATTATTGACCTCCTGGATCAAAACAGCTGCTGAAGCATGTCATGACATCTGCGGCCAGTGGATGGTCATTAAAACACCCACTGCCAGTGCCCCACTCTCAATGCACCCTCCTCTCTAGATGGAAGTTCATGATTCATTCATGCGGTCTTATCGAGGATCACTGCTATTAGAAATCACTCCGTCCGTCTCCAGTGACTCTCAGGAGCAGACACAAGTGGCCCTCGATGTTTCTATTCAGTAGAGAGAGAATGTGTAGGCGTCTGCAGTGGCTTGTGGAAAAAGTGTCAATAGGTAGCTCAGATTAGCACACGAGACAGAAACGCAGACGTGTAGGTGTTTGCCATACTTCTAAGGATTCATGAAACGTGTGGTGAGGGACATTTAGACAGAAAGTCTAGTGTTGTGAGTGGGCATCAGAACGTAAATGTGCAGGAGTGCAGCAGCTGTAAATTGGAACGCAGTTCTGTACCACGGTGAATAATGCAGCAGCACCCCCATGGCAGTGCAGGAAGACTTGAGCACAGCTGCAGCCTGTGACGAAGACGAGCCTCTTGAGGGTCTTTATGTGCAACACAGAAACAAAACTATTTTTGTACTAAGCAAAAATAGGGGTGGTTGCCCATAAAATCCTACTGTTGCTGCTGATTCTGTTGTGTGAGTTGTGAGAGAGAGAGAGAGGCCAAAAAAAAAAAAAGTTTAATTAATGTGACCATAATTACAGCAAAATTACTTTTCATTTCTTATCACAGTGTAGCACACTTGGATTAATTTTATTTCAACTCATAACAACAAATAAACCTAATTTTTTTTTGTATTAAATATTGTTTCAGTGCTGTGCAAAGCATTATCCTTATAACCAAAGAAAGGAAAATGATTCCCCTTTACTCTATCAAATCATTTTCCCTAATTCGCCACTTTCTTCTTCTTTCAGATCATGTGAAGCAATCAGGAGGGAAGGTCTTGGTGCACTGCGAAGCTGGCATTTCACGCTCCCCGACCATCTGCATGGCTTACATCATGAGGACCCAGCAGCTACGGCTTGACGCAGCCTTTGACATCATCAAACAGCGCCGTGCAGTCATCTCACCAAACTTCAGTTTTATGGGCCAGCTGCTGCAGTTCGAGTCTGAGGTCCTGTCCAATGCTCCAGCTCACGCTGCGACACCTGAACCGGCCACACCCTGTGCCCCAGAATCCGCCTCCTTTTTTGCCAATGACTTTTCCACCTCATTTAGCACCAAAAACTTTGAGCCATCTGTGTTCACCCTCCCTACCTCTTGCCTGCAGTCTCCGATCCACCACCAGTTCAAACTGAGCCCAATAACTGCACTGCCTTAAAATAAACTGTGACTGCTTGTAGTCTTACTTGAAAGTATATTTAAAAAAAAACAACAACAATGCTCTGTGTGCCTCGTGTTGAAACCAGCAGAGCAGGCAGACTGGAGATCAGCAATATGAGGAGTGGAGACACATGAATACACTCAGTAGGACTTGATGCCTATTAAAACTATAGTCCACAGACAAAGATGCTGTTCTCCTGTCTTCTGAACTGCAGTGATGAAACAACACAGCACAGTGATAAACTGCAATATACATGCCTTAGGTTGATATTGTGATTCATTTGCCTCTTCACAAATGTAGTTAGGCAATTTAACCTAATTTATTTGAAAATGACATTTTTTTCAATAATTTGGATCATGTGTTTAATAAATGTTTTCACCACAAAATCATACAGCTTTGTTGTTGCTTTGCGTGTGTGTGTATGTTGTGGGTGTGCATATTCTTATGTATCCTAGCATATATTTCAAACATTTCTTATAGGTTAACTATACAAACCCCAATTCCAATTAAGTTGGAATGTTACGTAAAACATATATAAAAACAGAATACAGTGATTCGAAAATCCTTTTCAACCTACAGTATATTTAATCGAATACTGAATATGTTGGGTTTTTTTTCGCAAATATTCACTCATTTTTAATTTGATGCCTGTAACATTCAAAAAAAGCTGGGACAGAGACATGTTTACCACTGCGTTACATCACCTTTCCTTTAAACAACACTCAATAAGCGTTCAGGAACTGAGGGTACCTGATAACTGTTGAAGCTTTGTATAAGATAAGATAAGATAAGCCTTTATTAGTCCCACAACGGGGAAATTCCAGGATTGCAACAGCACAGGGATAGCAACACTCAGAGCAACAATCAGAAGGCAAGAAAAAAAAAAACAAAAAAACAAGCAAGCAAGAGCAGCTAATATACATATGTACGTATTACTATAAAATATATATATATACACACACACACAGACACACAGTGCAGAGCATTGTAGCTGGATGGAATAAATATATGAATATATGAACACACAGTGCAGAGCATTGTAGCTAGATGGAATAAATATGTAAATATATAAACACCCACAGTACGGAGCATTGCAGCTAGGTGGAATAAATATGCAAGTATATAAACACACACAGTGCGGAGCAATGTAGCTAGATGGAATAATATGTAGATATATAAATATATAAACACACCCAGTGCTGAGCATTGTAGCTAGATGGATTAAATATGTAAATATATAAACACACACAGTGCAGAGCATTGTTGCTAGATGGAATGAAACAGCATAACCGTCTACTTAGTTATCCTACATGGTATGATTATGTGCCCATACATATTCTCACCCTCCATAGCGACCGGTAAGTTCCTAGTTGTATGCCGGAGGGGACCATTGTGTAAGTCTATTGCATCTTTTGCATTCAAAAAACTATTAGTTTGTTACGTCTTTTTGCTATCTCTGCGAGCAGCCCTGCTTAGGTTGTACAGTCTGACAGCCGTTGGTAGGAAGGACCTACGAAACCTCTCGGTTGTGCACCTGGGATGATGTAGTCTGCTGCTAAATGAGCTATAGGTGGGATTCTTTCCCATTCTTGCTTAATGTACGACTTCAGTTGCTCAATAGTCCAGAATCTCCATTGTCATATTTTGTGCTTCATAATGTGCCATATATTTTCAGTGGGAGAGAGGTCTGGAATGCAGGCAGGCCAGTCTAGTACCCACACTCTTACTACAAAGCCACACTGTTGTAACGTGTAGAATGTGGCTTGTCATTGTCTTGCTGAAATAAGCAGGGATGTCCCTGAAAAGACCTTGCTTGTTGGATGGCGTTATGTTGCTCCAAAACCTGTATGTACCATTCAGCATTAATGGTGTCTTCACAGATATGCAAGTTACTCATGCCATGGGCACTAACACACTCCTATACCATCACAGATGCTGGCTTTTTATTAATCTTTTGAAAGGGCTGTTGATTGTTTCTATGGGACTGGTGCCTGTTGTTTATACTGCAAAATGGAAGTGGCAGGCACCTGGATGTGTAGACAGCTCTATAGTCAGGACCTCTCACTGCAGAACCCCATATATATGCAAATCAGAGCTCCCCAAGCGGGTGTGAATTTTCACACTTGAGGAGTAAGGGCATGAAAGGCATCCTTTCTCCTTCTTTTTATACTCTTTGATTAAATAAATTTAGCTATTTTAATTTAAAAATTGCAATCATTTGTGATTGTGTTTTTGTAGTGAAACATTTTGATTCACTTGTATATAAAACTTGTAAAAATATCTTGACCTACTCTTTTAATATCTACATTACTTTATAAATTTATAATTTTTAAGGTTTAAAGTGACATGCTGCCAAAAATCAAGATTTTTTCTGTAACATGAATTTTATGACTTACAAGACAGATCAAGTGCTTACTTACTTACTTACTGCTCCTGCGGGGTGAGGGCTGGGTGGCCATCACCATGCGTAGAGCCAATCAGGTTAACCAGTGTGTGCCAACATTGCCGGTTTTGGGCCAGCTCCTCTGCGTCCTCAACAGCGATCCGAGCTGTCGGAGGTCTCTCTCCACCACATCGAACCATCTGGCGCGTGGCTTGCCCTGAGGTCTTTTCCACCGTGAGGCCCTGGGGTCGAACATGAGGATGGCTTTTGTTGGGTGTTCTAGTGAGAGGTGGAGGACATGGCCAAACCAGTGGATACACTGCTGTGTAATAAGGTGGGATGCTGCAGGCTCATGTGTGTGGACTCGGAGTGCATCATTACAAGTGTGCTGAGGCTACCTGATGTTCTCGATGGTTTTGAGGGCCTGAAGAGTGAAAAAACTCAAATTTGTCATGTCTGGTTTTTCTTGCTATGAAATTTTGATTAGGCTCCGCCTCCTGAAAAAAGGCAGTTTAGACAGAGCGTTTTTGGTGGTGTAACTATAGCAGGTCCATAGCATTGAACCAATTAGGAATCTCTGGCCTAACTGAAGTGAGCTTCTGGGGCCAGTTGGGATTTTTGGACAGCTGCTTTGAAAACTTGACCCAAATTAAGATGGGTTTTACCATCCACCCCATTATTCTCTCTCCCACCTGGAAGATAAAGACTACTACATTAGGATGCTCTTTGTTGACTACAGCTTCACCTTCAACACGGTCATCCCCCACAAACTCACCAACAAACTGTCTTCACTTGGCCTGCACCCCACCTTCTGCGACTGGCTACTGGACTTTCTAACTGGCAGGCCCCAGTCTGTCAGGATGGGTAACAGGACCTCAGCCAGCATCATCATGAACACAGGTGTCCCACAGGGTTGTGTTCTCAGCCCCATCCTCTACAGCCTCTTCACCCATGACTGTGTTGCCTCCCACAAGGACAATATCATCCTAAAGTTTGCGAATGACAGAGCAGTGATAGGACGCATCACTGGTGATGACGAAGCATCCTACAGAAGGGAGGTGGCCACCCTGGTGTCATGGTGTGAAGACAACAACCTCACCCTCAACACGGACAAGACAAAGGAGATGATAGTGGACATGAGGAAAGGGAGGCGGAAACCCCAGTGGCCGCTGTTCATCCGGAAGCTTGTTGTGGAGAGGGTGAGCAGCTTTAAATACCTGGGCATCCACATCAGCGAGGACCTTAAGTGGACACAAAACACCACAGAGCTGATTAAGAGAGCTCAACAGCAACTGTACTTTCTGAGGAGGCTGAAGAAGTTTGGCATGTCCTCCAGGATCCTCAACAATTTCTACAGCTGCATCATCGAGAGCATCCTGACCAACTGCATCACTGCATGGTACGGCACCACCACTGCCCTGGACCGTAAACACCTGCAGAGAGTGGTGAAGACAGCGGGGAAGATCATCAGGATTCCACTCCCCTCTCTGCAGAGCATCTACCACTGCAGAGACCAAACCAGAGCTGACGCCATCCTCCAGAACCCCATCCACCCCAGCATAGACTGTTCACACTTCAGAAGTGTGACATGCAGGACAACCAGACTGAAATCTCCTTCTTTCCCACTGCCATCAGACTCCTGAACAAATAACAACTCCCAAACTCTGCAACACAGCTTTGTATATAGGAACTCACACACCGGCTGCTAAATTTGCACACTGCTCACCTGTACAGTAGATATAGTCTTACCCGTCTGATGCCCATATCATCTCTGCTGCTAATTATCATCTCTGCTGCTATTTATCATGCACAGTCTACTAGTACTATCATTAAAGAGAAATTAGCACCAGGTGCTAATTTGTAATTTGTAATTATACACTACTCATTTGCACACTGTACATAGGTTTATGCCATCTCAGGTTCTGACATCAATATACCACTATCATTTTAGTCATCCAGTGAATTTTCAGTTTCATTCCTCATCTGACTGCTTTAACTGTCCAAACTGCCTAATGTGTGTTATTAGTACTCATTAGTTTTAGTATTCAGTATCAAGGTGTGCTTAAGGAGTCCTAATTGCCTAACTGTGTGTTGGTGTGTGCGTTATTAGCATCCATTAATATTAGGATTGAGTTACTGTGTTAGTGTGTCATGACCTTATTAGAATTGTTGTTTCTGTACCCTTTACCTTGGCATTTGTTTGGCGAGCAAAGTAACTAACTAACTAACTAACCTGCATGTGGGGAGACTTGAATAACGAAACCGAATTGTCTTTCATTTCAGTTTATTCAAGAAATCATTCCACTGTCTGCTCTTATTCTTGAGCAGCGAACAAAGAGGGTGAACACACCAAAGTTCTCTCATTTAAACCTTCTCACATCAAACCATTTCCCTCGCGGGGGAAATCACACATCTATATCAAAGTCTCTTTATTCACATTCATTAGCCTTTTATTTACATAACTCCCCCTTCTCTCTTCCCGAGCCTCAGTGGTCAGGAAGTCTTCTGTCCCCTGTCCTCCGCAGGGGGTCCAGGCTCTGTGGCTCCGCACCGCAGGGGGCTGGCTCTCCTTCATCGTGGTTAAATCACATATGCAGTGTCCAACATATACATGTCTCACAACACAGCCATATAACCCCCCCCCAAACGATGAAGAACAGACTAATTCCCAAAATTTAATAGCACCTTACTCACTACTGAATAATCAACACCAACATTCAGTCTGTGCGCCGCTTGGGCTTCAGCCGTCTGCCGAATCTGCTGTGCGTTGGCCCCGTCTTGCCTGCGGTGCTGTTCTGCTTCGGGTCTGTTGACTGAGGAAGAGAGTGGTTAATTGCCCTCTGCGGGGGCCTGCCTCGTCGAGGCGCCACCGCGACCGGTACAGACACGTCCTTCATGACAAAAGCAGGTTTTAGTCTGTCAATACTGACTGTCTCTTTTCTGTCCCCAAAATCTAGCACAAATTGCTTATCACCTGCCTCCAGCACTCGAAATGGCCCTTCGTAAGGTGGTTTGAGCGTTGCTTTAAGGGCTTCGCGCCTGACAAAAACGAAATCGGCATTTTTCAAAGCCTTGGGGACGAAAACTCGTGGAAAAGCGTGATGAACCGGACCCGGGAGCGTGTCTGCCCCCGTGCCAACTAACGGTCCCAGAGCAGAGAGAGGTGGGGGCTCTGGGTGCTCTGGTAAAAACTCGCCCGGCAGCCTCAGAGTTTGTGCGAATACCAGCTCCGCTGGGGAGGCGTCTAAGTCCTCTTTAGGCGCAGAACGCAACCCTAATAAAACCCATGGGAGTTTATTTACCCAATCTGCATCCGTGAGCGACGCTCTGAGTGCTGCCTTCAAAGACCTATGAAAACGCTCGCATAAACCATTAGCCTGAGGGTGGTAAGCCGTAGTGCGGTGAATTTTGGCTCCTAAGCCGTTGGCCATCGCTGACCACAGCTCAGAGATGAATTGCGGTCCTCTATCGGACGTAATGTCCGACGGAACCCCGAAGCGCGCCACCCAAGCCGTTAAAAAAACGCGAGCCACCTCCGCGGCCGTGGTCGTCGCAAGTGGGACCACTTCCGGCCAACGTGTGGTGCGGTCCACCATTGTCAAAAGATACGTGAACCCCTGTGATGCCGGTAGGGGGCCCACAAGGTCGACGTGCACATGGTCGAACCTTCTGGCCGGAATGCGGAACGGTTCTAACGGGGCCCTTGTGTGCCTGTGAATTTTGGCCCGTTGACAGGAAATGCAGGTTTTTGCCCATTCCTTCACGTGCTTGCGCAGGCACGGCCAAACAAACTTTTCCGCCACTAGTTTCACCGACGCGCGCACCCCCGGGTGCGCCAGTGAGTGGACCGAGTCAAAAACACGGCGGCGCCACGTGGCCGGAACCACCGGACGCGGGCGCCCCGTCGACATGTCGCAGATCAGGGGGGGCATACCGGTTTGTAAACACTTGCTCTCCAGCCTCAACCCTGTTGGTCCAGACTGGAGCGCGCGCACGTCTGCGTCCGCCCCCTGGTCCGCTGCCATGGCTGCGTAATCTATACCCACGTGCACCGGGGCTGCGCGCGCCACCGTGCCGCTCTCCTGCGGCGCGGTCACGGTGGCCCGTTCTGCCTCTGCGCGTGTCGGGGTCGTGAACGCGCGTGAGAGACAATCCGCTACTACATTGAATTTGCCCGCGACGTGCCTAATGTCAGTGGTAAATTCCGAGATTGCGGCCAGCTGCCTCTGCTGCCTGCCGGACCACGGATCTGAAATTTTGGCCATGGCGTATGTGAGCGGCTTGTGGTCCACATAAGCGGTGAAGCACCGTCCTTCCAGCCAGAACTGGAAATGACGAATAGCCAAATGCAGCGCCAACAGTTCTCTGTCAAACGCGCTGTATTTTCGCTCAGCCGCGCTTAAGGATTTGCTAAAGAAAGCCAAAGGCTGCCAAACTCCGGCTACCTGTTGCTCAATAACGGCCCCTATGGCTAAATCTGAAGCGTCTGTCGTCAGCGCGATACGTGCTGCAGGGTCTGGGTGGGCCAGGAGCGCAGCGTCAGCCAAGGCTTTTTTAACCTCTGTGAACGCGCGCTCCCGCTCCGGGGACCATTCGACCGCCTGGGTCGGCTTTTGTTTTTTGAGCGCGGCATATAACGGTTGCATGATTTGAGCTGCGTGGGGCAGGAACCGGTTATAAAAATTCACCATCCCCAAGAATTCCTGTAGTGATTTGACCGTTTGTGGACGGGGAAAATCCGCTACCGCACGTACTTTCTCTGGTAACGGAACCGCTCCCTCCGGGGAGACGCGGTGACCCAAAAAATCAATCCGCTCAACGCCGAACTGGCACTTGGCTGGGTTAACTATTAAGCCGTGCTCTCCCAGCCTCCTAAAAACTGCTGTGAGGTGCGTTTCGTGTTCGTCCTCTGAAGTACTCGCGACCAAAATGTCGTCGAGGTACACAAACACGAAAGGGAGATCGCGTAACACGGCATCCATCATCCACTGAAATGTTTGCGCCGCCCCTTTGAGACCAAACGGCATGCGTAAAAATTCGAAAAGTCCGAACGGGGTTATTACCGCTGTTTTAGGAATGTCCTCCGGTTGGACCGGGACTTGGTGATAGCCGCGAACTAGATCAATCTTTGAAAAAATGCGCGCCCCCGCCAGGTGCACCGAAAAATCCTGAATGTGCGGGATGGGATAACGATCGTGTGCCGTAGCGTTGTTTAGCCTGCGGTAATCCCCGCACGGTCTCCAGGAGCCATCGGCTTTCGGTACCATGTGCAGCGGCGAAGCCCACGGGCTCTTCGACCTACGAACGATGCCCAGCCTCTCCAGGCTGGCGAACTCCTCGCGCGCAATGGCGAGCTTAACTGCATCCAAGCGCCGAGCTTTTGCAAACACGGGAGGACCAGAAGTGGGGATGAAGTGTTTCACCCCGTGCTTCGCGACCGTCGCTGAAAAAGTGGGCACAGTGAGCGCTGGAAATTGGGTGAGGAGTGTGTGAAACTTACCACCTGCTGTAGCGACGTGGGTCTGTACTGGTGGCGGGGACACTCGAGCTGAACAGGGGAGAGAGTAAAAAGAGAGTGCATTTACCAGCCGTCTATTAGCAAGATCAACTAACAGATTGTGTGAACACAAAAAATCCGCGCCCAACATGTTGAAACTCACCGCCGCTACTACAAAAGTCCATTCATAAGTGCGGCCATGTAAGCATAAAGGCAAGGTCCTTCTCCCGTAGGTGTTGATGTTCGAGCCATTTGCCGCTGTAGCTCCGTCACCGTGGGGTCCAGCTACCCGGTCCGCGTATGTTGGGGTGATGAAGCTCACTTGTGCTCCGGTGTCAATGAGGAACACTCGTCCGGAGCGCGCATCCGTGATGTAGAGCAGCTTGTTGCGTTCTCCGAGGGTCGAAGCTGCTAGCGACCCCCGGTCTTGCCGTTTCCCGAACTCCTGAAGATGCAGGGCGGCACACACCTGCGTGCCTTCTCTGCGAACCTCCGATGGTAAAAGCAGAGATCTTCTCCTCCGCTGTGTCGTGCCCGCGCCTCTGTCGCCGGGCTATTGGCTCCCCCTCGTCGCGGCCGTGTTGCCGCCATCGTCGGCCAGTCTGGTTCTGCCGCCTCTGGCTCCCCGCTGTCTCGGGTCGCTGCTGTGGTTGCTTGCCCGCCGCAGGCGTCCAGGATCCCGTCTGCCTCCTGGGCCAGCTCCCGGAACTCCTCCAGGGTGTGACACTTTTTGCCGGCCAGCGTGCTTCTCGCATGCGCCGGGAGGTTGGAGAGGAAGATGAACTGAAAAATGAAATCATCGTTGTCCAACCCTCTCAGCTGTATCATCTCCTCCATCAGGGCGCTCGGCCTGTGTCCACCTTGGTCTAGCAAAGACAGGATCCTCCTCGCCCTCACTTCAGCCGAGGGGGTGAAAAACTTGATGAGGGTGGATTTCAGCTTGCTGTACCTGTCGGTCGCGGGTGGCTGCTCCACCAAGCTTTGCACGCACCGAGCTGTGCTGTTGTCCAGTTTAGCGATGACATGGTGGAACTTAGTGTCATCCACCGTTACTCCTGCGAGCGCGAACTGCGACTCTGCTTGCAGAAACCACGACCGTGGGTTATCCTGCCAGAAATCAGGCAGCTTAACGGCCACTGCGCTCGCCAGCTCTGAGCGCTGTGAGTCCGGGACCCTGAGAATTTCTTCGTTCATTCTCAACGTCGTCAGTCACCAATGTGGGGAGACTTGAATAACGAAACCGAATTGTCTTTCATTTCAGTTTATTCAAGAAATCATTCCACTGTCTGCTCTTATTCTTGAGCAGCGAACAAAGAGGGTGAACACACCAAAGTTCTCTCATTTAAACCTTCTCACATCAAACCATTTCCCTCGCGGGGGAAATCACACATCTATATCAAAGTCTCTTTATTCACATTCATTAGCCTTTTATTTACATAACTCCCCCTTCTCTCTTCCCGAGCCTCAGTGGTCAGGAAGTCTTCTGTCCCCTGTCCTCCGCAGGGGGTCCAGGCTCTGTGGCTCCGCACCGCAGGGGGCTGGCTCTCCTTCATCGTGGTTAAATCACATATGCAGTGTCCAACATATACATGTCTCACAACACAGCCATACTGCACTTATATAGCGCTTTTCTAGTCACAAAGACCACTCAAAGCGCTTTCATTAATACTAACCCTCTATTCTAAGGGCCTATAGGAAACAGATATCTAGGGACAATTTAGAACAGCCAATTAACCTAACCTGCATGTTTTTGGCATGTGGGAGGAAACCGGAGAAATCCCGGAGTAAACCCACGCAACACGGGGAGAACATGCAAACTCCACACAGATCACTGTTGGTCGGGGGCTGGGATCGAACCCACGATCCTACGATCCCCACAATCCCCCGGCCAAGGGTAAACTGTGCTGCCGCAGTGCTAACCACTGCGCCACCGTGCAGCCAAGTAAGAATTTCATTGCTCAGGAAATGTAGTATTTAACTGTGCACATGATAATAAAGCCTTTGAATCTTGATGCAGTTTCAGTCATTATCCTAGGCCATCGTGCATACAACAGGGAATGTCCTTCAACCAGTAACTCTTTTTATCACAGGATTTTATTGTTTAATGTAGCACTAGCGACTATTAGCCTTGTGGGATGTGGGTGGGAGTGTTCACAGACCCTGGCATTTGAAGGAAGAGGAAAAGTACAGATTTTGATATGAAACTGTAAGACAATGAAAGTTTGTTTTGTAGAAAAAAGGGCATAAGATACCATTTTAGACAATGCAGGGGATGTATATCCACCGGAGTGCATCTTTAAATGTTCAAATGATAACGCCTTTACTAGTCCGATCTATCTCTGCTCACGGGCTTTTCTTCTGACTGAGAAAGATGCTAGTTGGTGTGTGTGTGTGTGTGTGTGGTGTGTGTGTGTGTGTGTGGTGTGTGTGTGTGTGTGTGAGTTTGGCGCCCAAAGGAAGACGGGTTGGACTCTACCAACTATCCTAATACAGGGGTTACTAAGCGACGTATGTTTAATCTGTAGATTACTATAAATACACAATAGACTAACACCGTGACATTTCTAATTTTATTTCTTGTCTCCGCGTTTATACAGTAAATGTAGCATAATTTAGTTAATTCATCCCCGTTTTCACAGAATGGTACACTCCTCCCATCCCGCCCCCGTCGCCATCTTTCATGTTGTTCTCTCCTGCAGCTCAACTGTTTTGGTTAAAAATAATTGAATGCGGGAATTTGGATTATTTAATTTGCCTTACTGAATCATTTGATTCTCTAGTTTTGTGCAGGGGGTATTATCGGCCAAAGGAGTCGGCTTGTTAAGCTAGCCATGTACATTAAACAGGTAAGTCGATCCCACTGTTGCTGGCCTACGGACTTGCTAGCCTAACTGTGCGTTATCCCGTTGAATGATGCTCAAGCTTTACACCGTATGCCGCTGGCAGGAAATCGCAGTTGAACAAACTCTTCTTGCACTGCTTAAGTCTCTAGCAAGCTAACGTTAGCCAGTGCTGTCTGAGTTAATTCTGAATTGTAGGTCCCCTGGCGAGATGCTAAGCTAACAATGCTACAGGGCTAACGGGTGTAAGCTAATTTCACCGGATTTAATTGCAAAAATATCTAAATATGACATTACCCTTGTTTTCGACATGTAGAATATAAGCTCTAATACCTACCGGATCTCAGACTTCTTATATGGAATGTCTTTATGAAGCATGTGCAAATATCGACGTCTTGAATTAAAGCTAATGTTAAAGCTAAGAAACCTGTAGTTCCAAAGCGACATGCGGACCTTTTCACGATGGATTCGTGGCTTTCTGTGGTATTATTAAAAAAAGAACAAATTTATCAAAAGAAACTCTTGTGCAAATCAAAGTTTAAAAAATTCTGTTAAAACTCAATTTTACAAGCAAAATTAGCAAGTTTTCGTCACTGGGGGAAAATGTCAACTTATGAGGAAAAAAATAACCTAGTTACAAGAAAAATTGTCAATTTATGAGACTAATAATAACATTACTGTCCACTGAGGTGTAAATTTATGTTTGGCTTCACACAGCACAGGATAAAAAAACAACAGAAATAAGATTAAAACTGATAAATGCTATTCATGACACAAATAAAACAAATGTAAGAGAAAACAAATCTACATGAATAATGTCTAATTCACTAGTGGTGGGGGGGAAAATCAACACTTTGTGGTGATGATAGTGTTGATTCAGAGACAGTATCGTGATACTTAAAAATTGTTAATAAATGCTATAAATACAAACTTGCTTTGTCCATCCATCCATCCATCTTCTTCCGCTTAATCCTTTTTTTTCAGGTCGTGGGGGGGTGGGGGGGGGGGCTGGAGCCTATCCCAGCATCTTTGGGCGAGAGGCAGGGTACACCCTGGACAGATCGCCAGTCCATCACAGGGCCAACACAGAGAGACAGACAACCATTCACTCTCACAGCCAAACCTAAGGACAATTTAGAATCCCCAGTTTGATGCCAATTAACCCAACTTGCATGTTTTTGGCATGTGGGAGGAAACCGGAGAAATCACGGAGTAAACCCACGCAGACACGGGGAGAACATGCAAACTCCACACAGATCACTGTTGGTCGGGGGCTGGGATCGAACCCAGGATCCCCCGGCCAAGGGTGAGTTGCTGTGCTGACGCAGTGCTAACCACTCCGCCACCGCACTGCCCAACTTGTTTTGTATTTGTAATAAATACAAACTTGCCTAGACACCAGAGTAATATAAACCAATTGAGTTTTCAGTCCATTAGATGGGGTGGGGCCAAAGGTTGATTTGGCATAGTATAGCATTACTTGGCATTACTTGACACTAGCAATGATGCACTGATCCCTAAACACACTTACCAATGTTTTATTAATTATATATATAATATACGGTATTGCAATACTTAAGGAACTGCAGTATTGTTAGAGCATTGCATCGCCATGTATCATGGTATCGTGAGATCCCTCAAAAAAGGTCACATTTAAGGGTGCATTCACATGGCCACTGTTTGGTCCGGATTAAAGGACCAAAAGGCACTTTTCCACTTGGAACCCAAAGGCCTCGTTTGGCCTTGGACCGAACAGTCCTGTTCTGGCACTGGTGGTTTTCCACAGCACAAGGCTCACTGTAGTATGGGTGGGAGAAGGAGGGAGTTGGAGGCGGGGTTTTGAGGGAGTTGGAGGCGGTGCTACACTCCCCTTGAGGCTGCGCCATTTTCCCTGGACCAATTAGTAGTCCAAGAGCTATTTAATATCATTTTGGTGGTGAGGCTGCTGTGTATTATTATGCATTACTCATCTCATGTAACCTTGTGCCATTGCAATGACGCAATTTTTTCGTATATTTAATGTGGACGTGTGGATCTTTAATATCACAGTTACAAGTACTGGGACAGCCATCTAATAAAAAATATCTTACAAAATTACAAGTCCACATTTTCTTTAAAGTGTACTTGTTAATGCTGAGTACAGAATTGGGTGAGGCGCACCAAAACAGTTGTTGCTGTACACCCCACACTCACCCGTCCTTACAATGGCTAAGTTGAATATTTTGTGCAGATAAAACCATTACCTGGGTTGGCAATATGAACATTTCCAAATACAGAACTTAAAATATTAGGTGTCCCTGTTGTTGCACATGGATATAAAGCTTGGTCAGTAGTGGCTGGCTTTTAATGTATGTGTCAGCAGTTATTGGACTCCATAACACATTGCAATGACAAATTTTTCCCAACCTTTTTAAGGGTTTTAAGACAGTGTAAAACTTAGTAGTAACAGACAACACATGATGTCAACAGTCACGGGTTTATTCAACGTTATTAACACTGGTCATTGATTAATGTACAGTATATACATAATAATGGTTGGGAAAACGGGTCACACACGCCGTGCGAGGGTTTCAAAGACTGCCATGAGAGTGTTATTGAGGGCAGCATTCTGCGCAATTTCCTCCCTTCGTACAACAACTTGGGCTTCCCTGGACTGACGGACCTCATCCACAAGCAGTGAATTGAGTTCCAACTATTGCCGCTGGAGCTCCCTCTGCTCACGTTGATGTTCCTGCTGAAGCTCCATCTGTTGACAGTGCTGTTCCCTTTCTGCTTCTTGCATCGATGCAAAAATAGTTGAAAGGTCTTGCTTTGTGTTGCTCCGCTTCCTCTTACCTACAAGACAGAAATGTGAGCTGGTGTCAGTAAAATCAACCTCAAAACATGTAGCAGTACATCCCCAAAAATTAATACAAAAGTTAAATATTTTTGGACACATGTCAGAAAGTGAGACCCATATATTATACAGAATCATTAATCAGACAGTGAAGTATTGTTACATTTTAATCATTTATTGGCTCACAGCGCATGAATATCCAAAATTACTTTTCTCGAAAAATCCGATGGTTATGTTAAAAATAGATATAAGAAAAAGAGGAGTGTTCTCAAAAGTATGAGGATTTATGGAGAAACGGATTTCATTTTCCAGTTGGAGTGACCATCGCCCCACAGTGCCTAAACAATCAAAACCTGGTGTAATGGACAAGGCATCACTGTGTTTGATTTGGCCAGGAAACTCTCCTGACATACTGTAAAACCCATATGGATTGTCAAGATTATGACAGATACCATCTTATATGACTTTCACTGTCTTTTGTGAGTCACAAAAAACACACTGTACCATGACATTGCAGTTATTTTGAGATGTACCTGTACAAGGGACACACACTGGTGAAAGGCAAGTGCTGGGTTTGAAAAAATTACTTTTTTTTTAATGAGTATCACAACTGTGTATTTGTACAATACATTTAGTAAAAGCTGGGTTTATGTTTCAAATGCCTAGCTTTTTATGGTGGTCAAAAAATTCTAGAGGTGACCCAAATTCTATGGTGGAGAGACCCAGCTGGTCTATCATCTCTGAAGAGCTGGAGCAGGTGGCTGGGGAGAGGGAAGTCTGGGCTTCTCTGCTTGAACTGCTGCCTCCGTGACGCGGAGAAGCGGTAGAAGATGGATGGATGGAAAAAAATTCTGAATGCATTTATACAGTAGGCTTAACTGAATCATGAAAATGAAGCACGCTGACTTTCAAATAATGAGTTTTGTGCTACAACAGCTCATTAGCTTTTCCATGCCTGTGATTAAATATGCAATTGCATTGCTGGACTTTTTTGATGTGCTTTACATGAAACAATAAACTGTACCGTGAGTATTACATTATTACAATATAATATAATTATATTATTTGACTATTGGGCTTTACCTGTGCGTGAAAGTGTTGACGGAGATGTGCCAAACTGTGAGCGAGCTGGACTTGGTTCTGGTGCCGGATGATCTAGATCCGTAGCAGGAGAAGCCGGGTGCTCGTATCGCGGGAGGTGGGCTCCGTCGGTGTGGAAGCATAATCTAAAAAAAAAAAATAAATAAAAAACTTTTAACCAGGATTACAACTAACTATTTCATCAGATATTGTCAACACAAAAAACAACATACAAGGACGGACATAGCATTAAGCTAGGTCATCGTTTAAACACGATTAAGTTTTCGTCTGTCCTAAGTGAACTTTCCACTGTTGGAAAAAATAACATAAAGCATGAATATCAGATCACTTACCGTCCTGTATATCACAATATCACGGCTTCAACTGCTGAAGTTGGGTGCGTCGCGGCTGCACATTCAATTCAATTCGGGTGGCTGGGTCTAATTCCCGGTGCGTCTCCGTGTAATTTCTGGTGCGTCTGTTTGTGCGCACCACTGCAAGCTCAGTCTGCTTCCCTCTGCATTCTCTCATCAGCTGAAACGCACAGGAAACTCTGCTGGACTGCGGTGTTAGATTTCTGCTGATTTCTGTTAAGCCATTCTATCACAATATCACGGCTTCAACTGCTGAAGTTGGGTGCGTCGCGGCTGCACATTCAATTAATTTCTGGTGCGTCTTGTTTGTGCGCCCCACTGCAGGCTCAGTCTGCTTCCCTCTGCATTCTCTCATCAGCCGAAACGCACAGGAAACTCTGCTGGACTGCGGTGTTGGATTTCTGCTGATTTCTGTGAAGCCATTCTCTCGTTGTGGTTTATAATATCACTTGTTCGCGGGCTCACTGACGAAAAATTGCAAATGGCGACCAGCAAGCGATTCTGGAAAGTCAGTGTAACGCCCACGTAATGCCCACTCTCATGACGCTACGCACAGACCAATGAATGACCAGCAGTGGCGTGACGAAACGGGGCCGGGAGCCTTCGGACCTGCTTTTTACGGTGCCGAAAAAAGTGTCAGTTAAACTGGAACTGTTCCGAAAAAGGGAACTGTGAGGCCTTTGGGTTCCGAGTGGGAAACCGGACAATGGAGGCCGATCGGGGCCAAACGGGGCCTTTGGGTTCCAAGTGGAAAAGCGCCTAAAGTGTGTATTCCGTGGATAGTTTTGTTCCGTCTGAATGCGCTTGGAACTCTGGTGTAGCACCAAACAAGCGAAGTTTGGTCCCCCTGAAGCCGGGGGTCTCGGTTTGCTTGCAAACGCAGTCTGGTGCGCTTCGCTTGCCATGTGAATGCAAACAGAGTATCCAGCGGACCAAAGGGTGGACGTTCCCCTCTGCGTTTGTGTAACCACAGCAACACACAGTGAGAAGAGAAAGTGGCATTTACTGTAAAGGTGTCTTCATATCAAATGCGAACATGTGAATTTTTCACGCAGCACGATTACATTATAACTCAGTGTAAATACATGAAAAAACATTAATTCACCGTCTGGGTGAGATGCAGACAGACAAAGTTGCCACTCACCTGAAAAAGTTGAAAACTTGATGTGTGTTTCAAGTCTGTGGCAGGAATCCGTGGGTAAATAAATCCAACATCCTGACTCAGCTGAAGTGCTCCCAGTCCTTCTGCCCCATTTTGGGTGGACAATAACAGTAAAGACAACCGCATGGATCCAAGAAATACTTTTGCTGGAGAAAGTTGAGGAGGAAAAAAAAAAAAAAAAAAAGTCACTTGGAGTAGTGAGGAAAATGCAGGCTCTGATAGATATTTGGTCTGAGAACCAGATTTCTCAGCTGCTTGTGGCTCATCATCATCATCATCATAGCAGCCTGTCGTGGGCGACAATTACTGTTTAATTTAGGTCTGATCAGATTCCTCCACACAGCTCTGTACTTAGCCTTCCGCTGCCAGGAACTCCTGTCTGTGTCCAACTTCTTCAAGTTTCTTTTTACAGTGTCTTTAAATCTGAGCCTTGGTCTACCCTGATTGCGTTTGCCCTCGCATAACTGTGAGTAGAGTAACTGCTGAGGGAGACGTTGGTGGTCCATCCTCTCAACATGTCCGAGCCATCTCAGGTTCATCTGTATTAGCATGTCCTCCATTGATGGTAGACCAGCTCATTTCAACACTTCTGTGTTGGTTATCTTGTCTTTCCATGAGATGTTCATTATGGCTCAAAGGTGTCTCATCACGTACGCGTGGAATTTCTTCATCTGCACTCTGTAGACAGTCCAAGTTTCAGCGCCGTACAATAGAATAGCCAGTACTGTCGCTCTGTACACTTTGCATTTCACACGGATAGACACATGTCGATTGTTCCACAGTCTCTCCCTCAAGTTTCCAAACACAACACTCGCTCTTCCCATTCTGAGAGATAGTTCATCCTCCGGCCTAGCATTCTCTGAAACGGTACTCCCTAGGTACTTGAAAGTCTTGCACTTGACTAGTGGCTCTGTACCAATGCTGATCTCTTCTTGTAGTGATGTTGATAATTGGAACTTTGGTGGTTGATAAAGGCACTCTGTCTTCTTGATGTTGATTTTGAGGCTGAATTGGCTAGCTGCTCTTGCAAATTTCTCCACTAAAGTTTGCATATCTTCCACGCTGTGTGCAACTAGAGCACTGTCGTTGGCAAAGAGCATTTCTCTTACTACCTTTATCGATGTCTTACTCTTGGCTTTAAACTGTGCCACACTGAACAAGTCTCCTTCTTTCCTTGTTTGAATGTATACTCCTTCTGAAGTGTCTTTGAAGGCCACCTCAAGCACGGCTGCCAGATATAGCGAGAAGAGTGTAGGTGCCAGCACACACCCTTGTTTCACCCTGTTGCTTACTGAAAAGTCTTTTAGATACTGAACCACTCATTGCCACGTTTGCTTGCATACCTGTATGGAGTGCCTCGATCAGGCTGACAAACTTCTCTGTACAGCCATATTTCTTGAGTACCTGCCAAAGTCCTTGTCGCGAAACATTATCGAAGGCTTGACTGAAGTCTATGAAGACTACATAAAACGACATGTTCTGTTCAATACACTTTTCTTGAACCTGTTTTAAGCAGAAAATCATGTCCATTGTGCTTCTTCCACTTCTAAAGCCGCACTGGGTTTCCGGTAGTACATTCTGCGAGATGTGTTCACTGAGTCTGTTAAGTACACTCAGTACACGTGAGAGAATCTTACCAACAGTGGCTAGCAGTGATATACCTCGGTAATTTCCACAATCCTTCCTGTCACCTTTCTTGAGCAAAGGCACAATACTTGCATCCTTCCAGTCTTGAGGTACTTTCTGGGCATCTCATATCTCTTGGATGAGCTTGTGCAGGCAGTTGGTCAGCTGAACACCACCAAATTTCCACACTTCTGCTGGAATTCCATTCCTTTCTGGAGCTTTGCCATCCTGTGTTGTCCTGATAGCTGCCATTAGTTCATCAAAATTTGGTGGTTCATCCAGACTTGATACAGCTGGTCGCTGCACTAGAGCTTCTTTAGCCTCTTCAGTGAGATCTCCAGAGTTGTTTAGTAGTTGATCAAAGTGATCTGCAAATCTGTCCAGGATCTTGTCTTTCTCCTGCAAAACCGTTTCACCATTCATAGCCTTTAGTTGGATCAATCCTCTTGGTTTAGGACCATAGATGTCTCTCAAACCTGTGAAGAATGTTTTCATGTCCTTCCTGTCTGCTGCAGTTTGAAGTTTCTCCGCTTTTTCATCCCACCAGTTGGACGTCATCTCTCTGGTGTACTTCTGTAGCTCACTCTGAGCCTTTGAGTATTTCTTCTTCTTCGACCTTGTGTTACACTGTAGGTTTTCCTGCCTAGCTGTATTCCTCGCTTCCAGTAGTTTCTTCAGGTGTTCATCATGCTCATCAAACCAATCTTGATGTTTCCTCTCAGGGTAGCCTAATACATCACTCGCAGTCTGATATACCGTATCCTTCAGTGTTGCCCATTTCTCTTCTATGTCATTCTTGGAGTTGTTGCTGTCCCAGTCTTTCAAGTTTTCATCCATTTCCTGTGTAAGTTCTTCCTGCTTCTTTTGGCCTTTCAGTGCACTAGTGTTTAGCTTCCGTGGTGGCTTCGCACCCATCCTGCAGTGCTGTTTTCGTCTCCAAATCCTTAATCTAGATCTCAGCATAACATGATCAGTGCCGCAGTCTGTGCCTCTCATTGCTCTGGTGTCTAATACATCCCTTTTGTCTCTCTGCCTGACTATGATGTAGTCTAATAAGTGCCAGTGCGTGGATCTTGGGTGCATCCATGTCTTCTTGTGTGTGTTCTTGTGCTTAAATAGAGTGTTGGTTATCACAAGGTTGTACTCTGAATATAGTGCAAGTAGAAGTTCTCCATTAGCATTGCACTTGCCTACTCCATGACTGCCTAGCACTCCTTTCCATTTCTCAGTGTCCGAACCAACTCTGGCATTAAAATCTCCCAACGAGTATCAACCTGTCATCAGTCGGTACACGCCTGATAGTCTCACGCAAATCACTGTAGAACTCTTCCTTCACCTCCTCTGTGTTGGTCATTGTTGGGGCATATGCACTGATGAGTGTGGCATACATCTTCCGCTGTAGTGGGAGTCTCATAGTCATTATCCTGTCGTTAATTGGCACCGGTTCCTCATCAAGCATTGCTGCTATCTCCTTTCTAACTGCAAAGCCCACTCCTGCTTCTCTCCTTTCTTGAGTTGATCTCCCACTCCAAAACCATGGTCTTCCAAGCTGTCATATCCAGGCAATCTTGTTTCACTAAGTGCAGCTATGTCTACATTGTACCTTTTCATTTCCAGGGCCACAAGCGCGGTCTGTCTTTCTGTGCGCTGTGATGTTGTTCTGTCCAACAGAGTGCATACATTCCATTCTGCTACACACAAGGCTGCTGTTTTCCTCTTCTTTTGTCTTCCTGCTCCTAGCTTACTTTTCACTGCCTGTCGGAGTGTGAACAGATCAGCGTGGACCTTGTAAGCCCGGGCGACGTCCAAGCCGGTATGAGTTGCTTTCTGATTGACCATTTCATGAAACTGCTTGCAGAGTATTTGAGTACTGCTAGCTTTTGCTGGACTAGCAGTACATTCTTGGCAGATAAAGGTATTATCAGTGGCAAGGCCAAGACAAGACAAACTGACTCCAGTATCTGTTGCAGTGACTGACCAGACGATAGGTTTGTTTATTTCTGCTCTTTGTGTAGTGCATGTCACAATGCACCGACTGGCACAGTCCATCACAGACCTTGCGACAGATGTTTATCTGCCAGGATGTCCAGTCTCACTCTGTGTAACTGGGAGTGGTCCACCACAGACCTGTGGCAGATATTGATTTTAGTTCTGCCAGGATGCCCTGTTTCACCCTTCATGCCCTTGGAAGGGCGGAGATGCCGGTTGAGTCGCTGACGGCCCGACCCATGAGACAGGTAGTACCGGTTTTCATGGTTATCCGGTAGCAAGCAATTCCATTCAATTCAGCTTTATTTATAATGCGCCACATCACAACAAAAGCCGTCTCGTGACGCCACAGTGCAGATAAAAAAAATCACACAGTCACAGAAAGACCCAGCAATCAGAAGATCCCCTATGAGCAAGCACTAGGCGACAGTGGAGAGGAAAAACTCCCATTTGGAAGGAAGAAACCTCAAGCAGAACCAGGCTCAGGGAGGGGCAGTCATCTGCTGCGACTGGCTGGGGATGAGGGGATAGGGAGGATGGAAAGGACAGACATAAAGAACATAGTGGTAAGATGCTAAGTACAATATTGGAGGTCAACCAGCAGTATGGATCAGATAACAATAGAACAAGAGTGGGTTTAAAAGACACAAATACCCTCCTTAAACGAAAGCTATATTAAAAAGGAAGGATTTTACCCTGTTCTTAAAGACAGAGACCGAGTCTGACTCCCGGACCCAGAGTGGTAACTGTTTCCAGAGAGAAGAGGCTTGGTAGCAGAAGGCTCTGCCTCCCACCGTACTTTTGGAGATTCTGGGCACCACAAGTAAGCCAGCATTTTGGGAGCGTAATGCTCTGTTAGGATGGTAAGGTAATATCAGATCTTTTATATATTGGGGGGCCAGATTGTTAAGAGCTTTGAAAGTAAGAAGAAGGATTTTAAACTTGATTCTGAATTCAATGGGAAGCCAATGGAGGGAGGACAGAACCGGGGAAATATGATCTCTTTTTCTAGAACCAGTTAAAACTCTAGCAGCAGCATTTTGAATCAATTGAAGACTTTTTAAAGATACTCTAGGACAACCAGATAATAGCGAATTACAATAATCTAATCGCGAACTGACAAAGGCGTGAATCAGTTTCTCAGCATCACCCAGAGACAAGATGCTCCTGATCTTAACAATATTGCGCAGATGATATAAGGCAGTCCTAGAAACAGTTTTAATATGTGAGTTAAAGGACAAATCCTGGTCAAAAATCAATCCAAGGTTCCTCACACAACTGTTCAGAGTGAGAGTGGCAGCATCTAAATTAAGGGCATAATCTGAAAAGGAATTTCTAAGATGTTTTGGGCCAACAACAATGACTTCAGTCCTATCAGAGTTCAATAGTAAAAAACTACAAGTCATCCAAGCTTTGATGTCCTTAAGACAGGCATCTAGCTTGGCCAACTGATCACAATCATCAGGCTTCATTGACAGGTATAGTTGTGTGTCATCAGCGTAACAATGAAAATGTATACAGTGCTCTCTGATGATATTGCCCAGCGGGAGCATATATAGACTAAAAAGAGTAGGGCCTAGCACAGATCCCTGTGGAACTCCGTGAGTGAGCTTAGAGCTGGAAGAAAATCCATCATTGACATGGACAAACTGAAATCTATCAGACAAATAAGATCTAAACCACTGCAACGGAGTTCCACTGAGTCCAACAAAGTGTTCCAATCTATCAAGTAGAATGGCATGATCAATAGTGTCAAAGGCTGCACTGAGATCTAAAAGAACAAGAACAGAGACAAGTCCATTATCAGATGCAGTCAGGAGGTCATTAGAGACCTTCACTAAGGCAGTTTCAGAGCTGTGATGAGCTCTGAACCCAGATTGAAACACCTCAAACAAACCAACTCCCTGCAAATGGTCAGATAATTGCACAGCAACAACTCTTTCCAGGATTTTTGAAACGAAAGGCAAATTGGAGATTGGTCGATAATTGGCCAAAACTCCAGGATCGATTGTCGGTTTTTTAAGTAAAGGTTTAATTACAGCAGTTTTAAAAGCCAGTGGAACATAACCCAGAGTTAAAGAAGAATTAATGATAAGAAGAATACGGCTACCAGTAATTGGGAAAATAATTTTAAATAACCTGGAAGGAATAGGGTCCAGAAGGCAAGATGAAGGTTTAGCAGAGGAAACTACCCTATCCAACTCCAAGAGGTCGATTGGAGTAAATCTATCCAAGCAGATATCAATTGAGGGAGCTGCAGTAGTTAATGTACTAGAGTTTACAGTAGGAAGAATCTGACTAATTTAATCTCTAATAGATAAAATTTTAAGATTGAAATAGTTCAGAAAGTCCTGACTAGAAAGCTCGGGGGGATGCGAGGATTGACCGAGTCATGGCTCTTTGTAAGCCTGGCTACAGTGTTGAAGAGAAACCTGGGGTTATTCTTGTTTGCTTCTATTAATGCAGAATAATAGCTTGATCTAGCTTTTCTAAGAGATTTTTATTAAGAGATGATTTCTCCACGCCAAGTAGAATTCATCTGAATTAGTTGAACACCATTTTCTTTCCAATTGACGAGCCTTCTGTTTCAAGCCACGAGTTTCTGAGTTAAACCAAGGAGTAAGAAATCTCTGGTTAGACTTTTTCTTTTTTAAAGGGGCTACCAAATCTAGAGTCTGATGCAGAGAGGCAGTAACACCATCAACCATGCTATCAATCACGAATGGAGCAGACTCTCCATCACTTATTTCAGGTGTTTCTGTTGTGTTGACCCATGGCATAGAGGAGACAGTCTGCAAAAATTTAGCAACAACGTCATCAGAAAGACATCTGCTGTAGTAGTATTTTTCTTTAGGAAATAAGTGATCAGAGATAATGAAATCAAAAATTAACAGACAATGGTCAGACAGTACAGGATTATGAGGAGACACAGCCAGATTTTTGATATCTATACTATATGTCAAAACAAGGTCCAATGTATGGTGGAAATAATGGGTAGAATTTTTTACTTTTTGGGAAAACCCCATTGAGTCTAAAATTGAATTGAAAGCCTTATTATGACAGTCACTCTCAACATCAGCATGTATATTAAAGTCCCCTACAATAATTATTCTATCGGCTTTCAACACCAAATCAGCTAAAAATTCGGCAAATTCCGATATAAACTCTGAATAGGCCGTGGGAGGACGATAAACTATGGCAAAGAGAACTGGGATCAAGCCAAGATTGCCAACAGGCCCCACTCTGAGGACCAAACCTTCAAAGGAATTAAAACATAATTTCTGCTTAACATTAACCAGCAATTTAGGATGGAAAATTGCCGCCACTCCACCACCACAACCAGAACCTCTGGGGTTATGACAGTTTAAATACCCAGAGGGAGTTGATTCATTCAGACCAACATAATCATCAAGCCTGAGCCAGGTCTCTGTGAGGGATAGTCGATCGATCTGGTGATCGATTAATAGATCATGGACCAGAAGAGACTTAGAAGATAGAGACCTAATGTTTAATAAGCCACATTTAATTTTTAAACTTTGGGGGGGAAGAGAGGCCAAATTATTAATTTTATTAATTTTAGAGACTTGAGGCTGGATTAGAATTTTCCCAACATTTTGTTTAATCAATCTGGGAAGTTTATGCATTCTATTTTTTTTTTTAACTTTTTTATTAACTTTAGAGGGAGCAGAAAAAGGTTCTCTAAGGGAGGAGACAGGGGCAAAGTTGAAGGGTGTTGGATGAGGAGGCACTGCAGAAGTGTGAGTGTTTTTCAGGTTGTGTTGTAATAGTCCTGGGTTACAATATTTAGGGCAACGGGAGACAGACTCAATCTCTGAAGGATTATAAATCAAAGGCTGATCCAAACGGTAAAGACCACCCGAGTTAACGGGATCGATGCAATATGTGGGAACAGGACCAAAAAAGGGCAGATTGGCAAACCCAGAAACTTCAGAGTGAGTAAACACACCAAATTTCAGTCATTGTACCATAAAACACCGAATAAAATAGAAAAGATTGTCTGTTAAAACACGTGCACCAAGTCTATTTGGGTGGATGCCATCAGGCCTCATAAGTGATGGGCGGTTCCAAAATAAGTTAAAATTATCAACAAAACCAATGTTAAAAATAGGACAAGTAAAACACAGCCAAGAATTAAGGCTGAGAGTTCTACTAAAACGATTACAGCAAGCAAATACCTGACCTGACACAAAAAAGGATGTAAATTTCAGTTAAAAGCTGCCAATTTCTGATCAAAAAAGTGGAATTTTATGTGTAAAAAGCTGCAATTTTAGCAAAAAGACAAAAAAGGTGTAAATTTCCAACTGTTTACAACCTAAAAACGCTGCAGATATAGGATTTGAGTAAAATGCTGCAAGTTTAAGCTTTTTTTTTTTAAATTGCAAATTCAAGAGTAAGAAAAGTTCTAAATTCATGAGGAAAAAGCTGCAAAATTATGAATAATAAAAAGCTGTAAATTTTCAAGTAAGAAGCTGCACATTTCTGAGTAAAATGGCTCTAACTCTGCAGGAAAATCCTGCAAATTTATGAGAAAAATCCCCACATTTACAAAAGAATGTTTCTAATTTACATGAAAAAGGATGTGATAAATTGGCGTGTGTTGGACATTTTTTTTAAGACAGCCATGAGGAGGAACTAAGCGGTGGTGTTCGGGGGTGTTAAATTCTGCAGATCTGCATTAATCAGCAGGGAAAAAGAGAAGAAGAGGAATAGGTGATCCCCAGCAGCAGAAATAATCCAGTTAACCCAGGAAGAGTAAATACATGACACCCAACAGATCACCCCCCTATGACATCAGTGGGAACAGCTGGGCCAAACTTCACACAATTCAAACAGAGCTGCTGCTGAGATGGAAACCAAAGGGTTAAAGGGTGACATGGCTTTATCAGCAGCACTGATCTCCCCCCCCCCCCCCCCCCCAACTGACCTGCTGGCCAGGAACTAACAACTCCTCAGGCCTGTTAACACAATTTTAACAACAAAAGAGCATGCAAAAGAATGAAGATTCCTTTTGATTTAACAGGATAACAGCGTGAATTTTCTGGTCTGTGAACAGAGCAGCCATGAGTGTTTCACGGAGGCACTTATTGAATTATAATGGTTAATCTAGTCTTAAGTCACAACTTCAGGAAACATGAACTTCAGGGGAAACTTAAACCCATGACACACTGTTTTAAATTTTGCTGATTTTTCTTTTATTTATTTTTTTTTTTCCCGCTTCTCTTCCAGTCCTTATGGCCACTTTCTGATTGCTTTGACTTTTTAAAACATCATTTTAAGAATAATGTTAACTGATTTAAAGTACATTTCTAACTACACTATATCATACAATATGCTATTTAACATACAATTTCATCTGATCACATTTAGATCTTAATTCAAGCAAGCAGAGTATTTGCAACCAACTTAATTAAGACTTGAACAAAAACAATCTGAATACAACTGGGAGCGTTTAAGAATAAAAATCTTTGGATTCCTTAATGAAGTTCTGCCTGCAGATCACCTGCACTCAAACATTCCAGTTACCACTCATGAGATGGACCAGATTCCATACAAAATGTTAAAAATTTTGCTTTGGCATAGACTTTAAGGGGTTGCTGTTCCAGTTAAAAGTCTCAAGTGTTGGAGAGTCCACCTTTGTATAAAACGGCCAAGTCAGTATACCACAAAAGGCTCGAAGTCACTAAGATAATCCAGAGGTTAAACCGGCTGTTAATGTCATTTAAGCCCTTCATGGCTTCGACAACGTGGAACCGGCATCTCACTTTGAAACGGATGGCTCGAGTTATTGCAAACGAGCAAGTTTAAAACACACACTAAAGTTGAGAGTACTGCAAGAAGGAAAATAGTTTAATATAAAAGACAGCTGCTTGTGGCTACACACAAGAATACCAATGTTTTTAAAACGTTTTGTGACATGATGGTGGCATGGGGGTTTATACAGACAGTGGAGCTTTTTATTTTTATTAGTTTGTGGCTGACATCTTGGCTGAAGGAAACGGTGTTATGCTGAGAATTGCATCCCATCGTCGAATTAACATACAGTGGGGGGAAAAAAGTATTTAGTCAGCCACCAATTGTGCAAGTTCTCCCACTTAAAAGATGAGAGAGGTCTCCAATTTTCATCATAGGTATACCTCAACTATGAGAGACAAAATGAGAAAAAAAAATCCAGAAAATCACATTGAAGGATTTTTAATGAATTAATTGGTAAATTCCTTGGTAAAATAAATATTTGGTCACCTACAAACAAGCAAGATTTCTGGCTCTCACAGACCTGTAACTTCTTCTTTAAGAGGCTCCTCTGTCCTCCACTCGTTACCTGTATTAATGGCACCTGTTTGAACTCGTTATCAGTATAAAAGACACCTGTCCACAACCTCAAACAGTCAGACTCCAAACTCCCCTATGGCTAAGACCAAAGAGCTGTCAAAGGACACCAGAAACAAAATTGTAGACCTGCACCAGGCTGGGAAGACTGAATCTGCAATAGGTAAGCAGCTTGGTGTGAAGAAATCAACTGTGGGAGCAATTATTAGAAAATGGAAGACATACAAGACCACTGATAACCTCCCTCGATCTGGGGCTCCACGCAAGATCTCACCCCGTGGGGTCAAAATGATCACGAGAATGGTGAGCACAAATCCCAGAACCACAAGGGGGGACCTAGTGAATGACCTGCAGTGAGCTGGGACCAAAGTAACAAAGGCTACCATCAGTAACACACTAGGCCACCAGGGACTCAAATCCTGCAGTGCCAGACATGTCCCCCTGCTTAAGCCAGTACATGTCCAGGCCCGTCTGAAGTTTGCTAGAGAGCATTTGGATGATCCAGAAGAGGATTGGGAGAATGTCATATGGTCAGATGAAACCAAAATAGAACTTTATTGTAAAAACTCAACTTGTCGTGTTTGGAGGAGAAAGAACACCATACCTACTGTGAAGCATGGGGGTGGAAACATCATGCTTTGGGGCTGTTTTTCCTGCAAAGGGACCAGGACGACTGATCCGTGTAAATGAAAGAATGAATGGGGCCATGTATCGTGAGATTTTGAGTGAAAACCTCCTTCCATCAGCAAGGGCATTGAAGATGAAACGTGGCTGTGTCTTTCAGCATGACAATGATCCCAAACACACCGCCCGGGCAACGAAGGAGTGGCTTCGTAAGAAGCATTTCAAGGTCCTGGAGTGGCCTAGCCAGTCTCCAGATCTCAACCCCATAGAAAATCTTTGGAGGGAGTTGAAAGTGCGTGTTGCCCAGTGACAGCCCCAAAACATCACTGCTCTAGAGGAGATCTGCATGGAGGAATGGGCCAAAATACCAGTAACAGTGTGTGAAAACCTTGTGAAGACTTACAGAAAACGTTTGACCTCTGTCATTGCCAACAAAGGGTATATAACAAAGTATTGAGATGAACTTTTGTTATTGACCAAATACTTATTTTACCGAGGAATTTACCAATTAATTCATTAAAAATCCTTCAATGTGATTTTCTGGATTTTTTTTTCTCATTTTGTCTCTTATAGTTGAGGTATACCTATGATGAAAATTGGAGACCTCTCTCATCTTTTAAGTGGGAGAACTTGCACAATTGGTGGCTGACTAAATACTTTTTTGCCCCACTGTATTTTAAATATAATTTACAAGAGGTAATAACAATTTTTACTTCTAAAAATGTATAATGGGTACTTCTAAAAATTCACAAATGGTTACAAGCGTGGCTGTAGTGTTTTATTTTATAGTTTTGGTGGGTGGGATGCAATTCTTGGCAAGCGAGCAATTCTTGGCATAACACTAGATTTCCCTTTTCGGTCCTGGCCAATCGATGAGCTGGATTTCTCTTCTTCTCCAAGATTTTTTCTTCCTGGTCAGTAGTGGTTTCAGCTACAGCTCCACAAATGAGCAGCTGTTGTAACTGTGTAATGTTGTCCAAGTAGTTTGGTCCGCTTGAGTGAAGTGCTGTGTGAATGCAAACCAAACGAAGGTGTGAAAATTCTCGCCATTCCCCGCCGAATTGAACCGAGACCCCCGAACTTTCCTGGTGTGAATGAAGCCAGCTTGGGGGGGGGGGGGGGTGTAATGACAATATGGTTTATGCTAAAAGCTGCTGTTTTAACCTGTTTAACGCTTAAACATTATTTGATGTTCTTGTGTTGTTATGCTTTGTTTCATTGCATCTTTGAGTATACTTGTGCTTCTTTTCCTTTTATTTATGTATCCACTATGTGTGAAATTTTGGACTGATACAGATGCTTATAACAATAATTAGTCCAATAGTTGATACCGATTGTTGTTGTCATGCAGTCCCCCTTTAATGCCAGGGAACAAGATTTTTTGTTAGAATGGCCACTTGTTCAACTAGTTTCTTGACTATGACAGTTAAGCCTATGAGTCCTCGACTCTCGTCAACAGTTAGTGTTGTTGTGTATGAGACGAGATTCCCTCTGTATGCTCATGGTGATCTCCTGGTTCACTTCCAGGTGATCATTCAGGGGTTCCGAAGTTACAGGGACCAAACTGTGGTAGACCCCTTTAGTCCGAAGCATAATGTCATTGGTGAGTATGTTGACCTCTCAGCCTTTCACTCAGAATTAGCTTTATTGAGCTTTCCACACTATGACAAGAATAAGTGGACCAGACTGTTTAAAACACATCATATGCCCTGTCTCATCTTTATTTTTCTTTTCTTCATGTTCAGTGGGAAGGAATGGATCAGGAAAAAGTAACTTTTTCTATGGTATGTGAACTTTAGTACATTTTCTTGGGAAGTTAAATATTTACTTTTAAACAGTGGTTTTAATTTTTGAAAATTCTTTTTCATCGTAACCCTCCATTTCTGTAGCTATCCAGTTTGTTCTCAGTGATGAGTTCAGTCACCTGCGACCCGAACAGCGTCTGGCCCTGCTCCATGTAGGTGCAGGCAAAATTCAGACACAACTTGTTCATGGTTTGAAAAAAGATTCACCAGTCTCGTTATACATGTCTACCTGTTTAAATACTTTGTGTTTAATAAGATACAATTCATACAACCAAGATAATCCTTTATTATATAAAATGTTTTCCTCTCCTCACATTGTAGGAGGGAACTGGTCCACGTGTCATTTCAGCCTTTGTGGAGATTATATTTGACAACTCTGACAATCGGCTTCCGGTAGGTATTGCACACATTTGATCACTGATCCTTTTCCTTAATTTGCTAATGGATTATTTTTTTATTGGGATGTAAAAATCCTTCACTGAGCATCTAAAACAACAGCAACACTGTTCTCTGCTTGTACTGTCTTAATCAACTAGTTTGTATGACTGGTGACAGCTATTGTCATTTTTTTTCCATCCATCCATCCATCTTCTACCGCTTTTCCGGAGGTCTGGGTCGCGGAGGCAGCAGTTCAAGCAGAGAAGCCCAGACTTCCCTCTCCCCAGCCACCTGCTCCAGCTCTTCAGAGAGGATACCAAGGCAATCCCAGACCAGCTGGGAGACATAGTCTCTCCACCGAGTCCTGGGTCTGCCCCGGGGTCTCCTCCCAGTGGGACGTCCCCGAAACACCTCAAGTGGGAGACGTCCAGGAGGCATCCTAATCAGATGCCCATACCACCTCAACTGACTCCTTTCAATGTGGAGGAGCAGCGGTTCTACTCTGAGCCTCTCCCGGGTGACTGAGCTCCTCACCCTATCTCTGAGGTCGAGTCCAGCAATCCTACGGAGAAAGCTCGTTTCAGCCGCTTGTATCTGCAATCTCGTTCTTTCAGTCATTACCCAAAGCTCATGACCATAGGTGAGAGTAGGAACGTGGATTGACTGGTAAATCGACAGCTTTGCCTTAGAACTCAGCTCCCTCTTCACCACAACACACCGGTACAATGTCATACCTGCCAACTACTCCGGTTTTGCCGTAATGGTTCCGGTTTTCAAGACCCCATTCCGGGTTACGGCTTTATTAATCAAAATTACGGTTTTTCACTAAAAATTCAGTCAAAAATTTTAAATCGTAAAAAAAACACAAAAGCAATTCCAAACACGAGATCGCTAGGAATCGTATCTAAATTTAGAACATAGTAGCGTCAGTAGCGTTTCTTTTCGTGGTTCGCTGCTACGCTTTACCTGAAGCGTTTGCTAAGCTAACGCTATCGCTATTGAGGGTATTGAGGTTTCTATTCTCGCGTGAAATCCTGGAGAGGCGTGCGTACATGGCGAGATGTAAACACGATGTAAACTGCTGCAGACGTTCGCACGACTGCACTTCAACCCTGGCAAATGGACCATGGATTCGACATCTAAAGGGAGAATACATTTTATATAATGCCTAAGATTCTGAAGAACATGTGCTGTGTAATTGCAAGCCTTGTCATGCTTGGTGTATCATGTAAACACATAAAATATCAGAGCGATTTTGCCGTCTTTTACGCGCGTGTCTGTTAAACAGTGCTAGTATACCCTGCTGATATTTCTAGTCTTCTAGTTACCTCGGCAAAGGAGGTTATGTGATCATCAGCGTTGGTTTGCCTGTCTGTTTGTTTGTTAGTTTGTTAGCAAGATAACTCAAAAAGTTATGGACGGATTTTCATGAAATTTTCACAGATTGTCAGAAATGGGGTATCCTACAGATGATTAGATTTTGGTGGTGATCTGGATCACCGTCTGGATCCAGGAATTTTTTAAAGGATTTTTTTTTATTTTTTTTTTTTTATTTAACATTGCAAGATAGGGCCATTTTCAATATTTTATTTATGATGTTAAACACTGTATGGGGGGAACTGTGGCGCTTGGCGGAGGTCTGCGCTGTCCGAGTGCTTTTCTAGTATTCATAATACATCACATCTGGCCTATTCAAAGTTCTATGCAGTGTTAAGATGAATGAATCTTTTTTTCGGATAGATTAAAAGTACAGGTTAAAATAAACTGAATAATATAACAAAGGGGGAAAGAAAATCCAACAAGATCAAATTAGACAATAACTCCTCTGATTATACAGTTCAACATAAGTTATCTGAAATGGGTGATGGCTGAAGCCGCAGCTTATATTGCCCACCCATGTTCCATCCAAGAATTCAAAAGAAAAACAAAACGAGCGATTACAATTCAGAACAAAGCTAGGACAAAATGTGACAAAAAAAAAACAACTAATTAACAACACAACACAGACTGGATATGACAATCCTTATGGGATTTTACATGTCATCTTGTATATATGTTTGGAGTATTTCTTCCTTTAGTGTTTGTTTAAATTGTCCAAGCATTGTACATGATTTTAATTCAGGTCCAAAATCGTTCCATAATCTGACTCCTTGCACTGAAACACAGTGTTGCTTGGTGGTAGTACTCACTGAAGGTTTTTGAAATATACATGTTCCTCTGAAATGATATTGTTTCTCCCTTATTTGGAACAGCTTTTGGATATTTGCGGACAGTGATAGATTCTTTGCTTTAAACATTATTACTGTAGTTTTAAAGTCAACCAGATCTTTCAACTTGAGAGCTTTTAATTTAAGAAAAAGTGGGTTTGTTGGTTCCCTGTAAGCAGCTTTGTTTATTATTCTAATAGCTCTCTTCTGAAGCATAAAGACTGGATATATGTTTGTTTTATATGTATTTCCCCATACTTCAGTACAATATGTCATGTATGGGAGTATTAATGAATGATACAAAGTATATAATGTGGGTTGTTGATTCAGCAAATATTTCGCTCTGTGTAGTATTGCGATTGATTTAGATATTTTACCTTTAATATTATTAATATGTGACTTCTATGTCAAATGCTAATATTTGTTTGACACTGCGGCCCCTGGACCCCGGCTAGCTACTAGGCTTTTCAGGTTTGAAAGTTGAAGAAATATGAGGTTGTTAGCTACATTCTAACTTGATTTAATGCTAATATTTGTTTGGCAAATATTAGCATTATTATTATTATTATTATTAGCATTAGCATTAGCATCGGCCCCTGGACCCCGGCTAGCTACTAGGCTTTTCAGGTTTGAAAAGTTGGCAGGTATGCAATGTCCGCATCACTGCAGATGCTGCTCTGATCCGTCTGTCAATCTCTCGCTTCATTCTCCCCTCACTTGTGAATAAGACCCCAAGGTGCTTAAACTTCTCCATTTGGGGCAGGAGCCTGTCCCCAACCCAGAGAGGACAATCCACCTTTTTCCGGCTGAGGACCATGGACTCGGATGTGGAGGTGCTGACTGTCATCCCAGCTGCCTCACACTCAGCAGCAAACCGTCCCAGCAAGACCTGTAGGTCATTGCTGGATGAAGCCAACAGGACAACATCATCTGCAAACAACAGAGATGAGATCCTGTGGTCACCAAGCATGACTCTCTCCGTTCCCTGGCTGCGCCTAGAAATCCTGTCCATAAAAATTTTGAACAGGATCGGTGACAAATGGCAGCCCTGGCAGAGTCCAACTCTCACTGGGAATGAGTCTGACCGAGTGTTGGCAATACGAACCAAACTGACAACGGTCGTACAGAGACCGAATAGCTCGTAACAACAAGCCCGATACCCCATACTCCCGAAGCCCCCCCAACAAAAAACCATGAGGGACGTGGTCGAATGCCTTCTCCAAGTCCACAAAACACATGTAAACTGGTTGGGCAAACCCCCTCGAACCCTCGAGAATTCTCAAGAGGGTAAAGAGCTGGTCCGATGTGCCACGGCCAGGACGAAAACCAAATTGCTCCTCCTGAATCCGAGGTTCAACCAACAGCCAGACTCTCCTCTCCAGTACCTTGGCATAGACCTTCCCAGGGAGGCTGAGGAGTGTGATCCCTCTAAAGTTGGAGCACACCCTCCGGTCCTCTTTTTTGAAGAGAGGAACCACCACCCCGGTTTGCCATGCCAAAGGCACTGCCCCCAACCTCTACACAATGCTGCAGAGGCGTGTCAACCATGACAGCCCTACAACATCCAGGGCCTTAAGTTTTTTGTAATATTTGTCTGGAATTGGCAGACTTTCATACAATATTTGTGTCAAATTAACCTCAGGATACAGAATGTGGTCATTACCAAATTATTTGAAAAGCTTTAGGATTGGAATGAAAAATCAGATATGCTTCAGCCTTTTTTCAATAGGCTTCAGTACCTCATCACCATTCTTTGTACACATTACAGTTGAAGCAAAATATTAATGCTATGTTTACATTGGTTATATCACATTTTACACACACTGTACTCTGATGATCAGGCGTCCTCATAATGCAGTTGCATAAGAAGCCAGTTCTCATGTTGCATATGTGACCCATGCTGGCAAAATGAGTCGGAATGCGCACTGCGTCATTATGAGATACAGGCAGAGAAGTCATAAATTATGACTCTTTCTTTGTTTGCTAGCGGCAAGTCCTGGGAAAACCCCTGTGAGTGCCTGGTATCATTGTAAAGCTTAGAAATCTTACTTTCTAAAAATACATATGTTTTGGCAGAAGATGTAACTCCCGACCGATCAAATGCGAGTTTTAAACCTAGCCAAAATATAAACAAATCGTCTTTTTTTTGGGTTTGTGTTTGCGCACTTCCTACAAATTAAATATAATTTTGGAGGTCTTTCAATACAGAATATGGAAAAAAACTTACCTCAGTTTTGATAATTTCCTTAAAGTGACTCATTTTGCCAGCATGGGTCACATATGATTTGTAACTTGATTTGGGATAAATTAATTCCCCTCCAGATTGACAAAGAGGAAGTCTCCCTTCGCCGTGTCATTGGTGCAAAGAAGGACCAGTATTTCTTAGACAAGAAAATGGTGACGTAAGTATTTCTGCACACTGACTGTCCATGTTCTTTTTATCACAGTAAATTGCTGATCTGTGTTTCTGTCTATTTTTTTATGTTCTGTTCTCGGTGCAGTAAGAACGATGTCATGAATCTTCTGGAGAGTGCTGGCTTCTCTCGCAGCAACCCCTACTACATCGTTAAACAGGGAAAGGTAAGAGAAGAGTGGACAACACACCAACACAATAAATTTGTTAAAAGTGTAATAAATTAGAGTGTTTAAGCAGGGCTGAACAAGGAGTGTTAATATTTTCTCTGGCTGTGCATGCATTAGATTTTCTGAATGTTGGTTTGTTATGTTGTTTTTGGGTGTGTGACTGTTTTTAATGGTGTTGTATGTTATGTTATTATTTGGATATTTTTTTAACTGTCTGGTAGAGTTGGGTTATGTGACATCAATCAACATCACAGTTAACGGAACAATTTACTTCGGTTTCAGTTTTTACAACGATTTGTATTTTTTGTAGTTATTATCTATTTGCGGGGGTTTACAGAGGTATGTCAAATATCTTCATTTATCCGAAGATTATTGAAACTATTTATAAATATTATTACTAAGTGTAGGGGTGGGCGATATGGCCAAAAATGATGTCACAATATTTCTGTGAATTTTCACAATAACTGTCTTCTTGATGATATCACTATATATTTTTTCTGTTTAATTTATAAAGGACAGTTTCACAGGCCAGTGTTTGTGTTCAACATATTCAGTAAAACCCCCTCAAAAATGTCTCTCCTGTTAATCAGTAGCTCAGATTGAGTTTCAGATTTTTTAAAAAAAATTTCTGTATCAGATATTACAAGAAAATAATATAAACCACCACATCTAAAGTGCACTTAGATGTGGGGATTTATATGCTGAATCAGTTTACCTGTGTTAGAAGTCTCTGTAGCACAGACCTCTTCTTAGGCTTTTTGGCTGTCATTGCACTGAGTGATGTGTTTGAATAATTTCAACCTGACACGACCGAAACCAGACCAAAGGAGACCATTGTACACTAGCAACTTTGCACCGTAGCGGTGTTGTTGACGTGCATAAAAATTCAAGGACAGATTCTCAGCACTGCTGCAGTGTTTTATTTTTCAGTGTCGCAGCAGTCTGAAATGGCCGTAAGGTCTAAATATTTCTACACAACTAGATCCAGTTTCAGCTAACTCCAACCACAGTGCAGCAACTGTCTTCCCACTTGTAACACAGATACACCTGTAATATACCACTGTAATTGGGTAACAGGGTATAATTAGGGTATAATACCTGCGGGGTACTACTGTGTAATTGGGTAATTGGGGGTAACACCCAGTAACACCTGCGCTCGGCAGATTTTTGTGTGTAACCCTTACTAACACCCACTCACCCTACTCACTTTAGGTGTAGTACCGTTTTTGGTAGTACTGTGTTATGGCAATGTAGTTACTTTAACTTTTCTACCTGAGGGAAAAGGCATAATTGGGCCAGGTCAGACCGACTCTGGGTTCGTAGGAGCCTGGGAGGTGCAACAACAGACGACACATACACAGCCGTATATGGAGCTTGCAACTATGTATATTATTTACAATTATGTACACAAAAATAAATACATAGCGCGATAAAATAGAAAAAATAAAAACGAAATACTCCAAATTATATTTACAATATTCACAGTTCTTGTTGTATCAGTTCCAGGTGACTAGTGGAGTCACCTCTAGCAGTTTCTAGGACTCGGGCTTCGGCTCGCCATCCAGATCTGGAGATCCACGCTCTGGTCAAACCAGTCCAAAGGAAGAAAAAAAAGAAGAACCTGACCATGCTAAGTGGCTCGTGCGTCAATGGGGTTCCCGTGCTCAACGGCGTCGGCAGCCTTTGGATCCCGATCAATTTCAAGGGTTTTATCCAGGCAAAGGCTGCTATCAGCACGCTAGCGTCGCCATATCACCAAGGACCGGCTCTCTCTCTGGTCTGTGTCTTTCGGCGTCTGGCGTGACTGAGCCAAAAATGCAAGTCATCCCAGATCCAGGGAGAGAGTGCTTAACCCATTGGGTGGCGTGACCCAGCAATGGCACAGCCATTGGTTACTCGAAATATCAACACACAATACTAGGAACTTTATCAGAACCTTCTAGAAAATGTTCCTACTATTTATGAATATATATTTATTTAAATATTCATATTCAAATTATGTATTCCCATTGTGAAATGGGTGTTTTTCTTTTCTGAAAGCGGCATCGATATTTATAATTTAATTCACGTTAAACTATCTACTTCCATTGTGAAATGAATGTCCCCCCTTCTTCTTAAAGCGGTATCGACATTCATAATTCCATGCACGTTTTTAACACTGGGTTACACACTCCAGTGTTTTTTATGCCATAACCACAGAAACATGGTGTGACCTCACACAACTGATTCTAAATATTGCAATATTCATTTTTACACTGGTATCAAAATTTACACTGGTATTATTGCCACAGATACAATATGGTTTACCTCTTCTTCAGTGTTTGTTTTCCACCCATCAGAGAGAGATATTTAAATTTCTTATTAAAATTGTTGTTTGTCTTGTGAAGGATCTTTATTTTTCTTTAAAGCTTCTGCCTGTAGCTGCATTCAGCATAGCAGTTTTATATTTAAACTATGGCTTACACATGTTTTAAAAAAAAATCATATGAAGTTAAAGCAGCTACTGTAACACTAACAATGCAGCTTCACATCACTAACTGATCTTCTGCTGGTTTAGCATTAGTTTGTTCTCAGTAGAATAAATTTGAGGGAAAGGAGTGAGAGATGTTCAAATGGAGCAGCTGTGGGTGCTGCTAGACTTAGCATGGACAGACTCTATATTAAACATCAGCTTGAAAATTAAATTGTTAATGCTAAAATCTAAGCACATAGTTTAAGCGGTGGAAGAAATGATGATTACATTTTAAGAAATGATTAACTTTTCTTATTTCATCATTCCTGCAGATCAACCAAATGGCTACAGCACCTGACTCCCAGCGTCTGAAGTTGCTGAGGGAGGTAGCAGGGACGCGAGTCTACGATGAACGCAAAGAGGAGAGTATTTCTCTCATGAAGGAGACTGGTAAAAACTTGATATACCCATTGTTTCTTATGTTGTATTTGTTTGAGTGTGTGTCAAGATTTCATCAATACATGCTTCAAAATGAAAGGAATACAGACAGTTCTTCATGCAACTTTAAGTTGTAAATATTTTACAGTACAACCCAATTTGTGTTTTCCTCAGAGGGAAAGAGAGAAAAGATCAATGAGCTGCTCAAATACATCGAGGAGCGTCTGCACACTCTGGAAGATGAGAAAGAAGAGCTAGCTCAGTACCAAAAGTGGGACAAGATGAGACGGGCTCTGGAGTACACGATTTACAACCAGGAGCTAAACGAAACTCGTGCCAAACTGGACGAGGTAAAAACGTTGAGAAAATTGGAAAGGCTGTTTCAAATATCTTATCTGGATATTTGTTCCTTATATAGGTCCCTGGTTTCCAAATTTGCATTGGGATATTTTCTTTTTTTGGAATAACATACCATCTGCAATCAGAAAAAGTACCACACTAAACACATTTAAGACTCATTGTAAAAATTGGCTTTTAAACAACCAAAACTGTACCCATAACTAGTGGTAGCTCCATACCTGCTAACTACTCCGGTTTTGCTGTAATGGTTACGGTTTTCAAGACCCCATTCCAGGTTACGGCTTTATTAATCAAAATTACGGTTTTTCACTAAAAATTCAGTCAAAAATTTTAAATCGTAAAAAAAAACACGAAAGCAATTCCAAACACGAGATCGCTAGGAATCGTATCTAAATTTACTTGAAGCGTTTGCTAAGCTAACGCTATCGCTATAGCTAACGCCATAGCTAGTCGTAGCACCTAACACCGATACAAAGAAGCGACTCCGTCCCCGGTGATTGGGGCTCGCCGGAGGAACCAACCGAGGCAACAGTTGGACGGGAGCTGGATCGGAGCTCAACTACAGCGGCGGTGGGCTGCGGGACTCGGTGGAGGAGCTGCCGGTACCCCGGCTGGACAGGAGCTCAATTGCAGCGGCGGTAAGCAGCGGGACTAGCAGCGGAGGGGGCTAGCTGAGGTCCAGCTGGATTCGAAGTCGGTCGGATCGGATACCGGCGATACCAGCAGAGATTGTTTTACTATCAACAGGTCAGTAAAAATGCCACCAAAGAAGGAGGAAATGGAAGAGATCAAAAAATCTCTGAAATCTTCTTGGAACATAAGTCAATATTATACAGTAATAAGTGGCATTCAGCTGTTTGTTTTGTCATTTAAGCACAGTTCTGGTACTTAAAAAATCATAAAAACCCAGGAGCTTCGGGGGGGCTTTGCCCCCCTTGCCCCCCCCCCCCCCAAGAAATTGTACAGTTTGGATCAAACTAAATGGGACACCTGAGGAAGCAAAAGAGTATAATAATCAGAGATCTTGCCAACTTAAATAAATATAGATGAACACTGATTAAGAAAATTAAGAGACTATGATAATCCATATCCACACACATGGCAAGTCTTTTCGTGAGGAGTACTCCAAAGCATTTCCAGGAATTATTACTGCGGACTGTGAGCGCATATTCAGCCATGTGAACAAGAACAAAACTGAGTTCAGGTCCAGTCTGTCAACTAAAGTTCTGGGCAACCTCATGACCAGGAAAATGATGATGACAGCTTCGGGTAACAAGTGCCACAGTGTGTCCCATTCAAAAGACCTACTGAAGAAAGCTAAGAGGTGCACCATGGAAAAACAACAATCTTGAGAGTTGAGACCGGACTTGTGTGATAGGGACAGACAGACAGTTTTATTATGGTATTCAAGGCCATGGCCCATATTACAAAGTATATTACATGTTGCTAATGTACATGAAAATTCAACAAAATGTTTACTAGAATGTGCAATATATTCACAATTTTGAACAATGTAATCTTGATGCCTTTCATATTTGAGTTTTGTATTTGTGAAACAACAACAATGTAGGTATTGTCTTTCTGTTCCTGTTTCAATTGTTTTAAAATTCAATGTACTTTTCAAACAATAATTATATATTAAATGTTTGGTTGATTGTGAAATGTTTCCCCTTTGTGTTTTTTTTTTTTTTAATTTTTACACCTTTCACATTTGCTGAGGGAAAAGGTCAAGAGAAATGTCATTTATCAACATTCGTTAAATGCATGATTGTGTACTAAGAGAATATTACCATAGAGTTTGTCCTTGGATCTTTTCCATCAGCATATCTGCATTGACAATTTAAGGAAAATAAAAACATGATTGTTGAAGAAATATGAGGTTGTTAGCCACATTTTAACTTGATTTAATGCTAATATTTGTTTGGCGTCGGGGGGGCTTCGCCCTCCTGAACCCCCCACCAGGACTTTGTCCTGGACCTACCGGGGCATGCGGTCCCTGGACCCCGGCTAGCTACTAGGCTTTTCAGGTTTGAAAGCTGAAGAAATATGAGGTTGTTAGCTACATTTAACTAGATTTAATGCTAATATTTGTTTGGCAAATATTAGCATTATTATTAGCATCATTAGCATTAGGGGTGCGGCCCCTGGACCCCGGCTAGCTACTAGGCTTTTCAGGTTTGAAAAGTTGGCAGGTATGTAGCTCTGTGGCATGTATATATAATATATAATGTATAATATGTGTGTGTGTGCGTGCGTGTGTGCCCATGTGTCACACACATATGCCCCGCCTCTTGTTTGTTGCTTTTGTTTGTTGTTGCGGTGAGGTGCTTGGGTGCCTGTGTGCGTGTACGCATACACAGCATTTCACTTGTGTGACATTTGAATGTTTTGTAGCACCTTAACTCTTGCACTTAAGCATATCCACTTTATACAGTTTCATTGCAGATGTTCTTCTCGTGTATGATTGTTTGTTCGTGTTTTTGTGACCCGCCGGAGGACTACAGATGCAAATAGCGGTATTGCTAAATCTGGCATACTTAACCCACAGGCGCGCTGTTGCGCCATAAGCCCCTAGTGGTCAAGGTTTTTTTCAAGAAAATATTCAGTTCAGATGTCAGAGATTTCCAAGGCTATAACTTGAAAATGGTAAGAGATAATGGCTTACTGTCAATTAGAAAGATGTAGAATGTGATCCAAAGTTTGAGACAGGAGTAAATTTATGCATCTAATTTGCATAATGCCACAGCAGCCATATTGAATTACATAACCTTCAGTCAAAAGTGGACTTTGGACATATTTACACAAAGAATGGTTTTGCTTTTTGTCACCGTTTGTTGTTTTGGGCATTTTGTTATCTTCAAAGTATATGAACTAGAAAATCAGTACAATGTAAACAAACAAACAAATTTGTCACTTACCGCTGGCCGGGTGGCTCACTCGCTTCGTCCTTTTGCGGCATCCTGGTTGTTATTTTCTCTTCTGTCGGTCATTTTATTTTTCCCCCTCACATCCAGAAATTGTTATGATTATTCCACCTCAATTTCGCTTTTATCCACCGCTATTTGTCTTATATGATGACACAGAACCGGCGCAATTGTTCTCTCCAGTCACATGGCGCTGGGGGCGATGGCAGGTGAACATCAACCAGCTTCACCCACCCTCTGTTATAACAAAATGTACATACAGTGGTACCTCTACTTACGAAATTAATTCGTTCCGGAAGTATCCTCGTAACGTGAAAATTCCGTAAGTAGAGGCGCGTTTTACATGTAAATGCCGTAATCCGTTCCAAGCCCCCCAAAATTCGGGCATAAATTTTTTATAAATCATAAAAACGCATCAAAACATGTAACAAATACATGTTACAATTAGATTACTGCACAATAAACATAAAATGAGAGTTTAAAATGAGAGAATAATAAAAGAGAATAATAAAAATTATGTTCATTTACCTTTTAACTGCTATCGTCGTCGTCACCTTTTGCCTTCTTTGGTTCATGTTCTGTCTCATCAGTGGTTTTTGCCTGACGTTTTGTGAAGAAACGATCCAAGGACGTTTGCTTTTGTTGGCTTGTAAGGGCTTCCTTTTGTTTTAATACCGTGCTGATCGTTGATGTATTACGGCCATATTCTTTGGCGAGATCAACCAAACGCATCCACTTTTCATACCTTTCGATTATCTCCTTCTTTGTTTGTATGGACAAAAAAACTCTTCTTCTTCTTTTCTCCTTTTCCACTTATCTCCGTCACTTTCTTGGGGCCCATAGCGAATAAATGTTAATTCTGTACTGTACACACACGTAAAACTGCCCGAACACTTCGTGGCCAGTGGGATACCAGGAAGATGCTAGGCGATAGCCAATGGCAGAGCAGCTACAGGTATGTTTACGTTCGGTAAACTACGGGAGCTGCGAGGAGCGCATACTTTTTTGCCTTTCGTATCCTGAAATTTCGTTCGTAACAAGAGGCAATATTTTCCCGTTGAGGCGTGTCGTAACCTGAAAATTCCGTATGTAGAGACGTTCGTAAGTAGAGGTACCACTGTATTTACCTTCATAAGCCAAATAATCTTTTTAGAATCATAGTTGGCAAATTTGGGAGCAAATGGCTCCAATGTCTTTCCATGGCAATGGTGAACATCAACATTCGTTTACAAACTCTTCTTCTGTGGTGTCCAGAAGTGAGGTTTCAGGATGGTTCTATGTCTGCCATAAGTCCTCCAAGGCAAGAGCAGTAAGTTATACCTGTCTGCCCCCTTGTGAGGTGGAATCCTTTGTACAAAAACCAACGGGGGAGTTGTTGGTCACGTCATATAACATCGCATGACAGGCATAGCGCTGCGCCTGTGGCAGTGGGGGCGCTATCTGTCCATGAAATCTTGCCACAAGAAGGGTTACATTTTTTTTAAATGTCCCATTAGTATGTAATGTCCCTTTCAAATAATTATTAAACTTAAAACATTTTCCTCCTAACTGTGTGATTGTGATAAAGGTAAATAACAAATCTACCCTTCTCACACAAAAAGGAAAAGAAAAAGAAAAATCTCAAAAATTCAAAAAGAAAAATTAGCGACTTGAGGGCAGATTTACTAACGTGCTGCACCATCGCAAAACCCTGTTTTGGCGTTAAAAAACTACTGTTGAGATTTACTAAAGGGCGCAGGGCAAAATTAGTGGTGGAAAGGCGTGGATTATGTTAATTTTGCACCTGGCCTCATTGCATATGTGTTTGTGGGAGTTGTCATGTTGGAGCGCAAATTTGAGGGAGGAGAGTATTTAAATGATTGGTGCAAGGTGATTTATTAAGGTTTGCAGATGTCGGTCTCCTGCAAAATGGGCCAGGATTTAAAGGCCATAAAAAGCTTGTCTTAATTCATCTGCTTCTGACATGATAGCGATCATTGGTGCCGAGACACCGGTGAGAACCGAGGGCACGTGGCTGAAGAGACAGAAGCTTCTCTCTGCGTATGACTTTATTTGGCATGACAGAAGAACAGGTTTTACGGTCCTACAGAGATTGGTGTTATGCTGAACTGGACATCAGCTGGCAGGTTTTTTTAAAATTTCATTTGTTTATACTGTATATAGCCTACTACATGAATTTGCATTCATAAAATAGGATATAGGAGCCCTTCCTACCTGCAGTGGACATACAGATGGTGTCAGCTGATAGTGACTTTTTATCTCTTTTCTGCAGAGGTTCAGACACGGACTCTGGAGTTTTCCTCTTCTATCAGCTCTCCCTCACTCTTGAAGCAAAATCTTCCACATTGTCAATTTTCTTTGTCCCCCCCCCCCCCATCCATATTTCTGTATTTACAGTATTTCTTTTTGCTGTGCATAAAACGGTAATTCAGTTCCCTCTTCTCTCTATTTCTCTCTCTCCTAGTTCAGGATACACAATATAGGAGGAAAACATCAATGAGATTATTAACAAAAAGAGCACACAGATCCATAGAAACGTCCTCCGAAATTGCAACACCGTAACTCAGTAGCATTTATAAAAAGTTGTGAACTGGGAGACCTGTAGATTTTGTTAAACAAAATCATTTACATAATAAAACCTCAGAGCCTCCATCAGACCATCTTGATGATTCTAGTGTTAATAAAATAAACATATTGGTTAAATAATTTATTTATTCATGAGTAGTCCTGTATTAAGTTGGATACAAATGCTTCATTTACACATATTAAACAAAAGAGTCTGTCATGTTAAATAAAATCTAAATTCTGAAATATGAAACAAAACTAAACTATTTTAGTGGGGTTTGCGCTTAAACAAATGCTTAAAAAAAATTTATATATTATGTTCTTTCGAAGTGGCTGTGCCTGTGTTGATGACCCGCTTCCTCATCAGGTGTGCCTGTGTGAAATTTTGCGGTGCTCTTGGTGGATGGGTGGTCATTATTGAAATGAAGTGACTGTGTCTGTGTTCATAACTTTGCGTGCTGTTAGTCGATCACTGACAAAAATTGGCTATTCCCTTAGGTACTCTGTCTAAATTGCGCACTTGCTAATTTGTGCTGCGTTAGTAAATCTGCCCCTTAAGCTCAAAATTTGCCAAAAAGTCACTTATTATATGAATAAATTTGCAAATATATAAGAAAAATATTCACATTTACATGACAATGATTACCAATTTGAGAAGAAATGCTGTTTACAAGAAATGTTGTAATTTAAGAAGAAGGATTACAAGAAAAAAACATTTGCAAGAAAAAAATGCTTTTATATAAAAGAAATATACTAGTCAAAAAATGTGAATTTACAAGAAAAGGAGTCTCAAACTTGTAAGAAAATTTGTAAACTTTTGACAAGTTGTGAATTTGCATGACAAAAGTTGCAAATTGAGGTTCACATTTCTGAAAGACATTGATACTGATGCCATCAGTGTGTGAATGTGTGTGTGACTAGGTGGATAACAGGATCTGTAAAGTGCTTTGGTCATCCAGGGATGAGTAAAAAGTGCTATACAAGTGGACGCCATGTACCATTTTAGTGAGGGAGAAACGGAGCGAGCAGAATATTCAGATTTTCACTCAGGATCCCTTCCAGATGTTCAGAACCGCCAAACTAGTTTTCAGGACAGCCCTAAAATTATGAACTTGAAATTTAGTGAAACACAAAATTTTGATCAGTTTTGATGGGACACTAGAAATTTACCCAGACACAGTGTAGTTGTAACAGCTTGAATATAATTAAGCGTAAAAGAATCACTGTCAAGAAGATTAGGAAGAACTGTTTAAAATGGAACAAATGCAAAAATGCAGTCATCAGTTCTTGTGTATCCTGGACTGTTGATGCAATGGGGTAAGAAAAATATTTTTCCTTGAAGAGTTCTGGTTTTTGGATTGCTCTTGTTTTCTCAGTGTACTCCTTGTTGCCAATATATTCATTTTTCCACCAGTTGTCCACCAAAAGGGAGACCTGTGGAGACAAATCCAGACAGCTGCGTGATGCTCAACAAGATGCCCGAGACAAAGTGGAGGTAAAGGATTTCACCACAAAAAGTGACATTCATGTTGTATACACTACCTGGCCAAAAAAGCCACCATCTAGATTTAACTCAGCTGACATGTTATTTAACCCTCACTGATGCAGTGAGTGGCTTCTCATTTCTTAAACAACCACATCTAAAGGTGTATCCTCTGGTTAAGATGTTACTGTTTCAGAAGTGTCAAATTGTAGACCTGCATCATGCAAAAAAACACAAAAACCCAAAGCGAAGGAGACTGGTGAAACTACTAAAATTGGGTTAAGAGCTCTCCAAAGCATTATTAAACCCTGGAAGGATCATGGTGAACTATCGTTTTTGAAGAAGAAACTTGGTTAGAAAGAAGTATTTTTTTTAGTCTTTATTTGTACAGGATAGTTCCATTGAGAGGCAACCTCTCTTTTTCAAGGACGCCCTGTTCACACTCACACAGTTATACATTCACACCTGGAAGCTGCCCAGTACAACCACAGACTGACCTGTGGCCACTGAGCAGCTCCACTGGAGCAGATGGGGTTAAGAGCCTTGCTCAAGGACACAACAGTGGAGTTAAGGAGGGTGGGGAAAATACTGCCATGTTGTCTGTCCCACCCAGATCTGATCCTGCAGGTCCTTGGATTGAACCAGTGACCCTTTGCTCACCAGTCCACATCCCTAACCATTCAGCCGCCACTGCCCCAAGTACAATAACAAAACAAGACCATGGAGTCCTAATGTGTGCCCATGGTGGCCCATTGAAGTATTATATTAGATATAATGTAAATGAATAGTAATACTTTGTTTTTATCAGAAACTTGTTTGTTGAAAATGTCAAATAGAAGTAAAACATAAAAATTTAGGAAATTACAATGAAGCAGTTTTGTTGTTTTTTACCTTAAATGTTTTCTTGATTTAAAAAAAAAAGATAATTCATTTGCATACTAATTTAAATATCCTTAAAAATATATTCTAGGTTTGATAGGTACCTTTGCAAAAAACTTGTCCTTGTTAAATCCATAGGATGCTGAAGCATTTGCACCCCCTCATGAAGTTAATTTCACAGTAACTTTTTTTTTTTTTTTTTTTTTTTCTGTAGGAGACGGAGCGTGTTGTGCGAGAGCTAAAGTCTAAGATCTCTGCCATGAAGGAGGAGAGAGAGCAGCTGTCGGCCGAGCGCCAGGAACAGATCAAGCAGAGGACCAAACTCGAACTGAAGGCCAAGGACCTGCAGGACGAGCTGGCAGGCAACAGCGAACAGAGGGTACGGAAGCCTCCCATCTGCGTCACTCCGCACATGTGATGCTGCACCAACAATGATTTTCCCTCCCTCTTTCCGTTCACTGTCACTGTGTGAAGCGAATGGTGGTCGCCTTTGTACTTTATCTCGGTGCACTCATCCATGCTTTGAGCACAGGCAAATATTTGTCGACATTTGATTCAATTCTCAGTTAATTTGGCCATAAGATCTTAGTTGTTCACTTTCGGTCCGTGCAGTAATTCATCATCATTGGTAATAAGACTAAATTAGTTGGTGTGTTTCCTGTTAAATGAAGACATGATGTATAAATTACTTTATTTGAATTTTACTAGATAAATAATAATTTAGTTGCTTGTATTTATATACAGAATTTTAACTAGCATGTTACAGGGGTGGTAATCTCTTGCCACCTCATGATTTGATTATGATTCAGAGAGCTGTGAGGCAATGATAAAATGGTTTAGCTGTATCTAGATGCATCTTTCTTTTCTGTTCAGAATTTCTTTTTTCTCACTGTGTGACTACTTGATACTTTCAAGGCAAAGGGTTTGTCTTCTTAAGCCTCTGAGTTCCCCAGGGAACATAGGGCTGCAACAACATTTCTCCAACGGACCTGGTTCTGGGCAACCCTCTTCAATTATGCCTACATCATTCCAGCTGCTTTTCTCTCTGTCAGTGCTCCTTCAACTCTGTCTTGGTCTACCCACTTTTCGTTTTCCCTGGGGCTTCCATTCAAGGGCTTGTCTTGTGATGCTTGAGGTTGGTTGTTGCAGAGTGGGGCCAATCCATCCCTGCTTCGTTCTTTTAATTTCAATCTCAATAGCTGTTTTTTTGGGGGTTGGTGAAGGGCCATCTGAAGTTGAGAATGGTCCTGAGTCATTAATTGATAGATGTCTGCAACTTGTAGATGCTGGTCTTTAAGGCTGCAGCAAATGATTATTTTGGTAGTCGACTAATCTAACCACTATTTTTTCGATTAGTCAACTAATCGTGATTACTTTTCTCATGTCCACCATCTCCACTTCCTGTTGGTGCTCTACTGCATATTTTACCTGACCCGCTGTTTAAGCCTGCATACCTGTGAAAATCACCTTGTTGTCAGTCCCCGCTTTAATATAACAAGCAGTTTCCAGAGCTAAATACAAAACACAAGAAAGCTGTATTAATTATCACAACTTTAAGGTTATATATCAGTTTATCACAGACAGCATAATGCCTCATGTCAAACAATTGATTAAATATCTTACAACTGAATTACTGAGCTGCTCCAACGCACAAACTAACATTAGGTGGAAGTTTTCTATAAGCACATTTTTTAATATAATTCAGAAAGGTAAGCCTTCATATTCCTGTATTCACTGCACTTAAGAATGATATTTCAAGCTGTTTGATTTAATTTTGATGATTAGGGTTGTAGGTTTTTATTTATTAAATTAATATTCACTAATATTCAGATGCACTAATATTCAGAATGAGGGCTAATATTAACAAAGATGAAAAAGAGATAGCGACTCTTGTAATTCAGTCATTTACTGCATTCAGCGCATTAGCCATGACTTAAACAGCTCAGCCCTCAGCAACCAGAGAGCTTATTGTCAAACAGGTAAGCTACCATAAACATGTACTAACAGTATTGTCATTTTTCTAAAGCTTGAAACAGTTGCCCATTGAAAATAAGTGGTGCTAACTTTCTTTACTCCCAAAACTTACCAAGCAGATGTTAATGTTGCAGCTGTCAGGTGCTGTCGTTTCAGATGCTCATGTATCACCGTAGTGCTGCCATGATAGGAAAGATCTGCCTTGCAAAGTCTGCACTTGTTTCATTTTTTTTTTGTTTTCTGTGAAATGTTCTCATACTACAGAAAGTTAGGGTCTGTTTTTTTTTTTTTTTTAAGCTCCGCTCCGCTTCTACGTGTTTATCCTCCCACTTTGCCATGCTGTGCTCCTCTTCTTCACTGGAAATTGTTCACGCATGCTGGACAACAGAGGTGGTCGTGCATTGCAGTTACAACTGAACATTTCCGCAGCATGCATATAAACTTAATAATTAAACGATTTGTCGACAATAAAAATCTTGGTCGACAAATTTTTTATTGTTGACGTTATCGACAACGTTGACTAATCGTTTCAGTCCTACTGGTCTTAGTCATTCTCAATGTTTCAGTACCATAGAGCAGGATGGATTTTATGCTGGTGTTAAAGATTCTTGTCTTGTTGTGTAGTAATAGGGCAGAGGAACTCCAGATTGATCTAAGGACATTAAGTGCATGCCTGGCCTTGTTGATACAGTTCTTGATGTTGTCACCAGCTCCACCATCTTTGCCGACTATGCTGCCCAAGTAGACAAACTTCCCTGCTTTATTGAGGTCTTCTCCTTGCAGTGGGATGAAGTCTTGCTGCTTGTTGTTAACCCGCATGACATCTGTTCTCTTGTTACTAATTCTGAGGCCAGTCTTTTCTACTTCTTTTGCCATCTGATTCAACTTTTCTTGAGCATCTTGGTGTCTGCATGAGAGGAGACTTATGTTATCAGCACAGTCTAGGTCTTCAAGTTGTTTTATAAGGGTCCACTGGATTCAAGTGTTCTAGCCTGCTCTTGGCTGCTTCATTATCCAGTTGGTCACCAACAAAGGGAAGGAGACAGCCTTGACTTATACCAATCTGCATTTGGAATGGATCTGTCAGATTTCCATTGTGTATGACTGCAGGTGGAATTCACGTACAGCTGTTGGATCATGACAATGAATTTTTCCAGGAAACCGTAGTGCTGCATGAGTTTCCAGATGACTTTTCTATCCACACTGTCAAAGGCTTTATGGAAATCAACAAATGTGATGTAGAACAGAGTCTGCCATTCCAGAGATTGCTCGTTGATGCTTCATAGTGTAGCAGTCTGGTACATGCAGGATTGCTCTTGTCAAAAACCTGCCTGTTCATCCTGTAGTATTTTGTCTAGGGCTGTCTGAAGTCTTTCTCAAGGATAATTCTCATCAAAATCTTGCATGATTTCTGTACAGTTAAAGTATTTGTAGTAACCTGAAATGAATTTATTTGTATTTTTTATTATTAAAATAAATGGAAGATTGATGGGACAAGTCAACTAGAATGTTATATTTAACCACGATGTAACCCACTACAAGGTACTACATTACTTGGTTACTTCCTTTTCAGTTCTGGTTGCTGATGAACTCTGGACATTTAAAAAATGGAATCAAAAATCTGTCACATATGGTGATGTGATGCATCTTCAAGTGATTATTTCCCCACCCCAAGTATGTTACAAGTTTCTTTACCCAAATAATACACTGGGCATTATACCTTATCTAAATCAAAGCTACAACTGTTAAAGTGACACTCCGGCAAAAATCAATTTTTTTTTTCTGTTGTGACATGTCTGTAACATGTTTTTTGTGACTTACAAGACCTATCCAGAGCAAAATCTCACCACAGTCCCAAGTCTGTGATTTTCTGCTGTGAATTTCCAGTTTGGTAACGCCCCCCTGAAATGGGCGAGTTTGGACAAACCGTTTCTAGCTACGCAAGTATTCCTGCTTAAGCTGGGTTCACACTATAACGTTTGGACTGACTTTTACTGACGTTATGAAAAATTAGAGAAATCAGCCCAGACGTTGGTGAAATTACGTTCATGAGCACACACCAACTTTTACGAACTTTTGCTTGTATTTGCCAGCATTGCATTCAGCGTTATCAAACTTTTGCCAACTTAGGCTAGCGTATGTGTAGCAGTTCCCAACTTAAGTTAACTTAAGCAAAGTAATACGCAGCGCAGTTCAGCTGACATCAGCGTCAGGTGACGCTCATATAAAGATCAGTGTTAGTGGAGGCTTCCTGCCATCCTTGACCTGCTTTTTTGGGTGGATTCACATGATGTTTGGACCAACTTTTACTAACGTTTTGGCAATTGTCTGGCTCTGCTGGCAAAAATTGATAAAAGTTGGTGTTTGTTGGCAAACGCTGGCAAAAGTATTCACTGAGAATTTTCAACATGCTGAAAATTGTTGACGTTTGGAAATAAACATCGGTGAAAGTTGTGCTCAATTTGTAATAGTTCCTCAGCGCTGGGCTAAGTTTTGCAGAGTTCGCCTAAGTCAGCCTAAGTTGAGCTCCATTGGCAAATGTTGACTGACATGCTGGTGAATACAGATGTTTTTTTAGATCAAAACTTAGTTTAGACATGCAGGAACGAAAGAGAGATAAAGAGAATGGGGGAGTTAAAAAAAAGAAAATGTATATGCAAGTAGACAATGTAGAGTATTTGTTTGTTGATAACATGGTGTGTATGACATGTTTTTATTTTTTTTTTAATGTATGGGATATATATATATATTACGGACATTTGAGGGTTTGTTTGCAGGTGATGGGTGTGGTTTGATGGGTCATCTCATGTCTTTGCAGTGTTATTTTTCTACCACCAGGCTGTGCTGTTGCGCAGATGTGTTTTTTGCCAGTACGATCTTGGTCCGCGGAATAAAGGTTTTTCGTGAAATTTTCACTGTTCTTAATTTTCTGCTCCGTGCGTCATCATTCTCCAGGATTTATTGGTTAACTTCCATTGTGGGAATCAAACAGCACTGATGTGCGAGAGGTGTAGCAGTCAAAATATAATCACCCATCCTTTTAATTATGTGATGATTCATTAATAGTTTTTTTTAATTCCATCCACATTCACATTTTAATTGCGGACTTAGTGTTGGAGTCTATAGCATTGTTTTTTAGATGAATGAACGAATGAACAGGGGATAAGGGTATGCAGAAGTAACTACATAGGAATATAAAATTAAAATAAATTCTGAAATGTATGCCCAAGGGAGATGTGTTCACTCCAGAAGCAAGTCCAGAACAGCAGGAAGCCTCCACAAACACTAATCTTTATATGAGCATTACCTGATGCTGATGTCAGCTGAACTGCGCTGAGTATTTCTCAGATTTTTATAGATAGATAGAGTGAACCTGGCTTTAACGTAGTGTGACTTCGGTAAGCTGTGCATAACTTAGCTCAGCGCTCAAGAACTTTTACAAAATGAGCACAACGTTCACCAACTTGTATTTCCAAATGTCGGTAAATTTTCAGCAGGCTGAAAATTTTCAAAGAATACAACTTTCGCCAGCGTTTACCAGCAATCATTAACTTTTGCCAGCAGAGCCAGACATTTGCCAAAATGTCAGTAAAAGTCGGTCCAAACGTTGTAGTGTGAATTCACCTTTAGCCTAGTTGGTTATAACATTAGCCAATTAAGCGGATACTCTTGGCTACCTCACGGGAAGAAGCAGGAGCTGAGAAGCAGCAGGATTGAGAGGGATGAAAACGTCAGTTTTGCATAGCGAAGCAGTGGAGGAGGAGGAGGGGAGGGGACCCATCTTGAACGTGGCTCGGCGGATGGGGCGTTGAGCTGCGGAATGTGAGCTGCACAGTTGGTCACTTCTGGTAAGCAGAACTGGCACTGGCTCACTACAGTCACCAGCGGACGAGGCGCTGCACTAGATGAGACCGCTTTCAGAAAAATGCTTCACTTTTTACTTTTGAAGATATAGGCAAAACTTGAACGTCTAGAAGCATCGTGAACAGACTAGCAGCCCACTACTACTTTTCCACAAAGATGCTGCTGCTGCTGAAGTATTTATGTATGATTCATGTATGTTTATTATCATCTTCCGCTTCCTCGTCTTCTTCGTCTACTTTGTCTTGGTATGCTGTGCCAATATCGCCACCTCGTGAATGGGACGTTCAGTCTTGCGCATGCACTTTTCAACGTGTTCAGGTCGTGGGCAGGTGGCGCGGTCACAAAATTTGGGCTGCACGCGGTTGTCATCGGTCGAGCACTGTGGACACTAGTGGAGTGGAGACGATGACGTAAATTTCGTCACACGAGGTTTCCAGTTACACATACGCAGACAGCAGACGTGCAGCATGAATCCAGCTTCAAGTAGGTACAAAATTTAAAAAATGCTTTCTAAGCAATTCAAAGGCAGTGAAAGTTTTTTTGTGGGTTAAAAAGCCACAATATACTATTTTAGGGAATACATACAGTGGTGTGAAAAAGCGTTTGCCCCCTTCCTGATTTCTCATTTTTCTGTATGTTTGTCACACTTAAATGTTTTAGATCTTCATTCATCTTCTTCCGCTTAATCCTTTTCGGGTCGCTGGGGGGCTGGAGCCTATCCCAGCATCTTTGGGCAAGAGGCAGGGTACACCCTGGACAGATCGCCAGTCCATCGCAGGGCCAACACAGAGAGACAGACAACCATTCACTCTCACAGTCATAAACTTGGAAATTAAAATTGTTGTGTTTACATGCACTGAACAAACAGATTATTGGAGGGTAAACCACTTGAGTTAATGACCCCAGTTACATGGCCTTTATCTAATTATTCTGTTGACACGGCCACTTGAATAATCCGATAACTCGCGAAATCCAGTCATAACCAGTTTGTTCATGTACATGTAAATATGGCCACTTCAGCTGATCTAAACTTCTTTATTTGACTCTGAAGCAACTGAGGAGTTAATCCACATCTGAGTGCATAAATTTTTAGTTAAATACACATTTAGGAGTTTATTTGGTGGTCATGCTTTCCATCCAGATTTTCTATGCATATAGTGATATCTTTAATGTGCATTAGTATGGCTGAGTGGGGTATATGCATTGGTTCCCTTTTAGGGCAGTGTTGTTTATTATTTCATGTGGCACAGTTATTTGTGGTGAATATTTAGCAGTCCCTCCAGGATTTTGCGGAATGTTTTTATGATTGTTGCGGGCCAAAAAGCCTGAATTCACTGGAGGTTTTTTAAAAAGTTGCGGGAAAAGTTGCAATGTTTTTACAGTGTTTTCTACACTAAAATTTGTGGGAAGAATTCCAAATTTTAAAGCAGATGCTTTTTTCCAGTTTACTGCAGTGATATTCTATATAACAATACAAGAAAAGCACAGGATTGTTAAAAATTTCCTATTATAGTGATTTGTAAATTAAGCAGAAACTTGTGCTATACAGAAAAAAACTCTGGCATGTTAAAGAGTATAGATTTGGAAATTATTGGCAGCACCTTCATTTGAAAACTCCCTACGGTTCCCGACCACTCGGTACCAAGCGGAGAGGAAAAAATAAATTTTTCTGTTGCACTGTATTGGCTATTGGGAGTCTGTGTTTTGTTTTTTTTTTTGAGAAAAAAAAATACCGAGAATATTCTCTGTTTTTCCATGCCTACCTTAGGGATGTGATTTTTCTGCTAATTCACGGAATTCCGCTTTTTTTATCTTCCAAAAATTTTCAGACCAGATGGCGGCACTTGCACAACGTGAGGCTCAGCGTCTCTTCAGATTTTGTGGATTAGCAGCGATATTTCTGCTCATTTCGGGTCTGTTCGTTCAGAACAGCTTCGCTTTTACATCCTACACCCGAAATGAACTTTTGGACATTGGATTACAAAATAACGACCTTTTTATCAGCAACCTACGTTTCATCCCTGAGCTCTGGAGAACACCCGACGCTAGGTAAGCTACCCGGCCGACCGGAAGTGCTTGCAGGCGGCGTAGAGACCGTAAACAAAGGCGGGGGAAGCGCGGAGGGCTAAGAGCTAAGCTAAAGCTAACACCGCACCAGCTTTCACTACCCAGCATTTTCCTCGCTAATGTACGGTCAGTGGCGAACAGAATGAATGAGCTACGGCTTCGGATCACCAACAATAAGAAACTTATGAACTGCAATATCATGATTTTCATGGAAATATGGCTACATAGTGGAGTACTTGTGTGGCGCCACGAGACGGCTTTTGTTGTGATGTGGCCCATTATAAATAAAGCTGAATTGAATTGAATTGAATTACTTGACGGTGCTGTCGAGCTGGCCGGACGGCACACTCTGCGGGCAGACAGAGCAGCTGATGACTCCGGTAAGACCAGAGGTGGGGGAGTATGCATTTATATTAACAAGGCTTGGTGCACGAACTCTGTCACTGTTGGGAGACACTGCTCAGCTAACCTGGAGTTTCTCATGGTTAAATGTAGACCTTTATATCAATCAATCAATCAATCAATCAAAGACTTTATTCCAGACTCATGGTCCATCAAAAATAAAATAAATAAATAAATAAATAAAATAAAACAAGACAGTTGAAAACAGATAATAAGAAAAACAATCAAAAAGTTACAAAACAATAAGACACAACTACTAAAAGAAGTACAAAGACAGTACAGACTTTAAAAAGACTACTGTACCAATGCCTTCTAAACTGTGACTGACGGCGAATTCAACTGAGCTTAATGCTAGACATGACTTGAATGATTTCATTTCTAGATACATCAAGCCGACAGATGAATTTATACATAAGATTCCTTATTACTGCATGCAGTGTATTTACACGTGATGAGACAAATAACTCGGAAGCACTGCACCATCGAGGCATTTTAAGTAAAATTCTTAAAGCATCATTGTAAGCAACCTGTAATTTCTGCATACTTTGTTTCCTATAATTTATCCATAAATGAGCAGTGTATAAAGGTGTACAATAGGTTTTAAAAAGAACCAGTTTCACCTCATCTGAACAAAAACCAAACCTGCGTGCAAGAATATTTGCTTGCATGTAGATTTTGCAGCGTTGTCTGAAAATATCATCATCATCAGTCATTCTATCATTAATAAAATGTCCCAGATATTTAATTTTATCCCTGACAATTAATTCCCTGCCTGCCAATTCGAAGACAGGGAATTTCATTAACAAATCTTCTTTAGTGCGGCAAATCAGCACACAACTCTTATTTGTATTATATTTTATGTCATTTTCCTCTCCATAAGCAGTACACACTCTTAATAACTCCTGAAGACCAGCACTACTTGGACTGAGAATAACTAGATCATCAGCATACATAAAATGATTCACTAACTTATTCACTATTAAACACCCAGTTTTACAGGCATTCAGTTGTTTTGACAACTCATCCATATAAAGATTAAATAGAATAGGGGACAATATACTGCCCTGTCTGACACCACTGCTCACACCAAATGGGGATGAATGACTCTTCCCCCATTTCACCAGCATCTTCTGATGTGCGTACCAGTAAATCAGGATACGTTCTAAGTACTTGGGAACCCCCCTGTCAATCATTTTCCTAAACAATATCCTGTGATTAACACGATCAAACGCCTTATATCTGCCACAGGAGTTCACTTTTCACTTTTCTTCATCTTGCCTGCTGAAGATGTTTTGGACTTTATTTAAAAAATATTTTTAACGCCACACATGTGATGGATAATGCTTGTTGGAATATTTTAGGAATGCTATCTTCTTGGAACATAAGTCAATATTATGCAGTAATAAGTGACATTCAGCTGCTTGTTTTATGTCATTTAAGCACAGTTCTGGTACTTAAAAATCATAAAAACCCAGGAGCTTCGGGGGGCTTCGCCCCCCCTTGTCCCCCCCGGGGCTCTGCACCGGACCCCGCTGGGGGACTGCGTCCCCCAGACCCCCTGCTAAATTTTCAGATAATTTCCCCAACCCCAAATCACATTCCAACTACCTGTCTGCTGCATGTCCAGCTTCTCTCTCTCTCACTCACTCTCTCTCTCTCTCTCTCTCTCTCTCTCACACACACACACACACACACACACCCCTTTCATTTACAACGAGACGGCGAGGGGGAGGGGGGATGGATGGGTGGGTGCGTTTGTCCGTCCACAATGGAGATTCAGTTTTAAAGCTCATTGACCAGATGTAGTAATGATTTTACCTCTAAAGATGTTCACTCGCTGTAATGTAGTGTACTCTCCTCACGCGCGCTCCCACAACGGAATGCTTTTAGGGCAGACGCATGTTTTTCAACACAAACCCAGCGCTTCACACATGCGGTCAGGACTGAGACGTGGTGAGGCGTCCACGGCCAGGCTGGGGAGACGGAGGAAGGGACGGTGTTGAAAACTTGACGGGTGAGTATTTTTTTTTTTTTTTTTTAAATCACACACTCTGTTTGCAGATGTGTTCCGTTACTCACTGTAAACTATAAATTTACTACTCACTGCAAACACGGACATGAATGCGGTGCATTTGATTGGTTAAACTGAGCGTTTCAGCGCGTTGGAGACAAATTTGATTGGTGAAATTGGTGGAAGTTGACGAGGATTTGCCAAAATTGTGGGAAAGTTGCGGTGATTAGACAAAGTTGCAAGGTCGTGCAATAGTTGCGCTGATTTCACGTGAATTGGTGTGATCGCAACATCATGAAATCCTGGAGGGACTGATTTAGGGCCTGAACCGCTGACGACGTCAGTGGGCGAGAGCCCTATTGTTCATTCATCTTCTTCCGCTTAATCCTTTTCGGGTTGGGGGGGGGGACTGGAGCCTATCCCAGCATCTTTGGGCGAGAGGCAGAGTACACCCTGGACAGATTGCCAGTCCATCGCAGGGCCAACACAGAGAGACAGACAACCATTCACTCTCACAATCATACCTAAGGATAATTTAGAATCCCCAGTTTGATGCCAGTTAACCTAACTTGCATGTTTTTGGCATGTGGGAGGAAACTGGAGAAATCCCGGAGTAAACCCACGCAGACACAGGGAGAACATGCAAACTCCACACAGATCACTGTTGGTCGGGGGCTGGGATCGAACCCAGGATCCCCCTGGCCAAGGGTGAGTTGCTGTGCTGCCGCAGTGCTAACCACTCTGCCACCACGCCACTATTGTATTTGTTAGTATTTAGGGCCTGAGCCACTGACAATGTCAGTGGGCGGGAGCCCCATTGTAATTGTTAGTATTTCTTTGTTTCTTTTTTCTTCTTCTCTATCTAAGATCTCATTTTTAAAGTAGTAAATGTGCACAAAAACTCATAATTTTTTGCAGGGACGTCAAGACTGGCAAAAAATTCAATATTTTTGAGGAAATATGAATGACCCCACAAAAAATGGCTCCAACTGGCCACCTAACATGTGAGGTCAATGGGGAGTAGCACACGTTTACTTTCGCGTAGAAAGATGAAAATCGGGTGAGATGTTTATCATGTCAAGACATGCAAAAAAACTCCATAGAAGTGATGTTCTACACCCAACAGAAAGTCGGCCATTTTGGCAGGAAGTGGCAGGGACCTGATTTCCACCTCACGCATTTGATCAAACTCGTCCTGGGGTTTTAGTCCGATTGAGCTCATTTGTGGTGACAATCATCTATACCCATGCGCCATGAAAAGCTATTGAAAACTTCACGACACTTGACGGTTTGGCCGTAGGGGCGTGGCAAAGTTTGTTGCCTCGCCATGCTCATTCTATGACCATTCTGATGGCAATAAATCTGGTATGCATTGTGGGATTTCAACCAAATTCAGGATTATGGATATCAGTCCAATTCCAAACAGTTCTATAGAATAATATAAATAAAAATAAAAACAATAAATAAATAAAACAATAAATAAAAACAATAGAAATCTACAGCGCCACCTATAGGAGGAACAGGGATGAGAATCCTCCGCGGATCCGCGGAATTCCTCGGATATGGTCATGTCTAGGGTCATTCTCGTTAATCGTCTAAATTCGAGGAGAAAATTTTAGGAGGGCGGGGTGAGGTATGTTATGAGCGGCGAGTCGTATTTTCGATCGGCTACTAAAATCCACCGCGCAGAACGCGCTACCCAGCAAGATCAGTAATGTAATGTAACAAGGCCACTGATTGACTGATACTTATTGAAGCAACCAATCGGCGATTTTGTTATTCCTTTGTCATATCCCACATGCGGAGCGAAATGCAAATGGCGGACAGTTCATTCAACCGAGTTTTCCCGATTTCGTGAAGATGGTGAACCTAAAACTCATGAAAGACAACAAAGCAAGAATTTTAGAAATCGACAAAGGGATAAGGAACAAGTTTCGTTGGGAATGGCTCGAAAAAACTGTCAATGACTGTAAAGATCGGTAAAAATACCGAAGTTGTGTTTGAAAAAATGGCCGACTTCATAGCGAAATGCGAAGTACCAGGGAAAGCCCAGTGTGTTTATTGCAACGATTTCTTGAGTTATGGATCTCGTGGTTGTGTTGCCTTAGTTGAACACTGTTCAAAACAGAAACATCTCAAAATTGTGCCTACAAGAGATCGAACTACTCGCTCGTGCTGCATTCAAAACGATCGATGGACACGGTCAAATTCAGATGCCAGTCAATCAAAGTTCATCACAATCGGCCCCAATTACAGCAATTAGTGATCGGAAGACACATTCCGAGGTAAGATTTTTTTCTCGTTATAAGTAATGTACTTGAGAATTTTCACGTAATGAATTTGTTATGAAATAGCATGTGTAAGTTGTGACGTCATGCCCATTTTGAAACACTAATTGCATTTGAATGCTGATTATCGATTGTTAATAGATAAATGTTAATGTGTTATATACATGTGTGTTAATGTTAATAGATAAATGTTTGGTGGTGATCCGGATCACCGTCTGGATCCAGGAATTTTTTAAAGGATTCTTTTTTTTTTTTTACCTCCGCCAAGGAGGTAAAAAAAAAAAAAAAAAATCCTTTAAAAAAATTCTTGCGAATGGCATTTTTTTCCATGGTCAAGGAATCTATAAAGTTAGACAAAATAAATGTAGGATTAATATTTATGATGTTAAACACTGTATGGGGGGAACTGTGGCGCTGGGCGGAGGTCTGCGCTCTCCAAGTGCTTTTCTAGTTACATATTTTCTCACAATTTGAAATGCAATCTAACAATTTTGAATATAATTTATAATTTTTTGTTTCATTAGGAGAAGTTATATAATGCATGTGTGCTTTTTTGTCATGGGTGGTAATGGGTTGCCTTTCCTAAGATATCTTTGCTTTTATTAGTAAACATAATTTCTTTATGGTCATTGCATAAAAATATTAAACATCTTTTAGGTTTTACTTACTTTCTTAGATTATCTTTGAAATATTAAAATATACTAATATGCAACTTTTTTTATATTCTTAATAACACTAACAAATGCACACATTAATAAATCAAAATGTTTGCAGAATGTCAGTATATTTTTTTTTCCACAATATCTTTATTGAACCTTTTTTTTTAACAAACATGATACAAACAATCAAACACTAACACTAAAGTACTACAAAAAAAAAAAAATGCACTAAAAAACACCACCAACCACCAACAAAATCAAATCTTCAACAATGCTCCTCTGTTTAGTCTAGACAATCCAATACATAAGTATACATATTATGTTCACCAGTTTGGAATTTACAAGGTCCACACACATCATTCACCTTCTTCTTCAAGAGTTATGTTTAAATTTTTTACATAATCAATAAAAGGTCTCCATATATTCTCAAACACAATTTCCTTTGATTTCAGTATATATGTTATTCTTTCTAATGGAAGGTTTGTTAACATCTGTCTTAACCACTGAGTCACATCTGGTCTATGAGTCTTTTTCCATAATAGTGCAATACATTTTTTGGCATTAAGCAAACTGAGGTCTATGAATGTTCTTTCACTTTTATTAAAATTATGCTTTTCTGGGTACAGACCCAACAAAAACAGTTTAGGATTCAATATGATTTGTTTTGAGATTATTTTTTCAATTGTTACCCTCACCTCTTCCCAAAACATTCTTATTAATCTACATTCCCATACACAATGAAATAGGGTTCCTTTACTTTCCATGCATTTTGTGCATGTATCTGGTATATTCTTGTTATATCTATTTAACTCCTCCGGTGTAACATACATCCGCATTAACCATTTGAAATGTATCAATTTAAGGCGTACATTTATTGATTTGGTTTGAGCTTCTGTACAAGCCAATTCCCATTGTTCCTCTGAAATTTCAGTTTGCAGATCTTCTTTCCAGTAGTTTAATCTTTTCAGTGAATTTTCACTTGAAGATAGTGTCAATGAGTTATAAAACTCTGAAATAATACCCTTTCTTTTACTATCTTTCATCAACATTTTTTCCAAGGATGAATAGATAGGTCGAGTGAGAGCTTTCTTTTGATTTGATCGAATAAAGTTTCTAAGTTGAAGATATTTAAAAAAATGTGTTCTATTGAGATTAAATTTGATCCTCAGCTCTTCAAAAGACATTATGTTTTCTGCACATGGCAAATATAAATCCTGAATCTTTTGTATCCCTTTTAAATTCCATACTTTAAATACAGCATCCGCTCTCCCTGGTTTAAAATATTGATTACCCCATATTGGACTAAATTGTGACAATAACTGTGGTTCTTTTAAATAGTTTTTAGCTTCACACCATATTTTGATCATATGCTTTACAAATGGATTTTTAACTTGTTTTTGTAATTTTTTTGCCGAATCTGAGTATATGAATATGGGAAGAGGTAAAGGTAAATTGTATGATTCCATTTCAGTCCAGTGAGGGAGATCATTTGATGAAAAATAATATGTCATAGACCTCAGTTGTGCCGACCAATAATACAACATAAAATTGGGACATTTCAGACCTCCACGATCAAATGGTAAATATAATAAAGACAGACGTAATCTAGCCCTCCTATTGTTCCATATAAATTCCACTAACTTTTTTTTAATTCTTGAGAATAAATCTAAAGGTGGAGGTAAGGGAATGTATTGAAATAAAGTATTTTAGGTAAGATATTACTTTTAAGTATATTAATTCTCCCGATCATCGACATTGGTAGTGACATCCATCTCTGAAGTAACTCATCAATATCTGTCATTAAGGCTTCATAATTGACACTGGCGACTGATTCTAGCTTAGGCACAATTTGGATTCCTAAATATTTAAACTGATTTACAACATTGAATTGATTTACCTCAGGGGCTGGGTAATTTCTCTGGGTCTCATTTAGCATTAATATTGAAGATTTAGTTTTATTTATTTTATATCCTGATATTTCCCCAAAATTCTTTATTAAATTCAACAAGGTTGGAATTGATTTTTTAAGATTCGACATAAACAAAATTATGTCGTCGGCATACAGGGAGATTTTATGTTCTGTTGGTCCAACTTTAATTCCATATATTTGTGACTGTAGACGTATCGCCATCGCTAAAGGTTCAATTGCCATAGTAAACAGTAAAGGTGAAAGTGGACAGCCTTGTCGATATCCTCTATTGATTTTTATTGATTTTGAAATATTGTTGAATGTCAGTATATTTTAATAAATGGGTGATGGACTTGGTGATGGAATTTTGTTAATATTTATAATTTATTTTACTTGGTTAAATTATTTTGTCTGTTCTAGAACTATGCAAATGTAATTCTGTGTCAGTTCTAAACATATTAAATAGTAGTAAAATATAATTTAGTATTATTACATCAACATACCATTCAGATATCATAAATTTACACATGTGATGCAGCAGCAGATTAAAAAGGTAAACTATAAATGCATTTGTACTTACTTCTAACTTTAAATATAAGACCACATTTGAGCATTCTAAAACACCAGATTTCGTTAGCTTGGGGGGCCTGCGTCCCCCAAGCTTAGTTTCCTCTTTTTTTCCCAAACCCCATTCTCATCCCTGGAGGAAGAAAGTTTTGCATCAGAAAGTTTGCATCATGTTGTTTTTTTAATACCTCGGGAATGGAATGTCGGATTGGCACCAAGATAGGTATGATGTATATGGGTATGCCTCTGAACAATTACAGCTATGAATATTCATGAGTAGCAATTGCACCCTCTGTTGAAGGCATGAAGGTTACACCAAAGGTCTTTTTCAATATCTCTGAAATAAAATAGTCTGATTGTTTATGGTGACAGTCCTCTATACCTATGTGCATCAAAAGCTGTTGAAAACTTTTCCAAATGTCCAACGGTTTGGTGGAAGGGGCATGGCCAAGTTTGTAGTATTGCCCTCACTCTTCCAATGCCTTTTACTCTGGCATACATTGACTGATTTCAACCAAATTCCGTGTGGTGAATAGGTAGCCAATACTGATTTTTATAATAAAGAATGACAGATAGCGACATCGCCCCCTACCGCCAATGGACAGGAAGTTGCCATAACTCACATGCCATACTCACGTGCCGCTTGCCAGAATGACGTGCAGTTTTCTGAGGTTTATCTGACCATCTGGTTGATCATAACTGCACACCACCTTTAGCATGGCGTCACTGCTGTTACCATGGACACGCCCTCCTCGCCATTTAATCTGTGATCTCTTTGGGAGGGTTGGGAACGACCTGGAGTTATGAAATCTGGAACATAGGTTGAGGAGATTGTCATATGTAGTTCTATGTGGGTGGGCAGCACATAACTGACAGGGAAGTGTTGCCATGGTGACATGGCAGAGGTTGACTCCTCGCCATGGAACATCGGAAAGTTGTAACTTGGACAAACTTTGTCTGATTTTCACCAAATTTTCTATGATGGATATTAGTCCCACCCTGAACATTCCTATATAAAAATAATTAACAGAAGTTAAAGTGCCACCTAGTGGTTAGCCCATCGGATACCTGTAACTTAGACAAACTTTATCCAATTTTCACCAAATTTTCTCCGATGGATATCAGTCCCACCCTGCACACTCCTCTATAAAAATAATTAACAGAAGTTATAGCGCCACCTAGTGGTCAGACCAGTGGACACTTGTAACTCAGACAAACTTTGTTCGATTTTCACCAAATTTTCTATGATTGATTAGTCCCACCTTGCATGCTCCTATGTACAAATAATTTACAAAAGTTATATTGTCACCTTGTGGTTAGCACAACCGACACTTGGAACTTGAACAAACTTTGTACGATTTTCACCAAAATTTCTACAATTGATATTAGTCCCACCGCGAACGCTTCTATTTAAACATAATTAACAAAAGTTATAGCGCCCCCAGTGATTAAAGGAAGAATTGCTGAAAACTGTTTTTTTTTCCTCACCAAATGCAAAAATGAAATGAAGGAATGACTAGGACTCATTGACAGCACATGTACACTACCGTTCAAAAGTTTGGGGTCACCCAGACAATTATTTTGTGTTTTCCATGAAAAGTCACACTTATTTACTACCATGAGTTGTAAAATGAATAGAAAATATAGTCAAGACATTGACAAGGTTAGAAATAATGATTTGTATTTGAAATAATAATTTTTTCCTTCAAACTTTGCTTTCGTCAAAGAATCCTCCATTTGCAGCAATTACAGCATTGCAGACCTAACATGATTGCACAAGGGTTTTCTAATCATCCATTAGCAATGTATAGAGTGTATTTCTGATTAGTTTAAAGTTATCTTCATTGAAAAAAGTGCTTTTCTTTCAAAAATAAGGAAATTTCTAAGTGACCCCAAACTTTTGAACGGTAGTGTACATAGAACTGTTTCCATGGCGACCGGCATGCTTCAATGGCTTTCTTGCCATGTAAAACATGAGAGTTAAAGGTCAGACAATCCTTGTCTGATTTGGACCAAACTTTGCACAAATCATACTAATCCCACTCTGAACACGTCTGTATTTCAATATTCACAAAATTGTCACAGCACCACCTAGTGCTGATATGAGGTACTGCACAAAATTGTATGAACTTTCGCACAAAGACCAGTAGTCAGAATGACATGACATTTTCAGAGTTTTCTCAGAGCACATTGGATTACCCTCAGTGGAAGTCACTTTTGTCCTGCGATCATCACAGTTGTCATGGAAACCCACTCCTCGCCATTCAGTATGTTTTTTACTTTGGAAGGTTGGGAAAGTCCGAGCATCACGAAATGGGGAACATAAGTCAAGGTGACTCTCTTCTGTAGTCCTATATGGGTCTGCAACATGTATCTAACATATAAGTGCTGCCACGGCCACATGCTGAAGTTTCCCTCTTAGCAATATGTTGGACAGCTGTAACTTGGAAAACCTTTGTCCAATTTGCCCCATAATTGCAACGATGGATCTTAGGCCTGTCCCGCATGCTCCTACATAAAAACGATTGACAAAAAGTTATAGCACCACCTACTGCTCACAAGGAAGTACTTTGCCAAACGGTTTCTTTATTATTAATGCAGGGCTTGCCGCGACGATGGGATATTTGCTGGGTCCGACGAGCTGTGGGGTCCACAGGCGTGCGGGGGGCGAGGACCCACTTACAGCTGCTTGCAGCTTTAATTGTTAGTATTTTCTTTCTTTCTTTCTTTCTTTCGTTCTTCTCCATCTAAGATCTCATTTTTGGGATAGTCAGCAAGCATGAAAACTCTCCATTTTTTGCAGGGACCTTAAGACTGGCAAAAATTTAATATTTTGGAGGAAATGTGAATGACCTCACAAAAATGGCTCTACAGCACCACCTAACATGTGAAGTCAATGGGGAGTGGCACACACTTACTTGCGCGTAGAAAGATGAAAATTTAGTGAGATGTTTATCATGTCAAGACATGCAAAAACTCCATAGAAGTGATGGTCCACACCCAACAGGAAGTCGGCCATTTTGGCAGGAAATGGCAGTGACCAGATTTCCACCTCACGCATTTGATCGAACTCGTCCTAGGGTTTTAGTCCAATTGAGCTCATTTGTGGTGACAATCATCTATACCCATGTGCCATTAAAAGTTATTGAAAACTTTTCACGAAGCTCAACAGTTTGGCCGTAGGGACGTGGCAAAGTTTGATGCCTCGCCATGATCATTCTATGACCATTCTGACAGCAATAACTCTGGTATGCATTGTGGGATTTCAACCAAATTCAATATTATGGATATTAGTCCAATTCCAAACAGTTCTATAGATAGATGGATAGATAGATATACTTTATTGATCCCAAACTGGGAAATTATAGAACAATTCTATAGAACAATATTCATAGAAATCTACAGCGCCACCTATAGGAGGCAGAAAGTTTTGCATCAGAGTTTGCATCATGTTTTTTTAATACCTCGGAAATGGAATGTCGAATTGGCATCAAGATGGGTATGATGTATACAGGTATGCCTCCGAACAATTATAGCTATGAATATTCATGAGTAGCAATAGCGCCCTCTCTTGGAGACAAGAAAGTTACACCAAAGGTTTTCTTTGATATAGCTGAAATAAATAGTCTGATACCATTTATGGTGACAATCATCTATACCCATGTGCCATCAAAAGTTGTTGAAAACTTTTCCAAATGCCCAACAGTTTGGTGGAAGGGGCATGGCCAAGTTTGCAGTATTGCCCTCACCCTTCCAATGCCTTTAACTCTGGCATACATTGACTGATTTCAACCAAATGTGTGGTGAATAGGTAGCCATCCATCCATCCATCTTCTTCCGCTTAATCCTCCTCGGGTCGCGGGGGGGCTGGAGCCTATCCCAGCATCTTAGGGCGAGAGGCAGAGTACACCCTGGACAGATCGCCAGGGTGTACTCTGATAATTTGATAATAATTTGATAATTTGATAATTTGATAATAATAGATAATTTCTATAATAAAGAATGACACAGTGACAGCGCCCCCTACTGCCAATAGACAGGAAATTGTCATAGCTCACACATAGATTGTCCGAATGCTGTGAAACTTCATATATGATCAAAATAATAGGCAGTCCCACATCACTAGCAAGATAAATCACTTTTTGTTAGAATTTCAACTTCTACACTGCAAGTAAGTTTCTAGAAGGTTTAGTAAAGGTATAGAAAACCAACAGACCCAACAGGCATGAAGTGCATGCTGCTGATTCTGTGAAACTGAATCATTAACTGAAAGGGGCGTGTTCAAAAAAATAGCAGTGCTGAGTTCACTTAGTGAAGTCATTGATTCTGTGAAAAAAAATAGGTGTTAAACAGGTGGTCCTTATTTAAGGATCAAGGCAACTGACGCTGCATATGCTGTGGCTGTGCATTTGTCCTTGAAAAACAGAGTAAAATGGGTCGTTCAAGACACTGTTCAGAAGAAGAGCGTTCTTTGATTAAGAAATTAATAAAAGAGGGGAAAACCTATAAAGAAGTGCAGAAAATGATAGGCTGTTCAGCTAAAATGATATCAAGCCCTTTAAAATGGCAGCCAAAACCAGAAAAGCGAGGAAGAAAAAGAAAAACGACTATTCGAATGGATCAGAGAATAACCAAACTGGCAAAGGCTCAGCCAATGATCAGCTCCAGGAGGATCAACAGGGATGGCAATTTTCCGCCGATCTGCGGATTTCCGCCGATTTATTTTCAAATTGATCATTTTTGTGAATCGTCTAAATCCGTTGAGAAAATTTTAGGGGGGTAAGGTACCTTATTGTTACCGATTTTAGCGAAAATCAACACGATTACATAAGCGCTCGGCGCTTGCCCGGGTCAAGTCTCCTGCGATAACCCGGATGTTTTGTACTCAAGCTACTGCTGTATGTAAACAGCCCTGCAATTGGATAGTTGCAAACGATTGGACCAATCAAATGGCTCGTTGTATGCTTCGTCAAAAATTCATGGCGGCGTGTTCTCAGGAATGTGATGTTTCCGCTAATTCGCGGAATTCTGCTTTTTTTATCTTCCAGGAAGATAAAGTACGTTAAGTACGTTAAGTACGTTAGTGGCTTGTGGTCCACGAACGCAGTGAAGGTGCGCCCTTTCAGGCAGAACTGGAAGTGGCGTATGGCCAGGTGGACAGCCATTACCTCTCTGTTGAACATGCTGTATTTACGCTCACTGTCGTGCAAAGACCTGCTAAAAAAGGTGAGCGGCTGCCAAGAACCGGTAACGCATTGCTCCACGACGGCCCCTATGGCCATGTCCGAGGCGTCGGTAGTGAGCGCTATCCGAGCCACCGGGTCTGGGTGCGCCAGTAGTGCAGCGTTTGCCAGAGCTGTTTTAACCTTAGAGAACGCCTGCTCCTGCTCAGGAGTCCAGTCGACTCTTCTCCGCCGGTTTCCGTTTCTAGAGTGCGGCGTACAACAGCTGTATGAGCTGTGCTGCGCGGGGGAGGAAACGGTTATAAAAGTTAACCATCCCCAAAAACTCCTGCAGCGCCCTGACATTGATGTTGAGGAGAAAAAAATAGCAAAACAATTTAGTTATTACATTACTTTTATGATTCCAAACAGTTTGAAATTGACAGTGCACAGTGGACATTGACTCATAACTTTTGAATATTTCTAAGACTTGGCTACATCAGTGATTGTGCAAAATGAACTGCTCAAGACTCAATGGAGATTGAAACTGGTGATCTGAAATGAATGCTGAAATTATAAAAAGTAATGGTATGAATGAATTTTATTTCTATTATGGAATAGATAAAATTAACTGATTTTGATTTGATCAAGTGTTAAAGCATGTGATGGATAATGCTTGTTGGAATATTTTAGGAATGCTATCTTCTTGGAACATAAGTCAATATTATACAGTAATAAGTGGCATTCAGCTGTTTGTTTTATGTCATTTAAGCACAGTTCTGGTACTTAAAAATCATAAAAACCCAGGAGCTTGTCCCCCAGACCCCCTGCTGAATTTTCAGATAATTTCCTCAACCCCAAATCACATCCCTGGTTCATGTTGGAATTCTGAGCTTTCGGTATTGTTTTCAGCGGAATTATGAGATTTTTATCGAAGGATCAGGAGTCATCAGTGCTAGAAATAGACAAAAGAGTCAAAAATAAGTTCCGATGGAATTGGCTTGAGAGAAAAGTGACGGTAAAGGTGAAAATTGGCTCAAAGTTTGACGAGGTAACAGAAACACTCGGACAATTTCTGAAGAAACCAGAAAAGGAGATGAAGTTCAAAGTTCAGAGACTGACACAGCTTGCTGCCAAAAGGAAGAAAGTTTCACATTAGAAGTGACTTGGTGACCAGTGTAAATAGTGTAATAAACTCTTATAGAACTGTTAAATATGTTGGACTAAAGCAGTGCTTCTCAATTATTTTTTGCAAAGCCCCCCCTAGGAAAGAGAAAATATTTCGCGCCCCCCCCACTCGCCGCGGTGACTATAAATAAGATCATTATCTATAAAAATTGTATAACTAAAATTGTATCCTTTTTAACATTAACAAAAGAAAAAAGCAATATAAATCAACTTTCAACAAATATTAACTTTATTTTGCCACACAGAAACCCTGTTATAGTCTAAAACAGGAAAAAAAAAAACTTAAAGTGCATCAAAGTGCCTGAAATAAAAAATATGTCAATCCTTATTTAAACTAGAAACATTTTTGACCAACTGAACCATTTGATGCTGAGAAAAATAATTCAATCAATAAATAATATTAAATGTAAATTGATCTGGAACATTAACACAGGAGCACCAATATATTTAACATTTTAGCAGGACAGAAACCATGTCTACTGCTGCAGGAAGTATCAACTCCTCTGCAATTGTGTGGGGTTTTTTGCACTGCGCAATTTGGTACGCCACTTTAAATGATGCTAAAAGTGCTCGCTGGTTTACTGATGTAGCATTCACAAAGCGGGATGATTGTTGGTCGCACTCCGCACATTTTTGCTGAAAAAAATCAAGCGGCTTATCAACGTGTTGAGGATGTAATGTCTGTAGGTGACGTCTTAATTTATTTGGCTTCATGCTGTCCGCTGCCAACATTTTCAGACAGTAAACACACCGGTCTTTCCTCGTCTCCCACCGTAGTCACAGTGAAGCCAAGCGCTAGATAAGCTTCGTCATATTTCCTCGTCTTAGCTTTTGGGAGACTTTCATTTGTCTCTTTACCTCTGTCTCTCTCCACCTTTCTTTTCGTTACTGTTAAATATTTCTCCATGGTGTCTCTCGAGGGCTTTGTTGACAGCAATTTAAAAAGTTTTAAACTCCCGCACAGACTTTGACAATGAGAGCGCCACTGCACCACCTGCTGCCGTGGATGTGCAATTACACTTTACACGGCAAAAGCAAAGCCTGTTCCCCGGGGTCATACGCGTCCCCCCTGGCATCGCATCGCGCCCCCGCCCCACTATTTGAGAAGGACTGGACTAAAGACAGTGAGACAACACTGAAGAAAAAGTAAGTTAACTTTTCATTAAATTTAATGATTTATCTAAGTCTAGTATATCTTTTTTTTTTTAAATCATTTTTTTCAGTCTAAATTGCTTCTGTTTTACTGAAAACCTCTCAGCTTCAGAGCCCCCCCCCCCCCCCCCCCCCATAAGTCAATGAACCAAATTAGATTTCAGCTGAAATCAGAATTTCCTGTTGCCATCTCTGGATCAAAGAAGATCTAAGGTTGCCTTTGAGCACTGTAACAATCAAAAAGACGTGACGTCTATGTGAAGCCAAGCTACCAGCAAGAAGCCCCCGCAAAGTCCCATGTGCTGAAGCGGTTACAATTTGCCAAAGAACACATTGACTGGCCTAAAAAGAAATGGCGTAATATTTTGTGGACTGATGAGAGTAAGATTGTTCTTTTTGGGTCTAAGGGCCACAGACAGTTTGTCAGAAGTCCTGCAAACACTGAATTCAAGCCACAGTACACAGTGAAGACAGTGAAGCATGGTGGTGCAAGTATCATGATATGGGGATGTTTGTCGTACTATGATGTTGGTCCTATTTATCGCATACCAGGGATCATGGATCAGTTTGAGTACATCAGAATACTGGAAGAAGTCATGTTGCCGTATGCTGAAGAGGAAATGCCTTTGAAATGGATGTTTCAACAAGATAATGACCCCAAACATACCAGCAAGCGAGCAAAATCACGGTTCCAGACAAACAGCATTCAAGTAATGGAGTGGCCAGCACAATCCCCGGACCTTAATCCCATAGAAAACTTGTGGGCTGACATAAAAAATGCTGTTCATGAGGCAAAACCAAGAAATGCAGAGGAATTGTGGAACGTAGTACAATTGTCCTGGGCTGCAATACCTGTTGACCGGTGCCAGAAGTTGGTCGACTCCATGCACCACAGATGTGAAGCAGTTATCAGAAACTGTGGTTATGCAACTAAATATTAGTTTATGATTCTCAGGAAAGTTGAATCTTCAAGCATTTCTTAGTTTATACAGTACATTTTTGAGTTTGTAAAGACAGATGTCAACACTGCTATTTTTTATAACATTATATTTCTTGACTTTCTGTAAAATATTATCAAATTCAATTACTTTTTCCAGTTTTCTTGCTTTGAAATAGAATGTGCAGTGTCCCCAATGCATTTGTGTTCATTAAAATACAATTTATTTGAAGAATTTTGACGTTTACTCACATTTTTCAACACACTATTATTTTAAACACAACTGTATATGCTACTAGTCAGACCTCGAACAGATTTATATAACTACAACAAACATACCTATAGCACCCCCTAGGGGAAAAAAACCCCCAAAACTTTATAACTCAGCCATGCTTTTCCCAAATTCAACCAAATTTTGTGTGGTGGATCAGTAGCCCACATTGAGCATTTCTTTTATGAATAATGACATATAGCTATAGCGCCCCCTAGGATAAAAAACAAAGCTTAATAACTCTGGCATACTTTGTCCAAAGTCGTCAAAATTTGGAGTGGTGAATAGGCGGCCAATGGTGAACATTTGTATAGCATACAGTGACACGCAGCAGTAGCACCCCCTACTGCCAATGTATAGGAAGTTGTCATAACTCACACGTACAAGGTCCAAATTGACCCAAACTTCATATATATGGTACTGGTACCACCCAGAACGGATTTACATTAGTATTGCATACATAGGTATAGCACCCCCTAGTACAACAATAAAGCTTTGTAACTCCAGCATACATTGTCAAAATTCAACAAAATTTTGTGTCGTGAATAGGTAGCTGACACTGAAGATTCCCATAATGCGAAATGACGTATAGCCATGGCTCCCTGTAGCTGCGAAATAAAAGGTTTGTAACTCTGGTAATGGGGTGCTACACGATATGTTGTTTTATTCATCAGTTGGTGATCTTTTCACCCACCGACACGAGTGTTTTTAGTCACGCGACACCCCATATAGCACAGAATGTGTGAGGGCCCTTCAACACTGCTTGCAGTTTTAATTTAATTTTGTGCTTGATTATGCATCTAGTTTCTGTATTATTCCCATATAATAATTTTATAACATTCTTGCACACAGATTGTGTAGAATCTCTTTGAGATTAATTGAAAACCATGCATCATCCTGTGTATTTGTTTCTCTGCCATCAGCTCCACTATACATCATCCCTGGCATGAGATTGTGTGTACAGAATTGGCATGGTTCTCTCTCCATATGGGTTTGTGTTGTGTGTATGTGTGCCTATGTGCACGTGTGAGTGTAAAGATGATAATCATACATAACAGGTTTATTGGCTCAGGCTGTGTGTGAACCACGGTGTGTCCCAGGCAGAAAGCTGGCTTGTGGTTGGATTAAGACCACCTGGCTGCAACTGGCACATGACCAGCCACAAGTTATTGGAGCAAAATGAAAAGCTTCTCCAGCTCTGGGGAATCCTGGTCTAGTCAGCTTTAAGGTGGCGACTAAATCGTGGAAAGAAATCAGGTTTATCTTTAACAATCATTCGTTAATAGTCAGGTCTGCTGTTTTGTAAGTTAGACTGTGACACTAAAAAAAGTAGGGAAAAAATTACGCGTTAAGATTTTGAACACTGGTATTCTCTTTTATGCATCACCCAAATATGAATGGAAAAATATATTTTAGAAAAACTCAACATTACACAGAGATGAATGACTTACAGTATTTATCAAATTGAGTAATGACTGAAAAAAAAGAGATGCAAGTCATTGTATGTTGGGCTTAAATTAATTGTATTATGAGGTTTTGTGTGAGGTGGTCATGTTAGCAAATATCTTCAGCAGATTTTGGGTTTGTTTTTACTTTGTTGAATGGTAAATGTTGTCTTTACCACAGTTTTGTACCGTGGATTTAGGTTCTGTATTGTGAAGAATGGCGTTTTCCTGTGTTTTAACCTTCTAAAATACAGCAGTAGGTCACATGTCCTTCTTCTGTGACTACTTCCCTTAAAGCTCACCATGGTGAATCATCTGCCTCCATCTCACCCTAGCACCCCCCCCCCCCCCCGGTAGCACTAACCCCCTTCGTGTCTTCCTTTTCTATCCATAATGCTTCTCTGTGGTCTATCTCTTTTCCCCCTGCCTGGCAGCTCCATCTTCAACATCCTTTGTCTAGTATATCCACTGTCCCTCCTCTACACATGTCCAAACCATCTCAGTCTTGGCTCTCTTACTTGGTCTCCAAACTGCTCAACCTGAGCTGGCTTTCTAATATACTGTGCTCATTTCCAGTGTTGGGAGTAACCCCACTACTTTTGCAGTAACGTGCTCTGTAACGAAATTACTGTTTAAAAATTCAGTAATGCGTTACAGTTACTGAAATTTGATCCGATGCGTTACTTGCTTTATTAATATGGATAGATATTTTAGCGCAAACTGACCTTACCATAGTTGGTGCAGCTGTCAGTCTCCTCCGTGGGTTGGTTTCCTGTCCCGTGGAGGGAAGAAATGCTGTGGCGACTTCTCATATGGAGCCCTGATTGATCACCTGTCGTGGCAGTGAGTAGCCCCCTAACAGCTCCTTACCTCTGTGGTTAAACATGAGTATTTTTTGAGCAAGAAGCTTGCATTTGTCTGCAGTTGTGTAAATATGTAAGTTGTGTAAGTAATTGTAAGTTTTCTTACGCACAGAGAAAAAGTGACTCGATTTGTTGCAGTAAAGAACAGCTTCTTGTAAGCAGTGAACTTTCATTTATCTGTGCTTTCTGTTTTATTTTATCTCATTCATTGACATGCTGTTGTGATATGCAACTATCTCATGGAAGTAAATCCTCTAAATATGTGTTTTTAATGGGCTGGTCCAGGGGTGTCAAAACATATGGCTCGTGGGCCAAAAACGGCCCACCAGGGGGTCCATCATTTTCTCTATGAATTCACAGCTTTATTTCTAGTAAATTTCTGACTTTCTACTTATTGCAGTAGTTTGTGTAAATGTGAGACGTTTTTTTTTCTGTAAGATGACTTTTTTTCTCATCAGTTTTTTTTCTGGCGAGAACAAGGGGACCTTGAACTTGCTGTGTGTGCAAGATGATTTAAGCATGCATTTAAAAGTAACGTGAAAGTTACTTTTCCAAGTAACTAGTTACTTTAATCATGCAGTAACTCAAAAGTAACTCAGTTACTTTTGAAAAGAAGTAATTAGTAACTGTAACTAGTTACTATTTTTTAGTAGCTTGCCCAACACTGCTCATTTCTAACCCTGGCCCTCCTAGTCACTCCCAATGAGAATCTTAGCATCTTGATCTCTGCCACATCCAACTCTGCTTCCTATCTTTTTGTCAGCACCGCCATCTCCAAACCATACATCATAGCAGGTCTCAGTCTTGTTCACATGTATACAGCTCTTTAAGAAATAAGTGGAATGCTCTTCGTTGGATTTATGATGTCACAAACAAGTGTCCATTGTTTTTGGTTGTCTTAATTGAGCCTTTTTCCACTTGGCCTGCTCAAAAAACCTTTGCCCAATCAGGTTAGGTGGTTATTAGTATTAATAAGCAGGCCATCAAAAACGTGGCCTCTAAAGCTCTGTCAGAAGCTGTTTTGAAGAGTAAAACAATATACAGTGGTGTGAAAAAGTGTTTGCCCCATCCTGATTTCTCATTTTTTGTATGTTTGTCACATTTAAATGTTTCAGATCATCAAACAAATGTAAATATTAGACAAAGACAACACAAGTAAACACAAAATGCAGTTTTTAATTGAAGGTGTTTATTTAGAGTAAAAAATCCAAACCTACGTGGCCCTGTGTGAAAAAGTGACACCCCCCCCCCCCCCCCCACCGTTAAAACATAATTAACTGTGGTTTATCACATCTTTGGAAAGAGGTGTTCAATTTGTGTAGCCACACCCAGGTTTGAACACTGCCACACCTGTTCTCAATCAAGAAATCACTTAAATAGGACCTGCCTGACAACGTGAAGTAGACCAAAAGATCCTCAAAAGCTAGACATCATGCTGCGATCCAAAGAAATTCAGGAATAAATGTGAAACAAAGTAATTGAGATCTATTAGTCTGGAAAAGGTTATAAAGCCATTTCTAAAGCTTTGGGACTCTAGCAAACCACAGTGAGAGCTATTATCCACAAATGGCGAAATCATGGAACAGTGGTGAACCTTCCCAGGAGTGGCCGGTCGACCAAAATTACCCAAAGAATGCAGCGACGACTCATCCAAGAGGTCACAAAAGACCCCACAACAACATCCAAAGAACTGCAGGCCTCACGTGCCTCAGTTAAGGTCAGTGTTCATGACTCCACCATAAGAAAGAGAATGGGCAAAAATGGCCTGCATGGCAGAGTTCCAAGACAAAAACCACTGCTGAGCAAAAACAACATAAAGGTTCATCTCAGTTTTGCTACAAGACATCTTGATGAGCCCCAAGATTTTTGGGAAAATACTCTGTGGACTGACGAGACAAAAGTTGAACTTTTTGGAAGGTGTGTGTCCCATTACATCCAGCGTAAAAGTAACATAGCATTTCAGAAAAGGAACATCATACCAACAGTAGAATATGGTGGTGGTTGTGTGATGGTCTGGGGCTGTTTTGCTGCTTCAGGACCTGGAAGACTTGCTGTGGTAAATGGAACCATGAATTCTGCTGTCTACCAAAAAATCCTGAAGGAGAATGTCCGGCCATGTGTTTGTGACCTCAAGCTGAAGCACACTTGGGTTCTGCAGCAGGACAATGATCCAAAACACACCAGCAAGTCCACCTCTGAATGGCTTAATAAAAACAAAATGAAGACTCTGGAGTGGCCTAGTCAAAGTCCTGACCAGAATCCGATTGAGATGCTGTGGCATGACCCCAAAATGGCGGTTCATGCTCGAAAACCTTCCAGTGTGGCTGAATTACAACAATTCTGCAAAGATGAGTGGGCCAAAATTCCTCCACAGTGCTGTAAAAGACTCATTGCCAGTTATTGCAAACGCTTGATTGCAGTTGTTGCTGCTAAGAGTGGCCCAACCAGTTATTAGGTTTAGGGGGCAATCACTTTTTCACACAGGGCCATGTAGGTTTTGATTTTTTTCCCTTTAATAATAAATGCTTTAATTTAAAAACTTTTGTTTTGTGTTTACTTGTGTTATCTTTGTCTAATATTTAAATTTGTTTGATGATCTGAAACATTTAAGTGTGACAAACATACAAAAAAATGAGAAATCAGGAAGGGGGCAAACACTTTTTCACACCACCGTAAAAGGGTTTTGGTCTTTAAAACTAACTATATATGTCTTTGAGGATTTCAAACCCTAAATTTAATCCCTGCAAAATATAGAGTGGTATGACCTTTAAATTTCATGATGTTAATGCAATTTATTACAGTGACTTTTTACACCCAGAATGTGTCTCTAACCTAATAGGATGACCGTCCATTTAAGGGATGAACCAAATCCAAAGCAGATGCATTTTTTTACTCATGGGTTCCTCAATTATATAAATGATGTTTTTAGTCACTGTTACTTCAAATTATTATTTTTTATTTAAGTTTTTGTAAAGGGTATACATGTCATTACAGCATTGCATTGTTTACATTTTCATCACATTTTCCTTTTTTTTTTGTTTTTTGACAAGATTGAAAAAGAAATTATTACAACACCCCTTTTTTGAAGTGAAAGAAAAGAAAAATTTAAAAAAAAAAAAAGAGGGAGAAGAAAAATAAAGGAACATCTGAGTAGCATTGGAACAAAGAAAGGAGCCATTAATGAAATGTTTGTCAAAGATTAGATCTGATGGAAGACACATATGCGTTCCAGGGTTGGCAAAAGTTCAAGAACCCATCCATGTCCTGTCTCAGTGCAAATGTCAACTTTTCCATTGAATAAATGTCCTGAATCATGTTAATCCAATCTTAGGTGTAGGACAGTCTCTCAACATCCATTTTTTTTTTTTTTTAATTTAAGTTTTTGTAAAGGGTATACAGGTCATTACAGCATTGCATTGTTTACATTTTCATCACATGTTCCCTTATTTTTTGCTATTTGACAACATTGGTAGGATAGTTATTACAACACCCCCCCTTTTTTTTAGAGTGAAAGAAAAAGTGAAATTAAGGAGAATTAAATAAAAACAAAACAAACAAAAAAAACGAATAAACAAACAAACAGAAAATTAAGTAAATAAAAGTAAAAGAGCATCTGAGTAGCATTGGAACAAAGAGCAGTGCCATTATTGAAATGGTATTTGTCAAAGATTAGATCTAATGGAAGACACATATGCGATCCAGGGTTGCCAAAAGTTCATGAACCCATCCATGTCCTGTCTCAGTGCGAATGTCAACTTTTCCATTGAGTAAATGTCTTGAATCACGTTAATCCAATCTTCAGGTGTAGGACAGTCCTTCAGCATCCATTTTTTAGTTAGGGCTTTTTTACTTGCCAATATTAAAACATTGAATAAGTATTTATCTCCTCGTCTTTCCAGTGAGTCCGGTAGTAAACCCAAATACAAAGTTACAAAAGAAAAGGGAACTGTTATTTTGAATATTTTCCCCAATATTGTCTGTACGTTGGTCCAATATTGGTGGATAATTGGGCATGACCAAAACACATGAAAATGATTTGCAGTCTTTTCACCACACAAGCGCCAACAGTTCAACCCCTTATGGGTAAATTTGTTTTGTGCAGGTGTTCTGAAAAATCTTACTGAATTTTTCCATCCGAATTCTCTCCACAGCAGGGATGAGGTACTTTTCCACTGTTATTTCTTTAGCTTTTCCTATATTTCCAGTTGTAAAGTGGAATTCCCCTCTTTTTCCCATTTCTCTTTTATATATGATGTGTTGTCTCCTTTTAAATCTTGAAGACCATGGTATATTTTAGAAATGTATCTGATCCCTGGGATCCCTTTATATGCCATTAAGAAGACCTTCAGAAGACCTGACTGGGCCCTTTACAAATCCTCCTTTTTAAGTATTTTGTTTATGTGGTGTCTAAGCTGAAAGAACCTGTAAAGGTCTTGATTTATTAGACCTGGTTTTTTCAAATCTTCAAAACTTTTTAAAGTTTGCCCTTTAAAAAAGTCGTAATATTTTATCAGTCCGTTCTCTTTCCACTTTTTAAGTCTAGTGTCTGTTTTATTAGGAGTAAAATCGTGATCATAGGAAATCCATTGCAATAATTGATAGGGTTCTTTAGTTTGATTCTCTCTGACTATCTTAAACCAAATTTTTAGCGGGGTCTCTATCCACGGGTTAGTGTTATTCAAATGTTTAGGTAAGGCATTGTTCCCTATTATCGCCTGTAGGAGAATGTCACTTGTTACATGGCATTCTATCTCCTTCCATTGTGCAGTGTAGAATGGGTTACATATCTCTACTAAAGCTTTAATTTGCGTGGCTTTAAAATGGTCCCTGATATTTGGCAGCGCGAGCCCACCTTTGTCTTTGTTTAGCTGTAGGGTTCTATACCTGATTCTTGGTCTCTTGCCCTGCCATATGAATCTTGAGATCCTTCTGTTCAGTTCTTGCCATGTTTTTTTGGGAGGTTCTACCGGTATTGTTTGGAAAAGGTATAGAAGACATGGAAGTATATTCATTTTGATTGCTTCAATTCTTTGTGCAGTACCCAAGAGTGGTATCGTATTCCATCTTGCTAGATCAGATTTTATTTTTGCCATCAGTGGATCATAGTTTAGTGTTATAATTTTGTTGAGTTGTTTCGGGATATTGACCCCCAGATATTTCATAGATTCCATCTCCCAGTTAGTTTTGAATTTGCTTAGTAAATATTGATTTGGGTTATAGTTGAATGTTAAAATTTGGGTTTTATGCTTGTTCAATTCGTACCCCGATAAATCTCCATACTCTGAAAAAAACTGAGATTAGTTCTGGAAAAGAGGTGTCCGGCTGCCCCAGGTATATTAAAATGTCATCAGCAAAGAGTGCTATTTTATGTTCCTTCTGACCAAGTGTAATACCTTGAATTTTTTGATTCTGTCTTATCGATTGGCTCAGAGGTTCTATGAAGATTGCAAAGAGCAGTGGAGACAAGGGGCAGCCCTGACGACATCCTCTCTCCAGTTCAAAAGATGATGATAATTTACAGTTAATCCTTATTTTAGCTGTTGGGTTTTTTATATAATGCCTGGATAGTTCTAATGAAGTTGTTATGAAAATTGAAACTGGACAAGATTCTATATAGGAAAGACCAGTCAACTGAATCAAATGCTTTTTCAGCATCTAATCCCAGTATGGCTACATTTAAATTATATTTATTTATGTGATGAATTATGTGTAAAGTGCGTCTAATGTTATCTTGTGTCTGTCTTTGTCTTATAAAACCTGTTTGGTCTAAATGAATTAAGTCTGTCAGTATATTTTCTAACCTTTTGGCAAGAATAGCAGTAAAAAGCTTATAGTCCTGATTTAACACACTGATTGGTCTGCAGTTGGAGCAGTCTAGTTTATCCTTTTCAGGTTTAGGTATGACTGCAATGACCCCTTCTCTCCAGGAGGGGGGGATTTCCCCTGTGTGGAGGACGTAGTTGAATGTTTTCAGGAAGAGAGGAGATAGTTGCTGTTTAAAAGTTTTGTACCACTCTGCTGTATAACCATCTGCTCCTGTGGATTAGTTAGCTTTAAGTTTCATAATTGCTTTTTCTAATTCTTTAGATTGTATTTCTGCCGATAGTTTTTTATTTTGTGACTCAGTAAGTTGGGGAAGATTTAATGTATTTAGGAAGGCTTTGGATGTGTCTTTTTTGTGTTTTTTGAGGGAGTACAAGTTCTTGTAGTAATTCTCGAAGCTTTTATGAATTTCCTGAATTCTAATTTTTATTTCCTTTGATACTGGGTCTCTGATTTTGTAGATTGCTCTCTCCGTTTGTTGTTTCCTTAATTTATAGGCGAGTAATTTTGCCAATTTGCTACCTGTTTCATAATATTTTTGTTTCAATGTAAGTTTCTTCTGGATTTCTGTTGTGTAGATCTTGTTTATTTGTTTTTTGTTTCCTTAATTTTGAGCGAGTCATTAGAATGAGTGTTGTCTTTGTGCTTTTTTTCTAGTTTCTTAAGTTCTGACTCTAATGTGATTAGTTTTTCTTGTCTCAATTTCTTTTGGATTGCCAGTTTTGCGATAATCTTTCCCCTTATTACAGCTTTGCATGCGTCCCACAGTATTAAAGGGGATACTTCTCCATTATCGTTTTCTTCCAAATATCTGAGAATATCTGATTCCAATTCATCTTTCAGTGGTCATTTCAGCACATTTGAATTTAACCTCCAAGAAAATGTATTATTTGTGTATTTTTGGATATTTAAGTCCATATAGATAGGACTGTGGTCAGAGAGATCCATCAGTCCTATTTTACATGTTTTTACTTTTCCAATTTCTCTATTAAACATAAAAAAAATAGTCAATCCTTGAATATGATGAATGTAGTGCTGAGTAAAATGTATAATCTTTTACACTGGGGTTGAATTCCCTCCACATGTCACAGATTCCCATTTCATTTAGTAGCATCCGAGTTTTTCTACTTTGAGTGTTATTTTGATGTGAAGAATTACCTGATGCGTCCCAGTATGGATTCAGTCTTAGATTGAAGTCTCCACCACATATCACTAAACCTTGGGCTTTAGTTATCATTAGGTCAAATACATTTTTATAAAATTTCCAGTTAGCCCCTGGAGGTGCATATACATTCAGCAGAGTGATATCTTCTCCCTCTAGCTGACCAAGTACCATGCTAAATCTCCCTTCTTTATCGTTGTGTTCTGAATTTTTTTCAAATATAATTTTGGTTGAGATCAATGTCGCTACCCCCCTCCTCCTCCCTGACTTATATGAAGATGAAGAGATCAGTTTAAACCCTTGTCTATTAAGTTTAGTGTGTTCCAAGTCTGTTAGGTGGGTATCCTGTAAAAATATTATTCCTGCTTTGTCTTTTTTCATTTTACCTAGAATCTTGGATCTTTTAACTGGATTCAGGATCCCTTTTACATTATATGAGATTATTTTGGTTGAACCCTGTTTCTCCATTGTATTGTCTTATTTAGTATAATAGTATAGTGGCCCTCTCTTATGCTATTCAAAAACTGAAAGAACATTAAGAACATAAAAAACATTAAGAACATAGTATATAAAACTTTAAAACAAAAAACTGTCAAAAGATCTTCCTGAACTGAGGTCTTTTTAGCGACCTTAGAGGAGCCTTGATGGTGTGTTGGCTCTGAGGGAAATTCCTCAAACTTTATGTGCTGAGGGCCCTCTCTTACCCCTGTAAGTTGTCCCATGTTTTTTTTGTTTGTTTTTTTAAGTTTTTGTAAAGGGTATACATGTCATTACAGCATTGCATTGTTTACATTTTCATCACATATTACCCCTTTTTTTGTTTTTTGACAACATTGGAAAAAAAATTATTACAACCTTTTTTGTAAGTGTAAGAAAAAGAGAAGTTAAAAAAAAGACAAAAGAGCAGAAAAATTAAAGAGCATCTGAGTAGCATTGGAACAAAGAGAGGTGCCATTATTGAAATGGTGTTTGTGCAAGATTAGATCTGATGGAAGACACATTTGTGTTCCAGGGTTGGCAAAAGTTCAAGAACCCATCCATGTCCTGTCTCAGTGCAAATGTCAACTTTTCCATCAAATAAATGTCCTGAATCACGTTTATCCAATCTTCAGCTGCAGGACAGTCTTTCGACATCCATTTTTTTTTGTTAGAGCTTTTTTACCTGCCAATATTAAAACATTGAATAAGTATTTTTCGCCTCGTCTTTCCAGTGATTCCGGTTGTAAACCCAAATACAAAGTTATAAAAGAAAAGGGAACTGTTACTTTGAATATTTTCCCCAATATTGTCTGTACATTAGTCCAATATTGGTGGATAACTGGGCATGACCAAAACACATGAAAATGATTTGCAGTCTTTTCACCACACAAGCGCCAGCAATTCAACCCTTTACGAGTAAATTTGTTTTGTGCAGGTGTTCTGAAAAATCTTACCAAATTTTTCCATCCAAATTCTCTCCACAGCAGGGATGAAGTACTTTTCCATTGTTTATTTAGCTTTTCCCATATTTCCAGTTGTAAAGTGAAATTCCCCTCTTTTTCCCATCTCTCTTTTATATATGATGTGTTGTCTCCTTTTACATCTTGAAGACCATGGTATATTTTAGAAATGTATCTGATCCCTCGGATCCCTTTATATGCCATTAAGAAAACCTTTAGAACACCTTACTGGGCCCTTTCCAAATCCTCCCTTTTAAGTATTTTGTTTATGTGGTGTCTAAGCTGAAAGAACCTGTAAAGGTCTTGATTTATTAGACCTGGTTTTTTTCAAATCTTCAAAACTTCTTAAAGTTTGCCCTTTAAAAAAATCGTAATATTTTGTCAGTCCGTTCTCTTTCCACTTTTTAAATCTAGTGTCTGTTTTATTAGGAGTAAAGTCCTGATCATGGGAAATCCATTGTAATAATCGATAGGGTTCTTTAGTTTGATTCTCTCTGACTATCTTAAACCAAATTTTTAGCGGGGTCTCTATCCACGGGTTAGTGTTATTCAAAAGTTTAGGTAAGGCATTGTTCCCTATTATTGCCTGTAGGGGAATGTCACTTGTTATTTGGCATTCTATCTCCTTCCATTGTGCAGTGTAGAATGGGTTACATATCTCTACTAATGTTTTAATTTGTGCGGCTTTAAAATAGTCCCTGATATTTGGCAGCGCAAGCCCACCTTTGTCTTTGTTTAGCTGTAGGGTTCTATATCTGATTCTAGGTCTCTTGCCCTGCCATATGAATCTTGAGGTTCTTCTGTCCAGTTCTTGCCATGTTTTTTTGGGAGGTTCTACCGGTATTGTTTGGAAAAGGTATAGAAGACATGGAAGTATATTCATTTTGACTGCTTCAATTCTTTGTGCAGTACCCAAGAATGGTATCATATTCCATCTTGCTAGATCAGATTTTATTTTTGCCATCAGTGGATCATAGTTTAGTGTTATAATTTTGTTGAGTTGTTTCGGGATATTGACCCCCAGATATTTCATAGATTCCATCTCCCAGTTAGTTTTGAATTTGCTTAGTAAATATTGTTTTGGGTTATAGTTGAATGTTAAAATTTGGGTTTTACGCATGTTTAATTCGTACCCCGATAACTCTCCATACTCTGAAAAAAACTGAGATTAGTTCTGGAAAAGAGGTGTCCGGCTGCCCCAGGTATATTAAAATGTCATCAGCAAAGAGTGCTATTTTATGTTCCTTCTGACCAAGTGTAATACCTTGAATTTTTTGATTCTGTCTTATCGATTGGCTCAGAGGTTCTATGAAGATTGCAAAGAGCAGTGGAGACAAGGGGCAGCCCTGACGACATCCTCTCTCCAGTTCAAAAGATGATGATAATTTACTGTTGATCCTTATTTTAGCTGATGGTTTTTTTTTTATATAATGCCTGGATGGTTCTCATGAAGTTGTTATGAAAATTGAAACTGGATAAGATTCTATATAGGAAAGACCAGTCAACCGAATCAAATGCTTTTTCAGCATCTAATCCCAATATGGTTGCATTTGAATTATATTTTTTTATATGATGAATTATGTGTAAAGTGCGTCTAATGTTATCTTGTGTCTGTCTTTGTCTTATAAAACCTGTTTGGTCTAAATGAAGTCTGTCAGTATATTTTCTAACCTTTTGGCAAGGATAGCGGTAAAAAGTTTATAGTCCTGATTTAACACACTGATTGGTCTGTAGTTGGAGCAGTCTAGTTTATCCTTTTCAGGTTTAGGTATGACTGCAATGACCCCTTCTCTCCAGGAGGGGGGGATTTCCCCTGTATGGAGGACATAGTTAAATGTTTTCAGGAGGAGTAGAGATAATTGCTGTTTAAAGGTTTTGTACCACTCTGCTGTATAACCATCTGCTCCTGTGGATTAGTTAGCTTTAAGTTTCATAATTGCTTTTTCTAATTCTTTAGGTTGTATTTCTGCCGATAGTTTTTTATTTTGTGACTCAGTAAGTTGGGGAAGATTTAATGTATTTAGGAAGGCTTCGGATGCATTTTTATGTTTTTTGAGGGAGTACAAGTTCTTGTAGTAATTCTCGAAGCTTTTAAGAATTTCCTGAATTCTAACTTTTATTTTCTTTGATTCTGGGTCTCTGATTTTGTAGATTGCTCTCTCCGTTTGTTGTTTCCTCAATTTATAGGCTAGTAATTTTGCCGATTTGCTGCCTGCTTCATAGTATTTTTGTTTCAGAAATGTAAGTTTCTTCTGGATTTCTATTGTGTAGATCTCGTTTATTTGTTTTTTAATTTCCTTAATTTTGAGCGAGTCATTAGGATGAGTGTTGTCTTTGTGCTCTTTTTCTAGTTTCTTAAGTTCTAACGCTAATGTGATTAGTTTTTCTTGTCTCAGTTTCTTTTGGAGTGCCAGTTTTGCAATAATCTTTCCCCTATTACAGCTTTGCGTGCGTCCCACAGTATTAAAGGGGATACTTCTCCATTATCATTTTCTTCCAAATATCTGAGAATATCTGATTCCAATTCATCTTTCATTGGTCCTTTCAGCACATTTGAATTTAACCTCCAAGAAAATGTATTATTTGTGTATTTTTGGATATTTAAGTCCATATAGATCGGACTGTGGTCAGAGAGATCCATCAGTCCTATTTTACATGTTTTTACTCTTCCAATGTCTCTATTAAACATAAAAAAATAGTCAATCCTGGAGTATGGTGAATGTGGTGCTGAGTAAAATGTATAATCTTTTACACTGGGGTTGAATTCTCTCCACACGTCACAGATTCCCATTTCTTTTACTAGCATCCGAGTTTTCCTACTTTGAGTGTTATTTTGATGGGGAGAATTACTTGATGTGTCCCAGTATGGATTCAGTCTTAGATTGAAGTCTCCACCACACATCACTAAACCTTGGGCTTTAGTTATCATTAGGTCAAATACATTTTTATAAAATTTCCAGTTAGCCCCTGGAGGTGCATATACATTCAGCAGAGTGATATCTTCTCCCTCTAGCCGACCAAGTACCATGCTAAATCTCCCTTCTTTATCTTTGTGTTCTGAATTTTTTTTCAAATATAATTTTGGTTGAGATCAATGTCGCTACCCCCCTCCTCCTCCCTGACTTATATGAAGATGAAGAGTTCAGTTTAAACCCTTGTCTATTAAGTTTAGTGTGTTCCAAGTCTGTTAGCTGGGTTTCCTGTAAAAATATTATTCCTGCTTTGTCTTTTTTCATCTTGCCTAGAATCTTGGATCTTTTATCCAGGGATGTGATTTTTCCGCTAATTCGCGGAATTCCGCTTTTTTTTGTCTTCCAAAATTTTCAGACCAGATGGAGGTGCGTGCACACCACGAGGCTCAGCGTCTCTTCAGATTTTGCGGATTAGCAGTGGTATTTCTGCTCGTTTCGGGTCTGTTCGTTCAGAACAGCTTCGCTTTTACATCTTACACCCAAAATTAACTTTTGGACATTGGATTACAAAATAACGACCTTTTTATCAGCAACCTACGTTTCATCCCTGAGCTCTGGAGAACACCCGACGCTAGGTAAGCTACCCGGCCGACCGGAAGTGCTCGCAGGCGGCGTAGAGACCGTAAACAAAGGCGGGGGAAGCGCGGAGGGCTAAGAGCTAAGCTAAAGCTAGCACCGCACCGGCTTTCTCTACCCAGCATTTTCCTCGCTAATGTACGGTCACTGGCGAACAAAATGGATGAGCTATGGCTTCTGATCACCAACAATAAGAAACTTATGAACTGCAATATCATGATTTTCACGGAAACATGGCTACATAGTGGAGTACTTGACGGTGCTGTCGAGCTGGCCGGACGGCACACTCTCCGGGCAGACAGAGCAGCTGATGACTCTGGTAAGACCGGAGGGGGGGGAGTATGCATTTATATTAACAAGGCTTGGTGCACAAACTCTGTCACTGTTGGGAGACACTGCTCAGCCAACCTGGAGTTTCTCATGATTAAATGTAGACCTTTCTATCTGCCACAGGAGTTCACTTTTCACTTTTCTTCATCTTGCCTGCTGAAGATGTTTTGGACTTTATTTAAAAAATATTTTTAACGCCACACATGTGATGGATAATGCTTGTTGGAATATTTTAGGAATGCTATCTTCTTGGAACATAAGTCAATATTATACAGTAATAAGTGACATTCAGCTGTTTGTTTTATGTCATTTAAGCACAGTTCTGGTACTTAAAAATCATAAAAACCCAGGAGCTTCGGGGGGCTCTGCCCCGGACCCCGCTGGGGGACTATGTCCCCCAGACCCCCTGCTAAATTTTGAGATAATTTCCACCAACCCCAAATCACATCCCTATTTAACTGGATTCAGGATCCCTTTTACATTATGAGATTATTTTGGTTACACCCTGTTTCTCCATTGTATTGTCTTATTTAGTATAACAGTGTAATGGCCCTCTTTTATGCTACTCAAAAACTGAAAGAACATTAAGAACATAAAAAACATAAAGAACATAGTATATAAAACTTTAAAACAAAAAACTGTCCAGAGATCTTCCTGAACTGAGGTCTTTTTAGCGACCTTAGAAGAGCCTTGTGGTTGGTGTGTTGGCTCTGAGGGAAATTCCTCAAATTTTGTTACATATTCAGGGCCCTCTCTTACCCTGTTTTTAACGTGAATTTCAGATCCCAATCTGAACTTGTAATGATTTTTTTTTTTTTTTTTTTTTAATGCCTATACCCTATGAAATTATGCGCAACCTCCCACCACCGTCACAGCAAACAATCACATTAATACAGTATTTGTTGGTGTGGAAAGTTCATGTGGTTCATTGTCACATTTCTGTTTAAGAAGTTTTTTTTTTTTTTTTTAAAGACTTACTTGTTTCTAATATTATGACTGTTCCATGAAATGTTTTACCACTTCATATTTGCTGATTCTGCATCTCCTTTAATGTTTGTTACCTTGTAGGAGGAGGGTTGGATGCGCAAATTGACTAAAAATATAATTATTTCCTCCTGAAAGCGTCCAGTTTTTCCTTATAGCCCTGGCACTGGGTTTCCTTGTGCTGGCCCATGGATTTTGAGGGTCTCTGTGTGCACCACGTTTGAACCTTGATTCTTTCGGTCAGGTCTGCTGCGGGTTTATACACTGTTACCGGGAGCCCTCTTCTCGCCATATCCCTAGTTGCTTCTTCTGCCGAGTTGTAGAGACACGTCTCTTCCCCGTAAAAAAACCCTCAGCTTTGCCGGAAATGGAGTTTGAAAGCGCAGTTTCTTCTCTCTTAGTACCTTTTTAGCGTCATTGTATTCCCGACGCTTTTTAAAGACCTCCGGGGCGTAGTCATTCTCCACAAAAACTTTTCTTTCTTGATGCATAAATCCTTTTTTCTGCCAAGCCAGTCTCAACACCTCTTCTTTTGTTCTGAAGTTGGAAAACTTCACCACCACCGATCGCGGGGGAGCTTCCGCCAACGGCTTTGGGGTTAATGAACGGTGCGCCCTTTCTATTTTCAAATCGGTGGCTTGGGGAATTTCCAACTTCTCTCTCAGTATGGTTTCCATGCATGTAGCCATTGTGGTGAAACCATCCTCGACTCCTTCTTTCAGACCATGAATTCTTATGTTGTCCCTCTTTAATCTTCCAGGTCGGTTAGCTTAGCCTCCAGTCTTGTCTGTCGTTTGAGTAATTCCAGCGTGGTTTCTTCCAGCCCTTTTATTCTTTCCTCTGCTTCCATGATTCGGGCCTCAGCCTGGTCCACTCTGTTGTTTGTCCTTTTTATTTCGTCTTTAATTTCGTGAAATTCTCTTAATTCTTGAAGTATCATTTTTAAGCTAACCGTGTTGCTAGCCTCATTTTGCTCCTCTATTTCCGAGTGGTTGTTGTCTTCCAGGTCAGATTCTCCGGCCGATGCGTGTCTTGGCTTGGTAAATGTCGATCTCTTCTGTTTTCCTTTAGGCATAATGACTTTGTCTTTTGATTTTCACTCTTCCATAAATCCGTTAAATCTGATTTTCATGGTATTTTCACGGATGGGATCTGGGAGCTTCAGCGTTAAGCTGCTACCACCATGGTGTCCAGACCGGAAGTCGTTATTTCAAATTATTGAATTATTTCTTTATATCACCTCATAAAATCTCTGTGTCTTACAATGTTTATTTTATTTTGCTGTTCTTCCAGAAACGCCTATTGAAAGAACGTCAGAAGCTTCTAGAGAAAATTGAAGAAAAGCAAAAAGAGCTCCAAGAGACCGAACCCAAATTCAACATGGTGAAGGAAAAAGAGGAACGTGGCATCTCCAGGTAGGAATGACTTGCTGTCCACTTTGGTTCCTTGAGCAGCTGGTGACCAGCCATAACATGATACTCTACATGTACTGGATACACATTGATACAAAGACGTGAAGAGGTGGACTCACATGCGACACTTGTTTTATTTTTATTATAAATACTTTGTTGCACATTTGGGTTCTTTAATTGTTAGAGGCCTAGTTTGGTCTGGGTTTAGCCACTGGTGAAGGTGTGGCTGAATGCATGTGCTGTTGTAAAATTATTGCAGTAAGTACTGTAGATCAGGACACCAGTTTTGGAGCGCTGAATATTCAGGAACTATCTAGGGCAAATATTGTTTAGTCTTTTTTCCACCCCATGGATCGTATCAGCAAAGATTTTCAGAAATGTGCCTTTTCTTCTAAATCTGGATTTTTTAAAAATGTTAACTGATAAATTTTTCATAATAAATTTGATCTTTTCATGTAAATTTGAGCCCCTTTCCCTTTTAAATTTACTGCATTTTTTCTATAAATTTGCTTTTTTTTGTCAATTTCATCTTTTTTTCTCCTAAACTTGCAGGTTTTCTTATACATGCGCCGCACTGTGTATATATATTTATATATTTACAGTGGGGTAAAAAAGTATTTAGTCAGCTACCAATTGTGCAAGTTCTCCCACTTAAAAGAAGAGAGAGGTCTCCAATTTTCATCATAGGTATACCTCAACTATGAGAGACAAAATGAGGAAAAAAAAAATCCAGAAAATCACATTGAAGGATTTTTAAAGAATTTATTTGCAAATTATGGTGGAAAATATGTATTTGGTCAATAACAAAAGTTCATCTCAATACTTTGTTATATACCCTTTGTTGGCAATGACAGAGGTCAAACATTTTCTGTAAGTCTTCACAAGGTTTTCACACACTGTTGCTGGTATTTTGGCCCATTCCTCCATGCAGATCTCCTCTAGAGCAGTGATGTTTTGGGGCTGTCGCTGGGCAACACGGACTTTCAACTCCTTCCAAAGATTTTCTATGGGGTTGAGATCTGGAGACTGGCTAGGCCACTCCAGGACCTTGAAATGCTTCTTACGAAGCCACTCCTTCGTTGCCCGGGCGGTGTGTTTGGGATCATTGTCATGCTGAAAGACCCAGCCACATTTCATCTTCAATGCCCTTGCTGATGGAAGGAGGTTTTCACTCAAACTCCCACGATACATGGCCCCATTCATTCTTTCCTTTACACGGATCAGTCGTCCTGGTCCCTTTGCAGAAAAACAGCCCCAAAGCATGATGTTTCCACCCCCATGCTTCACAGTAGGTATGGTGTTCTTTCTCCTCCAAACACGACAAGTTGAGTTTTTACCAAAAAGTTCTATTTTGGTTTCATCTGACCATATGACATTCTCCCAATCCTCTTCTGGATCATCCATATGCTCTCTAGCAAACTTCAGACGGGCCTGGACATGTACTGGCTTAAGCAGGGGGACACGTCTGGCACTGCAGGATTTGAGTCCCTAACGGCGTAGTGTGTTACTGATGGTAGCCTTTGTTACTTTGGTCCCAGCTCTCTGCAGGTCATTCACTAGGTCCCCCCGTGTGGTTCTGGGATTTTTGCTCACCGTTCTCATGATCATTTTGACCCCACGGGGTGAGATCTTGCGTGGAGCCCCAGATGGAGGGAGACTATCAGTGGTCTTGTATGTCTTCCATTTTCTAATAATTGCTCCCACAGTTGATTTCTTCACACCAAGCTGCTTACCAACTGCAGATTCAGTCTTCCCAGCCTGGTGCAGGTCTACAATTTTGTTTCGGGTGTCCTTTGACAGCTCTTTGGTCTTGGCCATAGTGGAGTTTGGAGTCTGACTGTTTGAGGTTGTGGACAGGTGTCTTTTATACTGATAATGAGTTCAAACAGGTGCCATTAATACATGTAACGAGTGGAGGACAGAGGAGCCTCTTAAAGAAGAAGTTACAGGTCTGTGAGAGCCAGAAATCTTGCTTGTTTGTAGGTGGCCAAATACTTATTTTCCACCATAATTTGCAAATAAATTCTTTAAAAATCCTTCACTGTGATTTTCTGGATTTTTTTTCCCTCATTTTGTCTCTCATAGTTGAGGTATACCTATGATGAAAATTGGAGACCTCTCTCATCTTTTCATCTTTTCACATACTTTTTGCCCCACTGTATGTGTACATATGTATATTCACTGTTCTTATTTTCTTTTTTCATTCATTCATTCATCTTCTTCCGCTTAATCCTTTTCGGGTTGCGGCTGGAGCCTATCCCAGCATCTTTTGGGCGAGAGGCAAGGTACACCCTGGACAGATCGCCAGTCCATCGCAGGGCCAACACAGAGAGACAGACAACCATTCACTCTCACAGTCATACCTAAGGACAATTTAGAATCCCTCGTTTGATGCCAATTAACCTAACTTGCATGTTTTTTCTTATCTACTAAATTATTGCTCTGAGTGTTGCTATCCTGTGCTGTTGCAATCCTGGAATTTCCTCATTGTGGGACTAATAAAGCTTTTCTTATCTTATCTTACATTTAGAACTTTTTTCCTCATAAGTTAGCATTTTTTTTCCAAATATATTTGGATCTTTCTACCATACATTTGCAAATTTATAAATGCAAGTTTGTGATTTTTGTCATGAATTTATCCTTTTTTTTTGGTGTGTGGATGTGAGGTTTTTGTCCCAAACTTGCAGGGGATTTTGTAAATTTTGTAAAGGTAAATTTACAATATTCCATTTATTATAATTTAGCAGTTAGTGGGGGGAAGCGACCATCAGAATACCGAATTTGAAAACCAACTAATTGAATGTTTGGGTACAGCCCTAGCAGTAAACATACTGAAATGTGCTTATAAATCCCTGTAGGATGGTATTTGATTTTTTTCCATCCATCCATCCATCTTCTTCTGCTTAATCCTTTTCGGGTCGCGGGGGGGCTGGAGCCTATCCCAGCATCTTAGAGCGAGAGGCAGGGTACACCCTGAACAGATCGCCAGTCCATCGCAGGGCCAACACAGAGAGACAGACAACCATTCATTCTCACAGTCATACCTAAGGACAATTTAGAATCCCCAGTTTGATGCCAATTAACCTAACTTGCATGTTTTTGGCGTGTGGGAGGAAACCGGAGAAATCACGGAGTAAACCGACGCAGACACGGGGAGAACATGCAAACTCCACACAGATCACTGTTGGTCGGAGGCTGGGATCTAACCCAGGATCCCCCGGCCAAGGGTGAGTTGCTGTGCTGCTGCAGTGCTAACCACTTTGCCACCGCGCTGCCCATTTGATTGTTTTTGGTTAAATTTGAAAAAAAAATAAATAAAAAAAATTCTGCCTACTTTATCTGAAGGCCTAAGCTATTGAAATAAAACTATCCAGAACATCCTAAAACAGTTTTTTTTTTTTTTTTTTTTTTTTTTTTTTTTAAGCATGGAAGGAGTTTTGATAGACTGCAGCTACAGAAACATATTTACCAATTAGTTTGCAGCCACCAAGGCAGGTTTTTTTTTTTTTTTCATGGATACTTTACCTCGAGTTTCCATCCATAACAGTTAAATGCTCAGGACTGTTGATGTTTCTCCTTTTCAGAACAATATCAATGATTGTCCAAGTTGTTATGAACTCAAAACATAAACATGACAATTTTGTTGGCAACCGTGGCATAGGTGTAGTGTGGCCGACTATTGATCGAAGGGTTGGTGGTTTGATTCCCATTCTCTCTGCAGTCTGCATGTGTCCTTGAGTAAGACACTGAACCCCCAGTTGCTTCTGGTGGGTCAGGCCAGTGCCTTGCATGGCGGCTCCACCGCTATCATTGTGTAAATATGTGTGTGAATAGGTAGATAGCAGGAACTGTAAAGCGCTTTGGTCATCCAGAGATGAGAAAAAAACGCTGTATAAGTGAACACCATTTGCCACTTTTGTTGGAAAAGGATATGAGTCATTGATGTTTAAACTTGTGTTGGGAAAAGTAAAACCCTCCCTGTGTTGTTTTTTCTCCCTCTCAGACTTGCCCAAGCTACACAGGAGAGGACCGACCTGTACGCCAAACAGGGTCGTGGCAATCAATTCACCTCCAAGGAGGAGAGAGACAAATGGATCAAGAAAGAGCTGAAGTGTCTGGACCAGGCCATCAACGATAAAAAGAGGCAGATTGCAGCCATCCACAAAGACCTGGAAGACACAGAGATGAACAAGGAGAAAAACCTTGAGCAGTACAATGTGAGCAAATGCAAGCTTGATAGAAATGAAGAGTTGAGTAGGTTCCTGTTTAGGGAACAGCTTTAAAAATAACACTGAGACAAATGTGTAATCCAAGAAAATAATGACCAAGATGTTTGGTCATTATATTGGTGAATCCCTTCCTCTGCTTTTATAGTTGCTGGAACAAACTTCCTGTTGTAAAAGTACTTTTAAGATCTTATGCGTATAGCTTTAAGAGACAAAATAAGTTGAACATTGCATATTATTTGAGACTGCAATATTGTATGCTATAAACAGTTTCATAAGATCTGACTCTTTTGGCAGAACATTTTGTCTGATTTTAACCTTCAACTTTGATCTCTAGAAACTCGATCAAGATTTAAATGAGGTCAAGACCCGTGTTGAAGAGCTGGACAAAAAGTATTATGAAGTGAAGAACAAGAAAGATGAACTGCAAAGTGAAAGAAAGTAAGAACCTTTTCATCTTTCTTCTATCCTTTTATTTGACGTCACACATAGGTTGGGCTTTATTAAGCTCATGATTTAAAATAATCTGGATATACCTTATACGAGGCTTCAGTCGATTCAGTTTAACCTCAATATCAGACAGGCTCTTTCACCTCATCTGATTCAAGGCCTCCTTAATTTTTTAGGCTTGCTGTATGTTATAGTGATTTTTTTTTTATGATCAGTTTCCTATTTTTTCCTTCTGAATTGGTGAGATTTTTCTCCTGAATTTGCAGGGGATTTTCTATAAAATTTGGTAAAGGTAAATTTGCAATTCACCTTTTGTTACAATTGATCAGTTTGTGGGAAGAGCAACTTTCCAATTACCAGATTTGAAATCCCACTAGATGCAATGGGGGCTCCATGAAGTGTGTGCTCATTGCTCTTCAAGGATCTGCTTGCACAACAGGATATCAAATTGGATATTTATGTTTTGCAATGTGTCGGGCCCTGACATTCTTCCAAGAGAATTGAGACCAAAATTTCCCTGATTATTATTTGATGTGTAGTAGGGCTGGGCAACATGGGTTAAAAAAAAATCATATCTATATATAATTATGCAGTATTTTGATACTCAGTATATATCTCTGTACAAAAACTGTATGTGTTATGTAAACTACAAATGATGTTGATGAAATTATTTTGGTAAAAATTCACCAGCATAATAACTGAAACAGTTGTATGCATGTAATGTATACAGTAGATATCGCTCGTTCTCTCTCTCTCTCTCTCTCTCTCTCTCTCTCTCTCTCTCTCTCTCTCTCTCTCTCTCTGCCGCATATTAAACTTTTGTTTTTTGGGGAGGAGGATGGCGACCTTGGAAATGCCACCTCCATCTATCCGCCAGGGGGTGCGGATCGTTCCCCCGGATGGCACTGTTACTGTGAAGGGGGTCCTTATGGCTGTGGGTGACCAGGTGGGCCATGATGCGATCTGCTGTGCGTCCAGGATGAATAGAGCTGTAGTTGTGTTTCTGGCTGCTGAGGAGAATGTCCACGCTCTGGTTGCGAGCGGTATTGTAATCGGGGACATGTCTGTACAGGTGCCCCCCTTATCAGTTCCATCAACGCTTATCATTGTCTCGGGTGTTCCACCTTTCATCACTGACGAGCAGTTGGCGACGGAGCTCCGCAGATTCGGGAAGTTTGCGGGCCCATTTAGACGCGTGAGTTTGGGATTCAGGGAAGCCCAGTTAAAACATGTGAAATCACTCAGGCGACAGGTGTTCATGTTTCTAGACTCGCCCACACGAACTCTGGAAGTGTCCTTCCTGGTCAAACACGGGGACGGCTACTATATGGTGTATGCGAGCTCGGGACAGATGAAGTGTTTTGAATGTGGGGACGTGGGCCATAAACTTTTCGCCTGCCCGCACAGGCAGCCGGCAGGGGGCTCTGGTGGAGCCGCGGCTGAAGCCGGTGGTGCGGCTTCCACTCGTGACGCTGCTGTGGACGGCGTTGCGGGGGCTTCCGCCGCTCCTGCTCCGGAGCCTGCCGCTGTGTCTGTGGAGGGTGTTAAGGACAAGGTGTGTGCTTGCTTTTCAAAATGGAAATGGTTGGGAGGGTGTTAAGGACAAGGTGTGTGCTCGCTTTTCAAAATGGAAATGGTTGCTACCACGGCTGTCATATAGGGGCAGGGTTCTGGTCGCCAATAATCTGGTCGCCTCGGCTCTTTGGCATAGGCTTGTTGCTTTGACACCGCCCGGGAGCCTCGTGGAGGAGGTTCAGAAGATCATCATGGACTTCTTTTGGTCTGGTCGGCACTGGGTCCGTGCGTCTGTTCTCTACCTGCCTGTGACCGAGGGGGGACAGGGCCTGGTGGACATACACTCCAAGATCGCCTGCTTCAGGCTTCGAACTGCACAACGCCTCCTTTACAGATGCGGACCCTGCTGGATGGACACTGCTAAACTGCTCCTGAGGAGAGTTGGTCGCTTGGGCTATGATAAGCAGCTCTTCCTCGTGACATCTGCGGAGGTGGACCTTACTGGACTTTCTGCTTTTTACACATCCGTCTTGCATGCATGGCGAGTCTTCACCGTTGCCCGCTTCCATGACGAGGCACCGAGCATGTGGCTGTTCGAGGAACCACTGTTTTTCAATCGATTCATCGACGCTGAGGTGTTGCAGTCGGTCAGTCTGCGGACTTGTTTGCGAGAGGCACGCTGTACCAAGCTTGGTCATCTTATGAAGATGTCGACCATATCGATGGAAACGCTGAGGCGGAGTGCCGACATTACATCTGTCAGACTGCTGCAAAGGGTGGTGGGGGAAGTGTGCGCTGCCCTGCCACAACTGCTTCGAGCGTTTGCGACAAACCGCACTCTTTCCAATCAATGGGATGACGACACTGTGTCCAACTTTCCTGCCATTTCCATAAGTCCAGCTGTGGGGGAGTGGCAGGGAGGAGAGGATCACCTGCTGACCTTCAGAAATCCTTGCCTGGGCAGGTTCCAGTTTGTCGAGACGAGGATGGTGTATCACATCTGTGTGAAGGTTCTGAATCTGCGCTCTCTGATGGATGTAACAGAGTAGAGGTGGGCGGGTTTTTTGGGGCCAGAGGTCTCCCCGAAAGGCAGCTGGCGGTGCATGTACAAGCTCCCTATTGAGAAACGGACAGCAGATCTCCAGTGGAGGATTGTGCATGGGGCAATAGCTACAAATAAATACAGAGCACGCCTGGATCCAACTGTGGGGGGAGAATGTTTGTTTTGTTCCCAAGTTGAGACCCTGGAGCATTTGTTTGTTCAATGTTTTCATTTATCTGGCCTTTTTGATCTTTTGTGGGAGTGGTTTCAGGCTTTGGGTGAACGTTTCTCTTTTGGTTTGTTCATTTACGGTCCAAAGTATAAAGTGGCAAGGAAGTCTGCCCACACTTTGATGAACTTCCTATCTGGTACTGCTAAACTTGCCATCTGGCTGACAAGGAAAAATCGGACTGCCAACGCTGGCAATGTGGATCCTGTGTCTGCTTTCAAGGCCTTGTTGAAAGTCAGACTCCAGGTGGAGTTCTCTTACTACCAAATGGTGGACGATTTGGAGGCATTCACCAATAGATGGACTGTAGGGAACGTTTTGTGTTCTGTGGGTCAGGGGGATGAGTTGTGCTTGCACTTTTGAGATGTGACACACTTGGGGCTGTGATATTGGTGTTCTTGCATTTTTGAATTGTACAATAAAGCCTTTTTTTGAAAGTCAAAAGTCTCTCTCTCTCTCTCTCTCTCTCTCTCTCTCTCTCTCTCTCTCTCTCTCTCTCTCTCTCTCTCTCTCGTGCGCATGCGTGAGCGTTTGTGGGAGCAGGTGTGTGGAGTGGCGTCGAGTGAGTACTCAAAATTTTGTTTTTCTAACTTTTCTCTATTTTGTGTGTTGAGGTGTGTGTGTTTATTATATAGCGGCTTGAGTGTGTGTGTGCTGCGGTGTGAGTTTTGGAGTTAGTGTGTTGGGAAACGGTAGCTTCTGCTGCCCGTTTTTTCCCGGTCGGCATTATGCCTGTAGTTGACGGTGGTGTGGAGTTTGAGCGCTTGACCCGGAGGCATGGCATGAGAATCCTCCCGACAGTTTCCTGTTCTGTGGAGGAGGCCGGCCTCGCTGTAGGACAGGTGGTTGGGCATGATAGCATAAAATCAACATCAATGATAACAGCGCAATTGTCATTTTTCAGGATTCAACTGAAAAAGATGATCAGGTGGTGGAAGAGGGAGTTGTCATAAATGACACTTTTACTTCTGTTTTACTGCTGGTGAACCCTTCTAGGAGGATCACCATTTCTAACGCTCCTCCTTTCATTAAAAATGATCAGCTGATAGAGAGTTATCCCATTTTGGCCAAGTTGTTTCCTCCATCAGAATGGTCTCTCTGGGTAGTAAATCCCCCCTGCTAAAGCATGTCGTGTGTCACAGGAGGCAGTGTTTCATGGTGTTAAAAGACACGCTCTGCAGAACTGAGCGTGTCTTTTAACTTCAGGATTGACGGCTTTAGCTATTTAGTTTTTGCAACATCTGAAACCATGAAGTGTTTTGCATGTGGTGCAGAAGGCCATCTTATCAGATCATGTCCCGAAAAAGTGAACAGGAATAATACTGGGAGTAAGAAAGGTGACGCTGGTGTTTCTGGTGGTCCAGAGGGTAGCGTTGCATGTGATGCGGTGGGTGCCGCCGTGGTGTCCGCTTCCGCTGGGTGGCGGCGGATGCCGCCGTGGCATCCGCTTCTACCAGGGCGGCAATGGCCGCGGCGAGGGAGGCCGCAGCGGGCACAGTGGTTGCTCCTCCAAACAGTAATGGTTGGGACTTTCTATCTGGCGGCAGCTCTGATCATTGTAATGAGCCTGTCGCCCAGGGTAAAAAGGTGAAGGACAAAAATAGTGTAGTTAAAGAAAAAACGTGAATGAACAGGTTTTGCAGGCGGAGAAGGAGCAGACTGAGGCTGTGACGGACACACAGAGTGAACACTGTATGACAAACGCTGCAGTTGATGAAGAAATGCAGGAATGTAATTTTGTTGAGGAGGATCCCTTTAAAGCTGCACAAAAAAGAAAAAGTGCTGAAAACTTGCATAGCTCTGCTAAATCTAGTAGGGTGGGGGGTTTGGAAGTGCTGGATGAGAACGCTTCTGATGACTGTGAAGCTGAGTCTGAGCTGATGCAGATGCAGGAGGAGCAAAGCTCCTACTACTCTTTTACAAAGATCAGAAAGTTTCTTCAAGTGACTAAGGGGAGTAGGGCTGTGAAAGTAGAAAATTACTTTCCAGATCTGGAATTATTTGTGCCATCAGCTTGCAAGTTTATGAAACTGAATGATGGGAATGAGACTTTCACTGATCAGGAAATATATCGTTTAAAGAAACTTGTTCTTAAACAAATCACTAACATGTCATGTTGACTCTTAGTTTGTCATTTCCCTTTTCTGCTACGTGTTTTTTTTTTTTTTTTACTGTACCTTATTTTTATCCTTTTTAATGCCTCACCTTAGAATTGACACTCTTAATATTAATGGGGCCAGGGATGATGTAAAAAGGGCCTCTTTATACAAGCTTTTTAATTTAAAGAAGCTTGATGTGCTGATGCTACAGGAGACTCACAGCACTGTAGACATTGAGAGCCAGTGGAGAAGAGTGGGGTGGCTGCATTTTTATTTTTTTTATTTTTATTTTATTTTTTTATTTATTTTTTTTAGCCACAAATCAAATAGCAGTGGGGGGGGGGTTGCTGTACCTTTCTCTAGGAGTTGTGTCTGTAATGAGGTAGAAGAGGTGGTGAAAGGCCATTTACTCTTATTGGTTTTTATAAACGTGTATGTGCCAACACAGAGAGCAGAGAGGATCAGGTTCTTTGATGTGTTATTGGATATGGTTAGGTCCTGTAATTCGAATAGTTTTTTATTTCTGGGGGGTGATTTTAATTGTACATTAAACCACAGACTAGACAGGAACCATCAGGAGCCTTACCCTGCTTCTGCCAATAGGCTGAGGGAGCTGGTGAAGGCACACGAAATGGCCGATGTGTGGAGATCACATCATGGGGACCAGAGGCAGTACACCTGGAGCCATGTTAAAGATAACCTTTTATCTATGACTAGGTTAGACCGTTTTTATGGTTTTAAACATCAAATGAGTATTTTTCAAAATAGTTGTATCTGTCCTGTTGGTTTCACTGATCACTGCCTGCTGTTTTGTTCTGTTTTTATTGAAAATGTAAAGTGTAAGAGTGCTTTTTGGCATTTTAATAATACACTTTTAAATGATGTGTCTTTTAAAGGAGTTTTTCATGGTGTATGGAAGTCACACAGGGAACAAAAAACCTCTTTTAAATCTCTCCAAATGTGATGGGATTTTGGTCCTATAAAACAACTGTTAACACTACACTCGAAATGTCACTCGTAGCTTGACCCAGTCCTTGAAAGCTCTGGAGACTGAGGTGGTAGAGCTAGAGGAGTTGCTCAGTTCTACAGGAAAATGAGAGCACTTAAGAGGCTCTTAAATCAAAAAGGTCAGCCTTGGCTAGCTTGCTAGGGGTCACTGCACAAGGTGTTCTGGTCCACTCACGCTGCATGGACGTAGCTCTGATGGACTCTCCCTCCCAGTACTTTTTTTGGACTGGAGTGGAAAAATGGCCAGAGAAAGCTCATTCACTCCTTGTTGGACGATGATGGGAGAACAATCTCCACAGCAGCAGAGATCAAGAAATATGCTGCTAGTTTCTACAGTGAACTGTATAAAGCAGAGTGGAGGGAAGACACGTCACTGGGCCAGAGTTTCCTTGGTGGTCTTCCAGTGCTCTCAGAGGACCTTGTTGCCGGCTTGGATGCTCCGCTGTCTCTGTCTGAGCTGCATACAGCGCTAATGAGCCTCCAGAATGGAAAGTCACCAGGCATAGATAGTCTGTGGACTTTTTTTTGTAACTTTGTTCTTTATTCATTTTTCATCATACATATTACATTCAGAACACAGTCTCTATATATTTAAAAAAGGAACTAACCAAGGTTGTCATAGCCAGGAGCGGCACTGGGGTTAAGCTCCCAGTGCTCATAAAATGCTCCTTATGGCGTGCGTCTCGAAAAGCCTCTGACAACTAAGTCCAACTCCTAGCCTGCCCGTGTGGTTTAGTCTCTAAGCCCGGCGGAACTGCTTTTACTAATAGGAGAAGGGGCGAGGGCGGATCTCTGGCACCTTAAAACCAGATGCTTCGGGTAGATGGTGGCTCGTCAACCTGGGAAGGTAGCCCATCTTGGGGAAGGTAAACCCTGATTTCAAACCTCCGCTGCCTTGCGGCACACCCGGTCACGGGAAAGGCTTCGGGAGTCAACCCTGAGGAAAAATCCAGAATCGGAGCCCCTAAGGCAGTTCTCTGTTGTGCTCAACATCGTTCTGGCAGCTCCTGCGACGGCGCTGGTGCCAAACTGTAGCAGCCCTGCTGTTCCTTTGGATTCATCAGTGACGTGGAGAGGGGGGACATGCTGCATGGGCAACATCTTGTCCTCCATATCTTCCTGCCCAGGCTTGAATCCTACCAACGCCCAACGCTGGAAGGTAGAACACCGGATCACTGGAGTGGACACTCCAGCTTTGCCTTTGGCGTAGACAAAACATGGGGAATGACAGTTACCGGTTATAAGCCACCGCTCAATTGGCGTAGAGCGCGGCGCCAGGGGTTGTTCCCGATGTTGGGAGGGATCATCGGATCTCACTGGACAGCTACCACCCGCCTCAAGCTGGGTAGCCCCCAGCCAATAAGATGCTGTCCTGCCACAGCTTGCTTTCCTCATTGGGTACATGGGGATGAGGAGAAGTCCGAACAGCAGGCTGAGAACCTTCGCACCAGGCAAGACAAAAAAACAAAAGAGACCAACTCTAAAACTGGGAACTTGGAACGTCCGCACTATGATGACAGGACTCGCTGCTAACCTCAAGGACATCGACACCAGGAAGACTGCCATCATCAATAATGAGCTGAAGAGACTGGGAGTGGATATCGCCACTCTCCAGGAAACACGGTTGGCTGACGCAGGCACACTGAGAGAGAAGGACTACACGTTCTACTGGCAGGGAAAGGGCAGTGACGGACACAGGGAACACGGAGTGGGCTTCGCAGTGAAGAACACCTTGCTGAAGATGGTGGAACCGGGCAGCAATGGCTCTGCACGACTCCTCACCCTCCGCCTGAACACCACTCAAGGCCCAGTCACCCTCGTCAGTGTGTATGCCCCAACACTGACAGCCACACCAGAGGCAGAAGACGAGTTCTACGAGAATCTCGCAATAACTGTCAGGATCATCCCCAACTCTGAACAACTCATTCTCCTTGGAGACTTCAATGCCAGAGTGGGTGCTGACCACGACTCCTGGCCCTCCTGTCTTGGACCATTTGGCGTGGGCAGAATGAACGATAACGGACAGCGGCTGCTCGAGTTCTGCACATATCACGATCTGTGCATCACAAACTCGTTCTTCAAGACCAAGCCCCAACACAAGGTTTCCTGGTGACATCTGTGCTCAAAGCACTGGCACCAGCTGAACTTGATCCTGACCAGGCGCACCTCACTGAAGAACATGTTAATCACCCATTCATTCCAGAGTGCAGATTGCGACACAGACCATTCATTGGTGTGTTGCAAGGTCAAGCTGCAGCTGAAGAAATTCCATCGTGCTAGACAGCCTGGAAAGGCACGGATTGACACCAGCAAGATGGCCCAACCAGAACTTGTTGAGCAGTTTGCCTCCACCTTTGAGAAGGAACTTGGTGTACCACAAGAAGGAGAATCTGCAAAGCAGAAGTGGGAAGAGCTGCGAAACACCATCCACCGCACAGCCTTGGCTACCTTTGGGAGGAAGACCTCGAAGTCACAGGACTGGTTTGATGCCAAGTTGACCGAGATGACCCCCGTCATTGAAGCCAAGCACTCAGCACTTGCTGAATACAAGAAGTATCCAAACGAGAAGAATCTCCAGATTCTCAGGGCTGCGAGAAGCAAAGTTCAGCAGACTGCTCGGCGCTGTGCCAATGAGTACTGGACTCAGCTCAGCCAAGACATTCAAACCGCTGCCATAACAGGGAACATCCGTGGTATGTACAATGGCATCAAGAAAACACTTGGTCCGGCTCAGAGCAAGACGGCCCCCCTCAAATCCTCCACTGGGGAGATGATCACAGAAAAGAACAAGCAGATGGAGAGATGGGTGGAACACTACTCCGACCTCTACTCCAGACAGAACACCATGACACTGTCAGCCCTTGATGCCATCGACTGCCTGCCATCCATGGACGAACTTGACACCGAGCCAACCATCGACGAACTCAGCAAGGCCATTGATAGCTTGGCTGCTGGCAAGGCACCCGGCAACGATGGCATACCCCCCGACCTGATCAAGCACTGCAAGACCGCCCTACTGCTGCCATTGCATGATGTCCTCTGCCACTGCTGGATGGAAGGTGCCGTACCACAGGACATGAGGGACGCCAAGATCATCACCCTCTACAAAAACAAAGGGGAGAGAAGCGACTGCAGCAACTACAGGGGCATCTCCCTCCTCAGCATTGTTGGCAAAGTCTATGCACGAGTTGTTCTCGTTCGTCTACAGAAGCTTGCCGAACGTGTCTACCCCGAGTCTCAGTGTGGCTTCCGCGCTGAGCGATCGACGGTAGACATGATATTCTCCATCCGCCAACTCCAGGAGAAATGCAGAGAACAGAACATGCCCCTGTACGTCACCTTCATCGACCTCACCAAAGCGTTCGATCTGGTCAGCAGAGAGGGCCTTTTCAAGATCCTGCCAAAGATAGGATGCCCACCAAAGTTGCAAAGCCTCATTGAATCGTTTCACACCAACATGCAGGGGATAGTGCAGCACGACGGCAATGTCTCAGAGCCATTCAGCATACGCAGCGGAGTGAAACAGGGCTGTGTACTTGCGCCAGCCCTCTTTGGGATTTTCTTTGCTATGCTCCTGAGTCATGCCTTCAGCGCAGCAACAGAGGGAATCTACCTGCACACAAGATCTGACGGCAGGCTTTTCAACCTCGCCCGCCTGAAAGCCAGAACCAAAGTACGCGAGGCTGTAATCAGAGACATGCTGTTCGCAGACGACGCTGCAGTCGCAACCCACACACAGCAGGAGCTTCAGACCCTGATGGACCGCTTCTCCCAGGCATGCAAGGACTTCGGGCTTACCATCAGCCTGAAGAAGACTAACGTCTTGGCGCAAGGCACGGAAGCACCACCAACCATCACCATCGACGACCACGAGCTGGAGGTCGTGAATCAGTTCACGTATCTGGGGTCCACGATCAGCAACAACCTCTCCCTGATACAGAGATCGACAAGAGGATTGGAAAATCAGCCTTCACACTCGCTCGCCTCACCACACGAGTGTGGGAGAATCCCAAACTCTCTGTCAAGACGAAGATGACAGTGTGCAACACCTGCGTCATCAGCACACTGCTCTATGGGAGTGAGACGTGGACAACATACGCCCAGAAGGAAAAGAGACTGAACTCCTTCCACTTGCGCTGCATTTGCCACATCCTGGACATATCCTGGCAGGACAAAGTGCCCAACACAGAAGTTCTGTCCCGCGCCGGCCTTCCCTCCATGTTCACTCTACTCAGGCCGCACAGGCTCCGCTGGCTAGGCCACATTCACCGTATGGAGGATGGCAGAATCTCCAAAGACGTCCTCTACGGAGAACTGGCGACTGGCAGGAGAGACGTTGGCCACCCACAGCTGCGCTTTAGAGACGTCTGCAAGAGAGACATGAAGGCCCTGGAGATCAGCACAGAGCGCTGAAGGGGACCTTGCAACGGACCACTCCAAATGCAGAGGCACCCTGACCAGACAGCTCAAGGCGGGTGAAGAGAGACTGACTGCTGCAGCAGATGAAAAAAGGACCCGCAGGAAGAACCGCCACAGACCCAGCAGCACGGAGACCACCCACAAGTGCGACCTGTGTGACAGGGACTGCCTTTCGCGCATCGGCCTGTTCAGCCACAGGCGGTGCTGTTCCAGCAGAGTAGACGTTTAGGATTCTCTTCCATGGTCATCATAGACCGACGGAGGCCGATGAGTAACCATACAGTCAAAAAAAAAAAAAGAAAAAAAGGGGGGGGGACAAATGTTGGAGCATCAAGTTTTTAGTTTCCATCTCTAGATTCTTCTGGTTTTTCCAGTTTCTTTCGTTATTCTTTCAGTTTCTGTCTCGTTGTTGCACTTTGTATTGTGTCCATTTCCACCATTTTTTTCATATTGTCCTTCTTGCATTCTCTAGGGATGTGATTTTTCCGCTAATTCGCGGAATTCCGCTTTTTTTATCTTCCAAAAATTTTCAGATCAGATGGCGGCGCGTGCACAACGCGAGGCTCAGCGTCTCTTCAGATTTTGTGGATTAGCAGCGATATTTCTGCTCATTTCGGGTCTGTTTGTTCAGAACAGCTTTGCTTTTACATCCTACACCCGAAATGAACTTTTGGACGTTGGATTACAAAATAACGACCTTTTTATCAGCAACCTATGTTTCATCCCTGAGCTCTGGAGAACACTTGACGCTAGGTAAGCTACCCGGCCGACCGGAAGTGCTCGCAGGCGGCGTAGAGACCGTAAACAAAGGCGGGGGAAGCGCGGAGGGCTAAGAGCTAAGCTAAAGCTAACACCGCACCGGCTTTCTCTACCCAGCATTTTCCTCACTAATGTACGGTCAGTGCCGAACAGAATGGATGAGCTACGGCTTCGGATCACCAACAATAAGAGACTTATGAACTGCAATATCGTGATTTTCATGGAAACATGGCTACATAGTGGAGTACTTGATGGTGCTGTCGAGCTGGCCGGACGGCACACTCTCCGGGCAGACAGAGCAGCTGATGACTCTGGTAAGACCAGAGGTGGGGGAGTATGCATTTATATTAACAAGGCTTGGTGCACGAACTCTTGGGAGACACTGCTCAGCTAACCTGGAGTTTCTCGTGGTTAAATGTAGACCTTTCTGTCTGCCACAGGAGTTCACTTTTCACAAGTCAAAGTCAAGTCTCTCTCTCTCTCTCTCTCTATGGCGGCCTTGGGAAAGCCACCTCCATCTATCCACCGGGGGGTGAGGATCGTTCCCCCGGACAGCGAAGTTACTGTGGAGGAGGTCCTGGAGGCTGTGGCCGAGCAGGTGGGCCCTGACGCGGTCTGCTTTGCTTCCTGAATGAATAGAGCTGTGGTTGTGTTTCTGGCGGCTGAAGACGATGTTCACACCCTGATTGTAAGCGGTGTGGTTATCGGGGAAACGTATGTACAGGTGTCCCCCTTTTCTGTCCCATCAACGAGAATCACCATCTCAGGTGTTCCACCTTTCATCACTGACGAGCAGCTGGCGACGGAGCTCCGCAGATTTGGGAAGTTTGCCGGCCCGTTTACGACTCTGCCTTTGGGATGCAAGGCCGCCAAGTTCAAACATGTGAAATCGCTCAAGCGACAGGTGTTCATGTTTCTCGACTCGCCCACTCAGACTCTGGAAGTCTCCTTCAGGGTCAAGCACGGGGACGGATCTTACATGGTGTATGCGAGCTCGGGACAGATGAAGTGTTTTGAATGTGGAGACATGGGCCATAAACGGTTCGCTTGTCTGCACAGGCAGCGGGCGGAGGGCCCTGATGGGGCCGCGGATGGTGCCGGCGGCGAGCCCTCCGCTCACGCCGCAGCTGCGGACGGCAGCACGGCCTCCGCTTCCGCTACCCCAGCTCTGGAGCTTGCCGCTGTGTCTGTGGACGGCCCGGCTGCGCCGCCCGCGGCCCAGCTTGCAGTCAAGAGCGTGGATGGTGATGGCGCCAAAAAGGTCACTGATGGTGCGTCACAATCATCTCGCTGTGTGACGTCAACAGCTGTGCCGCCGGCAGCTGCTACCGCTTCGGAGGAGGGGACGGAGCACCGACCTGATGGTGCGTCACAATCATCTCGCTGTGTGACGTCAGCGGCTGTGCCTTTGCCAACTGCTGCCGCTTCGGAGGAGGGGACAGAGCACCGATCTGATGGTGAGTCAGAATCTCGCTGTGTGACATCAGCGGTTGTGCTTCCGGAGGCTACTACCGTTACACAGCAGGGGATGGAACAGCAACAGTCAGCTGCTGAGGGTGGCGTCCAGGAAAATGTGCCCCGTGATGAATCCACTGGCCCGGGAGAACCAAGCAGTCAGCTGAGTTGTGCTGACGAGAAAATGGAATCTGAGAACGACACTGTGTCTAATGCTGAGTCTATTGAGGCAAAATGCAGTATAAACACGAGTTTGTATTCACTGGAAGAAATAAATGCATTTCTGGATGAAACCTATAACAAAGCCATTAGGGTCGCCGACTACTTCAGTGACACTGATAAATTCATTAAGTCTGTGGATGTGCTAAGAAGGCAGGTTGGTCTTGACCTCCTGGATGAAAGGAAGCGTTATCGCCTCAAGAAACACCTGACAGCCCTGCGTAAAGCAGCAGGGGGAACACCGGTCAAGCGCGCCCGACAGGAGGAATGAATGGCGGTCGTTCCTCTGCCTGTTTTACACATTTTTGGGATATTGTTTGAACAGACTTGTATATGACATTTAATTGACTGTAATTGACTGTCACAGAACTGGATCTTTGAATAGGTGGACTGCAGGGACTGCTCTGTGTTGTGTGGGGTGGGGGACATTTCAGTTTGCACTTTTTCCAATGTGACACACTTGGAGGAATGATGTTGGTGTGCTTACATTTTTTTGAAGTGTGCAATAAAAGCTTATTTTAAAAGTCAAAGTCTCTCTCTCTCTCTCTCTCTCTCTCTCTCTCTCTCTCTCTCTCTCTCTCTCTCTCTCTCTCTCTCTCTCTCTCTCTCTCTCTCTGTGTCAGGTCTGAGAGTTTATGGCATTAACTTTTCAGCAATGGCCACTGTGTAAGATTACACATTTGTAAATATTTCATTGTGTGGACAATACTAGGGTATTAGCATTGCAAGTTATTCTTCCTGTAAACTAAGTTTTAACTGAACATTATGCATTTTCTTATTACCTCCACCAACAGGAGGTGGTAATGTTTTTGCCAGCATTGGTTTGTTTGTCTGTCTTGCCTCCTAGCAACATTACTCTCCAAAAGTTATCAACAGATTTTGATGAAATTTTCTGGAAAGGTGTGTAATGGCACAGGGAACAGATTATTACAGTTGACCACGATGATTTTAGGAATATTTAGAGGGGATGTACAGTAAAAATGACTTTTTCATGGATGGAAAGGAAACTGTTTCCACCATGAAGTTTTTTCACAATGACTATGCAAACACACAGCAGCAGGCTAAATACGGGTAGCGATTTTAAAGTCCTTCTCTGTCATAAAAGCACTATATATATTCATCTTCTTCCGCTTAATCCTTTTTGGGTTGCGGGGGGGCTGGAGCCTATCCCGGCATCTTTGGGCGAGAAGCAGGGTACACCCTGGACAGATAGCCAGTACATCGCAGGGCCAACACAGAGAGGCAGTCAACCATTCACTCTCACAGTCATACCTAAGGACAATTTAGAATCCCCAGTTTTGATGCCAATTAACCTAACTTGCATGTTTTTGGCGTGTGGGAGGAAACTGGAGAAATCCCGGAGTAAACCCACGCAGACACGGGGAGAACATGCAAATTCCACACAGATCACTGTTGGTCGGGGGATGGGATCCGATCCCAGCCCCTGACCAACAGTGATCTGTGTGGAATTTGTGTAAGGTCACGAATCAGCATGGCACCATTGTTGCCAGAAGCTTTGAGCATCTTGGTGACAATCTGTGATGGACCAGCTGCTTTGCTATTGCTTATCTTGCTGATGATCTTGGACACCTGCTCCAGTGATATTTGAGGGGCAGGGCTTTCAATAGGAAGTTCCACCGACAGGGTGTCGGGATCCCAGTTGAACTCCACATTGGCCAAGGCCTCGTAGTGTTCCCTCCAGGCTACCTTCTTCGACTTCTCATCTAAGCACATCTCGCCCACATTGTTTTGTACAGGCTTCTCACCCTTTACATCTTGGTTCTCCCGCTGCATCTGGTTGGCAAGATGGAAAATGTCAGCGCTGATGGGGTCGATGTCTGCAAAAGCACCTGCAGAAATACAGGTGCATCTCAATAAATTAAAATGTCATTGAAAAGTTGATTTATTTCAGTAATTCAATTCAAAAAATGAAACTTGTATATTATATAGATTCATTACACACAGACTGATATATTTCAAGTGTTAATTTCTTTTAACTTTGATGGTTATGGCTTATACAGTGGACATAAAAAGTCTAAACACCCCTGTTCAAATGCCAGGTTTTTGTGATGTAAAAAATGAGACCAAGATAAATCATTTCAAAACTTTTCCCCCATTAATGTGACCTATAATGCGTACAACCCAATTGAAAAACAAACTGAAATCTTTTAGGAGGAAAAAACTTACAATAACCTGGTTGCATAAATATGCACACCCTGTTATAACTGGGGATGTGGCTGTGTTCAGAATTAACCAGTCACATTCAAACTCATGTTAAATGGGAGTCAGCACACACCTGCCACCATTTCAAGTGCTTCCCAAATAAAGTTCAGTTGTTGTAGTAGGCTTTTCCTGACATTATTGTAGTCACATCTTACAGCACAAGCCATGGTCCTCAGAGAGCTTCCAAAGCATCAGAGGGATCTAATTGTTCAAAGGTATCAGTCAGGAGAATGGTACAAAAGAATTTCCAAGGCATTAAATATACCATGGAACACAGTGAAGACACTCATCATCAAGTGGAGAAAAGATGGCATAACAGTGACATTACCAAGAACTGGATATCCCTCTAAAATTGATGAAAAGACAAGAAGAAAACTGATCAGGGAGGCTGCCAAGAGGTCGAGAGCAGCATTGAAGGAACTGCAGGAATTTCTGGCAAGTACTGGCTGTTTAGTACATGTGACAACAATCTCCCGTCTTCTTCATATGTCTGGGCTATGGGGTAGGGTGGCAAGACGGGTTCCTTATCATACGAAGAAAAACATCCAAGCCCGGCTAGATTTTGCAAAAACACATTTGAAATCTCCCAAATGCATGTGGGAAAATGTGTTATGGTTAGGTGAAACCAAGGTTGAACTTTTTGGCCATAACTCCAAAAGGTATAGTTGGCCCAAACGAAATCACCAAAAGAACACCATACCTACAGTGAAGCATGGTGGTGGCAGCATCATGCTTTGGGGGTGTTTTTCTTTAGCTTGAACCTTAGTCAAGGTGGAGGGAATTATGAACAGTTCCAAATACCAGTCAGTGATGGCACAAAACCTTCAGGCTTCTGCTAGAAAGCTGAAGATGAAGAGGAACTTCATCTTTCAGCATGACAATGACCCAAAGCATACATCCAAATTAACAAGAGTGGCTTCACCAAAAGAAGATTAAGGTTTTTGGAATGGCCCAGCCAGAATCCAGACCTGAATCTGATTGAGCATCTGTGGGGTGATCCGGAGAGGGCTGTGCACAGGAGATGCCCTCGCAATCTGACAGATTTGGAGCGTTTTTGCAAAGAAGAGTGGGAAAATATTGCCACATCAAGATGTGCCGTGCTGATAGACTCCTACCCAAAAAGACTGAGTGCTGTAATAAAAGCTAAAGGTGGTGAAACAAAGTATTAGTTTAAGGGTGTGTGTATTTATGGAACCAGGTTATTGCAAGTTTTTAATTTTTCCCCTTAAAAAAAATTTGTTTTATTTTCAATTGGGTTATACAGGTTGTAGGTCGCATTAATGGTGGAAAAAGTTTTGGAATGATTTATCTTGATCTCATTTTTTTCCATCACAAAAACCTGGCATTTGAACAGGGGTGTGTAGACGTTTTTACCGCCACTGTAGCTCATGAAAACTCCAAATTCAGTTTCTCAAAAAATGGAATATTACATAAAATTACCGTATTTTCCGGACTATAAGCCGCTACTTTTTCCCCACGCTTTGAACCATGCGGCTTATACAGAGATGCGGCTTTTCTATGAATTTTTCTTCAGCCCTCAGGGGGCGCTCTAGCAGGAAGTGCAAAAACGAGACAGGCAGCGGGAGTCAGTGCAAACAAGAAAGCGCCAGTTTTTATTCTTAGCACATGCAACCCAAGACGCACAACAGCAAAATACGTGAATCAGTGGATCTTAACAGCATGGAGGAATGTGAAAGAATCCACCATCATCAGCGGGTTCCGAAAGGCCAGACTGCTGCGTGAAGAGAGCAACGCAGCTTCAGAGGTAACTTTGCCTCGAGATGAGAGTGACTGGAGCAACACCAAAACAGAGACTGAAAAGGTATGTGACGAAGATTATCTGAGGCTGTTCAACTCCGACACTGAAGAGGGCTTCAGTGCACAGGAGGAAGATGAATAAGTGACTTGTGGCTTCAGTGCACAGGAGAAATGAAGTGACAGTGATTTGGTGTTCAGTAGTTTCAGTGATCAGGAGGAAGATGAATAGTGACTTGTGGTTTCCGTGCACGGGAGAATAAAGCGACTTTAATACCGTAGTTGCTTTAACAGTGCGCAGGAAGAAAAAGTGACAGTGGTTTCAGTACGCAGGAGGAAGAAAAATTAAACAACTTTGTTTTAGTGCACAGGAGGAAGATGAATAAAACCATCAATGACTTTTCTGTTTTGTTTGATCAGCACTTTTACTGCCGTGTTACAGGCACTGTTCGGAAACAATCATTTCAGGTATATGAATAAACACTTATGGTACAAAATCTTTCTATGTAAATAGCTTATTTCTCAGCCTGGATATCAGCGGCTTATAGTCTGGTGCGGCTTATATGGGACAAAATATGTATTTCTTTTAAATTTTAGTGGGTGCGGCTTATATTTAGGTGCGCTATATAGTCTGGAAAATACGGTAATTAAAAATATTTTTAGTAAAAATATTGGCAGAAATGTTGTTAGCTTTAGTTTTTTATTTTTTAAACTTGACCTTTCCATAATGTTGGTGTCCATAACTCTGAACACGCTATTATAAAATTACTGATCCAACCATAAAAAAAGATTTAATGGGATTCCATGGACCGTTCTGCAGGGTAACTCATTAAGATGGGAATGACTGAAGTGAATGAGTTTAAATTAGCCACTTAACATCTCATCAGATATCTAAAATGTTCATTGATGCAGCAAGTTTCTATGTGGCAACCTTATTATTGCTCTTTTTGTATCATCATGCTTAATGCGTGCCATATGCATTGTGTCACTGGTGCATAACTGTATGTGTGTAGACAAAACTACACATGCTATTGTAGTACCACCACCACCATTAAACACTACATCCATATTCAGTGGCATCAGTGCTAGTCTATATGAGTTTCAATTTTTGAATTATATTACTGAAATAAATTAACTTTTTGATGATATTCTATTTTGAGATGCACCTGTATGTTGACCTCATTATTTAATAATCTATCATAATCTATAACCATGTCAATTATGATCCTCCGACATGGCAATGTACAGTATATGGCAGAAACTGAGGAAAATCAAAATGGGCCCTCATTTATCAAAGTTCAGATTAACTTTGTTGCATCGAGCTTTCAGTACTACAGCATCACATAATTAGATGAGTCTTTATGTAACTGCATCTTGAATTCAGTTAAAAGGTTGAGTTGTTCATCCTTCATGTGAGTCATTGTGCCGTGTTCACTTAGCAACCTTTTACTACATACAGCTGTATTGTCTGCTATGAATGTGACATGGCCTCTGTCCACTGAGACAATGAGGCATATTTATGTAACATAGTGGATGATACTTTTTGGCCTCTGATGCCAGACGTTTCTGCTTTGAAAAGGTCTTTCATAGTGGATTAATTATGTTTCATGTTAATGAAAATGCTGAAGTACATTGAATTATGAAACAGGACAAAGGCTGCATTCACATCCAGGGATTTTATTCACAGAATAATTAAGACTGTAAAAGGAGGTTGTGATCCCTTTTAAAACTAATGTCTAGCCTGTGGTATTATATTACCAACAGATTAAAAGACGAAATGTGGTGAGAGGTAAAAGTCTTCTGGTAGTGCCCATAATACAGAGAAATCTAGATTGAACAAAAAAAGTAAAATGAAAGTAAAACTCAACTTGCCTCTGGTAGGATCTCCAAGACAAACTGGTCCTGTGTCAAGGGCCAGACCACGAGCAGTCCAGTGCATCCCATGAAAAACAGTTATATCAACGAGCCACATGTGTTCGCCGTCCAGCAGTCTCACCACCTGTAGGTGGGGAGCATGGTACTATATACAGTAAATCGAGTGACACTCTGGGCTACTCTGTGTGGACTGCTGTCCCCATGAACCAAACCCCTGGAAAAGTGGTAGAAGATGGATGGATGGGGGGAAAAAAAATTTAAAAAAAAAACAAAAAACTTGTTATATACTGTATAACAAGTTTTGAAAGAGGGAGGCTACCTTTATCCTCCCCCTTCCATCTATATGACAGACAGCTGGGTGGGCCAATAATAGAGCATTGGGTGGGCCTTTAGGATGGCACTAGGTTGGCTGTTTCTAAACTTGACATATACGATTTAGTCAAAAACATTTCTGGCATTTCTTGGGAGAGAAAAACAAGATAAAGGCTGTATGTTTTTTAAGAGAATTGACTGTTTTGAAAATTTTTGAATAATTACGTGACCAGTACTGATTTCAGACAGTTAAAAACCTACAGACACACCATTTTTCAGTCAGTAGCCATGGTTACATGTGCAAAATTTCTTCAATCTGATTACAGTTCAGATCAGAACTTTACTGTTTACATGAATCCTGAAAAGGTTGATCCGATTAGGGCGTGGGTTTCCATTTGTCACACAGTTGAACGGGCTAAATCATTTTGACATGCGCACAATTATCCGACAGTCTGGAAACAGTAGAAGAAGAAGCAACTTCCGATGTAAACAAACTCCGTTTTGTGTCTCTTTTTGAAATGGACCTGTAATGTGTTATTGAGACTGTACTTTTGCTTCTGCTGGTCTCCGTAATGAAGCTACAAGCCCAGCAGTACATACTTCTGCATATGGCGAACAGGGGGAGACAGCAGGATGATACAGACCAGTTTTGTTTTACCTCCGCTATGTCTTCCACTAGCTGCTGTAAAGGCGGAAATACGTCACGTGGACGTGTGGCTGACGTACAGACAAACCAAATAAAGTTTGCCTGGGTTTTTAGCTACAAATGCCTGAAAGTAGCATACAGCTGTTATATACTGGCTGGAAAACACAATAGGAATGTAGAACCAAGTGTTATGAAGTTCAGGTAAAAATGTGGTAACAATAGGACAAGAAATGAATATATTGCACACCTTTTTTGTCAGGCGTCTTCATGCGTCTTCAAGCTATGCCAAATGGATCCCCCCCCCCCCCCCGTGATTCTTCAGCTAACGACTGGATCAAGTAATTAATAATTTCTTTGATGTTCCGTGTTAATTTTAGCCATTTTTCAAAAAGGTGAGTGATGTTGCAATGCTTCTTTGTAGGATTCACGGACTGGTTTACGCTAGCTTTACGCACGCGCTGTCGCGGGGGCAACAAAGCTGAATGGGCTCCTTGTGAGGTGTCCCTGAATTCAGAAATTAGTTGGCTAAGCCACACATCCATCATTTGCTTACTCTGATATAATAAGGTTGTTGTGTTCCCACGTAATAGCTCAAGTAGGTTCATTTTGTCGTCTTTTAATTATTTACCTTTTGTTCTTATTAAAGACAAAAATAGAAAGATGTTTTTACCTTCTGTGCACAGTTGAAGCATGTAAAGAAAATAAAAACATCTCCTTTCTATTTTTGTCTTTAATAAGAACAAAAGGTAAATCGTTGTGTTCCCGTTAGCTATGAGGCTGGACTTCATGGACCTTTATCACTGGGTTTCCACAGCTGTCAGTCACAAAATGGAGGCGCTATTGGGTCAAATGAGCTGGCAATCTCTTCTGGACATGACCCATCCTAACCCAGTTGGGGGGGATTCTTTTTCTGGTTCAACCTCCAGGAAGTGATGATGGAAGTGATAGCATACAAAGCTAACCGTTTTCTGCCAATTTTCGGCAGTTTTATGGTCTACTTGTGGTCTATTTTATGGTCAGTTTTCCCCGTCGTCATCAAGATGGACAATAAATCTTACTCAAATGGATATATTGGACCCTTTTGGGACCCTTTGCAATACAAATGCACTGTATTTGTGGAACAGTCATTGATTCTGGGACGACAACAAAGCTCCTTTGGGTAAGTCAGTCGGTCGATTTCATGCTAACATTACCTGGTTAAAAGTTCTATTTAAATTCAGTGTTATTTTTCTGAAATCTGTTTTAATAACTAAATAGACAAAATTCTAAGCTTTCAAATAATGTAAGGCATGTCTGCCTTCTGTAAGTATGTTCAACACAATTAAACACGGCAGGCCCCGGTATCCGGAAGCTTAAAAAGTTGAGAGACCGTATTGGGTTTGGATCAGTATCGGCCAATATTCAAAGTCACAGTATTGGTATCGGTCTTGAAAAAGTGGTATTGGCTCATCCCTAATACAAACACCAGTTCCAGTCACATTGGGACGTTGTGTAAAACTTAAATAAAAACAAAATACAATGATTTGCAAATCCTTTTCAACCTATGTTCAATTGGGTACACTACAAAGACAAGATATTTAATGTTGGTTTTTTTTTTTTTCAAATATTCACTCATTTTTTTAATTTGATGACTGCAACACATTCCAAAAAAGCTGGGGCAGAAGCACTGTATTACATCACCTTTCCTTTAAAAAACACAGAATAAGCATTTAGCAACTGAGGGTACTAATTGTTGAAGCTTTGTTGCTCGAATTCTTTCCCATTCTTGCATGAAGTACAACTTCAGTTGCTTAACAGTCCATATTGTACTTTGCACTTCATAATGCGCCACACATTTTCAATGGGAGACAGGTCTGGACTGCAGGCATGCCAGTCTAGTACCTGCACTCTTACTATGAAACCACACTGTTGTAGCACATGGAGAATGTGGCTTGGCATCGTCTTGCTGAAATAAGCAGCAATGTCCCTGAAAAAAGATTTTGCTTGGCAGCATATCTTGCTCCAAAACCTATATGTTGCTCCAAAACAGAATACATAATTCTCCCCTGTCTATTAAGAAATTATAATAAGTGCTGTCTTTGTAAAGTGACCTTGGTGGTTGACAGGTGCCTAGAAATAAAATGTATTATTATTATTACCTCCGCCAAGGGAGGAAGTAATGTTTTTGCCGGCGTTGGTTGGTTGGTTTGTTGGTTTGTCTGTCTATTAGCAACATTACTCCAAAAATTATACACAGATTTTGATGAAATTTTCAGGAAAGGTATGTAATGGCACATGGAAAAGATGATTATATTTTAATGGGGATCATGATCTGGATCCAGAATTTAAAAAAAAAAAATATATATATATTTCTATTGCGCTTCTCATCTGCCCCTTTAAGACGTGTCTACAAAGTTACGTCGCAGTTGCGTGCATGGCCACACACTTCTGCGTTTATGTGCATTTTTGAAACAAAGGAGCCTCAAGCTCATGAATGATCTGTAGCCTAATGCTGGAGAAAGTTGTTTTTTTTTTTTTTTTGTTTTTTTTTTTTCATAACTGGGAGTATTTTTAACTGGGAGCATTATCTCATTGGGAATACTGATATATTCAAATGTTCAGAATGTACATGGAGCAACTCCAACTATTCCTTACAATCTTGGATTGATTTGTGGCTCATATCGCCCTCTTGTGTACAGTTAGTTTCATGCAAAAGCTTGGAGAAATTTTTTTCCTATATTTAACAAGATAGTTTTACACCACAACCGCTTAGAGCAGAGCACTACTGACCTACTCCCATAAGGTAAAAGGTGATCTTCATTTCTCTCCTCCTTTTTAAGCTCCTTGGTTCCAGCCTACAACTGGTCTTTACATATTCTCCACTTTCTGATCACAAATTAATCCCCATAGTATTGTTGGAAACTAATCAACAGAAAAGCAATTTACGATAAGTGGGTATTGGAAATTAAACAACAAATAAATGACATTGTTTGTAGTTAGTGAAAATAATGTTTTACATACAGAAATGGGCATTTTTAAAGTTTCTGATAAATTCGGCAATCAGACGGAGCAAAGAAATTAAGGAAAATAAAATGGTTAAATTGAATATTATAGACTAATTAAACACATTAAACAGTTATATGATATGCAGAATGTACACAAATCATACCGATAAGCAATGGCAGCAGTTTTTGGCAAAGTAGCATGAATCGATGTAGTCTGCTGTCGATCGGCACTACCGGTAACATTTTTCGATACGGCAGCACAAATCAACAGAACACCGGCAGACAAAGATGCGAGCCACATGACCCACATGTAGGGTTGTCATACTTTCTCACAGAAAAATAAGGGACAGAGGATTTTAACTATTGCTCGGGGCTACAATGTTGTGGACATTAGTATCGTCATAGTACTGGGATTTTTTTTACCTTGATAATACCTTAAAAAATACTGATATTCAATGTCATGTTTAATACTTGAAGGGAATAAAATACCACACCGTATACCTCGAAATTTCAGATTTAAGAGAATACAGAATCTCAGTTTAAAAACATGTAATAGCTATGTTTTTAATAATGGATAGCATTTAGCACTTTTCATGACACCCAAAGCCACTTTACGACGAGTCCATTATTCATTCACTCCAGTGTTAAGCTACCTCTGTAATGCTGCCCTGGGGCAGACTGACGGAAACATGGCTGCCAATCCATGCCAATGGCCTCTCCGACCACCACTCAAGATTTATTCACATTCATACATCAGTGTCATGAACCATGAACACACTGGAGGGAAGGTGGGTAAAGTGTCTTGCCCAAGGACACAACAGCAAGGTGGGGGGGACTGGTATTCGAACCGCCAACCCTCCAGTTATTGGGCAACCTGCTCTACCTCTTGAGCCACTATGGCCTCATTTTGGTTTCTCGTTGAGAGATAATGCAACTTTGATCTAGAAAACAACTACACTGCAAAAAGTCAAATATAAGTAAAATGAAATAAATTAAGGCTGTTCATGGCTGTTTTTTTGTCTGACAAGATATTTATTCTTGCTCTGCAGTTTATCCATCCATCTACTACCGCTTTTCCGGAGGTCTGGGTCGCGGAGGCAGCAGTTCAGGCAGAGAAGCCCAGACTTCCCTCTCCCCAGCCACCTGCTCCAGCTCTTCAGAGAGGATACCAAGGCGTTCCCAGACAAGCTGGGAGACATAGTCTCTCCAGCATGTCCTGGGTCTGCCCCGGGGTCTCCTCCCAGTGGGATGCGCCCAAAACACCTCAAGTGGGAAGTGTCCAGGAAGCATCCTGATCAGATGCCCAAACCATCTCATCTGGCTCCTTTATTACGGAGGAGCAGCAGTTCTACTCTGAGCCTGTCTCGGATGACTGAGCTCCTCACCCTGTCTCTGAGGGTGAGTCCAGCAATCCTATGGAGAAAGCTCATTTCAGCCGCTTGTATCCGCGATCTCGTTCTTTCGGTCATTACCCAAAGCTTTTGACCATAGGTGAGAGTAGGAACGTAGATTGACTGGTAAATTGACAGCTTTGTCTTAGAACTAAGCTCCCTCTTCACCACAACAGACCGGTACAATGTCCGCATCACTGCAGATGCTGCTCCCGATCCGTCTGTCAATCTCTTGCTCCATTCTCCCCTCACTTGTGAATAAGACCCCAAGATACTTAAACTCCTCCACTTGGGCAGGAGCCTGTCCCTAACCTACAAACAACAGAGATGAGATCCTGTGGTCACCAAGCATGACACCCTCTGTTCCCTGGCTGTGCCTAGAAATCCTGTCCATAAAAATTATGAACAGGATCGGTGACAAAGAGCAGCCCTGGTGGAGTCCAACTCTCACTGGGAATAAGTCCGACCGAGTGTTGGCAATACGAACCAAACTCTCACAATAGTCGTACAGAGACCAAATAGCTTGTAACAACAAGCCCGATACCCCATACTCCCGAAGCACCCCCCACAAAAAACCACGACGGACGCGGTCGAATGCCTTCTCCAAGTCCACAAAACACATGTAAACTGGTTGGGCAAACTCCCACGAACCCTTGAGAATTCTCGAGAGGGTAAAGAGCTGGTCCAGTGTGCCACGGCCAGGACGAAAACCACATTGCTCCTCCTGAATCCAAGATTCTACCAACAGCCGGACTCTCCTCTCCAGTACCTTGGCATAGACCTTCCCAGGGAGGCTGAGGAGTGTGGTCCCTCTAAAGTTGGAGCACACCCTCCGGTCCCCTTTTTGAATAGAGGAACCACCATCCCGGTTTGCCATGCCAAAGGCACTGCCCCGACCTCCACGCAGTGTTGCAGAGGCGTGTCAACCATGACAGCCCTATAACATCCAGGGCCTTGAGGTACTCAGGGCGAATCTCGTCCACCCCCGGGACCCGGCTTCCAAAGAGATTTTTAACCACCTTGGCAACCTCAGCCCCTGTGATAGGCGAGTCGTCCCCCTCGTCCACAAGCCCTGCTTCCTCTGTGGAAGGCATATCAGTGGGATTGAGGAGATCCTTGAAGTATTCCTTCCACCACCCAACGATATCCCCAGTCGAAGTCAACAGCGCTCCATCCGCACCATACACAGTGTGGACAGGAAGCTGCTTCCCCCTCCTGAGCCGCCGGACAGTTTGCCAGAACCTCTTCGACGCCGACCGAAAGTCTTGTTCTATGGCCTCACCGAACTCCTCCCATACCCAAGTTTTTGCTTCAGCAGCCACCCGACCCGCACTCCGCTTGGCCTGCCAGTACACCTCAGCTTCTTCGAGAGCCCCACAAGCCAACCAAGCCTGATGGGACTCCTTCAGCTTAATGGCCCCCCTCACCACTGGTGTCCACCACTTGGTTCTGGGGTTGCCACCACGAGATGCCCCGACGACCTTGCGGCCGCAGCTTCAAGAATAGAAGTGGAGAACATGGCCCATTCAGACTCCATGTCTCCAGACTCCCTCGGAATGTGGTTGAAGTTCTTCCGGAGGTGGGAGTTGAAGGATCTCCCGGACAGGGGCCTCAGCCAAATGTTCCCAGCACACCCTCACTATACGTTTGGGTCTACCAAGTTCGAATGGCATCCTCCCCTGCCATTGGATCCAACTTACCACCAGGTGGTGATCAGTTGACAGCTCTGCACCTCTCTTTACCTGAGTGTCCAAGACATAATGGTTGCAGGTCTGATGACACGATAACAGAATCGATCATTGGCCCGCGACCTAGGGTGTCCTGGTGCCAGGTGCACATATGGACACCCTTATGCTTGAATATGGTGTTCATTATGGACAAACTGTGGTTAGCACAGAAGTCCAATAACTGAACACCACTCGGGTTCAGATCGGGCAGGCCGTTCCTCCCTATCACCCCCTTCCAGGTTTCACTGTCGTTGCCCACGTGCGCATTGAAGTCCCCCAGTAGGACAATGGAGTCTCCAAGAGGAGCACCCTCCAGCATCCCAGTCAGAGACTCCAAAAAGGGTGGGTACTCTGAAACATCCTTTGGTGCATAGGCATAAATGATGGTCAGGACCCGTTTCCCAACCCGAGGGCGCAGGGAAGCAACCCTTTCGTTCACCGGGGAAAACTCCAATATAGAGGTAGCAAGGTGGGGGGATACAAGAATACCCACCCCTGCTCGTCACCTCTCGCCCAGGGCAAATCCAGAGAAGGCCAAGCTCCAGCCCCTCTCCAGGAGACTGGTTCCGGAACTGGAGCTGTGTGTTGAGGTGAGGCCGACTATATCTAGCCGGTATCTCTCAACCTCATGCACCAGCTCAGGCTCCTTCCCCACCAGAGTGGTGACATTCCATGTACCAAAAGCCAGTTTAGAAAACTTGGGATCAGTCTGCCAAGGTCTTCGCCTTTGACCGCCACCTAATCCACATAGCACCGGACCCCCATGATCCCTCCTGCAGGTGGTGAGCCCACTGAAGGGTGGACCCATGTAATTCCTTCAGGCTGAGCCTGGCCGGGTCCCATGGGCGGAAACCTGGCCACCAGACGCTAGCCATCGAGCCCCTCCCCCAGGCCTGGCTCCAGGGTGGGGCCCCGGTAACCCTATATTGGGCGGGGTACACTGAATCCTTGTTCTAGTATTTATCATGAGAGTCTGTTGGATCGTTCTTAGTCTGGCCCTTCACCCAGGACCAGTTTGTCTTGGGTGACCCTATCAGAGGCAAATTGCCCCGGACAACATAGCTCCTGGGATCACTGGGGCACGTAAACCCCCCAACACGATAAGGTGACGATCCATGAGGGGCTATGCAGTTTATGTGTAAGAAAATTTTACATGCTTTCCAGTAGTTTTAACTTGTTTTACGCAATTTGATAAAGTCAAATTTTCTTGTTCTGTTGGCAGATAATTTTAAAATAAATTTAAAAAAAAAATTCTGGTAGTAGGTAATTCTGGTTAAAATTAGAAAAAATATCTGCCAACAAAGTAAGATTAAATTGCTTAAAACAAGTAAAAACTTTCATAAAGCAAGTAAAATCTTACAGAAAACTGCACAACAAAAGAAATTCTTGTCTTGTCAAAGTTACCTTGTGAGAGGAAAACGAGCGTAAAGCCTTGATTTAGGATATTTTATCTTACTGAGATTTCCCTTTTTACAGTGCGACAGATACTGCCTTTGGCATAAAATTACATCAGTGAAGTATTCCTGCTTCAAACAAGCACAGCGGCAGCAATGGAAAACCTTCACAGTTGGTTGGAAACGCTGCCAATAGCATGTCTTACCTTTTTAAAAGTATTTTCTTCTGGCTTTCTTTAAAGAAAAAGCCTTCATTATGTCCTTTAAGCCCAGCTCACAAATATCGTCATACTCTCTGGATGCATGCTTGAGCCATTCTATTTTTTACCAAGTTTGGAGTCCGCTGTCCCATGCACAGCTGTCTGATGTAAGCAATCATGGCCTTTCTTCTCCCTTCTCCTCCAGGTGAGAACTTTAACAGCCCACCTGCCTCCTCCACTCAATGCTTCAGCTTAGAAAAAAATCCTTTATGCTTCTTCTTTTTTTTTTTTTTTTTTTTTTTATTTTGAGCAGTTCGGTTTCCCTAAGCTTTTTTTCTCTCAGTACTTTTATGAGCGCCACTTTCAAACTTTACTGGACATTTTGACCAAGCTAATTACTTCTTACCATCTCACTGACGCTTGCATAGTCACATGTCAAAACAATTCCTCTGATAGGCTATTGTTACATTGTACCCACATGGGGCACTTGTAAATTAGACCAATCATCAGCCACACATGAATATCAAGTGATGGACATAGAATTTGACCAATTAAGAACAATGTGATCTTTTTCATTGGCTCATGATGGGCCCTATCTTTGTAGGCCCCTGGGCTTCAGCCCAGCCTAGCCTGTTCATTAAGGTGGCCTTAAATATACGGGACAATGCACTTCCCGCTTGGGACAGACATATTTTTTTTTCCACAATATCTTTATTGAACCTTTTTTTTTTTTTTTTTTTAACAAACATGATACAAACAATCAAACACTACCGCTAAAGTACTACAAAAAAAAAAAAATGCACTAAAAACACCAACAACCACCAACAAAATCAAGTCTTCAACAATGCTCCTCTGTTTAGTCTAGACAATCCAATACATAAGTATACATATTATGTTCACCAGTTTGGAATTTACAAGGTCCACACACATCATTCACCTTCTTCTTCAAGAGTTATGTTTAAATTTTTTACATAATCAATAAAAGGTCTCCATATATTCTCAAACACAATTTCCTTTGATTTCAGTATATATGTTATTCTTTCTAATGGAAGGTTTGTTAACATCTGTCTTAACCACTGAGTCACATCTGGTCTATGAGTCTTTTTCCATAATAGTGCAATACATTTTTTGGCATTAAGCAAACTGAGGTCTATGAATGTTCTTTCACTTTTATTAAAATTATGCTTTTCTGGGTACAGACCCAACAAAAACAGTTTAGGATTCAGTATGATTTGTTTTGAGATTATTTTTTCAATTGTTACCCTCACCTCTTCCCAAAACATTCTTATTAATCTACATTCCCATAAACAATGAAATAGGGTTCCTTTACTTTCCATGCATTTTGTGCATGTATCTGGTATATTTTTGTTATATCTATTTAACTCCTCCGGTGTAACATACATCCGCATTAACCATTTGAAATGTATCAATTTAAGGCGTGCATTTATTGATTTGGTTTGAGCTTCTGTACAAGCCAATTCCCATTGTTCCTCCGAAATTTCAATTTGCAGATCTTCTTTCCAGTAGTTTAATCTTTTCAGTGAATTTTCACTTGAAGATAGTGTCAATGAGTTATAAAACTCTGAAATAATACCCTTTCTTTTACTATCTTTCATCATCATTTTTTCCAAGGATGAATAAATAGGTCGAGTGAGAGCTTTATTTTGATTTGATCGAATAAAGTTTCTAAGTTGAAGATATTTAAAAAAATGTGTTCTATTGAGATTAAATTTGATACTCAGCTCTTCAAAAGACATTATGTTGTCTGCACATGGCAAATATAAATCCTGAATCTTTTGTATCCCTTTTAAATTCCATACTTTAAATACAGCGTCCGCTCTCCCTGGTTTAAAATATTGATTACCCCATATTGGACTAAATTGTGACAATAACTGTGGTTCTTTTAAATAGTTTTTAGCTTCACACCATATTTTGATCATATGCTTTACAAATGGATTTTTAACTTGTTTTTGTAATTTTTTTGCCGAATCTGAGTATATGAATATGGGAAGAGGTAAAGGTAAATTGTATGATTCCATTTCAGTCCAGTGAGGGAGATCATTTGATGAAAAATAATATGTCATAGACCTCAGTTGTGCCGACCAATAATACAACATAAAATTTGGACATTTCAGACCTCCACGATCAAATGGTAAATATAATAAAGACAGACGTAATCTAGCCCTCCTGTTGTTCCATATAAATTCCACTAACTTTTTTTTTATTCTTGAGAATAGATCTAAAGGTGGTGATAAGAGAATGTATTGAAATAAATAAAGTATTTTAGGTAAAATATTACTTTTAAGTATATTGATTCTCCCGATCATCGACATTGGTAGTGACATCCATCTCTGAGTTAACTCATTGATATCTGACATTAAGGCTTCATAGTTGACACTGGCGACTGATTCTAGCTTAGGCATAATTTGGATTCCTAAATATTTAAACTGATTTACAACATTGAATTGATTTGCCTCAGGGGCTGGGTAATTTCTCTGGGTCTCATTTAGCATTAATATTGAAGATTTAGTTTTATTTATTTTATATCCTGATATTTCCCCAAAATTCTTTATTAAATTCAACAAGGTTGGAATTGATTTTTTTAGATTCGACATAAACAAAATTATATCATCGGCGTACAGGGAGATTTTATGTTCTGTTGGTCCAACTTTAATTCCATATATTTGTGAATGTAAACGTATCGCTATCGCTAAAGGTTCAATTGCCATAGTAAACAGTAAAGGTGAAAGTGGACAGCCTTGTCGACATCCTCTATTGATTTTTATTGGTTTTGAAATATTGTTATTTGTTAGGATTTCTGCTGTAGCATTATTGTATATTATTTGAACCCATTTTATGAGATTATTTCCAAGTCCAAACCTTTGTAGGACTTCAAAAAGAAAGGGCCATTCAACTCTATCAAAGGCCTTTTCGGCGTCCAATGATAGGAGAGCTGTATCCGGTGCTTCTTTATTAAAATAAATAATATTAAATAGTCTTCTTACATTATGGAAGCCTTGTCTACCCTTTATAAAGCCATTCTGATCTCGATTAATAATATTTGGTAAAATTTCTTGTATTCGTCTTGCTAAAATTTTACAGATTATCTTAAGGTCGGCGTTTAATAGACTTATTGGTCTCATATTTTCACATTTATTAGAGGGCTTACCTGGTTTTGGCAGCAGTATAATTAAGGCATTATTTATGTATGATGGTAAATTATTATTTTGAAATGCTTCTAAAACCATTTCCAAAAAAGGTTTTATTAATTTATTCTTAAATTTTTTATAAAGGTCAACTGGAAGACCATCTGGTCCTGCACTTTTTCCTGATTTCATATTATCAATGGCTAGCCCAACTTCTTCTTGACTAATTTTAGACTCCAATATCTCCCTGTTTTCATTTGGTATACACGGTATAGATAGTTCGTTCAAAAACCCATTTAGTTTTGTTAAATCAGGTTCATTTTTGGTATCATATAATTTTTCATAGTAATCTCTAAAGGCTCTATTAATTTCTAAAGGATCTATAACTACCTGTCCGTTACTACTACTACTAATACTGGTAATTGGTGTTTTAATTTCCAATTGTTTAATCTGCCATGCTAATAATTTTCCTGATTTTTCACCTTGTTCATAAAAAGATTGTTTCAATCTTAGAAGACTCGAGGCAGCTCTATTCGCTGATTTTTTGTCGTATTCAGCTCTCAAAATCAGTAATTCATTCTCCAACCTTGGGTCACTTCCTGCATACACTTTTTCCTGAAGACTTTTTATTTTATGTTCCAATTTAGCTCTCTCCTCTCGAGTCTTCTTAGATTTTGATCCTGTATAACTAATAATATGTCCCCTAATAAAAGCTTTGAAAGCCTCCCACTTTACACATGCTGATGTTTGTGTAGTATTGATGTCAAAGAACTCGTCTATCTGTTTTTCTATATACTTGACAAATTCCTCATCCTGAAGCCATTTATGCTGAAATTGCCATCTACCTGATTCCTTTGTCAATTTTTTATCTACATATATTAGACAACAGGGTGCATGATCAGAGATCACGATGTTATCATAAAAGCAGTTTTGAATCTTGGACCTTAATTCTGTGGAAATCAAAAAATAATCAATACGTGAGAATGTCTTGTAGGTACTGGAATAACAAGAATAGGCTTTAACTTGTGGTTTCATTTCTCTCCATATATCTAACAATCTCAATTCTTTCATAAAATGATTAATAGTCATCCTACATCCAATGTGCGTACAATCCAGTCCTGTTGATCTATCCACACCTGGATTCAATGTACAATTAAAATCCCCTGCTATTATATGTTGCCCTGTAAGTGATGATAAGATGAGAAATAAATTAGCAAAGAACTTCTGATCATCTATATTGGGACCATATAAGTTCACAAGATTTATATTTTCTAATAGCAAAGAACCTTGAATGATTACATATCTTCCAAATTTGTCTCCAATTACATTTTTCACTTGAAAAGGAACTGATTTATGTATGAGAGTCATAACTCCCCTGGCTCGGGATGAAAATGAAGAGGTGAATACACTTCCCTGCCATCTACTCCTAATTCTTTTAACATCCTCCTCTATCAGATGAGTTTCTTGTAAAAACACAATTCTTGAACCCATGTCCTTTATTTTATTCATAACTTGTTTAAGTTTTTTTAAATTTTGTAGACCTCTGCAATTCCATGAAGTTAAATTAAGATTAACACTTTGGTCCATGATCAATAGAGAGTTTGGGATTACCTTGCAGTGTAAACATGCAACAGAGAAGCAAAAACATGAGTGGTTGAACATTCATCCTACAAACTACACACAAACAAATTTCCCCTTCCCACACTTGTGGCAAACCCCCCAAAATCAAAAGAAAAATTCTGTCTCCCGATATAGCCATCGACCGTTCCACACCCACGGGGAACAGCCTAAGCCACTCCTTCTTCATCCTCCCAATCACCCTAACTCTACTGCTTTTAATGACGTAACATTAACTCTCCTCTGTAGTTTTCCAACTTAACTCCAAAATTTTTAACAACTTTGTACATCATAGTTTTTTTTTTTTGTTTGTTTTGTTTTTGTTTTGTTTTTTTAATATATAATACAATCTATATTTTGTAAACTTACTATTTACTTCAAGTCAGTCAGATGCCTGTGCAAATGCTTAATTATTCTACCTTATATTTTGTTCATGCTTAGCTCCCACCAGTCTCTTCTTCTTCTTTGATCTTCTTGATGAACTCCTGCGCCTCCTCTGGGGTCTTGAAGATGTGGGTTCTGCCCTCATACGTGGTCAGCAGTCTCGCAGGATAGATTACACCATGACGAATCCCAAGGTTGCGCAGCTCCTTACGTACGGGATCAAACTGCTTCCTCAATTGCTGGATTCCTGTGGCCAAATCTGGGTAGAACCGCACCTGCTGGTCCTGGTGTTTAATCTCTCCTTTTTTAGCTCGTGCAGCGTTGAAGATCTTCATCCTGTCTCTGTTGCTAAGAAACTTCATAATTAAGGTCCTCGGCGGTCCCTTATCTCTCCGTGGGCCAATACGATGTGCTTTTTCCAGAACCACTGCTGATTGCAACTCCTCGCTGCCCAGCACCTCCGGAATCCACTTTTCCAGAAAGGAACATACGTCCCGACCTTCTGATTCCTCTGGAAGACCCACCAGCCTCAAATTATTCTGTCTCGACCGAGATTCCAAATCCAAAATATTATCTTCCAGAGATTTATTTTTTTTTTCCAAAGTGCGCACCTTTAATTGAAGACGGGTGACGTCATCTTCAGCACTAGCGAGACGGAGCTCCATCTGCGCCGTTCGTTCTACACAGTCACCCAATTCCTTTCTTATTCCTTCCAACGCTGTCATAATCCCATCAAATCTAGAGGAAAAGTCCGCTCTCATTGAACTCATGGCAGCCATCAGCGCATCTGCGCCATTCCCCGCATATATCGCAGCGTTGCCAGCCTCCTCCGCCATATATGGAGTTTTGTTTACTGCGTCACAGACCTGAAAGTCCGTTAATTTGGACTGTTTCGGCGGCTCGCTTTTTCCTTTTCCTGGTTTTCCAGCCTTAGGCTTCGCCGACATATCTTCGCCCAAATGCTGGGATACGTTCTGTCCCAAATGAGAGAGTTATTTGCCGATTTTTTTTTTTCCAGGAGCAGAGCAGAGCAGAGCGAGACACGTCCGTCCTACGTGGCAGCCATAACCCGGGACAGACATATTTAGCCCAATAAACGAGATGTCCTGACTAAACCAGGACAGTTGGCAACCCTACCCACACTGTATGTAAACACAGTAAACTTCAGCACTGGACAATGTTTAATTTTTTTTTGTTTGTGAAATCACAATAGGCCTGTTCTGTTATGCTTGTTTACTACATACCGCAGTGATATGATACTGCACTGTTGACTAATATTGGTTAATAATTATGAACCTTGTCAGTAAACTGCAAGGGAGAAGAGAGCAGGGGGAAAAAAAATAGAAAACCAACTTGACAGATTCAATAAACCATGATGCTGATTTAAGGTGGAATTGCCCAGCTCCAATGTATGGTCAATAGTATTGACCATACATTGGAGTCTTGTTATTACTTTGTTGCATCAAGACAGTCTTGTTATTACAATGTAGTCATATTGTTTTTGCTGCCGTTTCTCTGTCTGGTAGCAGGATAACACAAAAACTCTTGAGATGGATTTGGATGAAATTTTCACCAGAGGCGGCCTTTGGCCCAAAGATGAACTCATTGGCTGTTGGAGGTGATCTGTGAGTGCATACCTCCACTAAGGCCCCGTCTCACAATGTACAGATGGATGTCAATATGGATGGACATAGGGACGGAGGGGAGGACAAAGGGAGGGAGGGATGCAGTCTGTAAGTGCCCTCTAGTTATTATTAATAACATCATAACAAAGAATTAAAAAAAAGATAGCCCCCTGGCCCAGTGGGTCAGGTGATAAGACCCTGTATCAGCAGCACAGGCAACTGAGCCACCATCCTTATCCAGACCCCCGGACATACCTCACCCTATTGGGGGGGGGGGGGGGGTGCGCAGGGGGAAACCATCAGACAACCTCAGCTCACTGGAGGAGCCCAGTCCCAGCCTGGTGAGTCCAGGCCAAGGCCTCCCCCCCACCCATCGGCAACCAGCACACGGCCTATAACCCCTCTGTGCACGGCCAAGGCAGCTCCCACCAACAACAAGATGGTACCGCAGTACCACAGCCAACCCTCCAATTGGCCCAGTAGGGCCGCCCCCAGAAAATCCCCAAGCAGTACCGCCACTGCAAAGAAATCCTAGCTTTGCTGAATGGTCCTTGTAGCCAAAAATCCTCTTTATTGCAAGCTCTAAGCCTTTTGTTCCTTTTCCCCCAAATTATGTAAGTTTTTATCCCAGGCTGTATTTTGTGGTAGTGTTATAGCCTCAGATGAGCTTTAGTCTTTGTGGTGACATAAGTTTAACAGTGTGTGACTGTCTGTATCTGCCCAGCTACCTGTGGCGCGAGGAGAACGCAGAGCAGCAGGCACTGGCAGCTAAACGAGAGGACCTGGAGAAAAAACAGCAGCTCCTCAGAGCAGCCACTGGCAAGGTGCGTGTCATTGTGCATGACTGCGTAATTTCTGACTTGCATAATGGAACCACAGGATACCTAATGCTTCCATCTGGACACAAGTGAAATACAGTATGTCTGTGTGTCAGAGTTTAGAAATGGAAAATTATTTTTCAGAGGGCTACAGAGTAATTGCTTTATTTGTCTATTTTTTAAAAGTCCTGTTATTGTAGATTTTCCAGGGATTAAGGCTGGATTCATGATACTTTTCCACTCTGGTCTGCTGAGATACAGTACGTGTCTGCTTTGGAAGAGGCCGGTGCGCACGCGGTTTTACAGTGTGTGTGTGTGTGTGTCTGTGTGTCTGTGTGTCTGTGTGTACGTACACTTCACTATTTTTGTCTACCAGGCCAAGAGGTTGACACATGCGCACAACCATCATATGTAATTTCACACTAGCCTAGGGCTGTGTGATATAATGGTATATTTGATTTTCTTTTTTTTTTGATTTTGTATACTTCATTGATCCCCAGAGGGGAAATTGAGGGCATCCACCTGAATGGATGAAGCAGCCACGGTACGGTGCTATCCCTTAACCATTCACACACACATTCACACCTAGGGCCACTTTAGAGTCTCCAATTAACCTAACCTGCATGTTTTTGGTCTGTGGGAGGAAACCGGAGAAATCCTGGAGTAAACCCATGCAGATACGGGGAGAACATGCAAACTCCACACAGATCACTGTTGGTCAGGGGCTGGGATCGAACCAGGGATCCCATGGCCAAGGGTGAGTTCCTGTGCTGCCGCAGTGCTAACCACTGTGCCACCGCACCAGTGGTGGTATATATTGGTGATGCGATAAAAACATCTACTGTTTCATATAAAACTTTATCGTTTATATCGGGATTTAATAGACACATACCCCACTTCTACTTGTCACCGGCTCACCTCTCCCCTGCAGTTTGCCAGGTGTGTACAATAGTGGGTTCCAGTGGTTAGCAGCTGCATCAGAGAGGATAGTCTTCTAACCTAGTTTTAATTGGAGGTGACGTTAACACCATCTCACTCAAATTATGAAACAGCAAATGCTAAATGATGATGCTAACTTGTTGCTTATAGGAAACAGTGTATCAGACCATTGTTTCTTTGTTTGAATTACTGCTGAGTTTCTTAATTTTGTCTGAAAAAATATTACTAAAGCTGCAAAAGTGCCTGAAAGCGGTCACATACACACTAAATAAATAAAAACGTGTTGGAGGAACAACCTAGCTCTGAATGTAACTTGATTTCTCATCATTTTTAATTAATCAAATAGTGATCATGAATAAAGTTGAAGTAATCTCAAATGCACATTAAAAAACAATTTTACAACACTGCAGAATTAAGAGAGGAAAAAGGTGCGTAAAATTAATGACAAATGAATTTGTACAATTGATTTTTTTCCACTGTGTAATTTAAAATATAGAAAAAGAGATGGTCCTTTTTATTGGTTATTATACTGTATGTGAACTATAGAATTTACAGAAAATGTATATCGTTTTGTGTGTGTGTGTGTGTGTGTGTGTGTGTGTGTGTGTGTGTGTGTGTGTGTGTGTGTGTGTGTGTGTGTGTGTGTGTGTGTGTAAAAAGTGTTTTCCCCCTTCCTGATTTCTCATTATATGTTTGTCACACTTAAATGTTTCAGATCCATCCATCCGTCTTCTTTTGCTTAATCCTTTTCGGGTCGCGGGGGGGCTGGAGCATATCCCAGCATTTTTGGGCGAGAGACGGGGTGCACCTTGGACAGATCGCCAGTCCATTGCAGGGCCAACACAGAGAGTCATTCACTCTCACAGTCGTACCTAAGGACAATTTAGAATCCCCAGTTTGATGCCAATTGACCTAACTTGCATGTTTTTGACATGTGGGAGGAAAACGGAGAAATCCCGGAGTAAACCCACGCAGACACAGGGAGAAGATGCAAACTCCACACAGATCACTGTTTGTCGGGGACTGGGATCGAACCCAGGATCCCTGGGCCAAGGGTGAGTTGCTGTGCTGCTGCAGTGCTAACCACCACGCTGCCCATGTTTCAGATCATCAAACAAATTTAAATACTAGACAAAGATAACACAAGTAAATGTAACAAGTTTCTCCTTTTTTTCCCCACTTGCTTAGCACACCAAATTGGGAAAGCTTAATTGTACCGATTACAGTTTAGTGGTAAAAAGGGACCAGTAGGTTTGACTACAGGAGCCCAGTGGAATGTCCAAATGAAAGATAGAGACAGGATATGATTGTAAAAATAATGTCGGCTTTAGTTTTAAAAGAAGAAGAAAAAAAATAAATAAAACAAAATTAATAAATACAACAGCAATAGTCGGTATCACAATACTCAACAATTCCAATTAACAATTCTCTTATTGGCCAATCATGGTTTTACCCAAATTCAATACTTTTCTAATTCAGGAAAGTATTTTTTTAAATTGGGTAAGTATATTTCTAATCAGGTGCACCCTTGTAACCTGAATTTTGTATATCTCAACCTCAGTTCAGATTGCCTTATTCACAGTTCACAGCAAAGAAAATACCAGGTTCGTTTTACAAAACACTTCTCATAGCAGGAATATTTCCTACAAATCAGCCATCAATACACAATTAGAGAACACGAGGTAGGCATGTCAAAATAGGTCCAAAGCATAACAAAAAGTCAAAAAGTATGCATTAGTCCACAGTTCCCAGGATGTGTGAGGAAGAAAAAAATCAAGGGAGTGTAAAGTTGCCGGGGCCGGGGGGGGGGGGGATGTGTAGGTGTATTGGGACTGAGTGTGAGGGTGTTTGCTGATACTGGGCCTACCACACTGCCGAGTGTAGCGGGACTGTCCAGTGTCCACAGGGAATGTCGATACTTCCTTCTTTCTAGAACCTGGTGGGGCGGCTCGCCATCTACGTCACTGGATGAATCCTTATGATGAAATGAACCATAAAAAAAAAACAAACAAAAAAAAACTTGACCTGTCAATAGACCGTGTCAGTGGAATCTCATTAGTTATCCAGTAAGGTTATCAAATATCAATCTGTTTACATGTAAATCATGAAATGTGTTATTTATAGTGTTTTAACATCAACAATTTAAATGAAATGCTACATTTAATACACTAAATTTTTACTCTTCACAAGTGCAAAAGAATTGAATTCAACTGTATACAAACCATGTAAATAACTTATACATAGTTATACACAAAATAAATCACAACAGTGCAATATAAAACCAAATAAAGTGCAAAATATATTAAGAAACCCATAAAACAGTGAGTAAAACATCTCACACATCTCTCTCACAAACTCAAATTATGGTCACCGATCTGAGTAGGTAGGACATGGTGATAAACGGCTGGCTGTTCGGCCTGCAGCCGTTATGCCATGAGGTTCCTTAACAACATACATCAATGCATAGGGTAAATCACTCTAAATACACTGTTTTCACATCAACTGAACAAAAATAAAATACAGTGCTCATGGAATATATTTGTTACCTTGCTTCTTCACAGAATAAGCGAAGCAAGCCCAACGAAACCACAGGCGTTTTCAAGCAGCACCAATCGAAAGAGACCAGAGGTGTAGCATTCTAAGCTAGCGTTAGCTCATTAGCTATCACACAACTACTGGATTAATTTTACTCACATGTAGACACTCCAGCAAGTGACCACTTAGATAGTGCTCTGTAGCCTCTGTATCCCAAAAAATTTCTGGTTATATCCAATTTATCTTTCATAAAAATGTCTTGGTTTTCACCGCTATTCTGACCAATGTCTCTCCTTTACTCTGAATTCACAACTGCTCATGTCACTCATACGCACCGCTACTAACTGAAATGGGTGGGCGGGACTACACGCTGTTGCTGCATTGAGTGGTTGAACTATGTGTCACTCCGTTTTCCACAACTTCTAACAAGGGAAATACAATGTAAATCATGAAAAATCCACATTTATGTCTAAGTTTTGCCTGAGAACTTATAAACAATACTTGTAATGTAGTTGTTATATTAATCCATTTTAATGTGTGAATTATATCAGTATCATGTATATTGTATGCATCACATGTCCTTTTGTCATGTGGGTTACATAAACACAAAATGCAGTTTTTAAATGAAGGTGTTTATTATTAAGGGTACAAAAACAATCCAAACCTATATGGCCCTGTGTGAAAAAGTGATCGCCCCCCCTTCCCAGTTAAACATAAATTAACTGTGGTTTATCACATCTTTGGAAAGCTGAGTTCAGTTTCTCTAGCCACACCTGTTCTCAATCAAGAAGTCACTTAAATGGGACCTGCCTGACAAAGTGAAGTAGACGAAAAGATCCTCAAAAGCTGGGCATCATGCTGCTATCTAAAGAAATTCAGGAACAAATGAGAAACAGTAATTGAGATCTATCAATCTGGAAAAGGTTATAAAGCCATTTCTAAAGCTTTGGGACTCCAGCGAACCACAGTGAGAGCCATTATCCACAAATGGTGAAAACATGGAACACTGGTGAACCTTCCCAGGAGTGGCCGGCCAACTAAGATTACTCCAAGAGCGCAGCGACGACTCATCCAAGAGGTCATAAAACCCCCCACAACATCCAAAGAACTGCAGGCCTCACTTACCTCAGTTAAGGTCAGTGTTCATGACTCCACCATAAGAAAGTTAAGTTAGTTACCATAAGAAAGAGACTAGGCAAAAATGGCCTGCATGGCAGAGTTCCAAGACGAAAACTACTGCTGAGCAAAAAGAACATAAAGGCTCATCTTAGTTTTCCCAGCAAGCATCTTGATGATCCTCAAGACTTTTGGGAAAATACCCTGTGGACTGACAAGACAAAAGTTGAACTTTTTGGAAGGAGTGTGTCCCATTACATCCGGCTTAAAAGTAACACAGCATTTCAGAAAAGGAACATCATACCAACAGTAAAACATGGTGGTGGTAGTGTGATGGTCTGGGGCTGTTTTTCTTCTTCAGGACCTGGAAGACTTGCTGTGGTAAATGGAACCATGAATTCTGCTGTCTACCAAATAATCCTGAAGGAGAATGTCCAGTCATCTGTTCGTGACCTCAAGCTGAAGCACACTTGGGTTCTGCAGCAGGACAATGATCCAAAACACACCAGCAAGTCCACCTCTGAATGGCTTAAGAAAAACAAAATGAAGACTTTGGAGTGGCCTCATCAAAGTCCTGACCTGAATCCGATTGAGATGCTGTGGCATGACCTTAAAAAGGCGATTCATGCTCGAAAACCCTCCAATATGGCTGAATTACAACAATTCTGCAAAGATGAGTGGACCAAAATTCCTCCACAGTGCTGTAAAAGACTCATTGCCAGTTATCGCAAACACTTGATTGCAGTGGTTGCTACTCAGGGTGGCCCAACCAGTTATTAGGTTTAGGGGGCAATCACTTTCACATAGGGTTTGGATTTTTTTTCCCCCTTAATAATAAACACCTTCAATTAAAAGCTGCATTTTGTGTTTTCTCGCGTCGTCTTTGTCTAATATTTAAATTTGTTTGATGATTTGAAACATTTAAGTGTGACAAACATACAACAAAAATGAGAAATCAGGAAGGGGGCAAACACTTTTTCACACCACTGTATATAATATAGTCTCATTATCGTCAAATAAGATTACTTATATCGTAATATGAAATTTGTGTCATCGCACAGCCCAACCCCAGCCCTATTGATTGTGCAAATGTGCTAACACGCCAGTATGTTCACCAGCTATATAAAAGTGAAGAAACACGAGAGCAACGCACATTTTTTTTTTTTTTTTGTAGCAACAAGAATGGCGTTGTTTTGAGGAAGAAGAGGGATTACTGTTTTTCGGTGCTGTTTCCCGCTCAGGCTGCTTCTGCTGCAAAATGATTCATGTATGTTTATTCTCGTCGTTTTCTTTCTCTTCGTCTTCTTCGTCCACTTTGACTTTGTATGCTGTGTCGGTAGCGGCACCTTGTGAATGAGAGGTCCAGTCTTGCGCATGTGCAGTCAACGCACCTAGGCAACACAGTCACAAAATTTGGGCTGCACACAGCCATCCATGGACGGGGTCTGCGGAGCCTAGCGGACTGGAGACAATGATGTAAAAGCCCCACGGTCAAACGGATGCGGACAGCGGAGTTGCAGCATGAATCCAGTTTAAGTTTTGACATTCTAAAGAACTTTTAGTTTAAAAGACAAAAAAAAAATGTCTTTTACAGTGTTTTAAAGCAATGCTGTATATGATTTTCACATTAAAATAATGTTTCCAGAGGACTTCCGGTCTGGACACCCTGGTGATAGCAGCTTAACGCTGAAGCTCCCAGACCCAATCCAGGAAAATACCTTGAAAATCAGATTTAACGGATTTTTGGAAGAGTGAAAATCAAAAGACAAAGTCATCATGCCTAAAGGAAAACAGAAGAAATCGACATTTACCAGGCCAGGACACGCATCGGCCGAAGAATCTGATCCGGAGGATTTCCATTCAGAAGACGAGGAGCTGAATGAAGCTAACAAAAAGGTTAGCTTAAAAATGGTACTTAAAGAATTAAGACGATTTCGCCGAGAGTGTTGGGCCGAATTTCGTGAAATCAAAGAAGAATTAAAAAGGACAAACAGCAGAGTGGACCAGGCCGAGGACCGAATCTTGGAAGCAGAAGAAAGAATAAAAGGGCTGGAAGATACCGTGCTGGATCTACACAAAAGACAGTCAAGACTGGAGGCTAAGCTAACCGACCAAGAAGGAAGACTGAGAAGAGACAACATAATAATTCATGGTCTGAAAGAAGGAGTCGAGGATGGCTTCACCACAATGGCGGCATGCGTGGAATCCTTACTGAGAGAGAAGTTGGATATTCTCCAAACTACCGTCTTGAAGATAGAAAGGGCGCACCGTACATTAGCCCCTAGGCCGGCGGCGGAAGCGCCTCCATGATCGGTTGTGGTGAAGTTTTCCAACTCCAAAATAAAAGAAGAGGTTGTAAGACTGGCTTGGCAGAAAAAAGGATTTATGCACCAAGAGAGAAAAGTTTTCGTGGAACACGATTACGCCCCGGAGGTCCTTGAAAAGCATCGGGAATACGACGCTAAAAAGGTACTACGAGAGAAAAAAACTGCGCTTCCAGACACCATTTCCGGCGAAGGTGCAGGTCTTCTATGGCGATGAGACGTGTCTCTACAACTCAGCGGAAGAAGCAACCGCGGATATGGCGAGAAGAGGGCTCCCGGTAACGGTGTTTAAACCCGCAGCAGACCCGATCGAAAGAATCAAGGCTCAAACGTGGTCCACACAGAGACCCTCAAAATCCACGGGCCAGCAGCGGGAAACCCAGCGCCAGAGCTACAAGGAAAAACTGACTGTTTACAGGAGGGAATAACGATATTTTTAGTCAATCTGCACATCCAACCCTCCTGCTACAAGGTAACAAACATTAAAGAAGATGCAGAATCAGCAAATGGTAAAACATTTCATGGAACAGTCATAATATTAGAAACAAATAAGTCTTTAAAAAACAAAAAAAAAAAAAAACTTGTTAAAATAGAAATGTGACAGTGAACCACGTGATCTCTCTACACTAACAAATACTGTATTAACGTGAATGTTTGCTGTGATGGTGGCGGGAGGGTGCACACAATTTCATAGGGTATAGGCATTAAAAAAAAAAAAAATCATTACAAGTTCGGATTGGGATCTGAAATTCACGTTAAAAACATGGGACAACTTACAGGGGTAAGAGAGGGCCCTCAGCACGTAATGGAGTCTGAGGAATTTCCCTCAGAGCCAGTACGCCAACATGGCTCTTCTAAGGTCACTAAAAAGACCTCAGCTCAGGAAGCTCTTTTGTCAGTTTCTTGTTTTAAAGTCTTATATACTATGTTCTTAATGTTTTTTTGTTCTTAATGTTCTTTCAGTTTCTGAGTAGCATAAAAGAGGGCCACCACACTGTTATACTAAATAAGACAACACAATGGAGAAACAGGGTGTAACCAAAATAATCTCATATAATGTAAAAGGGATCCTGAATCCAGTTAAAAGATCCAAGATTCTAGGCAAAATGAAAAAAGCCAAAGCAGGAATAATATTTTTACAAGAAACCCACTTAACAGACGTGGAGCACACTAAACTCAATAGACAAGGGTTTAAAATGATCTCTTCATCTTCATATAAGTCAGGGAGGAGGAGGGGAGTAGCGACATTGATCTCAACCAAAATTATATTTGAAAAAAAATCAGACACAAAGATAAAGAAGGGAGATACAGTTTGGTACTTGGGCGGCTAGAGGGAGAAGATATCACCCTGCTGAATGTATATGCACCTCCAGGGGCTAACTGGAAATTTTATAAAAATGTATTTGACCTAATGATAACTAAAGCCCAAGGTTTAGTGATATGTGGTGGAGACTTCAATCTAAGACTGAATCCATACTGGGATGCATCAGGTAATTCTCCACATCAAAATAACACTCAAAGTAGGAAAACTCGGATGCTACTAAAAGAAATGGGAATCTGTGATGTGTGGAGGGAATTCAACCCCAGTGTAAAAGATTATACATTTTACTCAGCACCACATTCATCATACTCAAGGATTGACTATTTTTTTATGTTTAATAGAGACATTGGAAGAGTAAAAACATGTAAAATAGGACTGATGGATCTCTCTGACCACAGTCCGATCTATATGGACTTAAGTATCCAAAAACACACAAATAATACATTTTCTTGGAGGTTAAATTCAAATGTCCTGAAAGGACCACTGAAAGATGAATTGGAATCATATATTCTCAGATATTTTGAAGAAAATGATAATGGAGAAGTATCCCCTTTAATACTGTGGGACGCATGCAAAGCTGTAATAAGGGGAAAGATTATTGCAAAACTGACATTCCAAAAGAAACTGAGACAAGAAAAACTAACCACATTAGAGTCAGAACTTAAGAACCTAGAGAAAGAGCACAAAGACAACACTCATTCTAATGACTCGCTCAAAATTAAGGAAATTAAAAAACAAATAAACGAGATCTACACAATAAAAATCCAGAAGAAACTTGCATTTCTGAAACAAAAATACTATGAAGCAGGCAGCAAATCGGCAAAATTACTAGCCTATAAATTGAGGAAACAACAAACGGAGAGAGCAGTCTACAAAATCAGAGACCCAGTATCAAAGGAAATAAAATTTAGAATTCAGGATATTCTTAAAAGCTTTGAGAACTACTACAAGAACTTGTACTCACTCCCTCAAAAAACATAAAAACGCATCCGAAACATTCCTAAACACATTAAACCTTCCCCAACTTACTGAGTCACAAAATAAAACACTACTGTCAGAAATACAACCTAAAGAATTAGAAAAAGCAATTATGAAACTTGAAGCTAACAAATCCCCAGGAGCAGATTGCTATACAGCAGAGTGGTACAAAACCTTTAAACAGCAACTATCTCCTCTCCTCCTGAAAACATTTAACTATGTCCTCCACACAGGGGAAATCCCCCCCCTCCTGGAGAGAAGGGGTCATTGCAGTCATACCTAAACCTGAAAAGGATAAACTAGACTGCTCCAACTACAGACCAATCAGTGTGTTAAATCAGGACTATAAGCTTTTAACCACTATCCTTGCCAAAAGGTTAGAAAATATACTGACAGACTTAATTCATTTAGACCAAACAGGTTTTATAAGACAGACACAAGACAACATTAGACGCACTTTACACATAATTCATCATATAAAAAAATATAACTTAAATGCAGCCATATTGGGATTAGATGCTGAAAAAGCATTTGATTCGGTTGACTGGTCTTTCCTATATAGAATCTTATCCAGTTTCAATTTTCATAACAACTTCATTAGAACTATCCAGGCATTATATAAAAAAAACAACAGCTAAAATAAGGATTAACGGTAAATTATCATCATCTTTTGAGCTGGAAAGAGGATGTCGTCAGGGCTGCCCCTTGTCTCCACTGCTCTTTGCAATCTTCATAGAACCTCTGAGCCAATGGATAAGACAGAATCAGAAAATTCAAGGTATTACACTTGGTCAGAAGGAACATAAAATAGCACTCTTTGCTGATGACATTTTAATATACCTGGGGCAGCCGGACACCTCTTTTCCAGAACTAATCTCAGTTTTTTCAGATAATGGAGATTTATCGGGGTACGAATTAAACATGCATAAAACCCAAGTTTTAACATTCAACTATGATCCAAATCAGTACTTACTAAGCAAACTCAAAACTAAATGGGAGATGGAATCTATGAAATATCTGGGGGTCAATATCCCGAAACAACTCAACAAAATTATAGCACTAAACTATGATCCACTGATGGCAAAAATAAAATCTGATCTAGCAAGATGGAATATGATACCATTCTTGGGTACTGTACAAAGAATTGAAGCAGTCAAAATGAATATACTTCCACGTCTTCTATACCTTTTCCAAACAATACCGGTAGAACCTCCCAAAAAAACATGTCAAGAACTGGACAGAAGGATCTCAAGATTCATATGGCAGGGCAAGAGACCTAGAATCAGATATAGAACCCTACAGGTAAACAAAGACAAAGGAGGGCTCGCGCTGCCAAATATCAGGGACTGTTTTAAAGCCGCACAAATTAAAACTTTAATAGAGATATGTAACCCAGTCTACACTGCACAATGGAAGGAGATGGAATGCCAAATAACAAGTGACATCCCCCTACAGGCGATAATAGGGAACAATGCCTTACCTAAACTCTTGAATAACACTAACCCGTGGATAGAGACCCCGCTAAAAATTTGGTTTAAGATAGTCAGAGAGAATCAAACTAAAGAACCCTATTGATTTCTGCAATGGATTGCCTATGATCAAGACTTTACTCCTAATAAAACAGACACTAGATTTAAAAAGTGGAAAGAGAACGGACTGATAAAATATTACAATTTTTTTAAAGGGCAAATTTTAAGAAGTTTTGAAGATTTGAAAAAACATTTGGAAAGGGCCCAGTCAGGTGTTCTGAAGGTCTTTTTAATGGCATATAAAGGGATCCTAGGGATCAGATACATTTCTAAAATACACCAAGGTCTTCAAGACTTAAAAGGAGACAACACATCATATATAAAAGAGAGATGGGAAAAAGAGCGGAATTTCACTTTACAACTGGAAATATGGGAAAAGCTAAATAAACAACAGTGGAAAAGTACCTCATCCCTGCAGTGGAGAGAATTTGGATGGAAAAATTTGGTAAGATTTTTCAGAACACCTGCACAAAACAAATTTACTCGTAAAGGGTTGAATTGTTGGCGCTTGTGTGGTGAAGAGACTGCAAATCACTTTCATGTGTTTTGGTCATGCCCAGTTATCCACCAATATTGGACTAATGTACAGACAATATTGGGGAAAATATTCAAAATAACAGTCCCCTTTTCTTTTGTAACTTTGTATTTGGGTTTACTACCGGAATCACTGGAAAGATGAGGAGAAAAATACTTATTCACTGTTTTAATATTGGCAAGTAAAAAAGCCCTAACTAAAAAATTGATGTTGAAGGACTGTCCTACACCTGAAGATTGGATTAACGTCATCCAAGACATTTACTCGATGGAAAAGTTGACATTCGCACTGAGATAGGACATGGATGGGTTCTTGAACTTTTGGCAACCCAGTATCGCATATGTGTCTTCCATTAGATCTAATCTTTGACAAATACCATTTCAATATGGGCACCGCTCTTTGTTCCAACGCTACTCAGATGCTCTTTTATTTTTATTTATTTATTTTTATTTTTTTTAATTATTTTTTTTTGTTTTTTGCACTTTTATTTTGTTTTTGTTCTTTTTTGTATTTTGTTTTGTTTTTTTGTTTTGTTCTTTCTTTAATTTCTCTTTTTCTTTCACTTAAAAAAAGGGGGTGTTGTAATAATCTTCCAATGTTGTCAAAAAACAAAAAAAGGGAACATGTGATGAAAATGTAAACAATGCAATGCTGTAATGACGTGTATATCCTTTACAAAAACTTAAAAAAAAAAAAGTATCCTGCAATAAAACTACTCAGTGAACTACAAATTTGTGAAAAAAAATACTTGTATACAGTATGTACTTGAGTAAATGTAAATAGTTACTACTCACCTCTGGCTACTGCATACATTGTTTATATTATGTGTATAGTGTGGTTATGACTGAATAAAGTAGACATTTAAATGCTTATAGCATCAAAAAAAAAAAAGTATTACAAACATATGTGGATAACAGAGAATATCTGTCACCAATCAATACATTATGAAATGTTCATGAATGAAGAATATGCCATATCGCTTTCAAAAAAAAAATAATGTTTCCAAAATCATTTTGCTGGTATATCACCTTTGACCTCGTAAGTATCACTTCCACCATGGACTGAGTGGCCATGCATCACCTGTGACAGCAATACATAGCTTTCCGGTTTCTGTAAGGAACACTGAGAACACTACAGTTGACACGTTTTACAGCCTGAGTCCATTAACCAATCATAGGCCATGACTTTAGCCAGTAGCCACCAAATAACAAAGCCCCTGTAATTACAGTGGAGCTTGAAAGTTTGTGAACCCTTTAGAATTTTCTGCATTTCTGCACAAATATGACCTAAAACATCATCAGATTTTCACACAAGTCCTAAAAGTAGATGAAGAAAACCCAGTTAAATAAATGAGACAAAAATATTTTACTTCATTTATTTGATGAAAATGATTCAATATTGCATATCTGTGAGTGGCATAAATTTGTGAACCTTTGATTTCAATATCTGGTGGGACCCCTTTTGCTGCAATAACTGCAGTAAACATTTCCAGTAACTGGTTATCAGTCCTGCACATCAGCTTGGAGGAATTTTATCCCATTCTTCCGTACAGAACAGCTTCAACTTTAGGATGTTGGTGAGTTTCCTCGCATGAACTGCTCACTTCAGGTTAGGGATGATAATGATTAATTGACTTTAGATTCATTGTCTAAGAATTTAGTCGACTAAATTAGTTGTCAATTAATTGATAACTCAGCAGTCCTTTTCACTGGGAGCTTATTGTATGAAATGTAATGGCGTCGCCGTCCAGGCGGGGGCGCCACATTTAAACTGAAAAAGCAGAAGAAGATGCTAAGCCCCCAGAGCTTGGCTGTGCAGAGCAAAAAAACTTGCCCTTCCGGGTTACATCGGAGTTCACACACACACACACACACACACACACACACACACACACACACACACACACACACACACACACACACACAAAATTCTAATAGCATGGGAGTTTGAAGGTCCACCTACTTCAAATTTATGTAGCGGAAAAACAGACTGGAGCAAAGAAAAAAGAGTACACGAGCGCAAAAACCCATCCCCACTGCTGCTGCCTCACACCACAAGGTGGAAAAGCAAACCGGACTCAAGTTCCCATTGAAGTAACAGACAACAGAGTAGCTCAGATTGTACTGGGTTTGTGTGGATTTCCAGGGTACTGTGATAATGTTTAACCTAGGGCTGTGCGATATGACGATATGTATCGGATGACGGCATAAAAACGTCTATCGTTTGATAGAATACTCTATCATTTATATCGTTATGTAAAATGCACATCCTTCCGTTTATTCAGTAAAGCTCCTCACCACTACTTGTGAGAGCCCCGTCTCTCCTCTGCAGTGCGCGACTGCACGCAGCAGAACAGGCGTGGTGGGTGGCTAGGCTTCAGTCCGGTGGATGCTAATGCTAGCTCCAAACTACCAGTTCAGATAGCTGCTACTCCTGTTTGCCAGGGATGTGGGACTGTTTCTGCTGCGTCAGAGAGGATAGTTCGCTAACCTTATTTTAATAGGAGGTAAGTAACATTAACACCATGTCTAACTATAAAATGCTAAATAACAGTGCTAAGTTGTGCTAATTGGAAACATGTAGCAGACCATCGTTTCTTTAGTTTAAATTACTGCTGAGTTTCTTAGTTTTTTCTGGAAAAAAAATATATTGAAGCTGTAAAAGTGTATGATGGTGGCACATACACAAAATAAATAAAACGGGTCGAAGGAGCAAGTTGGCTCTTAATGTAATTTATTAGATTAGATTAGATTAGATTCAGCTTTATTGTCATTACACATGTATGAATACAAGGTAACGAAACACAGTTTAGCATCCAATCAGAAGTGCAAAGGACAGCAGTGCAGTATATATGGTAATTAACAGTATGTGCAATTTAAGCAAATATATGCAAATATATGCAGCAGTGCAGAAAGTTAAAAGTACTGTTATGTGCAAATAATGTGCAATAAGTTAGATGTAGTTATGTAGTTATGCAGTTATGTACAGGTGAGGATGGTAAAAGATGATTGTAAGAGAGTCAGCGGGGAACTAAGTTCAATAACGTGACAGCTGTTGGAAAGAAACTGTTCCTAAACCTGCTGGTTCTAGTCCAAGGCTTCTGAAACGTCTTCTGGAGGGGAGAAGCTGGAACAGTCCATGAGCAGGATGGTTGGAGTCCCTAAGAATGCTGCGTGCCCGGCGCAGACATCTTTTCCTGTAGACGTCCTCTGTAGCTGGGAGTGGAGTCCCTGTGATGCGTTGGGCGGTTTTCACCACCCGCTGCAGCGCCTTGCGGTCAGCTACAGAGCAGCTCCCATACCAGAGTGCGATACAGTTGGTCAAGGTGCTCTCTATCACGCAGCGGTAGAAGTTGCCCAGGATGTCAGTTGACAGATGGTTCTTCTTCAATGTCCTCAAGAAGAAGAGGTGCTGATGGGCCTTCTTGATCAGGCTGGTGGTGTTAACTGACCAGGACAGGTCCTCCGAGATGTGGGTCCCCAGGAATTTGAAGCTGGGGACACGTTCAACAACTATGCCATTGATATGGATGGGGTCATGTGTCTCTTCCCTCTCCTTCCTGTAGTCCACTATGAGCTCCTTGGTTTTGCTGGTGTTAAGGAGCAGGTTATTGTCAGCGCACCAAGTAGCCAAGTGCTCAACCTCTGCCCTGTAATCTGACTCGTCGTTGTCCCTGATGAGTCCAATCACCGTGGTGTCATCTGCGAACTTTATGATGGAATTGGATCCATACATAGGCCTGCAGTCATGGGTGTAGAGGGAGTAGAGGAATGGGCTGAGCACACAGCCCTGTGGTACACCAGTGTTGAGTGTGATGACGGAAGAATGGTTGGGGCCTGACCTAACATGCTGGGGTCTGTTGGTCAGAAAATCCATGATCCAGCTGCAGGTGGAGGTACTGATTCCCAGGTCCCCAAGTTTGGTGAGCAACTTGGAGAGGATAACTGTGTTGAATGCTGAGCTGAAGTCAATAAACAGCATTCTTGCGTAGGTGTTCTTGTCATCCAGGTGTGAGAGTACATAGTGCAGCGCTGTAGAAACCGCATCCTCTGTACTCCTGTTGCTCCGGTAGGCGAACTGATGAGGGTCCAGTATAGGGGGCAGGCCTTTTTTGAGTTGTGCCAAGACCAGTCGCTCAAAGCACTTCATGACTATGGGCGTCAGTGCCACAGGGCGATAGTCATTTAGGCACGATGGTGTTGAATGTTTCGGCGCTGGTACTATTGAAGTGGTCTTGAAGCATGCTGGTACCACGGCCTGGGCCAGGGACAGATTGAAGATGTCTGTGAAGACCCCTGCCAGCTGCTCAGCGCATGCCCTCAGCACACGCCCAGGAATGCCATCAGGGCCAGCAGCCTTACGTACGTTGACATGACTCAGTGCATTACGGACGTCGGTGTGGGTGAGTGTGAGGTGGTGGAGGTCATCAGAGGGTGGGAAATTGATGTTCTTTTCATTGTTGTCCTTGTCAAAACGAGCATAGAAGTTATTTAGCTCATTGAGAAAGGGCACAGTCATGGCTATAGGTATGGAGTTGCTGGGCTTATAATCAGAGATAGCTTGAATGCCCTGCCACATACGTCGGGGGTCAGAGTCCCCAAAATGTTCCTCCACCTTCAGCTTGTAGCTGTGCTTGGCCTTCTTGATGCCCCTCTTCAGATCTGCCCTGGATGAACTGTAGGCCTGTGCATCACCAGATCTAAAGGCATTGTTACGTGCTTTTAGCAGAAGTCGCACTTCTCTGTTCATCCACGGCTTCTGATTTGGGTACGTGGTGATCTGTCTTTCCGTGGTGACACTGTCAATAGTGGTGTTGATATGGTCCAGGACTGAGTGGGTGTAAGAGTTGATGTTTATGTGGGAGCCACAGGTAGCCTGAGAGGTGAACATACTCCAGTCTGTGTTCCTAAACTTCTCCTGGAGTACAGAGTCAACCCCCTCTGGCCACACTTTGATGGTCCTCACTGATGACTTCACCCGGTTGATGAGCAGTACATACTTGGGGGTAAGGAACAAGGATAAATGATCAGACTGACCTAGGTGGGGGAGGGGAGTTGCTGTGTAGGCTCCCACAGTATTGGTGTAAACATGGTCCAATGTTTTGTCCCCTCTTGTGTGACAGGAGACATGCTGGTAGAATTTAGGAAGCACTGTCTTGAGGTTAGAGTGGTTAAAATCACCCGCCACAATAAATGCTGCCTCTGGGTGTGCAGTTTGTTGTTTGCTAATAGCTGCATGCAGTTCTTTCATAGCAAGCTTAGCATTAGCATCCGGAGAAATGTAAGCGGCTGTTATGATGGTACAAGTGAACTCGCGTGGCAGATAGAAAGGTCTACATTTAACCATGAGAAACTCCCGGTTAGCTGAGCAGTGTCTCTCAACAGTGACAGAGTTCGTGCACCAAGCCTTGTTAATATAAATGCACAATCCCCCCCCCCCCCCCCCCCTCTTGTCTTACCGGAGTCAACTGCTGCTCTGTCTGCCCGGAGCGTGTGTAGGCCGGCTAGCTCGATAGCATTGTCGGGTATTCCACTGTGAAGCCATGTTTCCGTAAAAATCATGATATTGCAGTTCATAAGTTTCTTATTGTTGGTGATCCGAAGCCGTAGTTCACTCATTTTGCTCGCCAGAGACCGTACATTAGCAAGGAAAATACTGGGTAGCGATAGCCGGTGCGGTGTTAGCTTTAGCTTAGCTCTTAGCCCACCGCGTTTACCCCTCCTTTGTTTACGGTCCTTACGCCGCCTGCGAGCACTTCCGGTCGGCCGGGAAGCCTGCCGAGCATCGGGAGTTCTCCAGAGCTCCGGGATGAGACGTAGATTCAGACGTAGGTTGCTGATAAAAAGGTCGTTATCGTTGTTTTGTAAACCAATGTTCAAAAGCTCATCTCGGGTGTAAGATGTAAAAGCAGAGCTGTTCTGAACGAACATACCCGAAATGAGCAGAAATAACACTGCTAGTCCCCAGAATCTGGTAGGACGCTGAGCCTCGCGTTGTGCACGCGCCGCCATCTTGCGTTGTTCTATTTGATTATTATTATTATTATTTGATTACTATTATTATTATTTGATTATTTGATTTCTAATAATTTTAATTAATCAAGTAGTGATAATGAATAAAGTTAAAGTCATCACATGTATTTTATTACATTACCTTTTGTGTCTTTGATTTTCAGATCATGGCCAATCTGAAATATTTTTACTAAGAAGCAAACAGGTTGAATCAGGCCAGAATGGCAGTCTTTAGGTCGACACTTAAATTTTCAATGATTTAAGCTAACAGCTAATTTATATCTGTAGGTCACAGCCATGGGTAATTTTCTGATATTCAGACATTTTTTTTATGTTGTTTTTTGTTTGTTTTTTGCTATTTTCCCCTGGCTTAGGAAATATTTAACTTATTGATGTTTACTTTTTATTCATATATGATTTAGAAGAAAAACCTGAAATTTATGAGAATCAAGTCTCAAATGCACATTAAAAACTATTTTATAACAGCACTGCAAAATTATGAGGGAGGGTCAGGGTTGGAGCTGTGGATAGCTCAAGTAGGTTCATTTTGTCTTCTTTTAATTATTTCTTTTGTTCTTATTAAAGACAAGAATAAAAAAACCACAGCGCTTCACTTTTTTCCACATTTTATGTTACAGCCTTATTCCAAAAGGGATTAAATTCATTTTTTCCCTCAAAATTCTACACACAACACCCCATAATGATGTGAAAAAAGTTTTTTTTTTTTAATTTTTGCAAATTTATTTAAAAAAAACAACCCTCAGAAATCACATGTACATAAGTATTCACAGCCTTTGCTCAGTACTTTGCTGATGCACCTTTGGCAGCAATTACAGCCTCAAGTCTTTTTGAAATATGATGCCACAAGCTTGGCACACCTATTTTTGGGCAGTTTGGCCCATTCCTCTTTGCAGCACCTCTCAAGCTCCATCAGGTTGGATGGGAAGCGTCGGTGCACAGCCATTTTCAGATCTCTCCAGAGATGTTCAATTGGATTCAAGTCTGGGCTCTAGCTGGGCCACTCAAGGACATTCACAGAGTTGTCCTGAAGCCACTCCTTTGATATCTTGGCTGTGTGCTTAGGGTCGTTGTCCCGCTGAAAGATGAACCGTCACCCCAGTCTGAGGTCAAGTGCGCTCTGGAGCAGGGTTTTATCGAGGATGCATCCAGGATAAAAAAAAAAAAAAAACATCCACACAGCATGATGCTGCTACCAACATTGGCAGGGTTATGAGTGGTGCCTGGTTTCCTCCAAACATGACACCTGGCATTCATGCCAAAGAGTTCAATTTTTGTATCATCAGACCAGAGAATTTTGTTTCTCATGGTCAGAGTCCTTCAGGTGTCTTTTGGCAAACTCCAGGCAGGCTGCCATGTGCCTTTTACTAAGGAGTGGCTTCTGTCTGACCACTGTACCATACAGGCCTGATTGGTGGATTGCTGCAGAGATGGTTGTCCTTCTGAAAGGTTCTCGTCTCTCCACAGAGGAATGCTGGAGCTCTGACAGAGGGACCATCAGGTTCTTTGTCACCTCCCTGACGAAGGCTCTTCTCCCCCGATCGCTCAGTTTAGATGGCCAGCCAGCTCTAGGAAGAGTCCTTGTGGTTCCAAACTTCTTACATTTATGGATGATGGAGGCCACTGTGCTCACTGGGACCTTCAAAGCAGCAGAAATTTTTATGTACCCTTCCCCAGATTTGTGCTTCAAGACAATCCTGTCTCAGAAGTCTATAGACAATTCCTTTGACTTCATGCTTGGTTTGTGCTCTGATAAACTGTCAACTGTGGGACCTTATATATCATGTTCAATCAACTGAATTTACCACAGGTGGACTCCAATTAAGCTGTAGAAACATCTCAAGGATGATCAGTGGAAACAGGATGCACCTGAGCTTAATTTTGAGCTTCATGGCAAAGGCTGTGAATACTTACGTACATGTGATTTCTTAGTTTTTTATTTTTAATAAATTTGCAAAAATCTCAAAGCTTTTTTTGATGTCATTATGGGGTATTGTGTGTAGAATTTTGAGGAAAAAATAAATTTAATCCACTTTGGAATAAGGCTGTAACATAACAAAATGTGGAAAAAGTGAAGCACTGTGGATATTTTCCGGATGCACTGGAAGTTTTAACTTAGAAAGAACTCAGAAATCTGTATTGTTGTAATAACTCTGATTTTTATTCCCAGCTTTCATGTGTTTTACCATGCTTAGATGATCACCTAATCAGTATCTCCTGATGTAGATTGAGGTGCCCTTGTGTAGGAATTTACAGATACTCAAATTGAATTGCAGTCATACATGTAGAGATGCTAATTTAGGAAAGATTTTGCAGTGGACTCTTATTTTTTTTTTCCAGAGCTGTATAAACATTACATAGGAAATGGATAACATTTCCATGGCAAGCGAAGGCCCTATATTCTGTAGGTCAGGGATGCCCAACCTGGAGCTCCTGGAATGTTCAGGTTTCTGTGGGAAATTTTCTCATTTCATTTCTTAATTGGTCCAAAGATTGGCAAATAATTTGCTGTTGTTGTGTATGGGTGCAAGGGTGCCTACAGAACACATGCACAACAATGACAAATTATTTGCAAACCTTTGGACCAATTAAGAAATGAAATTAGAAAATTTCCCACAGAAACCTGAATGCTCCAGGAGCCCCAGGTTGGGCACCCCTGCTGTATGTAATTAATGAATTAGAATGAACATAGGACACAAGCCAGGGCCTGATCAACCCTGACTGGGTCACCTGAATGAGGGTGTATGATATTGTTGGACCTGAAACACCCAGTGATCTCAGGTACATCACTAAAGATGCGTCCCAGTGCATCTGTAGGTGTGTCTTAAACACGAATGCTATAGAATTTTTTTGAAGAATGCAAGTCTTTGGCCTGTGGGAGGAAACCCAAGTACCCGGAGAAAGCCCATGCAGACACGGTGAGAACATGCAAACTCTACACAGAAGGGTCACCAATGGTCGGGGTGGGATTTAACCCACGATAGTCAGGTGTGGGATCGATCCTGTGACTTTCTTGCTGTGCTGCCACAGTGCTAACCACTGCGCCAGTGGGCTGCCCCTTTTTGAATAGTATAAAGACTTTAATTCTGCACCTTTTTAAACACTTTGATGTATTATTCTTTTAAAAGAAAACACTATCTAGTACACATTTAAGCTTACACTTGTAAGTCAGGGTTAACTTTGTAGTGCTGCACATGTATTAGGTAGTTTTGATAAGTTTATTTGAACATGGTAAAACAATGAAACATTTGTATACACATACTTCTGTATGTACACACAAGCATATACTGAATACAAAGAAAAAAAATTTGGACGTTGAAATGCACAAAAAATTGCGAATTTAAGTCAATAGACAAGTTTCAATAGTCAGCTAGTTGCTGACTATTCTAATGACTAGTCATTAACAACTGCACAAAAAAAACATTTCATTTCTTTTTATTGCAAAAAATAAAACATTTTCCTTTTAAAAAACAGAGCATTTGGTGAACAACAAGAACAAGAATTGCAATCATTAATTAATAAAATAAACATTTTTTCTTAAAGTGTAATCTTTACATTCTTTTAACACAAGTGCATGTCTGTGCATGTGTGCAACAGGGAAAATCACTTTCGTTTGTAAGGGTTGTCTCATATTTCTTCTCCATCAAGTGGGTGAAATGGGTTCTGGATGGTAGCGTATATTCAGGGTGGAACTGGTAAATCATTTGTTTAAATCCTTCCCCGTCAACCATGGAACGTGACCTCATGTCTTTGACCATCATGTTTAGAATTCACTCTGAGAGCAGTAGCTTATTGCGGAGTACACGTCTGCTTTTTCTGCAAAAAGCCATCCATGGTCCCCGTCCTCTTCTTCTCTGTCTTATTGCATAAATTTTATAATGAAATTGTCAGACAAAATGACATTACTCTTTAAACTGTCATGATCCTCCACACACGCACCTACAGTAATAGGCTAGCTACTAGCATGGGAGCTAATTATCTTACCAAGGGGCGTTTGACTTTTCCAAAATGTGTTTTCTCTTTGAATGCTTGTGCATCGCCATAGTGGCCCCATGGTATGCAAGGCTCACTTTATAGAGCTTGTATTGAACAGTTTTGTTGGCTGAGTCACGTACAAAATGTTCCCAAACTTTGGAATGTTTGTTTCACGTGAGCTCCGCTTCAGCCTCCGTCATGGTGCTGCTTCCCCTGCTCTGTTCCTGGTCACTATTGTGCATGCTCTGTCAGGGCACCAAAGAGCTGGGAAAAACATTATGTCTCACTCTGAGCTACTTCAGTTGGCTATGGTGAAACATTATTTACCTTGACATTGCATGCCGCGGGATACACACGATGACGTCACTGACAGCTCGTTGACTACAAAATTGTCCTTGGAGCCCTAATTCCCCATGTGTTATTACTGTACAACGCGTAAAGTTAGGGTCACCAAACTTGGTACACGGGTTCACCTTGTGACCCTGAAGTGTGACCTTGCAATCCCAAGACCAAAGGTCAACATCAAAATGGTTTATAAACTGTATCTCAACAACAAAGAAAGATAGGGTCACCAAACTTGCTACACAGGTTCACCTTGGGATCCTGACCCCAGACTATGGGTTTGGGGTCAAAAGGTCAAAGGTCAAGGTTAATATTCCTTATGCCTTATTATTGTACGAGTAAAGCTAGGGCCACTAAACCAAGTACACAGGTTCACTCTGTGACCCTGAAGTGTGACTGTGGTTTTGGGATTGCATTGTCAAAGGTCAATGTCAACATGGCTTATAAACTATCTCAACAACAAAGAAAGCTAGGGCCACCAAACATGGTATGCAGGTTCACTCTGTGACCATAACCTCTGACTACAGGTTTGGGGTCAAAAGGTCAAGGTTGGCACTCTCTGATCTCTTACTATAGAACGCGTAAAGCTCTCTAGGGCCACCATACTTGCTACACAGGTTCAGCTTGGGATCCTGACCTACAACTATGGGTTTTATACTTTGTTGTATATTCATAGATAATGGGCTTATCATAATTTGGTTCTGACAGTAATTATGTTGAAAAGTTGAAAACTGCTCTCTGTCAATAAGTACTGGGCTCTTCAAAGAAAACAGAGGTGAGGGATATTGCACTCACATCAGAGTGCTTTTGTTATTAATAATTATTATTGCTCTTTTTTGTAGGTTAATAATTGGTACTATATTTGTTTTGAATATTTTTCACCACACTTCCACACAGTATGTTAAATATGGTGGTATTCGGGAACAATGCAAGGTATATAATGCTGTCTGGTTTAACAGCTTTTTGGCTTAATTCCCCCCCCCCCCCCTTCCCTGGCAAAAAACTGAAGGGGGATTATATTAAGGGACAGTCCATCCATCTGTCCCACTTTTGTGAAGTCCTCTCCTCCTACAGTTTTTTTTTTCCCACTTGTTTTGAAACCTGGTACTTAGGTGGTTTGATATACACTGATCATGTGCATATTGCAATTTGGCTCCGATCAGATGATTTTTGCAGGAGTTGTAGCCCTGACTTATGATCTCCTATTTCACCTCAGTTACAGTAATGGTTGTGAAATAAACTCCTCCTACAGTTTTGTTCCAAATGTTTAGTACCAGGGTTTCATATACACTGATGATGCGCATATTGCAATTTGACACTGATCAGGTGACCTTGAGGTCAAGGTCACATTTTCCCTAAATCCTGTAAACACAATAACTACTGAAAGAAATGATGTAGGCTTTTCAAGTCAATACAGTAGTTGCAACTTAGACACATCTGGGATGACTTACACCAGGGGTACTCAATACGTCGATCATGATCGACTGGTAGATCGCAAAGGCACTGTGGGTAGATTGCGTGACATTAAAAAAAAAAAAAAAACCACTTCTTTTTTTTAAAGTTTTTAATTCTATCACCTATCTTTCCATCTGTCCTCTTATTTGCATTTACCATTTGATTGATGTACAGGGCAGCCAATCAGGAGAGGTCCTGTCCTCTATGTGTCACAGGTCACCCTGCATGTGCAGTCAAACACGCTAGCTAGCTGCTGCTAAACTCCAGCAAGCTGTGACCGTGTTAGCGCTTCCAATTTCTATCAACTGAAGAAGGGATGTTAAAAATGAGTGGGGGAGCTGAACCCAGTAAGAAGACAAAAACTTAGCACTTCCATGCGGAATGGGAGGATGATTTTTTTTTTTTTTCACAGTGTCATTTTTGAAGTGTATTTGTCTGATCTGTCAGTCTATCGTTGCATTTCTCAAAGAAGGGAAATGTGGAGAAGCACTTTCGAACCGTTGATAAAACCTACGACACTAACTTCTCTCCGAAAAGTGAGCTGAGAAAAAGAAAGGTGAAAAGAATTGAAATCTCAGTTAATCGGACAGCAGTCATTTTTCACACAGCTGAATTCAAAGGCAAAGGCAGCCACTGAAGTATTGTTCTGGGTGAGTCATTGCATTATTAAGCATATTCCACCAGCTACTGTCCGGACTATGCAACCCTGGCTGACTTCATCTAGTGCAAGTCATCAGAGTAAGGTAATGATCATAAATGTATTGAATTGTATTGTGCCATAAGGGTTCATGCAGTTATATAATGTTGGCGTACAATGTATGCCAACATTATATAACTGCATGAACATATTGCATATAACTGAACATATTGCGTATAACTGCATGAATATATTGCCATATTTGGCATTTTTTAAATGTAGTAGATCATTTTGGCCTGGTCATTTTAAAAGTAGCTCACAAGCCAACAAAGTGTGGGTACCCCTGACTTACACTCTGTCCTGACTATGGGTTTGGGATCAAATGGTCAAAGTGCCCTCTTACTAGAGAAGCTCTCTAGGGTCACCAAACTTGCACAGGTTCACCTTTGAATCCTGACCAACAACTATGGGTTGTATACAACTATTTTTGTTGTATATTCATGGGTGATAGGCTTAATATTTGGTTCTGCCTCAGTAATTATATACAAAAGTTGAAAACTGCTTTCCTTCAGTAACATTGGGATCTTCAAAGAAAATGGAGGCAGGGGATGCTGCACTCGCCTCAGAGTGCTCTTGTATAATATTGCAGTTGATTACATTTCATGTTTAAATTTACTTGATGCAATGAGAAGAAATGTTGGAATAATCAAATCCAAAATAACAAAAGAGCTTCACTTTTCTAGTTAGCTCACCTAAATACTGCAGAGGACTCACTTTATGACTCAGCCGCTTGTCAGAATAGGTACATCAAAGAGAAACATTCATCATCTGTCTCTCTCCTGGCACCTTATGATCGGTGGCTAAATTTACATATGACTCATTCCTCTTCGCTTCATCCAGCCATTACTTTTGGACATATACATCAATCAAATGTTGCTTCTGAATAATATCTACTCACATGAAAGGATGCTGTTTGTAGCTTCATGGACAAATGGTCCTACATTTAGTTTTTTTTTTTTTTTTTCTACATTAGTCCCAGCTGACTTATCCCATCTCCAGATTTTGATGCTCTCTTACTGTCCTGTTTCATATTTTATATTTACAGTATATATTTCTATCATGTTGCACAAATATACTGTAGATAATACATATGTCCTTTTCTGTTTTTGTCATAGCATTACAATGTGAGGTGTTTTGTTTGCATGTTTTATTTTGGTCAGAGAAGATGAAGTATTTCAATGCAGGAGCTATTTTCTTCACTTCAAAGACAAGATTAATGGCTAATAATTTTATCATTGTTGAAACGATTTAGTAGTTGCATTGTTTTTGTCAAAAATATATAGATGTATTTAAGTCTATTCTGATATTAATAAAACATTTATTTAAAATAATTTCTGAATAATCCACTTATATCCTTTGTATTCCTCCAGGCTATTCTGAACGGCATCGACAGCATCAACAAAGTCCTGGAGCATTTCCGCCGGAAGGGCATCAACCAGCATGTCATTAATGGTTACCATGGCATTGTCATGAACAACTTTGAGTGTGAGCCCGCTTTTTACACCTGTGTGGAGGTGACTGCTGGGACCAGGTAAGGGTTGATTTTATATTTTTTGCATCTGGTTTAAGTGTGAATGATGATGAGTATCAAAGTTTTGTGAGTCGACTTGAATCGTTCCAGGCTCAGCTCATGTTTTCAGTGGACTGATCAGAATTTATTTGATTTTGTAGTTTTCAGTGTATTTTGAAGATCAGTTTCATTTACTTTTCCTGAATTACTCAAAAGGAGTAATATACATGTCTGTTTTCATGTCTCCTTGTTTTTCCCCAGACTGTTTTACCACATTGTGGAGACTGATGAAGTTAGTACCAAAATACTCATGGAGTTCAATAAAATGAACTTGCCTGGGGAAGTCACATTCTTGCCACTCAGCAAGCTGGACGTCAGAGACACAGCCTACCCAGAAACCAATGTAAGAATCATGCTTAAATTAAATGTAGTACTGTGCATCCACAGTACTACAAAATAATAGCCCTTACAGAGATGCAATAGGCTTATATACAGTAGTCACATGGGTGTTAAAAATAGAAGATAAACAGAGACGTACCTAAATACATGAACAAAAATGGCTTTGCTCCACAATGCTGTAGGTGATGTTATTAGAAACATCAGTGTTTCGGTTTTTATGCAATGAGTCCCCCTCCCCCCCAGTCGTTAATTAACCATTTTAATGAGACTGTTTTCTGTTCAAAGATTAGAACACTAGCTTTGTCTCTTTATAGAGACTGTATATACAGCGGTAGGAAAAAATTTGGCCACCATTTGACTTATTTCCTGGGCAAGAATGAACTTTAAGCCATCAAAGTCTAGATCTATGGTCCTGAAAAGAGGGAAAGTGGTGGATAAGTTCTGTTTCCATCTGGATGGCATTGTGATACCATCTATCACAGAGAAACCAGTCACAAGCCTAGGGAAGGTCTTTGACTGTAGTCTCAGGGACACAGCATCCATTCGAACTACCATCAGGAAACTGGAAACATGGCTGTTGACTGTGGATAAGTCTGGCCTTCCCGGCAGGTTCAAGACTTGGGTGTACCAACATGGCATTTTGCCCCGTATCCTCTGGCCTCCGCTGGTGTACGAGGTGCCTCTGTCTACAGTGGAGACCCTGGAAAGGAAGATCAGCTCCTACCTTCGAAGATGGTTGGGTTTACCACATAGCTTCAGTAGTGCGGCGCTTTATGGCAGGAGCAACAAACTCCAGCTTCCTATTAGTAGTTTGGAAGAGGAGTTCAAGGTTTCCCGCACAAGAGAGGCACTAGCCTATCGTGACTCTAGAGACTTGAGAGTGGCAGCAGCAGGCATTGTGGTGAGGACAGGTCGGAAGTGGAGAGCTCAAGAGGGGTTGGAGCTTGCAGAATCTTGGTTGAGACACAAAGCTCTGGTGGGCACGGTGGCAATAGGACATGCAGGGCTTGGCTCCATCCCACAGCTGCGCTACGATAAAGTCCAGGGAAAGGACAAACGCAAGTTAATCCTGCAGGAGGTGAGAGCAGGTGTTGAAGAAGTGAGGACTGGCAGGATGGTAGGCATGCGGCAGCAGGGGGCATGGACAAAATGGGAGGTAATAGTGGACAAGAAGCTGACCTGGAATGACATCTGGCATGCAGAGCCTCAGCGCATCCAGTTTATGCTCCGAGCAGTATATGATGTGCTACCCAGTCCGGCAAACCTGCATACCTGGGGTAAGAACGAGCTGCCAACATGTCCTCTCTGCTCAGGAAAGGGCACGCTTGAACACATCCTCGGCCGTTGCCCAACAGCTCTTGGAGAGGGCCGATATCGCTGGCGCCATGACCAAGTGCTAAAGTGTGTAGCGGAGACCATCTCCAGCGCCATGGCAAACAGTAAGCAGGTCGGTAGTCAAAGGAAAATTACATTCGTTAAAGCTGGAGAGAGGCCCCGACCACAGCTTAGACCATCAGCCAGTCTGCTCTCTTCAGCATCAGACTAGGACCTGCAAATTGACTTGGGAAAGCAGCTTAAGTTCCCCGATTATGTAACATCAACATCTCTTAGGCCAGATGTGGTACTTACATCTTCCTCTTCCAGGCAGGTTCTGTTAGTGGAGCTCACAGTTCCCTGGGAGGAGCGCATAGAAGAGGCCAATGAACGCAAACGGCTCAAATACCAAGAACTGGTAGAACAGTGCCGGAGGAATGGTTGGAGAGCACACTGTGAGCCCATAGAGGTGGGATGTCGAGGCTTTGCTGCCCTCTCCCTGTGCAAAATTTACACTGTCCTTGGTATTAAAGGAGTTGCTAAAAGGAAGGCCATCAAATCTGCCACTGAGGCTGCAGAAAGAGCTTCTCGGTGGCTATGGATTAAGAGGTCTGAATCGTGGGCCAATGCTGCCGGGACACAAGTCAGGGTCTGATCAACCCTGGCTGGGTCGCCTGATTGAGGGTGTCTGATGTTGTGAGACCCGAAACACCCGATGACGTCAGGAAACATCACTGATGATGTGTCCCGGCGCATCCATGGATGTATCTATTCATCGACAAATAGCATGTTTTTTAATTGAAAATATGTATGGCCTAGCAGTGGAGCACTCCCCCCTACAGCCAGGAGGTTGTGAGTTCAAGCCCCAGCCGGGTCATACTAACTACCATAAAAATGGCACTTTACACCTTCTCGCTTGGTGCTCAGCATCATAGAATGGGGAAAGGAAAGTTGGTTACCCAGCCATGAGGGGAGCACAAGCCAGTGTACTCCTTGTGCCTCTGCCAAGTCTGAGTAAATGGGGAGGCTTGCTTCAGGTGGGGCATCTGGCATAAAGTCCTTGCCAAATCAGATGTGTGGACTGTGATCCACTGTGGCGACCTCTAGTAAGGGAGCAGCCTAAAGAAGAAGAAAATATGTAAACATGCTGTCTGTAGGATATAGAAGCAATACAACATTACCAGAAAACGTGAATGCGTAGTTACCTTTTCACTTCATAAACTGAACATGCATACATGCAAACGAACAAAAACAAAATCTGGGCACCAGTCACTCAAACACACCAGTTTAAAACAACAATCTCCAAAATATTTGTTGTATACTACTGTAAATATAGAGGATGGTACTGCAGCTTACTTTTGCAGAAAAGTGAAAGTCTGGATTTTGGGGCGCTGTGTCAAGTTCCCAAATGACAGCCACCTGTTGAATCCTATGCAGCAGCCCATTGGCAGCTTTCTCAAATGCTACAATCACGACAATACTCAATCATGACCACACTTCCATTTTTATAGCATCAAAGAACTTATTAAACCAATCTGATCCAAAACGTCATTGGTGTGATAAGAATTGTCCACAAGGACAGTAGCCCTCTAGTGGAAGAATTATTTAAGGAGGATTTTTAGTTTTTATATTGGCGCAGTAATGGAGATGGGAGGAGCTGATTGTCTTAGTGCAGCCATCCACCAGAGCATGACCGAGATGCAATCACTTCACTTTTGTAGAGCTTTCTTGTCGTCCACACTTATATATGCTTTATGATTCTACCTTGTTTTTTCCCTATTAGGATGCCATCCCCATGATTAGCAAGCTGCGTTATAGCCCCAACTTTGACAAGGCCTTCAAGCACGTGTTTGGGAAGACCCTCATTTGTCGCAGCATGGAGGTTTCCACCCAGCTGGCTAGAGCTTTCACTATGGACTGTATAACTCTGGAGGGTAAGTTGACCTGTTTACAAATTGTAAACCAATCCTAAGCCAAATGAGCTCTGTGCTTGTTTGATTCTTACTGTAGGCTGAAATCACTGTATTCATCATCTACTTTTTCTTTTTTACTTCTATACTGTACATTGCATTGTGCTGTGACATCCTAGGTGACCAAGTGAGCCACCGTGGAGCTCTGACTGGAGGCTACTACGATACCAGAAAGTCTCGTCTGGAGCTGCAGAAGGACATGAGGAAGGCTGAGGAGGAGCTGGGTGAACTAGAGGCCAAACTCAACGAGAACCTGCGCAGGAACATTGAACATATCCTTTTTTACTTGATATGCCACAATGTTGTTCATTTTGATGACTGAACACAGAAGAAAATTGGTGCTCTTTGTGCAAGGTTATGAGCAAGTTTTTGAAGTGTCTATAAAATCTACGAACATTTCTGTAAAGTTATTCATGCAGTTTTGTTAAAGCATCACCAAGTGTTCCCTTCATCATCCTTCTCCCAGTAGGAAATATGTTGATCACAGCAAAATAGGCTGAGGAACATAGGAATACAAAGCACAAGTAGGAGTATTAAACAGACTTTGATTCATGCAAAATGAATGACCTCCTTTGAAATATTGGTTTAAGAAATCTGATTTGTCTTAAAACCCCTTACCATTCCAGCCAGTGTCCAGCCAATGTAAAACATCCCATGGGCGGGACACCGGAATGGTAAGAGCAGAGTGGTGTTTTAGTTTAAACAAATTTTCTCAATTTTCTTATTCCCACACATCTCAGGTTCTGTTTCAGAACGTTTTATATGATGTTTGGAAGAGACCTATGCAGAATAAAGCTCTTTAAGATTCTAACTGGTACGCTATAATAGTTTTTAGCTCATTCTTAAGAACTGGAAAGGAGCGCTGTCATGGTGCCATCTCCAACCTCTGTCTACATTTCAGAAAAAAATATTATTGTAATCAAGGTTGCTCATTTATTTATTTTAATGATTATCAACAAACTACAGTGGTGCGAAAATGTGTTTGTCCCCTTCCTGATTTCTCATTTTTTGTGATTGTCACACTTAAATGTTTCAGATCATCAAACAAATTTAAATATTAGACAGACAACACAAGTAAACACAAAATGCAGTTTTTAAGTGAAAGTGTTTATTATTAAGGGTAAAAAAAAAAATCCAAACCTACATTGGCCCTGTGTGAAAAAGTGATTGCCCTCCCTCCCCCGTTAAAACATAATTAACTGTGGTTTATCACATCTTTGGAAAGCCAAGTTCAGTTTCTCTAGCCACACCCAGGCCTGATTACTGCCATACCTGTTCTCAATCAAGAAAACACTTAAATAGGACCTGCCTGACAAAGTAAAGTTACTCTACTCTATCAATCTGGGTTGTGTAGCAGTGTGAGGCCAGCTGAAGGCTGACTCGGATGCAGTGGCATGGTTTAATCAGGTCAAGAAGGATTAGTGTATATTGGGTCTTGTCAGCTAGAGCCATGACTCACTGCTGGGTAGCTCATGAAGGCCAAACAGGTGGATCAGGGCGGATTTGTTTTTTCACATTCCATACATTCATGATTGTGGTTTCTTCCACCACAGAGTGATTGATTAAACATTTGTTTGCTCATCTGTGTGTGTATGTGGGGGGTGGGGGGTAGCTTAGCTTCTCACTCACAGCCACTACAGTGTATGCTGGTTATCGTATGCAAATGGTGATTAAATTTATATCGATGAGCCAGGCAGCTGTGCGCTGTGCCTGTTCTTCAATCCTGGGGCAGTGAGTCAGCGAACAGATCAATTATTTAAAATCTTGCTGCTGTTGTTCACTCTTCACCTCTGTGCTGTCAATTTAGTTTTAGATTTTTGAATTAAACATAATTTTTCCATTTTATCCGAGTTCACCTAAGGTATGGAGTTAGTCTGAATGTTAAAATACTGATTTTACCTTCTTTTTTAAATCTGTAAGAGCTCATAACTAATTGACATTTTAGAGAGGTGTTAAGCCTGTTTTCCACTAGCCCAGCACACCTCGGTACGGCTCGATTCACTTCAGTACGGCTCGGAATGCTTCTGTCTCCATTAGCACGGTGTTGTACTTGTGCTGTGATGGTTTGTGTTGGGAGGTTTTAGAAGCGGGGCGGAGGCAGATTCTCAACGAGGCGGGGCCACACTCCCGTGACGTTACGCACCCAACTGAGTCCTTATTTACACGAGACAAAAAATGGAGGATCCAAGGATTATTGCCTTGCTCGCTCTGTGGTTTTATCTCACAATTAATTTTATCTCATAATTAAGCTGCAACAACACAAGTCACTTTTGTTTTGAATTAACTGCCAAATGACCTAGAAATAATGAGCTGAAACTTGTTTTTTTTTTTTCCACAATATCTTTATTGAACCTTTTTTTTTTTTTTTTTTTTTTTTAACAAACATGATACAAACAATCAAACACTAACACTAAAGTACTACAAAAAAAAAAAAATGCACTAAAAACACCAACAACCACCAACAAAATCAAGTCTTCAACAATGCTCCTCTGTTTAGTCTAGACAATCCAATACATAAGTATACATATTATGTTCACCAGTTTGGAATTTACAAGGTCCACACACATCATTCACCTTCTTCTTCAAGAGTTATGTTTAAATTTTTTACATAATCAATAAAAGGTCTCCATATATTCTCAAACACAATTTCCTTTGATTTTAGTATATATGTTATTCTTTCTAATGGAAGGTTTGTTAACATCTGTCTTAACCACTGAGTCACATCTGGTCTATGAGTCTTTTTCCATAATAGTGCAATACATTTTTTGGCATTAAGCAAACTGAGGTCTATGAATGTTCTTTCACTTTTATTAAAATTATGCTTTTCTGGGTACAGACCCAACAAAAACAGTTTAGGATTCAATATGATTTGTTTTGAGATTATTTTTTCAATTGTTACCCTCACCTCTTCCCAAAACATTCTTATTAATCTACATTCCCATAAACAATGAAATAGGGTTCCTTTACTTTCCATGCATTTTGTGCATGTATCTGGTATATTTTTGTTATATCTATTTAACTCCTCCGGTGTAACATACATCCGCATTAACCATTTGAAATGTATCAATTTAAGGCGTGCATTTATTGATTTGGTTTGAGCTTCTGTACAAGCCAATTCCCATTGTTCCTCTGAAATTTCAATTTGCAGATCTTCTTTCCAGTAGTTTAATCTTTTCAGTGAATTTTCACTTGAAGATAGTGTCAGTGAGTTATAAAACTCTGAAATAATACCCTTTCTTTTACTATCTTTCATCATCATTTTTTCCAAGGATGAATAAATAGGTCGAGTGAGAGCTTTATTTTGATTTGATCGAATAAAGTTTCTAAGTTGAAGATATTTAAAAAAATGTGTTCTATTGAGATTAAATTTGATCCTCAGCTCTTCAAAAGACATTATGTTGTCTGCACATGGCAAATATAAATCCTGAATCTTTTGTATCCCTTTTAAATTCCATACTTTAAATACAGCGTCCGCTCTCCCTGGTTTAAAATATTGATTACCCCATATTGGACTAAATTGTGACAATAACTGTGGTTCTTTTAAATAGTTTTTAGCTTCACACCATATTTTGATCATATGCTTTACAAATGGATTTTTAACTTGTTTTTGTAATTTTTTTGCCGAATCTGAGTATATGAATATGGGAAGAGGTAAAGGTAAATTGTATGATTCCATTTCAGTCCAGTGAGGGAGATCATTTGATGAAAAATAATATGTCATAGACCTCAGTTGTGCCGACCAATAATACAACATAAAATTTGGACATTTCAGACCTCCACGATCAAATGGTAAATATAATAAAGACAAACGTAATCTAGCCCTCCTGTTGTTCCATATAAATTCCACTAACTTTTTTTTTATTCTTGAGAATAGATCTAAAGGTGGTGATGAGGGAATGTATTGAAATAAATAAAGTATTTTAGGTAAAATATTACTTTTAAGTATATTGATTCTCCCGATCATCGACATTGGTAGTGACATCCATCTCTGAGTTAACTCATTGATATCTGACATTAAGGCTTCATAGTTGACACTGGCGACTGATTCTAGCTTAGGCATAATTTGGATTCCTAGATATTTAAACTGATTAACAACATTGAATTGATTTACCTCAGGGGCTGGGTAATTTCTCTGGGTCTCATTTAGCATTAATATTGAAGATTTAGTTTTATTTATTTTATATCCTGATATTTCCCCAAAATTCTTTATTAAATTCAACAAGGTTGGAATTGATTTTTTTAGATTCGACATAAACAAAATTATGTCATCGGCGTACAGGGAGATTTTATGTTCTGTTGGTCCAACTTTAATTCCATATATTTGTGAATGTAAACGTATCGCTATCGCTAAAGGTTCAATTGCCATAGTAAACAGTAAAGGTGAAAGTGGACAGCCTTGTCGACATCCTCTATTGATTTTTATTGGTTTTGAAATATTGTTATTTGTTAGGATTTCTGCTGTAGCATTATTGTATATTATTTGAACCCATTTTATGAAATTATTTCCAAGTCCAAACCTTTGTAGGACTTCAAAAAGAAAGGGCCATTCAACTCTATCAAAGGCTTTTTCGGCGTCCAATGATAGGAGAGCTGTATCCGGTGCTTCTTTATTAAAATAAATAATATTAAATAGTCTTCTTACATTATGGAAGCCTTGTCTACCCTTTATAAAGCCATTCTGATCTCGATTAATAATATTTGGTAAAATTTCTTGTATTCGTCTTGCTAAAATTTTACAGATTATCTTAAGGTCGGCGTTTAATAGGCTTATTGGTCTCATATTTTCACATTTATTAGAGGGCTTACCTGGTTTTGGCAGCAGTATAATTAAGGCATTATTTATGTATGATGGTAAATTATTATTTTGAAATGCTTCTAAAACCATTTCCAAAAAAGGTTTTATTAATTTATTCTTAAATTTTTTATAAAGGTCAACTGGAAGACCATCTGGTCCTGCACTTTTTCCTGATTTAATATTATCAATGGCTAGCCCAACTTCTTCTTGACTAATTTTAGACTCCAATATCTCCCTGTTTTCATTTGGAATACACGGTATAGATAGTTCGTTCAAAAACCCATTTAGTTTTGTTAAATCAGGTTCATTTTTGGTATCATATAATTTTTCATAGTAATCTCTAAAGGCTCTATTAATTTCTAAAGGATCTATAACTACCTGTCCATTACTTATAATACTGGTAATTGGTGTTTTAATTTCCAATTGTTTAATCTGCCATGCTAATAATTTTCCTGATTTTTCACCTTGTTCATAAAAAGATTGTTTCAATCTTAGAAGACTCGAGGCAGCTCTATTCGCTGATTTTTTGTCGTATTCAGCTCTCAAAATCAGTAATTCATTCTCCAACCTTGGGTCACTTCCTGCATACACTTTTTCCTGAAGATTTTTTATTTTATGTTCCAATTTAGCTCTCTCCTCTCGAGTCTTCTTAGATTTTGATCCTGTATAACTAATAATATGTCCCCTAATAAAAGCTTTGAAAGCCTCCCACTTTACACATGCTGATGTTTGTGTAGTATTGATGTCAAAGAACTCGTCTATCTGTTTTTCTATATACTTGACAAATTCCTCATCCTGAAGCCATTTATGCTGAAATTGCCATCTACCTGATTCCTTTGTCAATTTTTTATCTACATATATTAGACAACAGGGTGCATGATCAGAGATCACGATGTTATCATAAAAGCAGTTTTGAATCTTGGACCTTAATTCTGTGGAAATCAAAAAATAATCAATACGAGAGAATGTCTTGTGGGTACTGGAATAACAAGAATAGGCTTTAACTTGTGGTTTCATTTCTCTCCATATATCTAACAATCTCAATTCTTTCATAAAATGATTAATAGTCATCCTACATCCAATGTGCGTACAATCCAGGCCTGTTGATGTATCCACACCTGGATTCAATGTACAATTAAAATCCCCTGCTATTATATGTTGCCCTGTAAGTGATGATAAGATGAGAAATAAATTAGCAAAGAACTTCTGATCATCTATATTGGGACCATATAAGTTCACAAGATTTATATTTTCTAATAGCAAAGAACCTTGAATGATTACATATCTTCCAAATTTGTCTCCAATTACATTTTTCACTTGAAAAGGAACTGATTTATGTATGAGAGTCATAACTCCCCTGGCTCGGGATGAAAATGAAGAGGTGAATACACTTCCCTGCCATCTACTCCTAATTCTTTTAACATCCTCCTCTATCAGATGAGTTTCTTGTAAAAACACAATTCTTGAACCCATGTCCTTTATTTTATTCATAACTTGTTTAAGTTTTTTTAAATTTTGTAGACCTCTGCAATTCCATGAAGTTAAATTAAGGTTAACACTTTGGTCCATGATCAATAGAGAGTTTGGGATTACCTTGCAGTGTAAACATGCTCATACAGAGAAGCAAAAACATGAGTGGTTGAACATTCATCCTACAAACTACACACAAACAAATTTCCCCTTCCCACACTTGTGGCAAACCCCCCAAAATCAAAAGAAAAATTCTGTCTCCCGATATAGCCATCGACTGTTCCACACCCACGGGGAACAGCCTAAGCCACTCCTTCTTCATCCTCCCAATCACCCTAACTCTACTGCTTTTAATGACGTAACATTAACTCTCCTCTGTAGTTTTCCAACTTAACTCCAAAATTTTTAACAACTTTGTACATCATAGTTTTTTTTTGTTTGTTTTGTTTTTTTAATATATAATACAATCTATATTTTGTAAACTTACTATTTACTTCAAGTCAGTCAGATGCCTGTGCAAATGCTTAATTATTCTACCTTATATTTTGTTCATGCTTAGCTCCCACCAGTCTCTTCTTCTTCTTTGATCTTCTTGATGAACTCCTGCGCCTCCTCTGGGGTCTTGAAGATGTGGGTTCTGCCCTCATACGTGGTCAGCAGTCTCGCAGGATAGATTACACCATGACGAATCCCAAGGTTGCGCAGCTCCTTACGTACGGGATCAAACTGCTTCCTCAATTGCTGGATTCCTGTGGCCAAATCTGGGTAGAACCGCACCTGCTGGTCCTGGTGTTTAATCTCTCCTTTAGCACGTGCAGCGTTGAAGATCTTCATCCTGTCTCTGTTGCTAAGAAACTTCATAATTAAGGTCCTCGGCGGTCCCTTATCTCTCCGTGGGCCAATACGATGTGCTTTTTCCAGAACCACTGCTGATTGCAACTCCTCGCTGCCCAGCACCTCCGGAATCCACTTTTCCAGAAAGGAACATACGTCCCGACCTTCTGATTCCTCTGGAAGACCCACCAGCCTCAAATTATTCTGTCTCGACCGAGATTCCAAATCCAGAATATTATCTTCCAGAGATTTATTTTTTTTTTCCAAAGTGCGCACCTTTAATTGAAGACGGGTGACGTCATCTTCAGCACTAGCGAGACGGAGCTCCATCTGCGCCGTTCGTTCTACACAGTCACCCAATTCCTTTCTTATTCCTTCCAGCGCTGTCATAATCCCATCAAATCTAGAGGAAAAGTCCGCTCTCATTGAACTCATGGCAGCCATCAGCGCATCTGCGCCATTCCCCGCAGAAATCGCGCCGCCGCCAGCCTCCTCCGCCATATATGGAGCCTTGTTTGCTGCGTCACAGACCTGAAAGTCCGTTAATTTGGACTGTTTCGGCGGCTTGCTTTTTCCTTTTCCTGGTTTTCCAGCCTTAGGCTTCACCGACATATCCTCGCCCAAATGCTGGGATACGTTCTGTCCCAAATGAGAGAGTTATTTGCCGATTTTTTTCTCCAGGAGCAGAGCAGAGCGAGACACGTCCGTCCTACGTGGCAGCCATAACCGGAAGTCTGAAACTTGTTTTTATTCGTATTAAATAATGAGACGGTGGCACACTGGCCAACACCAAATTTTTTTTTATTTTTATTTTTATTTTTTTTTGTTACTTATTTGTACCCGTAGGTAGACTTGGTTTGCAGTCTGGTGACAAGCCACTGGCTGCTGGTCGCTGCGTGCGCGAGCGCCCTAAACCTACATGTTTTTGGTGTGCGGGAGGAAACCGGAGAAATCCCGGAGTAAACCCACGCAACACGGGGAGAACATGCAAACTCCACACAGCTCACTGTTGGTCGGGGGCTGGGATCGAACCCACGATCTCATGATCCCCGCGATCCCCCGGCCGAGGGTAAAACTGTGCTGCCACAGTGCTAAACCACTGCGCCACCGTGCAGCCCCACGGGTATTATATTATTTTTGTATTGTATTATTATATATTGTATTATATTGTATTATTTTTTACATCCTAGGGCATTTTGGATGTACTGAATTAAAAAAATTCATGTTTTTCACCTTCAGGTCAACGTTTGGAACAACAGTATTATTATTTTCCGTTTAGATGATGCTACACTCCTTCTAAAGTATTGTAAATCTCTGAATTTGGAATGCCGATAGAACAGGGGTCACCAACGCGGTGCCCGCGGGCACCATGTCGCCCGCAGGGACCACATGAGTCGCCCGCAGGCCTGTTCTAAAAATAGCACAACTCGCAAGTGAGCTGCGTCTAAGATGTAATTTTTTCTGCCGCTATTTTTTAAAATCACACTTGCATTTATATAGATTTTAAAATGACAATGTCTTAAAAATAAAAAAAAATGAAAATATGTTTATTATACGTAAAGTTAATGTGAACTCTGACCTAGTTCAAAGGTCAGTATTGTGCGCATGACAAAACCTTCGCGCTTGTGGAGAGTAAGCTAGCGGGCAGTGAAGATGTGAGTGGAGTGCAGTTTCCTACACAGTTCTTTTTCCAAAAAAAAAAAAAAAAAGACAGAAAATTTATCATTTTCAAAGTGAGCGGGAGGAAGAGTTCTTTGTTACTACCGTGAAAGGAAGCTGCGTGTGTTTCATTTGCGAGGCGACTGTGGCCCACTGCTGCCCACTCTTTTTTTTTTTTTTTTTTTTTTTTTGGACGGAAGGTAGATTTCTTCTGCAGTCCGGTGACAAGCCACCGGTTGCTGTGTGCGCAAGCGCCCCTTAACTCCCTAACCTGCATGTTTTTGGCATGTGGAAGGAAACCGGACAAATCTCGGAGTAAACCCACGCAAACACGGGGTGAACATGCAAACTCCACACAGATCACTGTTGGCCGGGGGCAGGGATCGAACCCACGATCCCCCGGCCGAGGGTAAATTGTGCTGCCGCGGTTCCACCGTGCATATAAGCACTCTGTGCTGTTTAGCTTCTTCTCAAGCATGATTCTTGGCAAGAACTGTATGGATATAATTCCAGTGAAGAAGAACACACAAAAGTGTGTTTATTAAATGTAACAGATTTTGAGCAGAATTGCAGCAGATTTGTTCAGTTAAAAATGTGATAAGATTTATTTAATATGAAAGTTGATTTTTCTTAAATGTTGCATAACTTTTTCAAACATGGTTCAACATAGTTCATGAATTAACAGGGTTTAGTTTTTTATGGTTAAAAGGGACTGGTGAAAACTGGACATTTTTTTAATGTAGAAGTGATCATCTGAACAATTGCTGAGATTAATAAAAATAAAGTGTTGAATGGGCTGCACGGTGGCGCAGTGGTTTAGCACTGTGGCAGCACAGTTTTACCCTCGGCCGGGGGATCGCGGGGATCATGAGATCGTAGGTTCGATCCCAGCCCCCGACCAACAGTGAGCTGTGTGGAGTTTGCATGTTCTCCCCGTGTTGTGTGGGTTTTCTCCGGTTTCCTCCCGCATACCAAAAACATGTAGGTTTAGGGCGCACGCAGCAACCGGCAGCCGGTGGCTTGTCACCAGACTGCAAACCAAATCTACCTACGGGTACAAATAAGTAACCAAAAAAAAAAATATATTGATCTTGTCTGTTACCCACTCTAAGTTATTGATAATTATATACACACACACACACACACACAATTTGTTATTTTAGAGGAGTGTGTCAAGCTGGTGCCCTTCACATGACTCGATACCCATGAAGTAGCTCTTGGTTTCAAAAAGGTTGGTGACCCCTGCGATAGAACATTCAATTTACATATACTTGTACCTACTTTGACTTGGTGCTAATTTTTTATGATATTTCAATAAAAAGAACAGAAAGCTTACAAAAAGATTTCTTTTTTTGTCTAGTTAAAAATTACATTACCTTTACAATAGTTGACCCCTGACAGGATGATCAGCATCATTTTGATCAGACTAGGCAATGGAATTTCTATGTAATTATACTGTTTTATAATTCAGTGTTATAACAGACAAACCACACTTTCCAAAACAATTCCATTTTATTATATACAAAGTATTAAAAGAAAAAAAAAAAACTTTGCAACACAACATGAAGGTTAATCGACATTTTATACACGCCAACCACTGAGTGCCTCTACACCAGCTTCCCAAACTGGGTCACGAAGACTCGGTTGAATGAAGCCGTCTCTGCCAGCTGTGGGTCATGAAGGCTCGGTTGAATTAATCCGGACGGGCTGTCGCGGCGGACGCGTGGGATGATTCTACAAGGAAAATGCACACAATAAAATACAGCACGAAAGTGCAAGATATACAGAAAAGACAATAGTTTTTAACAAGAATACATAAGCTTATTTCAGCGTATTGTTCACATGAATAATTAAAATAAAAGCTTTAGTCCGCAGTGTGCTGCAATAAAGCAGCGATCATCATCCACAAATGAACACCTTTTTTATTGCATAAATAAACTGAGCATCTTACCGAATATATTTGCGAAAAAACGCACAATAAAAATAAATAAATAAAACTCACCGTTAAAGGACTCCGATGTCGAGACCTCCCGGTATATTTTTTCATTCCGGGCGGCTCCGTCTAACTCGCGCTGGATACGTTCGTCTGACAATGCAGTGAGCAGACACTGCACCTCCTTATTGGTCCATGGAACACCCTTATTACGCGAAGCCATTTTTGATAGAGAATAAATGAAAATAGCACAGCAATACACTGAAAAGAAACCGCCAACAGTGGTTGCGTGCTGAGTAAAGGCGATCGTGAAGATTCTTCCCCCCCCCCCCCCCCCCCCAAAAAACTTTGAGAAGGTCATGAAGATTCGGTAGAAGAGGAGGAGGAGAGGGGCGGTTACAACCTGACCAATCAGCGCCGGTTACGACCTGACCAATCAGCGGCGACCAGTCTGTTAACGTCACAACACGGCACAGCTCAGCACTGCTGTACCCTGCCCTGGAGCGGGGCTGAGAATCGCAGCTGTTAAACCGTGTTGGGGCTTGTGGAAAAGCGTGCTGAGCCGTCCCGTGTCGCGCTAAAGCGTGCTAGTGGAAAAGGCCCTTTAGTGCCTTATGTCAGCTGTTTATACTGAAGAAAATTGTTGGACTTTTTTTTTTTTTCAGTAACAGTCTGTTTCTTCTTTTGGTCTAGTCAACAAGAGTGGGAAGTGCTGTTTCAGCAGCACATTGTAAATCAGCAGATTGGCCTTTGTGTTCATTGAGTCTCACAGAGGAGTTTTGTGGGCCTTTGAAGATCAATAAGAGAGTCTTTAAATTAGCTTAATGATGAGTATGTGCAGCTGTTCTTAATCCTCTGCCTTAATGTTGGAGAAGAAACAGTCTTCACTCAGTAGCCCAATCACACTGTTGCAGCTCTACAGATTGCACTAAAAAGCCTTTTGTGCTGCGAGATTTTCTATTTTTATATCTATTTAACATTTTTCTTACATTTCTTTTGCAGATGTGTCGATCGGTGGCATCTTAGGTTTGTTCTAAACAATGTCTCATTGTGCTTGTGTGCAGTGACAAAGTTAGGTTGAAGTTGAGCTCCCCCTTCATTTATTTTTTTGTGATTAGAGTTTGTTTGTCAGTAACATGACAGGAAAGCTACAGCTAAGCAATGTTACACTCAAGGTCATCTGGTGGTGTAAATATAGCACCACCGTTAATGTGGCTGTCATCACAAGGCCCCAGTCTGAGTGACAAAGGCATCACTACTGTTTCTATATTCTTGATACTGTACAACTGTAAATACAATATTGCACACAGTCTATGACTTGACAGTAATAAGCTACAACAGATTATGAATTGTTTTATTGTTGTGTTGTGCAGCAACGCAAAGTTCCTGACTGCTACACTGCAATGTATGCAGAATATAATATACCTTTATTGTCATTTCACACACATGTTCAAAACTTGATCTTGTCCACCAGTTTCATTTATATACATAGTTTTCCAGTGTCCATCATTACAGTCGCTTTGATCAAGTGGCCAGCTGGCTAACTGTGTTTGAGGTTCATTGATGAAGCCATAATTCTGTTATCATCACGCAGATAGTCAAAAGTGTTGATCAGGATTATAAATCCAAATTCATTTCGTCTGTCTTGTTGGTAAAGGGTTTTTGCAGCAGGGACATGGGGTAACCTCAACCAGAAAAAAGTGGATTGTCATCTCCGGGTTGGGGACAGGCTCCTGCCCCAAGTGGAGGAGTTCAAGTATCTTGGGGTATTATTCACAAGTGAAGGGAGAGTGGAGCGGCAGATTGACAGACGGATCAGAGCAGCATCTGCAGTGATGCGGACATTGTACCGGTCTGTTGTGGTGAAGAGGGAGCTGAGTTCTAAAGCAAAGCTGCCGATTTACCAGTCAATCTACGTTCCTACCCTCACTTATGGTCATGAACTTTGGGTAACGACTGAAAGAATGAGATCATGGATACAAGCAGCTGAAATTAGCTTTCTCCATAGGATTGCTTGACTCACCTGTAGTGATAGGATGTGGAGCTCAGTCATCTTGGGAAAGCTCAGAGTAGAGCCTCTGTCCTTCACATTGACCCCGGTTACATGGTCACAATAAACTGATAATGGCAGTAACCAGTTTTGTCATGTTTACGTGCACTGAATAAATGGATTATTGTAGGTTAAACCACTTCAGTTAATGACCCCAATTACGTGGCCTTTGTCAGATTATTCTGCTTACATGGCCACTTGAATAATCAGATAACTCCAGAAATCCAATCATAAACAGTTTATTCATGTGCATGTAAAACATGGTCACTGAGAGGAGCCAGTTGAGGTAGCTTGGGTATCTGTTCAGGATGCCTTCTGGACACCTCCCACTTGAGGTGTTGGGCACATCAAACTGGGAGGAGACCACGGGGCAGACCCAGGACACGCTAGAGAGGCTATGGGCTGCATTACAAGAATGTGGTCAGTCATCACTTGTCAGAGATGCAAAACATGTTTATGGGTGTTTCCAACTTCATTTCCTTATTACAGTAGCACAGAAACGAATTTTCCGTGGGGCGCAAGGTGCAAAGAGGCCAGTTTGTTCAGAGGTGTGTTTTGGATAATCCAATCCAAAAGCACTCCTGCCCATCCCTTTAATCCAAAGAGGCATATTATCTAAAGCAGGGGTCACCAGCTGGTGGACTTCGGTCTGGATTCAGACTCCGAGGGTCTTCCGTCCGGACCCCAAAGCCTTTTGATACAATTTGGGAAAAACAGTGGAACTGAGCTGCTATATCAGCGACCGGACGGACAGATTATAGCGTAAGCCCTTGGACGCTCTCCTGCTGTTGATTCCCCTTTCCGCTGTTCAGAGAACACCACTCTCTGCAGAGATTCTGTGGCTCCAACTGCTCCAGAGAGTATGCAGCGGGTTGCAAAATCACGATTTGCTGCAGATCACATACACACACAAGGCCGACAGCCAGGATATCCACCTGGGACAGATGCTTCATTTCAGGTCTGTGTCCACGAAATGAAGTGCTGAAATTGAGTGTATTTACCGGGGCACTCCTTCCTCTATTCTCCTGAGAATAGTCCATGCTGGGATGCAAGGGTGAGGTCGCTGCTTAAGGAGATACTTTTGTAGCCTCTGATATCACGTAAAAACTCTGTAAAAGCTCTGTGTGCTACTGAACATGGAAAGTTCCACTGCCCCTCTCACTGTAACCATGGAGTTACAGCTCCATCCATGCTGTAACAGAGTTTACTGTTGAGATTAAAAAATATGGAGGCATTTTGCAGTATGGAATTATATTTAGTCTTTTTTGTCTTAGTTTGAAAGTTTTTCTGCACTGAAAATATTGTATAGAGGTGGACTTTTTGGGAAATTTTGTTTTTTTAGATATTAATCTTTTTTAATGCAATACAATTTAGTTTGTGTTCTGTAAAACATTTTTAGGATTTTAGTTGTAGATTTTAGACCTATTTATTTGGAGTCCAACACATTTAGTGTTCTCCTATATTATAAAATTTTATATTACAAGTTTCGTTTGAAATAGAGCAAATAATTCATTTTAATTTTGTTTAAAAATTAATATACACCACGTTCCAAATTGTTATGCAAATGATATTCGTCTGCGATTTTCATGAACAGTTGATGCAAATGTCATTCAGTGTAATTTGCAAGTTTTAATTCAAATTTTATTGAACAAACTTCGCATTGATAACTATTTTTTGCAAAAGTAAAAAAAAATTCAAAATGCACTGTTCCAAATTATTATCCACAACAGTGTTTCAAAACATTTTATTGGTTATAAAGAACTGAAAATGGTCATTTGTTGAATTTGCAGCATTAGGGGGTCATATTTACTGAAATCAAAAGCTATTTCAATCAAAAACATCTTAACAGGCCAAGTTACATGTTAACATAGGACCCCTTCTTTGATATAACCTTCACAATTCTTGCATTCATTGAACTTGTGTGAGTTTTTGGAGAGTTTCTGCTTGAATTTCTTTGCAAGATATCAGAATAGCCTCCCACAGCTGCTGTTTTGATGTGAACTGCATCCCACCTTTATAGATCTTTTGCTTGAGGATGCTCCATAGGTTCTCAGTAGGGTTGAGGTCAGGGGATGATGGGAGCCACACCATGAGTTTCTCTCCTTTTATGCCCATAGCAGCCAATGACACAGAGGTATTCTTTGCAGCATGAGATGGTGCATTGTTATGCATGAAGATAATTTTGCTACAGAAGGCACGGTTCTTCCTTTTGTACCATGGAAGAAAGTGGTCAGTCAGAAACTCTATATACTTTGCCGAGGTCATTTTCACACCTTCAGGGACCCTAAAGGGGCCTACTAGTTCTCTCCCCATGATTTCGGCCCAAAACATGACTCCGCCACCTTCTCGCTGACGTCGCAGCCTTGTTGGGACATGGTGGCCATCCACCACTCCATCCACCTAGACCACAGGTGTCAAACTCACTCCATGGAGGGCCAAGACCCTGCAGGTTTTACTTCCACCCAGTGTGTTCAGCAGGTGTTTTCACTGATCAGCAATCAGTGGGAAGAAATTCAGTGAACTCACCTGTTGAAGACACTGGGTGGAGGTAAAACCTGCAGGGTCTTGGCCCTCCATGGAGTGAGTTTGACACCTGTGACCTAGACCATCCAGGGTTGCATGGCACACATCAGTAAATAGGACTGTTTGAAAATTAGTCTTCATGTATTTCTGGGCCCACTGCAACCATTGTGCTTGTGAGTATTAGTTAGGGGTGGCCGAATAGTAGGTGTATGCACAACTGCAAGCCTCTGGAGGATCACACACCTTGAGGTTTGTGGGACTCCATGGGCACCAGTAGCTTCAAATACCTGTTTGCTGGTTTGTAATGGCGTTATAGCAGCTGCTCTCTTAATCCGATGAATTTCTCTGGCAGAAACCTTCTTCATTATGCCTTTATCTGCATGAGCCCATCTGTGCTGCGATTCAGCCACAAATTTCTTGACAGTATGATGATCACACTTAAGTTTTTGTGAAATTTCTAAATGTTTTCATACCTTGTCCAAGGCATTGCATTAGTTAATACTTTTCGGCAGCAGAGAGATCCTTTTCCTTTCCCATACTGCTTGAAACCTGTGACATGCTTAATAATGTGGAACATCGTTCTTAAGTAGTTTTCCTTTAATTGGGCTCACCTGGCAAACTAATTATGACAGGTGTCTGAGATTGATATCAGTGATCCAAAGAGCCTTGAGACACAATAACATCCATGAGTTTAATTGAAAAACAAAAGATTGAATGTTTGACACTAAAATCCTATTTGCATAATAATTTGGAATGCGGTGTAGCGATACAGTAAAAGCAGCTAAAACATGAGCTTAATAAAATGTGTAAAAACAAGTTAAATGATATTGGCCTGTCTGCAGACAGCTGTAATCTGCTGGAAGAATATCCATGAAATGACGCTAGTTCTTAAAAGCAAATTTTGAAATTAATTTGTCCATGTGCCAGATTTCTCTTCCATTTGTTTTAATAAAAGTTGGAAGTAAATTCATAGGTCATTGCAAATACTTTGCTTTAAAAGGACCGAGTTGTCACTCAATGGGAGGAAAAAAATCCTGAATAGAAAAAAACATACATCAAGATGCATTGAGAATCACTTAAGAATCAAATCGGAGTTATGAATCATAATCGAATCATAAGGTGCCTAAAGATTCCCACACCTAGTTCGGACCTCAGCTGGGGAGGAGGACTGACTTATTGGACCTCTTGCAGTTTTAGTTGGTGAACCCTGATCTAGAGTGAACTCTGATTATGACGGCTTGTTTAAGATGGGTTTTGCGCTGGCCAAACCCTGTGTGTGTGAGCAAAAATGCACGTGATAGTAAAGTAATGCTGCTTAGTAATAAGGGGAAGAATGCTGGGCTGAAAAATCCGCTGAATGGTTTAATGTATTGTGCACGGATGCAACACACAGACATGAATGGGTTTGAAACTTAAGGAAAAGAGGATGATGCCTGTGCAAATTTTCGTAAACTTTCATTAACGATGGTGCAGAAGTCGCTCCCGGCCCATGGGAAAATGGAGTGCTTCCTCTCCTGTTGTTTTCACTGACTGAAGGTCTCCTCAGTCTCATGCGCGGGTCTGCCAAGGTTTGTGGCTCTCTATCCCAGCCCCTCCAGGGCAGCAGGGAAGGAGGAGATCTGGTGTGGCTTCCCATCCGCCACCGTCCCCCGCCACAAAGCGAGCCTGCGGGTGGCAGTCAGGACGCCTGCTGGGGGACAACCGTGACCGTAGGTGAGGTGCAGGTGGCTCAGCCCAGCTGGAAGCCCAGTGGTGCATGACCAAGGCAGATGTGGATGCACCTCCTGTCTCTCTGAGAAGTTCTGTGTGCCGCATCCTCACCAGAATGCACACATACTCCCTGTTCATTCATTCATTTCCCTAAAAAAAAAATATATAAAAATCATACATTAATACCTAATCTATAGACTCCAGCCGTAAGTCTGCAATTACTGTAAAATGAAAATGTGGATTGAATTTAAAAAAAAAAAATTAGTATATTATCATATAAATAAAATGACGATTACAATAATGGTGATTACATTATGACTGTTACAACTCTCACCATTAAAATAATAGAAAGTCTGAGCGTGTGCTGGTTCCTCATGAGCGCCAGAGCTGCATGATTTCCAAACACAGCACTGAAATGGCGTTAAACATTGCGCTTCTGACGACAGACCTCCTTTTTCCTGATCAAAAGTGGATTGTCATGAAATGCAACATAATAGTGATGTGCATGAGACTCCGTGCTGCCACACCTCTTTGAAATAAGCCTCCAGCTCTCAGCACAAAGCGGGGACACTGTCCACTGGTAATTAGCTGGCGTGACACAAAGTGTAAAAAACAGACAATGTGCTGACAGAAACTAACACAAACACTGGCAGTGGGAAGTCTGGCAGAAACATCCACTGATGACCGTCAGAATAGGGCTCTTTGTCTCCCAGCTGGCCTAGGAATTACCTTGGTGTCCTCTCTGAAGAGCTGAAGCAGGTGACTGAGGAAAGGGAGGTCTGGGTGTCTGCTTGGATTGCTGTCTTTGCAACCTGGACCCCCAGAAAAGTGGTGATGGATGGAGATTGGGTGGCAATTAAAATGAAGTACAGAAGAGCGCATTACTGTGTGATGCCCTAATAAAAATGGTTCACTGTGAGAATTCAATAGAAACTGCTCTGCAACTTATTTTAATAATATCATCATGAAACTGAGGGGACTAACTCTTAGCATGAACAAGTGGACACGATCTGTTCAATGAATTCTCTCTGGTCAAAACGCTTCTCAGTAGTGAAAAGAAGATACACTACTCAGAAAATTCTTTAGCTTGTTTCTCACATTATAAAAAGCCAATCACAGTTACTGTGATTATTGTTTATTTGAACACCACTGAAGTGGAGTGTTCATATTCAGTGAAAAGTCATAGTGATATTCAGGGAATATAGTAACTTCTGGAATGCGTATTATCTAATCAAATTACCTCATCAGAACTAACGGTTGTATAAGCCAAAATGTTTTAAATCTTGGTAGAATAGATGAAGCCTAATTAAAGGAGGAACAGATTACTTGAACCTAAGTCATCATTTGACATTTTGACCAAATAGTGACTAGCCTGTGAATTATTCCATTTCAGGCTTTTGCAAATCAGTAGGTGCATTGTTTACAGGAGATAAAGAAACTAAAGTATTTTTAAATTAAGAAATTGAACTGAGCTCCACAATATAAGGAAAATAAGCATTACTGCTGCTGTAGTAGCATGATTGTGCTGTGGTAGTGCTGTGTTTATAACTGTAACCTGTTCTGGCTTCAAACCTCCTTGTAGTATTTTTGTGCATGTGGTTTTAATACTCGGTGTGTCCCAGTTAAATCATGTGATAGTGCAGTTAGTTTGTGACTAAACTGGCTGTACCTGTGGAAGAATGGGATAGTTATCCACACTTAGTTTTACAGGTGGGTTTACAAAAAGTAAGCAACATAAGAAGAATCCTGAAAATAAAAATCAGAACTTTTAACAGTTCTTTAACCCCTTGCACTCCGGTCAATTTTCCTAAAAACGCCAAAAAATAATGTGCCCAAAGTAAATTGAAAGCTGTTCTTCAGCCCTTTGCAGCATCTTCATGGGGTTGGTCTCATTTAAAAGAAAACACTTTGAATTTTTTGGCAAAAAAAACCATGATCTCTCTAAGTGCTCCGGCCACTGAGTTACAGTCATCTAAACATAGTGAACTTGAAGAAAATAAATTTGGCCTGGGTGTTTTTTTGGATACAAATGCTTGCAAATAACACACAGCTTCAGATCCGGGTTGGAAAATGCAACAGAAATGTAGAACCAAGTGTTATCCAGCTGAGGTCCAAATTTTGTAACAATACCACAAAAAAATGAATATATTACACAGCTTTTTCCTCAGGTAGTTCCCAGGCGTTTTGGAACTGTGCCAAATTGTGCCAAATGGCACAGTTTGGAAAAACATCTGTAACTTTTGAATGATTAAATATAGAAGCTTCATTTTGGGCTCTAATGAAAGGTCACACTCAGGGCTGTCTGTGTGTGTGTGGGGGGGTGGGGGTGGGGGGGTTGCACCACAGAGGATGGAGTTCGGCCATCGCTACACAACGGATTAGCCTCATGTGGTGATGTGGGACAGCAGTGCAATCACCGGGGCCCCCCCCTCCTTGCTGCAGAAGAATAGCGGGGGGGGGCCTTCACAGCCTGTACGCGGCGAACAACCCCTTGTACAGTGGTGCACGAACTGCGCCGCGAAGCACAGTTGTAATTTACCAATCGGTCAAGTGTCATTTTTTGATTACAATTTTCAGGGATAAATAAACGTTTAAACATTATAACACCTTACCTCTTCACAGCCACATTGTCCTGGCGAACTTCTCTTCCCCATTGTCAGATGAACGCGACGCTGGTCCGCTCGTGGATCCCGGTCAAAACATAATTCCATTATTGCGGTTTTGGCGAATGATTTACGACCTTTGTCGTCGGCCTCCGTCGGTCTATGATGATGGAAGAGAATCCTAAACGTCTATTCTGCTGGAATGAGTGCAGGTCGCACTTGTGGGTGGCCTCCGTGCTGCGGGGTCTGCAGCAGGTTCTTCCTGCATCCTTTTTTTTCATCTGTGGCAACAGTAAATCTCTCTTCACCCAGCCCGAACTTCTGTGCTTCAATTGGCTCCTGCATTCACAGTAGGCGGGTCCTCCTTCCTAGGTTTTCATTCATTGGTTCTTCAAGGTTTCAGAAACCCAATTCAAGGCTCTTATTAGTCGAATGAGAGGTCAATCAGATGAACTAATCTGTTAGCGGCTGTGTCTGCAGCTTTTATTTTCAGTGCGCGCTTGGACGCCATACACCACCTACATCAAAATCTCCATCAGGATCTCCACCATGCGTCCTAGGATGCAGAGACTTGCCCGCCCGCGGTACAACGGAGTGCAAGAGGTTAATATAGACTGACTGAAAACTAAAATGCTTCATCTTTACAATGGTATGAAACACATTGCTGTGTAATTCCTTAATCAGCATTACGTATCAATAATGAAATTGACCAACTGATGAATCAGATGCAGCAGATTGAGACACAACAGAGGAAGTTTAAGGCCTCCAGAGACAGTATTCTGTCAGAGATGAAGATGCTGAAGGAGAAGAGGCAACAGTCTGAAAAGACATTCATGCCCAAGGTGATATTCACTGTTGAAATATCATAATCTAAATTTATATATATAAACCCAAGAGCTGAAGGTCACCAAAGCCATCCATTAATTTCCATCTAATTCCCCCTCTTCTTCCTCTCCAGCAACGCAGTCTCCAAAGTCTGGAGGCCAGTCTTCATGCCATGGAGTCCACCAGGGAGTCATTAAAGGCCGAACTGGGTACAGATCTGCTCTCTCAGCTCAGCCTGGAAGACCAGAGGCGCGTTGATGACCTTAACGATGAGATTCGTCAGTTACAGCAGGTCAGGAGAATATTTAGGGGAGAGACATGTGATCTGCATCTTTATGTATGAAGAATATCTGGTAGAGCGATAGTACTCTTTGAAATGGAGTACACAGATTTATATTTACAAACTGTTAGAAAATCATGTGCATTTATTTTAGTCCAGGCAAATGCCAGAGGGCAAACGACCAAAAACTCAAAGAAAATGTTTCACGTAATTCAGTTTGACAATTGCTAAGTCTGCAGATCTATACTTGAAAGGCTACATGTTTTGTGGGGGTGTAGTTTGTGCACAATGATGGTGGGAATGGCTGAGAGATTGAGGTGAGAGCTGAGAGCAGCTGGCCGTGAAAGAGAGAAAAAAGGGGTCAAAACTAAATCATAGGAACATCCTACACAGCTGCTGCCTGCAACTGTCCCTAGTCAGATAGTTTGAATGCACCAACAGGAGGGGATTAAAAAAGAAGACAGAAACTAAACGTAGCTGGTATTTTCTGGAAACTGCAGTCTACATATGAATGTGTTGATGCTGCCACTGTTATTTGTAGCAAGGCTTTTACATTCCAGATGCAGGGTTTGAGTCACTGTATACACAAATACTAGATCTGCACATAAGTTCCAGATCCAGTTTTTCTTTTTTTTTTTTATCCACATTGTATTATTCCAAACTCCACTACACACTGAAATGTTTTCATCAGGTTTAATGCACTGTTCTCACAGAAATTAAAGAAATTAAAAAACTGAATTTTAAAGAAAGCAGAAAAAAATCCTCGACATTGGATTTGGTACCATTTCAAAACCTAAAAGGGTTTTATTCCACAATAATTTCATTAAAATCAGATCTTTTTCATAATCCTGCTACAGATAGAAATGGCACCAAAAAACATAACAGCCTTTGCAAATGTAAAAAGTTAATCCATAGAAAATGATATGATTGAAAAACCATTGGGTGGATGAATGTGTATGGTTTATTGAATTTGTATTTAACTTGTAATACAACTGGGTGATTAAACAGAAAATAACAGACATCAACATTCAGACCCTTGAACCAGTGCCCATGTCACCTCTCCCAAAATGCTGTCCCCTGTGTGTGCGTGTGCGCGCATGCATTGCCCCTTTGTATATGGGGACTTAAATAAATTCTTTATTAAATTCAGTATGAAATAATAATGCTTTGTGACAGGGAATAACAGAGCAGTGATCTGATACAAGCTGATATTTAATGCATTTAACGAGTCTCCATGGGAAGTGGTTTAGCAGCAGGCTGTTAGCTCAACTCTTTTCCGTAGAATTTATTCTGATAAAAATAAATGTAAATCCTGGACTAACAGAAGATCAGTTGAAGCACCATAAGTTGTTTTTTAGTGTCAAAGTCAATTTTTCAATTAATTGTGATGTTAATTTGAGGTCACATCTCCCAACCCTAAAATGTAGTCAGTTCTAGTTTTGGTTGAGGTATTGGTACAGCGGTAAATAATCCAAGCTTTAATTACAGCACTGACCCCCATGGTATTGGTGATATTGTTGCAGTAGTTTAATGACACACTGGAAATAAAGAACAATCCAACCTTGTATTTGATAAAAGTAACCCCCTCATCTAGACATAATGATATTCCATCCATCCACTCATCTTCTACCACTTCCGGAGGTCCAGGTCATGGAGGCAGCAGTTCAAGCAGAGAAGCCCAGACTTTCCTCTCCCCAGCCACCTGCTCAACTCTTCAGAGAGGATACCAAGGCATTCCCAGGCCAGCTGGGAGACATAGTCTCTCCAGCAAGTCCTGGGTCTGCCCCAGGGTCTCCTTCCAGAGGGACGTGCCTGAAACACCTCAAGAGGGAGGCGTCCAGGAGGCATCCTGATCAGATGCCCATATCACCTCAGCTGGCTCCTTTCAATGTGGAGGAGCAGCGGTTCTACTCTGAGCCTGTCTCAGATGACTGAGCTCCTCACCCAATCTCTGAGAGTGAGTTCAGTGATCCTATGAAGAAAGCTCATTTCAGCCGCTAGAATCCGCGATCTCGTTCTTTCGGTCATTACCCAAAGCTCGTGACCATAGCTGAGAGTAGGAACATAGATTGACTGGTAAATTGAGAACTTTGCCTTCGAGCTCAGCTCCCTCTTCACCACAGCAGACTCGTACAACGTCCGCATCACTGCAGATGCTGCTCCGATTCATCTGTCAATCTCTTGTTCCATTCTCCCCTCACTCATGAATAAGACCCCAAGATACTTAAACTCCTCCACTTGAGGCAGGAGCCTGTCCCCAACCCGGAGAGGGCAATCCACCTTTTTCCAGCTGAGGACCATGGACTCAGACTTGGAGGTGCTGATTCTCATCTCAGTCGTTTCACACTCAGTGGCAAACTGTCCCAGTAAGACCTGTAGGTCATTGCTGGATGAAGCCAGCAGGACAACATCATCTGCAAACAACAGAGATGAGATCCTGTGGTCACCAAGCATGACACCCTCCATTCCCTGGCTGCGCCTAGAAATCCTGTCCATAAAAATTATGAACAGGATTGGTGACAAAGGGCAGCCCTGGCAGAGTCCAACTCTCACTGGGAATGAGTCCGATCGAGTGTTGGCAATACGAACCAAACTCTCACAATGGTCGTACAGAGACCAAATAGCTCGTAACAACAACCCCAATACCTCCTACTCCCGAAGCACCCCCCACAAAAAAATCCACGAGGGACGCGGTCGAATGCCTTCTCCCAAGTCCGCAAAATGCATGTAAACTGGTTGGGCAAACCCCCACGAACCCTCGAGGATTCTCGAGAGGGTAAAGAGCTGGTCCGGTGTGCCATGGCCAGGATGAAAACCACATTGCTCCTCCTGAATCCGAGTTTCGGCCAATGGCCGGAGTCTCCTCTCCAGTGTCTTGGCATAGACTTTCCCAGGGAAGCTGAGGAGTGTGAGCCCTCTAAAGTTGGAGCACACCCTCCGGTCCCCTTTTTGAAGAGAGGAACCACCACCCCGGTTTGCCATGCCAAAGGCACTGCCCCCGACCTCCACGCAGTGTTGCAGAGGCGTGTCAACCATGACAGCCCTACAACATCCAGGGCCTTGAGGTACTCAGGGCAAATCTCATCCACCCCCAGGGCCCGGCCACCAAAGAGATTTTTTACCACCTTGGCGACCTCAGCCCCTGTGATAGGCGAGTCGTCCCCAAGCCCTGCTTCCTCTGTGGAAGGCGTATCAGTGGGATTGAAGAGATCCTCGAAGTATTCCTTCCACTGCCCGACGATATCCCCAGTGGAAGTCAGCAGCATCCCATCCGCACCATACACAGCGTGGACAGGGAGCTGCTTCCCCCTCCTGAGCCACCGGACAGTTTGCCAGAATCTCTTTGAGGCCGACCGAAAGTCTTGTTCCATGGCCTCACCGAACTCCTCCCATACGCGAGTTTTTGCTTCAGCAACCACCCGAGCTGCACTCCCCTTGTCCTGCCGGTACACCTCAGCTGCTTCGGGAGTCCCACAAGCCAACCGAGCTTGATAGGACTCCTTCTTCAGCTTAATGTCCCCCCCTCACCACAGGTTTCCATCACTTGGTTCGAGCGTTGCCACCACGGAATGCCCCGATGACCTTGTGGCCACAGCTCTGGGCTGCTGCTTCAACAGTGGAGGTGGAGAACATGGCCCATTCAGACTCCATGTCTCCAGACTCCCTCGGAATGTGGTTGAAGTTCTTCCGGAGGTGGGAGTTGAAGACCTTCCGGACAGGGGCCTCAGCCAGATGTTCCCAGCACACCCTCACCATACGTTTGGGTCTACCAGGTCTGAATGGCATCCTCCCCTGCCATTGGATCCAACTCACCACCAGGTGGTGATCAGTTGACAGCTCTGAACCTCTCCTTACCCGAGTGTCCAAGACATATGGTCGCAGGTTTGATGACACGATGATGGCACACAGTAATTTCCCAGTTCTGTAACTTCCCAGTTTGTGATCAGTAAAGTGCATCTATCTACAAAATCGATCATCGACCTGAGACCTAGAATGTCCTGGTGCCAGGTGCACATATGGACACCCTTGTGTTTGAACATGGTGTTCGTTATGGACAAACTGTGGTTAGCACAGAAGTCCAATAACTGAACACCACTCTGGTTCAGTTCAGGCAGGCCGTTCCTCCCAATCACCCCCTTCCAGGTTTCACTGTCATTGCCCACGTGCGCATTGAAGTCCCCTAGTAGAGTAGAGACAATAGAGTCTCCCAAGTGGAGCACTCTCCAGCACCCCAGTCACAGACTCCAAAAAGGGTGGGTACTCTGAACCATCATTTGGTGCATAGGCACAAATGATGGTCAGGACCCATTTCCCAGCCCGAAGGCGCAGGGAAACAACCCTTTCATCCACAGGGAAAAACTCTAATATAGAAGCAGCAAGGTGGGGGGATACAAGAAAGCCCACCCCTGCTCGTCACCTCTCACCCAGGGCAACTCCAGAGAAGGCCAAGCTCCAGCCCCTCTCCAGGAGATTGGTTCCGAAATCGAAGCTGTGTGTTGAGGTGAGGCCAACTATATCTAGCGGCTATCTCTCAACCTTATGCACCAGCTCAGGCTCCTTCCCCATCAGAGAGGTGACATTCCACGTCCCAAAAGCCACTTTAGGAAGCCTGGGATCAGACCGCCAAGGTCTCCGCCTTTGACCACCACCTGATCCACATAGCACCGGACCCCCATGATCTCTCCTGCAGGTGGTGAGCCCACTGGAGGGCGGACCCATGTAACTCCTTCGGGCTGAATCCGGCCGGGTCCCATGGGCGGAAACCCGGCCACCAGACGCTAGCCATCAAGCCCCTCCCCCAGGCCTGGCTCCAGGGTGGGGCCCCGGTAACCCCATACCGGGCGGGGTACACTGAATCCTTGTTCTGGTATTTATCATGAGAGTCTGTTGGATCGTTCTTAGTCTGGCCCTTCACCCAGGACCAGTTTGTCTTGGGAGACCCTACCAGCGGCAAACTGCCCCGGACAACATAGCTCCTGCAATCACTAGGGCACGCAAACCCCCCACCATGATAAGGTGACGATCCATGAGGGGATAATGATATTCAACAAAACATATTTAAGTACAGAACTGGCACAATCATTTTTATACAACTTGTAAAAGAGAGAAAGTAATTACTGAGCTACTGGAAATGTGTTTTTTTTTTGTGTGTTCACACATACATAATGAGTGATAACCCTACCAGACTGAATTGTGACAAAACTGGAATAAATGAGCATCAGTGGGAGCAGATGTGTGTTGGTGACATAATTGGTGTCCAGCTATCTGCCATCTGCTGTTATGTCTCTGCACTTTACTGCAACCATTTGCACAAGTGCCATATCTGCTGCTGTCTGTTATTGCAATACTGATCATATGCAGTCCTGTCACTGTCTGCACCTACAGTACTGCATTGAATTTGCAGCTACGAGTATTATTGCTCTACTTTTTCTGTATATAGGATTGCTGAGTTTTATCGTTTATCTTTATTTGTACTATGGGATGTCTGGGTCTATTTTTTGTCGCCATTTGTACTATGGCTAGCATTACTGTACATAGACTGCTGTTGTTTTTCCAGCCTTATTCCTTTATTTTTATATATATACTGTATATACTGTATATACAGTGTGTGTGTATATATATATGTATATATACACATACAGTGGGGCAAAAAAGTATTTAGTCAGCCACCAATTGTGCGAGTTCTCCCACTTAAAAGATGAGAGAGGTCTCCAATTTTCATCATAGGTATACCTCAACTATGAGAGACAAAATGAGAAAAAAAAAATCCAGAAAATCACACTGAAGGATTTTTAATGAATTAACTGGTAAATTCCTCGGTAAAATAAGTATTTGGTCACCTACAAACAAGCAAGATTTCTGGCTCTCACAGACCTCCAACTTCTTCTTTAAGAGGCTCCTCTGTCCTCCACTCGTTACCTGTATTAATGGCACCTGTTTGAACTCGTTATCAGTATAAAAGACACCTGTCCACAACCTCAAACAGTCAGACTCCAAACTCCACTATGGCCAAGGCCAAAGAGCTGTCAAAGGACACCAGAAACAAAATTGTAGACCTGCACCAGGCTGGGAAGACTGAATCTGCAATAGGTAAGCAGCTTGGTGTGAAGAAATCAACTGTGGGAGCAGTTATTAGAAAATGGAAGACATACAAGACCACTGATATCTGGGGCTCCACGCAAGATCTCACCCCGTGGGGTCAAAATGATCACGAGAACGGTGAGCAAAAATCCCAGAACCACACAGGGGGACCTTGTGAATGACCTGCAGAGAGCTGGGACCAAAGTAACAAAGGCTACATCAGTAACACACTACGCCGCCAGGGACTCGAATCCTGCAGTGCCAGACGTGTCCCCCTGCTTAAGCCAGTACATGTCCAGGCCCGTCTGAAGTTTGCTAAAGAGCATTTGGATGATCCAGAAGAGGATTGGGAGAATGTCATATGGTCAGATGAAACCAAAATAGGACTTTTTGGTAAAAACTCAACTTGTCATGTTTGGAGGAGAAAGAACACCATACCTACTGTGAAGAATGGGGGTGGAAACTTCATGCTTTGGGGCTGTTTTTCTGCAAAGGGACCAGGACGACTGATCCGTGTAAAGGAAAGAATGAATGGGGCCATGTATCGTGAGATTTTGAGTGAAAACCTCCTTCCACCAGCAAGGGCATTGAAGATGAAACGTGGCTGGGTCTTTCAGCATGACAGTGATCCCAAACACACTGCCCGGGCAACAAAGGAGTGGCTTCGTAAGAAGCATTTCAAGGTCCTAGAGTGGCCTAGCCAGTCTCCAGATCTCAACCCCATAGAAAATCTTTGGAGGGAGTTGAAAGTCCATGTTGCCCAGCGACAGCCCCAAAACATCACTGCTCTAGAGGAGATCTGCATGGAGGAATGGGCCAAAATACCAGCAACAGTGTGTGAAAACCTTGGGAAGACTTACAGAAAACGTTTGACCTCTGTCATTGCCAACAAAGGGTATATAAAAGTATTGAGATGACCTTTTGTTATTGACCAAATACTTATTTTACCGAGGAATTTACCAATTAATTCATTAAAAATCCTTCAAAGTGATTTTCTGGATTTTTTTTTTCTCATTTTGTCTCTCATAGTTGAGGTATACTATGATGAAAATTGGAGACCTCTCTCATCTTTTAAGTGGGAGAACTTGCACAATTGGTGGCTGACTAAATACTTTTTTGCCCCACTGTGTATATACTGTATATAGCGCACACCACTGAAGAGAGAGAAATGCCATTTCAGTTCTTCTGTATGTCGTGTACGTATAGTAGTATTGACAAATAAAATCTTGAATCTATACCAGGGAGTTCGTATATTTGAATGACTGGGCCATGTCTAGAAATATTAATTTGAGTGTTAAAGCTGACATGTTCCTTTTGCCCTCTGACAGGACAACAGACAGTTGTTGAACGAGAGAATCAAGCTGGAGGGCATCATGACCAGAGTAGAAACGTATCTCAGTGAGAACTTAAGAAAGCGTCTTGACCAAGTAGAACAGGTACACTTTGCTTTAAACATTGTGAAACTGTATCATTAAGTAGGCTCTTCAGAAAAGTATTTTACCTGCTTAAAAAAAAAAAAAAAGTCTTGATAAAGTACAATTTTTCAGTCATGCAAGTCAGAAGGGGAATGTTTTAATCTGTGTGTAACTTCTTCTTTTTGATGTTCCAATGAAAGGAGCTAAATGAGCTGAGAGAGACTGAGGGAGGGACAGTACTTACAGCCACAACATCTGAGCTGGATGGCATCAACAAACGGGTCAAAGAGACTTTGGCTCGGTCAGAAGGTAAGTAACCTGTTTACTGAAGACACAAAAGAAAGGCTTGGCTTTCGTATGAGAAATGATGAAAGAGGGAAGGTGAAGTGAACTGAGGCTTATGAACATTTATAGAGACATGCACTGAAATGAGAGAGGCTGCTAAGGATGGGTCAAAATAGGGCTGCAGTTATTAAAACATGAGGTAGTTTGATCAAAGAATGTCACATTAAGACCTGTGGGAATTGTGTCAACTTGTGTAAAAGGTGCAGAAAGTCTTTTTTAGCTCTTCATTCTTCTTCTTATGGCTGCTTCGTAATCAGGGTTGCCATAACAGATCATGGGTCTGCATATTTGATTTGGGCACCAAGCTACAAGGTGGAAAGTATCATTTTTATGGTCTTTGGTATGACCCGGCTGTGAGGCGGATGCTCTACCACTAGGCCACCACTCCGGTTAGAGCTTCATTAAACTATAATAAGTATGTTAATACTCCAGACAGCATTACAAAGAGCCACATAATGTTAGTTTATGTTTAACCTGATAACTGTTCTTTGTTAATTTATTAGCGGTTGTCAGTTGTGTCTAAATCCAGAAGCTGTTGACCACCTTCATTGTGTAGGTCTACACAATGCAGGTGGGCTGCACGGTGGCGCAGTGGTTAGCACTGCGGCAGCACAGTTTACCCTTGGCCGGGGGATTGTGGGGATCGTGGGATCGTGGGTTTGATCCCAGCCCCCGACCAACAGTGATCTGTGTGGAGTTTGCATGTTCTCCCCGTGTCGCGTGGGTTTACTCCGGGATTTCTCCGGTTTCCTCCCACATGCCAAAAACATGCATGTTAGGTTAATTGGCTGTTCTAAATTGTCCCTAGATATCTGTTTCCTATAGGCCCTTAGAATAGAGGGTTAGTATTAATGAAAGCGCTTTGAGTGGTCTTTGTGACTAGAAAAGCGCTATATAAGTGCAGGTTAGTTAGTTAGTTAGTTAGGTACAGCAAGCAGATGGTGTGACTGTGAATGTGTTTGACTCACAGTTCCGACATGTTCTCACACAAATGGCCCCATCATGGAGTTTGTATAAATGTGAAATTGTGACTCACAGGCGGCTGTTAGAGCATAATTCACAGAAAGCACGTTTTCCTCAATAGAATTAATTTGCATATATTCTTATTATTTCATCTCTGGTGCTATTAATGCCATGAAAGACATATTTGCAGCACGATCTTATTCTTAGCTCAGTTTTGTTCAGTTTTTTCTCTCTGATTAATAATAGTTTACCATTGTCTAATGTGTGATCTGGATTTCTTTTCACTCTCTTTTTGTAAGCAAAGTGGGACATACTGTATTATCTACAGTTTTATGGTTGTTGTTAAAATTCTGTAATGACAAATGGAGGAAAAGAAAAATATACTTGTGTTCCTTATCAGCTACTCTTTGTGTGTCATCTCTAAAAACTCTTCACCTCTGCCTTACTCTCATCCGATCTTCTTCCACTACCATCCCTAGATCTAGATTCACTGATAGACAAGACGGAGGCAGAGATCAAGGACCACATAAAGAGCATGGAGAGATGGAAGAACATAGAGAAGGAGCAGAATGACGCCATCAATCAGGACACAAAGGAGTTGGAGAAAATGACCAACAGGCAGGGCATGCTGCTCAAGAAGAAAGAGGAGTGCATGAAGAAGATCAGAGAGCTCGGCTCGCTGCCTCAGGAGGCCTTTGAGAAGTACCAGACCCTCACACTCAAACAGGTACACACAAAGCACTTAATGAAGTTACTTACTGGCCTCTGGCTTTTAACTCGCCTTTTTCCATGAGACAGTAATAAGATCATTTTTTGACACACAGTCCACTGTGCTGTTGCTTTATGCAGATTTATATAGTTTAATATTGTCTTTTGATCTCAAATCCTCCCTGTCATGGAATTAAGAAATTACAGTAGAAACTATTTAATATTTACTTTTCAAGGTCTAGTTTAAGTCTAACAAGCTGTGACCAATTTATGACTGCACAGTAGGGGTGGGCAATATAGCCTAAAAATTTCATCATGATATTTCTGTGGATTTTCATGATAACAATATTTTTCACAATATTACAGAGTACAGTTTTTTTTTTTTAATTTATTTGATAAGGACAGTTTCACAAGCCAGCCTTATTTGCCTTCAACATATTAAGGAAAAATAAAACTCAAGCTTTCTCCAGTTTATAAACAGCAGCTTAGATTTAGTTTAAAATATTTTTTGTTCTGTTTTACAAGACAATATAAACTGTTACATCTTAAGTGCACACAGATATTGGGTTTTGTGCTGAATCACTACTTGCATTGTAACTCTCATTGCACAGACCTCTGCTGGGGCTTTTTGGCTCTTGCTGAACTGAACGGGTGTTTTTTTCTCCTCTTCGGGTAATTGAATAAAATCAAGATGAAGCAGCCAAAACAGAACAAAAATACAACTACAGACACTTCAAGCGGCATATTGTCAGACTTAAACACCGCTCTAGTGGTGTTGTTGACGTGCAGAAAAAATGCAGGCAGATTATCCACATTGCTGCACTTTTTTTTTTTTTTTTTTTTAACATGGCAGCAGTCTGAAACAGCCTTAAAACTTAAATATTTCCACTCAACTGGATACAGATGCTCGACTTTGGAGCAGCAGCTTTCCCTGTCATGTTTGTTTTGCCATTTCTATGGTAATGTGTAACTTCCGTTGGCAGCGTTACTGTATGATGTGTCACGCAGCAGACCCCAAATATTGCGCTATTCGTATCAAAATTTATACCAGTATTATCATGAATGACACAATATGGCACACCCCTACTACACAGAAAATAGGATCTAGTGACTCCATTCGAAACAGGAAATGATTGTTGTAATTTTAACTCTTGAGTTTTTTGCCTACTTTTTTTGATCATCTAATCTAGGCTGAAACCCAAAGACAGTGTTGTATGTTCACCTTGGATTCGGTGTCATTGCCAAATGTTTAAAACAAACAAACAATATTTTACTTACAATCTCAGCAGCTCTAACAGTCTCCCTCTCTGGTCTGTTCACGAGTTTCAGCCAATGTCCGTGCGTTTTCCATTTAAAGTTTTTATCAGTCGTCAACTTCTGTTTATGTTCCAACACAATGCTGCACGTAGTACAAAACTGTTTATCCACGCTTTATGAAAAAATATTTGGAAACTGTTGAGGACAGTCTTTAGCGGTGACTTTTGTTGATAAATTAAGAAACATGCTGGTAACTCCGCTCATGCAAACACAGAAGTAAAGACGTGAGTGTGTGCCGCAAGGAGCTCTTGTGCGGCTGTTCAGTCACGCGAGAGTTCCAAGGACCACAGACGTATAAGTATTAAAAGATCAATCCATGGATTTTGTGGATCGATATCGGCTCAGTCAAACATGAATCGATCTGAATCGGAGAATCATTTTTTTTTTTTTAACCCACCCCTACCTTCTAGACTGGTGGTCCTCAATAGGTGACCTGCAAACCACCCCTCCCCCTTCATTTGTGGCCCCCGATCTGTGATTCCTTCACTGTGTGTTTTGGTTTGGTCAGCACCTGTAAACGTGGACTGTTATCTCCATGCCAATGATGCACTGACAACTTGTCAGCGCGCAAGTGGCTGCAGCGCTAGCAGCACTCTTTTACTTTCCCTTTTGGAGCGGTTTTCTTCTTGATACTAAGCAGTGGGAGCCTAGATTGAAGGAAAATGGCATGTTCCAAGTTCGCTGCTAAAAAGAAAAGTGGCCAATGAAAATTGGCAACTCAGAGATGAATAGAATGAGCAATTTGCATTTTTTCTCCCGCCTACCGGCACAAGACCAATGTACTCAATATGCCAGGAGACCATAGCTGTGATAAAGATTTACAATTTGAAACGACATTATGAGAGCAAGCATAGGAATTTTGAAGAGACATTTCCTCAAAATTCAGAGGTAAGAACAACTTAAGTAAATGCACTGAAATCGCCATATCAAGCTGCAAGCAGGATTCTAGTTACATCTATGACACAACAAGAAAAAGCAACAGAGTTGTGAAAATCTGTTCTAAAAGTGGCTGCCTTCACCAGCTCCTCCCACAGCAGAACAGCCTGGTGACATGGGCGTAAATCAAGGGGTTCCGGGGGGGACGGGACAATTTTTTTCTTTAAAATCTGCAGCTTTTCTCATAAATTTGTAACTTTTTCTCATTAATTTACTCCATTTATTTGTAAATGTAAAGCTTTTTTGTTGTAAATTTACCACTTTTCCCTCATAAATCTGCAGTTTTTGCATCTAAAATCTGTAATTTTTGACTTGTAAATTTGTAACCCCTTTTATGAGTTTTTTTTTCTTGTAAATTTACTTCTTTCCTCACTAAATTTCCAACTTTTTTCCTCGTAAACTTGACTTTTTGTAAATGTGCATTGTTTCTTTTAAATTTGCAGTTTTCTTTCTCATAAATTTATGGCTCTTTTCTTGTAAATTTGCAGCTTTTTTCCCATAAGTGTACATTTGTACGTTCTTTCTCATAAATTTGTGACTGACAACAATAGTACTTATAGTGTCCACTTAATATTTCCTCTGGAGAAAATGTTCTGTTTATTGTCTCTCCCAACATAAAAATGAAATATCTGCCCATGCAGCATGCTTGCACTGCTCCGGACCTCTGGTCCACTGGAAAAAACAAATGCGGACTCCTGGCAAAAACATTTGAGGACTGCTGTTTAAGACACTTGCCCCATAGCTCATCATACTGGCACACAGTGATCCTCAGGGTCTACATCCAGGTTGTGCTCAAGATCTAAGTCAAAGGTCAAGAGATCTGGGCACTCTTGAGGTGGATTAATAAGGTCAGAATGAGCGACTCCATCATTGATAAATTATAGTGGCTTCCTTCTTCTGCATGCAGGACAAAGGGACATTACCAGCTGGTTCATTCATTTTTGACAGCAATTACAACATGTATGCTATGGTCTGCAAAGCTGTGCATTAAAGACTTCACTAATGTCTCACCACCTAATGAAAGTACAGTTGATGTAAGTGCAAAATGTAGCCTACCCACACCGAGCAACTCTAGTCTTTATTTGGAGCATATTTCAGATGCATTTGGATGTTTGGGTTAGGGCTGTATTTTCCCTTTTCCTGTGGTGTCCTGTCCTCTCACTCTTGATAGAAAATGTTTCTTTAGCATGCTTGCTGATGCTTTTCATTCTGTTAAGGAGTGCCTTTTGAGAGTTGTTCAGTTATACACAAATCAGTTTGGTAGCTAAAATTAAAGTGAAGCGATGAGTGGGACCATGGCTTTTTTCTTTTTAAGTTTAAAACTGAAATTGAACGATGAATTGTCAAATGCTTGTTGAGACCTTGGAAGCACAGTTCTATTTGACTAAATAAAGCTTCTTTATTTGGATCTGCATTTTATCCCCCAATTCACGCCTAGAAATGGCCACACTTGCACACAAATAGCTAAACCCAGATCTCTCCAGGAATAAAGCCCAGAGCCATCGCATCCCACCCACTCACCAGTGACTCAGACTGGTTTCTCCTACGTCTGATGTTTTTTTCAGCCAGCTGCCTCTGGGAGCAAAGACCGTGCATTGAGTGGACGTTGCTGCATCTTTCATAAGGGTCTGAGCATGCACTGTGTGTGTGTTTGTGCCAGCTCCCTTCCTCGACAATTCCCAAAATAGCCCCATAAACACTCCATGTAGTTAATCTTTCCCCACCAGATCCTGCTTGAAGGGCCAAGAAGGTGCCATTGATTACAGAAGTGGATGAGAAGTCCAAGAAATAGCAGCACTTGCTCATGTTCCCTTGGTCATTTGTAATTCAAATAGGTTGAGAGGATGGATTGAGTGTAGCACTCGTGAGCCTGACTGAACTGGTTCCTAATTGATCGGGTCACGCCATCTTCAAATATGAATAGAATATCTGTCAGAACACTTAAATGAAGCAGATAAAGGATTTAAATTGTGATCGTGCTGGCAAAATGAGCCGGAATGCGCACGGTGTCATTACGAGCTGCAGGCAGGAGAAGTCATAAATCATGACTCTTTCTTTGTTTGCTAGCGGTGAGTCCTGGGAAAACCCCCACGAGTGCCTGGTATCATTGGAAAGCTTAGGAAATGTACTTTCTAAAAATATATATGTTTTTGTGGAAGATGTAACTCCCAACCGATCGAACGCGAGTTTTAGACCTAGCCAAAATATAAACAAATCATCTTTTGCCGGTCTCCGTTTTTGCGCACTTCTTACAAATTAAATATCATTTTGATGGTCTTTCAATACAGAATATGGAAAAAAAAAACCACTATCTCAGTTTTGATAATTTCCTCAAAGTGACTCATTTTGCCAGCACGGGTCACAATTTACCTTTACACCCAACGTGTGGCTTAATTTAAAAAAAGGAATTTGTTAAGATTAGGGCAGCAGCAAACGACTATTTTACAGCTCGTGTAATTGCCCATGCTAATCGAAGATTACTCGAGCAATGTGATGCTTTTTTTTTTTTTTAAAGAAACTTGCATTGACCAACATTTGTGGAACTTTCTTTCCTAAAGAGCAGTAGTAATTGTACCAAACACTCAGTAACACAGGTACACATTTATTGCAATGTTTTTTTCATAGACCGTAGCTTTAAACGTCACGTTACATCATAAAGTTCCTTTCACTAGCCGTTAGCATCTGCTAGCACTAGCCGCTGGCAGATGCTAATGGCGGTGTCTATATGTTTTTTGGTCCTATAAGCATAATTAGCATAGCTGACTACATTTTAATCATCTTAATTTAAATCTCAGTCATGGACCTTGTCTTGAGTGCGCTGGCTGTGCATGATGTGGGATGCTTTCTGCTGAGACACTGTCTGCTGAGACACATCCAACATTGTAGCATGCTAGCTCACCACTCAGCTTTACCATGTTCACACTGCACAATGTTTTCCTTCAGTTTGAGCTTGAAATGATCCCAGACTTGAAGTACTTTTGTCATTTTTAAAAAAAATTTTCTTTATCTTTGCTGGCCCGTAACTATGCCGCTCTGACCCGGCGCCATTAAACAAATCTGCGTTTTGTTTAGGTAGCATGACTGGAAGAAGGTCATATAGACTGGAAGTGCTACATTAAACGACATGTCGAAGCGTAAAATTTGAATCGAGAAATTTTTGTAATCGAATTATTCGTGCAATCGTTGCATTTTAAATCCCTGTAGTTTGATAAGGCAAATTTTTATGTAATGATATAGTATGACCTATTGTATCTGTGTGTCTGTATACTATAAATGCTTCTATTTTAAAGTGTGTCACAAGGTTTGATTTCTGTTTACATTGCATATTTTAAAAAAACACTCAGGAAAATTGTAATGCAAATTACCACCCTCCCTTTGAACAGTTGTTTAAGAAATTGGAGCAGTGCAACACAGAGTTGAAGAAGTACAGCCATGTCAACAAGAAAGCTTTGGACCAGTTTGTCAACTTTTCTGAGCAAAAGGAAAAACTCATCAAGCGCCAGGATGAGCTGGACCGCGGATACAAATCCATCATGGAGCTCATGAATGTCTTGGAGCTGCGCAAGTATGAAGCCATCCAGCTTACCTTCAAACAGGTACGGTTCACCTGAGTGTTTGATTAATGTCTTTGGGGCAAATGGGATGAATGTACTGTATGAATGACACTTATATGTAGGACAGAATAGAGGAGGAAAAAACATTTTGTTTGAGATGGTTTGTATATACTGCAAAGTGCCATGAATGAACAAATATAAAAAATAAGTTCACTTAAAGGAGGTAGTCTTGTTTTAAACCATTGTTTTTGTGTGTGTGTGTGTGTGTGTGTGTGTGTGTGTGTGTGTGTGTGTGTTTAGTTTAAAAAAAAGACCGATTTTTAAGCTCATTCCTGTGGAGGTGAAATGAGCTAATTCCATTGTGCTGTTCATGAATCCTCACTTTGGGAGAATCATTAATCCTCCTAGGCAACTGCCCACATGCTTACCAAAGGCACACAGGGATCCTCAGAAGGGTCTGCATTCATGTTGTGGTGAATGTCAGAGGTCGTAAGAAATGAGTGTAGGGCAGTTAAATGTTAAGTAATGCTACATGTGGAGGGAGTATATAGAGTGAGATGCAAACCTCTGCGTTTTCATACGGCCACAATGAGCTGCACCATTATTGAGGACCTAGTTTCCTATTCTAGACCGTTAGTTACACACCTCAGTTTATCCATTGTCTAAAAGGATGTATTTCTCTCCCTTTAAGAACACTTGTTTCTTGAAGTCTTCTTTTTTTTGGGTGACTGCCACTCAGAAACTGAGGGCTTGAACAGCACATGTCTGTGCTGAGCTCAGTGTTAGAACTTTAAAGCTGTCCTTAAGATCCTAAAATTAAAATAAATAAAACTACTAACTACTGAATCTTCTGAAATGAATTGTATTTGTGACATTTTGGCTTCAGTAGCTTCAGAGGACTAGGCATTATTTTCACATACCTGCCAACTACTCCGGTTTTGCCGTAATGGTTCCGGTTTTCAAGACCCCATTCCGGGTTACAGCTTTATTAATCAAAATTACGGTTTTTCACTAAAAATTCAGTCAAAAATTTTAAATCGTAAAAAAAAAAAACACGAAAGCAATTCCAAACACGAGATCGCTATGAATCGTATCTAAATTTAGAACAAAGACAATCGGCACTGCTTCCTGTAGGTGTATTGCGCATGTGCAAGAGGTCTGAGCCTAAGGTGCGCCCTTTCAGCCAGAACTGGAAGTGGCGTATGGCCAGGTGGAGAGCCAGTAACTCTCTGTCGAACACGCTGTATTTACGCTCACTGTCGTGCAAAGACCTGCTAAAAAAAGGTGAGCGGCTGCCAAGAACCGGCGACACATTGCTCCACGACGGCCCCATGGCCATGTCCGAAGCGTCGGTAGTGAGCGCTATCCGAGCCACCGGGTCTGGGTGCGCAGCGTTTGTCAGAGCTGTTTTAACCGCAGAGAATGCCTGCTTCCGCTCAGGAGTCCAGTCGACTCTGTCCGCCGGTTTCCGTTTCTTGAGTGCGGCGTACAACGGCTGTATGAGCTGGGCTGCGCGGGGGAGGAAACGGTTATAAAAGTTAACCATCCCCAAAAACTCCTGCAGCGCCCTGACATTGATGTTGAGGAGAAAAAAATAGCAAAACAATTTAGTTACATTACTTTTATGATTCCAACCAGTTTGAAATTGACAGTGCACAGTGGACATTGACTCATAACTTTTGAATATTTCTAAGACATGGCTACATCAGTGATTGTGCAAAATGAACTGCTCACGATTCAATGGAGATTGAAACTGGTGATCTGAAATGAATGCTGAAATTATAAAAAGTAATGGTATGTTGGAATTTTATTTCTATTATGGAATAGATAAAATTGACTGATTTTGATTTGATCAAGTGTTAAAGCATGTGATGGATAATGCTTGTTGGAATATTTTAGGAATGCTATCTTCTTGGAACATAAGTCAATATTATACTGTAATAAGTGGCATTCAGCTGTTTGCTTTATGTCATTTAAGCACAGTTCTGGTACTTAAAAATCATAAAAACCCAGGAGTTTCAGGGGGCTTCGTCCCCCCCCCTCCACCCCCCAACTGGGGCTCTGCCCCAGACCCCACTGGGGGACTGTGTCCCCCAGACCCCCTGCTAAATTTTCAGATAATTTCCCCAACCCCAAATCACATCCCTGGAGCCATTGTTTCCATTTGGAATTGCGAAGGAATTAGGTCAGCATTGTATACGTTTTCATCATGGAATCTGCCGGAGAAAAACCACAAATGAGCATGAAACCCAAATGAAAATTACAGTCTTTTCGTGAGGAATACTCCAAAGCATTTCCAGGAATTATTATTTGCTCAAGAAAGGGTGAAAATTACGCCAACTGCACTTTGTGTAGACAAGATTTTTCGATCGGACATGGAGGAATCGGCGATGTGAAAGACCATGTGGGAACGAAAAAACACAAGTCGAATGCCAATGCCAGTGACACCAGCGGCAAACTTTCTACGTTCTTCGTAAGAAAAATAGAAACATGATTATTGAAGAAATATGAGGTTGTTAGCCACATTTTAACTTGATTTAAAGCTAATATTTGTTTGGCGTCGGGGGGGGGCTTCGCCCCCCAGAATCCCCCACCAGGACTTTGTCTTGGACCTACCGGGGCCTGCGGCCCCTGGACCCCGGCTAGCTACTAGGCTTTTCAGGTTTTAAAAGTTGGCAGGTATGTTTTCATGACGTGTCTATCCATCTGTCTAATCTATATGAGTTGTTGTGAAATTGTTTATTTCAGACTTTATTTAAACATCTCTTAGGAAGCAATCATCAAAGAATACACACATTCTCAGCTGGGCAGCTTGGTGGAGCAGTGGTTAGCACTGTCACCTCACAGCAAGAAAGTTGTGTGTGGAGTTTGCATGTTCTCCCCGTGTCTGTGTGGGTTTTCACCAGGTACTCTGGTTTCCTCCCACAGTTCAAAGCGCGTTGGGTTAATTTACACTAACTGGGGATTCTAAATTGTCCTTTGGAATGAATGAGAGTGAATGGTTGTCTGTCTCTAGGGTGTCTGTGTGCTGTTGGCCCTGTGATAGACTGGCAGTCTGTCCAGGGTGTAGCCCACCTCTCATCCAGTGATGCTGTGATGGTCTCCAGCAATCCACGACCCAAAAAGGACTAAGTGGTTGAATGAAAAAAATATCTCAGTTTAGCCATCTGGTGCCTACGAGTTTACTCTGATGCAACAACAACAAAATTAGACTTGATGTCAAATCTGCAAATGTTCTTTATTTTAAAACAGAGTATCAATTATACCTAAACATGAACTTGGACCATGGTGTATTAAATGAGGTGGTGTGGTTGTATGACTAAATCATAAACTCCCACCTAATTCCTAAATAAAAATGCTTGTTTTAAATAGGATGCGTGAATTAATGTTAAATACAAGAATCTGAAAAACAGAATTTCGTCTTCAATGATGATTCAATAACTGTTTGGATGCTTAAAATCATCAACAATCCTAATACATGTACAGAGCTCAAAATCATAGAAGTTTGGCCATGTTTCATCTGGAGAGTAATTAGGAGAGTCATACTGGGCAGGGCTGGGCAGTTTAGCCTTACATCTGCATCACAGTTAAGTGACCCTTTCATGTCAGTTTTTGGTTTGATTTTTCCTCCCTTCTTACTGATAAGGCTCATAATTAGTGTGGTATATCACTGTGGTGTTGTAGTAAATGAGCATAATATAATAAAGAACAGTCCTATTGTCATTTCCCACATAAAATAAACATTGTCCAGTTTTTACAAGACATACCTCTTGAGGGTTTGTGGGTCACGTCACATGCGCGGTGGCTTATTAGTTTGTTAGCTGCGTTGGGGGGTGGGGGATCCTTTATGCACCCATGATTGTGTTACCACCACTAGTGGTTATGAGTCTCTTAACAGGTTCTTAAATACAGCTTTAGCTTGTCCATTCCCTCTGTAAAACAGTTGAGATGACACGGATAGCAGTCAGGGGCTAACAACAACTTAACTTCTGCTCCTTTTAGTGTTAGTGTCCATGTTCTTTGCTTGCCTTTTCTTGGCATCTTTAGATGGAATAAAGAGTCAATCCATCCATCCATCTTCTACCGCTTTTCCGGAGGTCCGGGTCGCGGAGGCAGCAGTTCAAGCAGAGAAGCCCAGACTTCCCTCTCCCCAGCCACCTGCTCCAGCTCTTCAGAGGGGATACCAAGGCGTTCCCAGACTAGCTGGGAGACATAGTCTCTCCACCGAGTCCTGGGTCTGCCCCGGGGTCTCCTCCCAGTGGGACGTGCCTGAAACACCTCAAGTGGGAGGCGTCCAGGAGGCATCCTAATCAGATGCCCATACCACCTCAACTGACTCCTTTCAATGTGGAGGAGCAGCGGTTCTACTCTGAGCCTCTCCCGGATGACTGAGCTCCTCACCCTATCTCTGAGGGTGAGTCCAGCAATCCTACGGAGAAAGCTCATTTCAGCCGCTTGTATCCGCGATCTCGTTCTTTCGGTCATTACCCAAAGCTCGTGACCATAGGTGAGAGTAGGAACGTAGATTGACTGGTAAATCGACAGCTTTGCCTTAGAACTAAGCTCCCTCTTCACCACAACAGACCGGTACAACGTCCGCATCACTGCAGATGCTGCTCCAATCCGTCTGTCGATCTCTCGCTCCATTTTCCCCTCACTCGTGAACAAGACCCCAAGATACTTAAACTCCTCCACTTGGGGCAGGAGCCTGTCCCCAACCCGGAGAGGACAATCCACCTTTTTCCGGCTGAGGACCATGGACTCGGACTTGGAGGTGCTGATTCTCATCCCAGCCGCTTCACACTCAGCGGCAAACCGTCCCAGCAAGAGCTGTAGGTCATTGCTGGATGAAGCCAACAGGACAACATCATCTGCAAACAACAGAGATGAGATCCTGTGGTCACCAAGCATGACACCCTCCATTCCCTGGCTGCGCCTAGAAATCCTGTCCATAAAAATTATGAACAGGACCGGTGACAAAGGGCAGCCCTGGCGGAGTCCAACTCTCACTGGGAATGACTCCGACCGAGTGTTGGCAATGCGAACTAAACTCTCACAACGGTCGTACAGAGACCGAATAGCTCGTAACAACAAGCCCGATACCCCATACCCCCTCATGGATCGTCACCTTATCGTGGTGGGGGGGTTTGCGTGCCCCAGTGATCCCAGGAGCTATGTTGTCCGGGGCAATTTGCCTCTGATAGGGTCTCCCAAGACAAACTGGTCCTGGGTGAAGGGCCAGACGAAGAACGATCCAACAGACTCTCATGATAAATTGTATATCAAGGATTCAGTGTACCCCGCCCGGTATGGGGTTACCGGGGCCCCACCCTGGAGCCAGGCCTGGGGGAGGGGCTCGAAGGCTAGCGTCTGGTGGCCGGGTTTCCACCCATGGGACCCGGCCGGGCTCAGCCCGAAGGAGTTACATGGGTCCGCCCTCCAGTAGGTTCACCACCTGCAGGAGGGATCATGGAAGTCCGGTGCTATGTGGATTAGGTGGCAGTCAAAGGCGGAGACCTTGGCGGACTGATAAAGAGTCAATCATCACATACTATGTAAATAGAGAGCTTGTTTGCTTCCATTACAAGCCGTTTTTAATTATTCTGCCCATGTTCTGCTGCATCTGAACAGTGCTGACTGCGCTGCTTCCAGTTATGTGCCCACACCTGTAACTCCATGGGCACGTCTTTAAGTACATGAAAAGCTCTCACATACACCCACACAACAGGGAGAGGGGAATGACTGGGGGAAAAAAAATGACATGAACAAGGTTATGTTGGTTCTACACTCTGAATGTTCGTTTCGTTTTAGTTAATTGCCCAGCCCTAATACTGGGTTGACTTTAGTTTTATATTGTATTGTAATTGACTAGTTTGTCTGAGTTTATTGGATATTACAAGTTTATCAATACAATTCACCAGTCTGGTTTTAAAGTTTACTTTACCCACCCACTCCACAACGTTTTCTTTCTTTCAGGTGTCGAAGAACTTCAGTGAGGTTTTCCAGAAGCTGGTGCCTGGTGGTAAAGCTACTCTGGTGATGAAGAAGGGCGACACTGAGGGGAGCCAGTCTCAGGATGAGGGAGAGGGAGGCACAGATAGTGAGAAGGGCTCCGGTTCACAGAGCAGCGTCCCGTCAGTGGATCAGTTTACCGGAGTCAGCATCAGGGTAAGAGTCTTAAAATTATTTTTGTAGGTGGAAGGAGAGCTGATATTTGAGTGTGCAGCCATAAATGAGCAAATTTCTTTTGACAACCCAGACAATCCGTGCTTGTAAGCATGAGAAATAGATTCCATTTTTCAGTAGCCTCAGTGTGTTCGTGTTTCTGGAGCATTTTTGTGAAAAACATGAATTTCTATCTGTAGAGTACCAACACAATAAACTAGAGCATCTGGTCCTCCCACACAGAGTAGAACCAAGGTGAAGTTGACCATGCAATGAGTAATACACAATTCTCTCTGTGCTAAATCTGTCATGGTCTGTACCAAAGCTGCCACAGCAGTGCAGAGGGTTCATCTGACAGCACTGAGCCCAATAATTATAAACCTATCAAGTGAAAATGTTTTTTTTATCCGCCCTCATCCACGTGTCCTGCTTAGGTGTCCTTCACGGGGAAGCAGGGAGAAATGAGAGAGATGCAGCAGCTGTCTGGAGGTCAGAAGTCTCTGGTGGCCCTCGCTCTGATTTTTGCCATCCAGAAGTGTGACCCCGCACCTTTCTATCTGTTTGATGAGATCGACCAGGCCCTCGATGCTCAGCATAGAAAAGCTGTCTCAGGTACACTCAGTAAATCTGGGCACAGGGAAGACAAGAATGTCAGCAAGTCCTTAAAATGTCTTTAATTTGTTTATCCAAAATTAAGACCGTAATTAACCTTAAAAACATCCCCATCAACTGTCTTTAAAATGCCATGTGTTAAAAGAAGATTTCTGTATTTTCTTGAGTCGTGCAGTGAATCTTCTTTGTTAAGATTTGTGAATGTTACAGAAGTCACAATCAGTGTAACCACTAGCAATCATGTGGTTATGAAAACCTAAAAATGAACAAGCAGCTTTTCATAAATTCACAAATATACAAGAAAAAGCTACAAATTTTCAGGGGGAAAAACTGGCAAATTTAAGAGAAAACAAGTCACTTTTTTTTTTTTTTTTTTTTTTTTTTTTTTTTACAGAAAACAAGCTACATCAAAAATGTTGCAATTTTACAGGTTTTATCAGAAAACATAAATTTACAAGATAACAACCACAAACGTTGAAGAAATTATTAAATTGAAAAAATTATTAAATTGAAGTTATTTTAAAAACGGTTGCAGAAATGATGTATATGTATTTTTGTGCCATCACATCAACAGATTCCAGTAATAAAACGTGTTTATCGTTGTCGTGCTTTTGCAGACATGATCGTGGAGCTGGCTGGCCACGCCCAGTTCATCACCACCACCTTCAGACCTGAGCTGCTTGAGTCTGCCGACAAGTTCTATGGAGTAAAGTTCAGAAATAAGGTGGTTATTTTTGTTTTTGCATACATGTTGATGCCAGACGTGTTTAACATCAGCTTCTCAGTTGGAGGGATGGATGGGTGGATCAACAAATAAATATTGAGAGAGAAAAATGAAATGATGATTTTTGCCTTGCAATCACATGACTGGTGGAGTTGTGACATGGCGAGCTTTACCATCCAGGTTTGGGTTAGTTTGTCAGTATTTTTCAGCATTGTTCTCTTTTGCCCTTAGAATTGTTGAATCTCACCTGATTAAAGGAGGTTTTGTTGTAACCCAGTGGAAAAAATACCAAATGTATGAAATTCTCGATTTGTAGATTAATGATCTGAAATTGTAATGATAGTGCATCACTGTTGTGAATATAATTTTACATTCATTCAGTACACATCAGAAAGAACAAATAATGCCAAATTGATGTTAAGCTCATGCTCGAGTGTGATCTAAAGAAAAATCCTACAATTTCAATTTCTGTTTTTACAACAATTTTACAATTTGTTTTTTGTTTTATACATTTTAACATAACAAAAAGTGAAATGATCTCAACTAAGAGCAATTTAGGGACAGTAGTGTTTCAGGGGGTAGAGCAGGTCGTTCAGTAACCAGAGGGTTGGCGATGTCTGTGACACTGGTGTATGAATGTGTATCAATGTTTGGTGGTGGTCGGAGAGGCTGTTGGCACTGATTGGCAGCCACATTTCTGTCACTCTACCTTGAGGCAGCTGTGGCTACAGAGGTAGCTTGCTACTATCAGTGTCTGTCTGTGGAGGGAATGAATGATGGATCCATTGTAAAATGCTTTGGGTGTTGTGAAAAACGCTATATAAATGCAATCCATCATTCTTATTAGTGGTGTTGGTATTATCACGTTAATCGCCCGCTAACGCTTTGCCCCCCTTAACAGCAACAAATTTGGTGATCACAGTTAACGGCAGTTAATGTAAACAGTACTTTTTGGCCTAGTGGCTCTCTGTACCAAGGTCGTTCTGGCCACAGACACTATGTGCGCCATGCAGACATTGCGAAGTTAAACAAGCTGGATTACAACCATGGAAATCCCCAAAGTACTGTCATGTCTAAGTTTACGTTATCTGTCGGAGCTCTCACCTGGATAATTGTTACAGCCTCCTCCAAAACTTCATCTGGATGTTGGGTTATTCTTCTTCTGTGGAAGCTGGCTAGCTGGCTAGTAGCTACATGCTAGGTTATAGCTGACGTCCACCAGCTGACACAGACAGAAATTCGCCTGTTTTCATCCTCATAGCTTTGGATCCAACTGTTGGTGAGTACCAGTCTTAACAAAATTCTCAAGCTGTGTTCGTATTGTCCATTCACTCCCCTGCCATTTTTGTAGCACGGCGGGGTGTCATCATAGGCGAGATACAGACGTGGACAAAATTGTTGGTACCCCTCTGTTAATGAAACAAAAACCCACAATGGTCACAGAAATAACTTGAATCTGACAAAAGTGGTAATAAATAAAAATTCTATGAAAATTAACCAATGAAAATCAGACAATGCTTTTGAATTGTGGTTCAACAGAATTATTTTAAAAAACAAACTCATGAAATAGGCCTGGACAAAAATGATGGTACCCCTAGAAAAGATTGAAAATAATGTGACCATAGGGACATGTTCAACCAAGATGTGTCCTCTAATTAACATCACAGGTGTCTACAAACTTGTAATCAGTCAGTTGGCCTATTTAAAGGGTGACAAGTAGTCACTGTGCTGTTTGGTGACATGGTGTGTACCACACTAAACATGGACCAGAGGAAGCAAAGGAAAGAGTTGTCTCAGGAGATTAGAAAGAAAATTATAGACAAGCATGTTAAAGGTAAAGGTTATAAGACCATCTCCAAGCAGCTTGATGTTCCTGTGACTACAGTTGCACATATTATTCAGAAATTTAAGATCCATGAGACTGTAGCCAACCTCCCTGGACGTGGCCGCAGGAGAAGACGGATAATACGAATGGTAACAAAAGAGCCCAGAACAACCTCTAAACACATTCATGGTGAACTCCAAGGTCAAGGTACATCAGTGTCAGATCGCACCATCTGTCGTCGTTTGAGCCAAAGTGGACTTCATGGGAGACGACCAAGGAGGACACCACTGTTGAAAACAAATCCTAAAAAAGCCAGACTGGAATTTGCCAAACTGCATGTTGACGAGCCACAAAGCTTCTGGGAGAATGTCCTATGGACAGACGAGACAAAACTGGAACTTTTTGGCAAGGCACGTCAGCTCTATGTTCACAGACGCAAAAATGAAGCATACCAAGAAAAGAACACTGTCCCTACTATGAAACATGGAGGAGGTTCTGTTATGTTCTGAGGCTGCTTTGCTGCATCTGGCACAAGGTGTCTTGAATCTGTGCAGGGTACAATGAAATCTCAAGACTATCGAGGTATTCTAGAGAGAAATGTGCTGCCCAGTGCCAGGCAGCTTGGTCTCAGTTGCAGGTCATGGGTCTTGCAACAGGATAATGACCCAAAACACACAGCTAAAAACACCCAAGAATGGCTAAGAGCCAAACATTGGACTATTCTAACGTGGCCTTCTATGAGCCCTGATCTAAATCCTATTGAACATCTGTGGACGGAGCTGAAACATGCTGTCTGGAGAAGGCACCCTTCAAACCTGAGACAACTGGAGCAGTTTGCTCATGAGGAGTGGGCCAAAATACCTGCTGAGAGGTGCAGAAGTCTCAATGACAGTTACAGAAATCGTTTGATTGCAGTGATTGCCTCAAAAGGTTGTTCAACAAAATATTAAGGGTGCCATCATTTTTGTCCAGGCCTGTTTCATGAGTTTGTTTTTTAAAATAATTCTGTTGAACCACAATTCAAAAGCATTGTCTGATTTTCATTGGTTAATTTTCATAGAATTTTTATTTATTACCACTTTTGTCAGATTCAAGTTATTTCTGTGACCATTGTGGGTTTTTCTTTCATTAACAGAGGGGTACCAACAATTTTGTCCACATCTGTAGTTGTTTATGTTTGCAGTTTTTCTGCTAAAAGGGAAATTGTGCCTGTTGTGATACATGAGGTCCATGGTTTTGTGTTGATCTGCTTAAAAGTTGTGGATGTCTGCTATGGGAGAAAGAACAAGCTCCATTTGTGGCTACTGGTTGGTTGGATGCTGAGTTGTGTTGCAGTGACGTTAATGAGCCCTGGCATTCCGTTGTTTTCACATGCAGTCTACTTTTCAGAATTTTCTGGAGAATATTCTGGATAGTTTTTATCATTTTGGATATGTTGAGAGCTTTAATAAACCTGCAGGTGAAGACAGCAAGCATGTTTGTCCACTCCCATGTTCATAACAGTATGACAAACTTGAAAAATTACTGACTTAAGGTACACTGTATACATGTACCTTATAAGGTATACTATACACTGTATCTGTATGAAAAAACACAAGATTAACGTGTTACTAACGATTAACTCAACATTTCAAAAGATTAATCATGATTTTCTAAAAAAATTTGATCGTCCAACACCGCTAATTATTTTTTTATGTTCTTTTAACAGTTTTTACTATGTTGCGCTTTGAGATTTATTTCCTTTAAATGTAAAGTGCGATACAAATAAAATGCATTATTATTATTATTATTGAAGTTTTTGTGACTTTTTTCTGGAGTGTCACTTAATTCTTGAATATTTGCCACATTTTCTGACTTTTTCCACAATTTTGTCATTTGTAATTTTTTCTCTCAATGTGTGACTGTTATAAATTTAACATTTTTCTTGTAAATTAGATTTTTTTTCTTAAATTTGCTTTTTTCTTGTTGATTTGTGACTTTTTTTTGCTTGTGACTTTGCCATTTTAATCGTGTTAATTTGCAGCATTTTCTCTTAAAATTGACATTTTTCCTCATAAATTTATAATTTTTTCTTTAAAAATTTAGTTTTTATGACTTTGCATGTTTATTTTATTTTTTCTGTATATTTGTGCTTATTTTTTTTAACTCGTGAATATGCCACCTGCTCATAAATGTGTTGGGTTTTTTGTAAATATGTGACACAAACTACACAGCATTTGCAGTAATTTCAGTTTTTAATGAGCTATATTTCACGTAAATGCTTTTTTCACTCTTTGATATGTAGTGTCTTGAATTTGATTTGGTGGATTTAGAAAGGTCATAAATAATTATTCATCTTCATACCCTGCTTCTTGAGTTTAAACATAATAACAGGCTTTACAAAAACAGCATCCCCCCATTATTATTTTGTTGTCCAATTTTTGTGAGTCTTGGTGAATTATTTCTTTTTGAATTCTTTATTTTTTTTTTTACAGGTAATAATATAATCTTATAAAAAGTAAGTTTTTTACTATGAATTAAAACTGATGAATAGACACTCCTCAGTGGTGCATGTTTGCTTTCTGCTGAGCTGCTTTAGAGAAATGAAAATCCTCCCAAGTTTTTATGGTTTCGTAATGTAAACGATCACTGCTTAGTCAGAGAGTGAAAATGAGACATTGATTGGTCATTAACTCTGTGTGTGTGTGTGTGTGTGTGTGTGTGCGCGCGCGCGCGCGTGCGTGCGTGTGTGTGTGCGTGCGTGTGTGTGTGTGTGTAGGTGAGTCACATCGATGTGATCACAGCGGAGCAGGCCAAGGACTTTGTGGAGGATGACACCACCCATGGTTAATCGTCTTCTGCCCTTCATCATCATCCTGCTCGTCTACAGTTCACCGTAGCTGGAAGGCTTCCAGATTTTAGCCAAAATTAGAAAGAAAAAAAAAAATCCTATTTGGTCTACAGCAAACCTTTCATAATCACAGCAAGACTAAGCCCCTCAGAGTGCTGTTCAGTTTTGGACATTTTGTTTGAATAACAGTAAATCTGAGCTGAAATTTACTTTTCAGTGGCCCAAGGTTGAGAAAAATTTGTTTCTGTTAAAATTTGGTCTGGTATGTTTTGTCACATGTTGCCGATCCAGGTTGGGAAGTGTATTTACACATCGTAAAGGTCCCATATTAGGCAAAATGGTGTTTTTATTGATTTTTAAAACAAAGTCATGGGTCCCATATGTCCTGTTTAAATAACGAAAACACTTCACAAATAAATGCACACTGACTTTATTTAGTTAAGTTCTCAAAGAAAAAAGTAGAATACACTGAGTTTTGTGACAAACCAACAAGTTAACCAAACGTACTCTGACCGGCTCCTTAGTCGTGATTGGTCCTCTCCAAAACCTGTATCCAATGAAATTAGGGCATCAGTATTACCAGTCTGAAAATGAAAGGCAACCATTTTGCTGAGTGATAAAACAATAGAATTTTTTAATTAAAATATATTTGTTCTTGAAAATTATAAATGTCCTTGAAGATGTCAAAACATAAATTTAATCCCAGGATAACGCACAATATGGGACTTTTAACCCTTTAAAAACACTTCAAATTTGTGCTACTTGAAGTGTAAAGCTGTGGAAACTTTCATACTCCACAGAAAACAAGCCCCCTTTGTACAGTTGGCGTTTTGATATGTTGGTTTAATATGGTTGGTATTTGGGGACTGGAAGTCTGATCTAAACATTTTTGTTTCCACTCTTGAATAAGAACTTCCACTTTACTGTTAGGTTTATGTAACGTGTACTCGTAAGAACTTCCAAAGTTGTGGTTCCTTTTTAATATGCTTGTTACTGTACTGCCTAATCTCCTGTCTTTAGGTCATTTAAATATACTTAACTAAGCCACAATCCAGTTTAGCCTCCAGACTCCATACATGACAGCAGATTTTAGCTTTAGGTAACATTGCCTGCTTGGCTGATGTTAGTCAAGTTTGTCTTTTCTAAAATCAGACGACTTGATTTCAGTTTTCTTCATTATTTGTTGTTAAACGCCTCGTGTTGTTCTTTTTTTCCCCCAGGTCTGCCTTTTTTAATGTTTGTTTTTATGTAATGAGAAAACATACAAAAATAATAAAAGGTTTTCAAAATGATCTTGTATTTATTGTCACATTTAATGACACCACTAGGTGGCGTTGTGACACTTGGTACCCCAAATCCTGGCGTGGTTAAAGGACTTCATTAAAGCTGAATGGACTTTGAAGAATCAACTCAACCCTTTGGGCTCGATGATTCATACATTTAGTTTTGCTTTAATGTTATACAGATACAACATCTCTGCAAAGCTCACTACCAAACTGGATCATTTTTTAAGATGCTTAACCAGAGAGTCGACCTGTATTAGGGCTTTTTCCCCTGTAAATTTGTAGCTTTTTCAAAATTTATGGCTTTTGTGAACTTTTGTGAATTTTTACTAAATTTACTTTCTCAAATTTGATTCAGACTGATTCAGTCCTTTATTACCATTTTAACAGTTGAATCTGTTTAGGTGAGCTCATCCAGTAAAAACAATAAAACCTTGACCATTAAATACATGAGTGCAAACAACAATAAAAAAAACATTTGAGAGTGTTTGCAGAATTTCCCATAATGTGTAACTTCTCTTGTAAATGTGTCTTTCTTAATTACATGTGCAACTAATCAAATTTTACTTCCAAAGTAATTATTTTTGTAAAATTGTGAGGTCTTTTCTGGGCTTGACTTTTTTTTTTTTTTTTTTTAAAACAAATTAGCTTTTTTTTTTTTTTTTTAATAAATTTGGCTTGTAAATTTGACTTTTTTCGTACATTTGCAGCTATTGTAGACTGGATTTCTTAGTTGTAAATGTGTGCTTTTCTTCTTGTGACTGTTTACCGGAGTAGGGGCCTAGTGGTAGAGCACCCGCCCCTCAGCCAGGAGGTCATGAATTCAAGCCCCGGTCGAGTCACACCAAAGACCATATAAAAATGGTACTTCCCACCCTCTAGCTTGGTGCTCAGCATAATCGAATGGGGGAAGGAAAAATTGTAACCCATGGACAACAGATGTAAATTAGCCACTGGCTACAATCTGACAAGTTTGCATTGATAATGTTCAACCTGTACTGTCCTTAAAATAGCAATTTACAGTTTACCCACACCAACAATAGTCTTTGTGTGAGTAGGGCATTTATGCACGTCTGCATGTTTGTCTGTGCAATAAAAAATGGCTGAAGATGCGATCACCAAACTTGGTACAGGGTAGAACTAGACACTCTGGAAACCCATTGCTTTTGAGGTCAAAAGATCAAAAGCCGACGTCACAAGGTCAAAACACTGTCACAAAGCCAATCTGATGGGCATTGGGGCATGGGTCTGCATTTCTACTGATTGCCCTGTAGTTGTTTATTTTGGTGGGGGGGGGGATGTCAAAATCACATGTACAAGAGTGCTACAGATTCAGTGTTTGCTTTAACAGTGTTAATGGAGAAGGTCAGAAGGAGTTGCACTGGGCCTTTGTGGATCTAGAGCAGGGCTAGGCAACTTTGGTGGTAGAGAGGGCCACAAAAATTTTTCCTCACTTCTGCAAGGGCCAGATTTGCATGTAAACCTTCTGGGGGATGGGGTATTATTTCCTGCAAAGTCAAAAGTTTCACAATTAAAACTGAAACTGAAAATAAAAGCTCAGTGTTTTTTCATATTAGAATTAAAATTACTGATAAAATTATATTTGCCCTGCAATGGACTGGCGATCTGTCCAGCGTGTACCCTGCCTCATGTCCAAAGATGCTGGGATAGGCTCCAGTTCCCCCCCAATCTGAAAAGGATTAAGCAGTAGAAGATGGATGGATAAAATAATATCATGACCTAATTTTTAAAACCATCAAAATGATGACCAAAGAGAAAATCTGGATAATAATTAACAAAAAAGCCAAGAAGAATAGAAAATATGATGAGACTCGGCTTGCTCTTGGATTTATTGTGAGTGTGGAGGGGCAGAGAAATAGCTGTGGGTAGGTGGGCTTGTAAATGGCTCCCCAAAATGGGGCATTAAAGAGTTTAAGAGCTACTGGTATAAATGAACAAAAAATCAGATTACAATGACCACAGTCTCTGAACGTTTACTGCTGACATGGAATTGAAACTGGCAGTGCTTCAGTCACGCTCTTTGGAAAGAAACCTCAAAGCTTTGAATAGAACAGAGCGGCTGTGGAGCAGGTGTAGTGTGGCCGACTACTGATTGGAGGGTCAGGGGTTTGATTCCCACTCTGCATGTTGAAGTGTCTTTGAGCAAGACACTGAACCCCCAGTTGCTCCTGGTTGGTCAGGCCAGTGCCTGTGCATAGGAGCTCTGCCACCATCTGTGCGTGAATGGGTGGATACAGTAGCAGGATCTGTAAAGCACTTTGGTCATCTAGAGATAAGAAAAAGCACTATATAAGTGAACACCATTTACCATTTTTCTGCACAACTAGAAGAAAAGCTTCTGAGCTCCATGAGGCTTCACCTGCCAAACAGGAATAAATGCTACATTTATCTTATGTTCTTATTAAAGACAAAAATAGAATGGAAAGGAGATGTCTTTACCTTCTTAACATGTTTCGACTGTACACTGCAGCCTTCGTCAGAAGAGTCAGCTGATTGCTGCCAGATGACATTTATCAGCTGACTTTCGTAGGCGGGGCCAGCTCAGCAGATCTGTCAGATCCACCAAGTCGGCCCCGCCTTCCGCCGTCAGATGGTCTCTGGAGAATGTGATTGCAGGTGTGGGAAAACATAAAGGCCCCCTCATCTCGGTTCATGGTGTCTTTTCCCCGCTTCCTGATTTCTATGGCCTCCTTGATCCAGCGTTTGTGTCTGTTGCTCTCTGATCCAATAATTTTTGCACTGTCCCAGTCCATGATGTGATTATTTCTTTTGCAGTGATCTGATATTGCTGATTTTAATGTTTCTTGTTCTGCCTTTTCTTTTTGTGATCTTGTGAGTCGTCCTTGTGTTTCCTTCTCACATTCCTTCTGGTGTTCTTTTTTTCTTGTGGTGAATGATCTTCCAGTTTCTCCAATGTAGGTTTTGTTGCATGATCTGCATGATATTTCATATATTACATTGCATTTTTTTTGTCTTGTTCTATTCTGTCCTTGGGGTGTACTAATAACTGTCTTAATTTTTGTGTGGTTTTACTGCTGTTTATTTTTTCATGATCCTTTGAATTGGTTCCGTGATCCCTCGTATATGGTATAGTTATGGTGTCCTTGTTTTTGATTTCGGCTTTTGTTCTGTGTCTTATTTTCTGTTTGTTTTCTTTGTTTTGACTTGCTGTTTCCCTTTGTTTATGGCCCATACTGGATATTGGCAGCGTATAAGTACATGTTTTATGTGGTTTTCCTCCTCCTGTCTGTCTTCTTGGTCTGTGATGATGGTGGCCCGTTCATATAACGTCCTGACAACGGATAGCTTGTGTGCTGTGGGGTGTTCTGATGTCCATAGTAGGTATTGATCTGTGTGGGTTGGTTTCCTGTAGACTGTGATTTTTATGCTGCCGTCATCGTTGTGGTGGATTTTCATGTCCAGAAAGGCTATGGTGCCATTTTCCTCCTCTTCGTGTGCGAATTTTATATTCCCAGTGCTGTCTGTGCTGTTCAGATGGTCAGTGAGTTCTTGTGTGTGTCCTTTCCTTATTTTTTCCAGAATGTCATCCACGTATCCCTTCCAAAGGGTGGGTTTGCATTGTGTAGGTGCTGTGTTGATGGCTTTGTTTTCCAGATCCTCCATGAAAAAGCTGCTCATAATGGCTGATAGTGGGTCTCCCATTGCAAATCCTTCTTTTTGTCTGTAAATTTTTTCTCTGTATTGAAAATAGGTGGATTTTGCAATAAATTGTAATAGTTCAGATATGTCGTGAACTGTGAGATTGGTGCGTCTTTTAAGGGTACGGTCATTATTGAGGCATTCTTGCACTATATGTAGTGTGACATCAACAGGTGTCTTTGTGAATAATGAAATGACATAATGTGAAATGAGGATCTCGTCTGATTTTATTTTCATATTTTTGAGTTCTTGTGCCAGCTCTTTTGAGTTTTTGCAGTGGAAATCTGATAGTCCAAGGAGGGGTATGATGATTTCAACCAGGGCTTTTGATAAATTGTACGTGACTGATCCAATACTGTCTATTATTGGCCGCAGTGGGATATCCTTTTTATGTATTTTTGGGGTTCCATAGATCCGGGGGGTGATGCTGGCTGTGGGTATCAGGTGATCATATGCGTCCTTTGTGATTTTTTTACTTTCTAATAGGGGTTTGAGAAGGGCTTTTAGCATTTTTTTCTTTCCTTCTGTGGGGTTTGTTTTTATGATTTCATATGTGCTTTCATCTGCCAACATGGTTTCCATCTGTTTTTCATATAATTAATTAAATCAATTAAATCAAATCAGTTAAATCATCCATTATTGTCATTCAACCATACAACCAATCATGTACAGTAGAACGAAATTGTGCTTTATCCTATCTACAGTGTCAATCACACACACCCCATGTGTAGAATCAGAAGGGCCGCTGCCATGCAAGGCGCCACCACAGATTTCCCTCCTCCATTCCATTATTGCTGAGCACCAAGCTGGACGGCAGGAAGTTCCACTTTTATATGGTCTTTGGCATGACCCGGCCGGGATTTGAACCCCTGCCTCCCGGTTGTGGGGCGGATGCTCTACCAACTGAGCCACCACTCCGGTAATATGTTTCCGTGTCCAACATTACTGTCGTTCTGCCTTTATCTGATGGGAGGATGAGGGGGCCTTTATGCTTTCCCACACCTGCGATCACATTCTCCAGACACCATCTGACGGCAGAAGGCGGGGCCGGCTCGGTGGATCTGACAGATCTGCTGAGCTGGCCCCGCCTACGAAAGTCAGCTGATAAATGTCACCTGGCAGCAATCAGCTGACTCTTCTGACGAAGGCTGCAGTGTACAGTCGAAACATGTTAAGAAGGTAAAGACATCTCCTTTCTATTCTATTTTTGTCTTTAATAAGAACATAAGATAAATAATTAAAAGAAGACAAAATGAACCTACTTGAGCTAATAAATGCTACAGCTCCTCAGTAGTATTTATTCTTTTTTAAAAGCAGCCTACTTTGTTCATTTATTGCTGTTTACAGCCTATTAATGTGGTCTTAGTAAGCAACAAACCTTAAAAAACACATTTGCTGCCAGTGCACTTTTCCCTCTGGCTCTCTCCACTTGTACACAGAGTGGCACTTAGGTTTCAATTAGCACTCCCTCTGCTGGCGGACTCTGTAATTGCATTTAAGAATGCAGTTCCAAATACAGCAAACATTCATTCATCTTCTTCCGCTTAATCCTTTTCGGGTCGCAGAGGGCTGGAGCCTATCCCAGCATCCCTGGACGAGAGGCAGGGTACACCCTGAATAGATCGCCAGTCCATCGCAGGGCCAACACAGAGAGACAGACAACCATTCACTCTCACAGTCATACCTAAGGACAATTTAGAATCCCCAGTTTGTCGCCAATTAACCTAACTTGCATGTTTTTGGCATGTGGGAGGAAACCGGAGAAATCCCGGAGTAAACCCACGCAGACACGGGGAGAACATGCAAACTCCACACAGATCACTGTTGGTTGGGGGCTGGGATCAAACTCAGGATCCCTCGGCCAAGGGTGAGTTGCTGTGCTGCCGCAGTGCTAACCACTCCGCCACCACACTGCCCCTACAGCAAACATGATATAAATAAATAACTGATTTTTGGAAATGAACTGGCGGGCTGTAGTGGATGAGGGGGCTGCCAGTTGCCCATCCCTGATCTAGAGATATCATATGATGGTGCCGAGAGAGGAAGTATGATACTGTGTGAGGAAGTCAGGAGTGCCAGAGAAGTATGTGAGGGTGGTGCAGGACATGTATGAGGATACTGAGACAGTGGTGAGGTGTGCTGTAGGAGTGACAGATGAATTCAAGGTGGGATGGGGTTACATCAGGGATTGGCTCTGAGCCCCTTCTTATTTGCTATGGTGTTAGACAGGTTGACAGATGAGGTCAAGCATGATTCTCTGTGGAATGAGGTTTACAGATGACATTATGATTTATAGTGAGTAGGACGCAGGTTGAAGAGAATGTGGAGAAGTGGTGATATGCACTGGAGAAAAGAGGAATGAAAGTAGAATCAAGACAAAATACATGTGTGGGAATGAGAGGGAGGCAGGTAAAGATGCAAGGGGTAGAGGTAGTGAAGGTAGATGCATTTAAATACCTGGGGTCAATCATCCAAAGCAACGCACAGTGCACAAGAGAGGTGAGGAAGAGAGTGCAGGCTGGGTGGAGTGGGATTTGTGACAGAAGGATAGAAGGTAGAGTGAAAGGGAAGATTTGCAAGACAGTAGTGAGACGTGCTATGATGTATGGAGACGGTGGCACTGACAAAAAGACAGGAGGTGGAGTTGGAGGTGGCAGAGTTTAAGATGCTAAGATTCTCTTTGGTTTGACAAGGAGGGGCAGGATTACAAATGAGTATATCAGAGGGACAGCTCGTGTTGAGTGGTTTAAATTAAATTAAATCACCCTTTATTGTCATTCAATCCATACAGCCAGTCATGTACAGTAGAATGAAATTGTGTTTCTCTTCTCTACAATGTTAATCACACACACACCCATATATAGAATCAGAGGGGTCGCTGCTATTCAAGGCACTGCCACAAATTTCCCTCCTCCATTCCATTATTTCTGAGCACCAAGCTGGACGGCAGGAAGTTCCATTTTTATATGGTCTTCGACATGACCCGGCCAGGATTTGAACCCCTGCCTCCCGGGTGTGGGGCAGATGCTCTACCAACTGAGCCACCACTCCGGTTTGGAGACAAAGTAAGAGAGGCAAGGCTGAGATGATTTGGGCATGTGCAGAGGAGGGATAGTGGAGATACTGGACAAAGGATGTTGAAGATGGAGCTGCCAGACAGGAGAAAAAGAGGAATACCACAGAGAAGATTCATGGAAGTGTAGGAGTCAAGAATTGAGGAGACTGGATGATTTTTCCAGTAACTGCTTTAATTCCCCATTCATCCTACGTCCTCTCTCGATCGGAGTGAAAAGAGACAGGACGCAGTCACACACATACATTTATACATTCATCTTCTAACAATACATCCCACACAAAAGTCACAATACTCATCTACATCCTTTCATCTCTAATAGAACACCCAGAGTCCTTCTGTTCTCCTTTCCGACCCCCAAAGGTCAGGCCGGGTAATCTTCTCATCTCTCCTGAGTCCCCAGGGGGTGCAAACATGTCTTCCTCTTGAGGTGTGAAGTCAATACACATGGCTAGCTCAAAGTCTCTCTTGGTTGAATTCAGCCAGCCACATGTGGGTTACATAGGTTATAACTATGGGCTCCACATCACTCCCCCCTTCCACGCGAAAGTCTGGGCACCCACATACAGTCATACAGCAGTCATACAGCACGTCACCCCCCCAACAGAATCTCACAGCAACCCAAACAACCTGACCAAAACAAAACAAAACAAAACACATCATTCTGCATGCAGCCAGCCACATGTGAGTTACATAGGTTATAACTATGGGCTCCACAGAAGTAGTGAAGGAGGACATGGAGAGGGTTGGTGTTACAGAGGAAAATGCAAGAGGTAGGGTGAGATGGAGGCATACAATGCCGCTAAAGGGAGCGGCTAAAACAAGAAGAAGACGTGCCTCTGTAGCCACTGCCAAAGATTGTAGACTGCTGCATTATATTGGGCTAATGAATGACAAGAAGGTGCAGACCCAGTTTAATACCTATAGTGTTGACCACCCTTTGACAAAAGGAATATTTGTAAATTGAAAGGACTAGTACATACCCGTGCATACCTGTCCATGCCCGTAGAAACCAAGGATAAGCAAGTATTTCTGCATGCCTGTTGCTGAAGGGTCTTCTCCTGTCTCAGACGGCTGTGTTGTTCACAGTCATGCCTGTAGCGTACTGCTCGAACCTGAGGTGTTTCATCTTCACGGCATCTTTTCTGACGTGCAGCAGTTCTCCTCACTCTATTGCTCTCCATCTGGTGGGTCTTCTTGTTCTTCTTCTTCTTCGTAGTTCAGACCACTGGTTGAGGGATAGGTGTGTTGTAATTCCAGTTCACGGACAGGATCATGCAAATAGATCTGAGCAAAAAGTGGCTTTCGACCCTGTTCAGGAAGACCCATGCATGCCCGTCGAAACCCAGAAACCGGAGCACCTGGAGAAAATCAGTGCTTTGCTTGACATTTTACACATTTGTAGTGTAGACTGCCATTGTTCATGGGTACTGCTTCGAATGGGTGTGGTTTAAAGTAGGGTGTCCTATTCTTTATCGGGTGACAGACTGACACACTGACAGAGATTTCTTGAATTTATAGAGTGCCTTCTGCCCTACTGAGTGAGCTTTCCAGATTTACTGCTTCGAATGAGTGTGGTTTAAAGTAGTGTGTCCTCTTTGGTCTCAGCTTCTCTGTGCCTTGCCTGGCGTGCTGCGTTGGCGGCCAGCCGACTATTCTGCATCTCCTGGGTCTCAGCTTGTCTGTGCCTTGCCTGGCTGGCAGTGTTGCTCGTTTTGCGGGCATTTCGGGCTTCAAGTGACTCAGCACATGCATGGTGCTCTGCCACACATTTCCTGTCTGTGCATCCCTTGTCTGTCGTACCATATGCTGGTGAAGGGTCTCCTCCTGTGGCAGGCATCATAGGACACTACATCATAGGTAGGCAGGCATCGTAAGTGATGGTCTATATGACATCATAAAGACATCAAGGCAGGCATCATAGGACACCACATCGTAGGTAGCCAGGCCTATTGTGTATATGACGGCATCGCCTATATGACAGCATCATGAGTCCTATGTAGCCTGAGATCATAGGATCATTATAGGACATCAGGCAGACATCATAGGCCATCCTATGATGTCATACGATCGTGACAGACACACAGTGATTTCTTAAATTTATAGAGTGATGATGTAACAAAGACTGGGATATGGGAAAATTACTGTATTACCAGCAAACATTAATGCATAATTACTTTTTTTCATAATCTGAACAAAACTAGATAAATACACAATTGCGTCATTTGCAATAGTCTGGACACCCACACACCCTTTATTAAAGACACACTCTGGCGGCTCTAAAGCCACCTCAAAAACAAATATCAGTACTGTGGCGGTTTGGGAAAACCCCCACAAACAGACTAAGGACAGACAACGCGCTACTCCTGGTTTTTTCCGCTACACTACTGTGATAATGTCACCTTTCATGCATTGTGTTCATGCGTCCTGTCCTTACTGTGACCTAGAGACTCAGATCAATATGTAGATGTGCCTGTTAACCTCTTTGTTCTGCAGCTGGAGCAAAGTCTAGCAAATCTGCCTATTGTGATGTATGTCTCACAAATGCAAATATCTCATGCCTGTTCTGCAGTCCCTTTGATCAGACAAACTGCTGTGAATCTGCTTTGATGTATTGTTTGAGTTGGGTATAAATACTGCACAGGTTCTGTAACTCTCACACACACACTTCAGCCTCTGCTGCAGGACACAGACTTTGTGTCCGCCTCTCCTCTCCTTCTCTGAGAGCCAGAGGATCCCCATCCAGCCTGCACACACTTGGGCTGGAGAGGGGATCCCGTGACGGCGGTATGATAATAAAACTCTACTTAAAACCTCCAACAACGCCGCTTTATTTCATGCCGCCGCACTGGTGACCCGACGCTGAAACGAACACGCTGCCAGTGAACGCAACACCCGGCGGTGATTCTCCGACGATAAGCGAACGCGGCAGCCTGACTGATCTGCCCTCCCTTCTGCTTCAGGGAGACCGCAACGCGGAGTTTCCAGGCGAAACTCCATGGAGAACACCCACGACCGGAAAAGCTGAGCAACGTTTCATGGTGAGATCTGCACGCCTAGATCGGCATATCCACACTGGACCGGCCGCGCTCACAGCTCCTCCACTCGAGAGCGCATGTACCTCGTCCTTTCTCCGTGACGGCGACTCCCATGGCCGACGGAGCACACGTGGACCTGAACGCACCATGACCGAGCGAGGGACAAGAGCGTCTACTTTCCTCGCACCGCTCCAACGCACCACGACCGAACGACGCAACAGACAACAGGGATGATCTCCAGCAAGCTCCCTGACCCTGGTTCTCCTCTCCAGCGGCCCACCCACGCACCGGACCCCGGCACACGCACCGGGGAGTTACGGGCACGGCGCACCACGCACGGGACACATACGGCTCCACAGACTGCCTTCCTCCTTCGCCGCTGCCCTTCAGGGCTGCTCGCTCACCTGAGGCACGCATGCAGCATGCTCGAAGAATTTGTTAATAGTCTCAGCCACGGCACACATGGGGAATTCAGCGGTTTTGCGATCCCCGAGGACTTTAAGGCTGTGCCCGCACCTAAAGTCAACATGACAGTCCCTCTGCTCTCATCACAGCCGCCAAGCAGCCTCGTCTTTTCTTCACGGCCGCTATTAATCCTTGCAGGACTTAATCGCGGGAGGAGCCAGTGACTAATTTTTCTTCTTGTGGACCTCTGCACGTTCAACGGGACCAGCCCTTCGACATTGTGGACCCACAAGCAATATTTGCGTGGCCCAGACGTTTTCATGGTCTCCGGCCGGCTTTTACTACCCCCACCCCCCTCCACCCCCTCCTGCACAGAGCTTTTCCCTGCTCGCTGCCCAAGCTGCACTATCGAGGTCTCGACCACCTGCCGAGCCCTCTGGGGGGGAGCTGTGGCGGTTTGGGAAAACCCCCACAAACAGACTAAGGACAGACAACTCGCTACTCCTGGTTTTTTCCGCTACACTACTGTGATAATGTCACCTTTCATGCATTGTGTTCATGCGTCCTGTCCTTACTGTGACCTAGAGACTCAGATCAATATGTAGATGTGCCTGTTAACCCCTTTGTTTTGCAGCTGGAGCAAAGTCTAGCAAATCTGCCTATTGTGATGTATGTCTCACAAATGCAAATATCTCATGCCTGTTCTGCAGTCCCTTTGATCAGACAAACTGCTGTGAATCTGCTTTGATGTATTGTTTGAGTTGGGTATAAATACTGCACAGGTTCTGTAACTCTCACACACACACTTCAGCCTCTGCTGCAGGACACAGACTTTGTGTCCGCCTCTCCTCTCCTTCTCTGAGAGCCAGAGGATCCCCATCCAGCCTGCACACACTTGGGCTGGAGAGGGGGATCCCGTGACGGCGGTATGATAATAAAACTCTACTTAAAACCTCCAACAACGCCGCTTTATTTCATGCCGCCGCAAGTACTACATTTTTTGTAATATGCAACCCAGCTGAGAAAATGACCCTTTTTCTCAGATTTCAATTGTATTAATACAGTTGTGTGATTTTATTTTGAAAAACGATTATTTTGGGAAGAGGAAGTGTGATCCTCGTTATCCAACTTTTAAATTCCCGTTTCATGGTCACGTTGGGCGATCTTGGTCTTTTCATTCATTGAGAGCGATATTAGCCCCGCCTTCCGAACAGAGTTCCAAGGCGCGCACCCGGTTTTTCGGTCTTTTGCGATCTGAGAGCGGACGAGAGAGGCTGTGGACGATCTGTGTGGAGGCCTGTGGGTCTTCTTGGTGAGTTACTACTGAAAAGTGCTATAAATGGATCTAAACACTGTCCAAACGCTAATTTGAAACCCTTATTATCCTAAGTTGACGGGAGCACGAGTTTGAGAGGCATGGTGGATGTGTCCTTTGCTGTGTTCACGCTGATATCTCATCTTGGTGAGTGGAAACCAAGTGTGTGATAAAGAGAAGCATGCTAGCGTTATGCTAATGCTAATCGCGAGTGGATTTTTTCCTGTTTAAAAGCAATGGAAAAGGCTATTTTTGTGTCTGTATGGTTTTCCTAAATGTGATTTCAGTTCCCAACAGTATGCTGAAGTGCTTTTAGTTCTTATGCACTATTTCTGTCGAATGTAATGTGTAGTTTGATGCTAAAAGCACATTTTGTTGGTCTCCTATGTAAATTCATAGGTTATGCTAAACCCAGTAGCTCAGACAGGGTTTTACTGATTTTAAAAGGGAATATTGGAAGTAATGGGGCAGTATATTCCCTGGTTATGTGATAAATTAATTGTATTTCATTTCATGATTTACAAAGAAAAGGTTAAAAAAAACATTAATCATAATTTCATGGTTAAATGATGTAGAGATAAAAAGAGAAATTCATTTATTTGGTTACATGAGAAAAAAAAGTATTTCATGTACTACCAGAGGGAATTTGAGTTAAAAAACATGCATGTAAGATGTGAAATGTGAGATGTAAGATATTACTATATTACTGGATTGTAACTAGTAATATGAGAGAAGAATTTAAACACTAAGCTATGGTGTTATATGAGAAGAGATTGAAAAGTGAATTACTTTAGCTGTATACAATAATATCATTATTGTTGTGCAGGCTAGGTTTTTTTTGGTTGCTGATTAAGAACCTTCTGGATCCTGGATTCTCTCCGAATGGAGATGGCGAGCCTGACCTGAACCGAGACTGAACCGAGATCTGAACCAAGATCTCGATTGAAGAACATCCTTCCTCTCTCCAGTGCACAAAATTCAAAGTGGTAGCAACTCAAGCCGCCGCTTTAAAAGAGACAAACAAACACTGAGCTCAGTAGGACATTTTTGGGGTTTTATTTCATGCCGGCTGTTGTTATATTTGTATATTTGTAAATTGTTTGTATATTTTGTTCTCTTTATCTTTAACAATAACAGCCATGAATTGCTCATTTCTTGACTCCAGTTATTTCATTCCACACTCATTTTAATTCCCTATTGTAATCCTTACGAACCTAGCAACTGGTCTACAATAATTTCCCTTACCTAATTAACGTAAGGCAAAGGTTACAAATATTTTTAAGGCGTGTTACTTTTTTGTATGCTGTATTAGGTAGTTGTCACCCCCCCCCCCCACCACCACCACCCGTCATCAAGCCACCCAAAACAGATCGATTTGTTGCACTCGTTCATTTGATTTCTGGAACAGATTTGCGTTTGGGGTCCGTCTGGAACCCAGGTATACTGATTGCATGTATGTTGGTTAATTTGTTGTTTGTACTTTCCTTGTTTTATTTTCCACTATCTTTAGCTAAGGATTATTCAAACAACATATTCATTCATTCATTCATTCATTCAACATTAATTGCATTTACTGCACTATTTCAATATTTTTTGTTGCAGATACTGTGTGAAACAAGGCAAAGCAAAGGCATCATCAAGGGGGAGTAGATGATGGACTGCTAACACTGCTGCATGGTGTCTACTCCCACCTTGACAAGCCAAAGTCACATCTCAGGCTAGTGTTTGTGGATTTTTCGAGCACCTTTAACACTTTGCAACCGTATCTGATGGGCCAAAAAACATGGATGTCAATCCACACCTGGTCCTTTGGATCCTCTCATTCCTATCTGACCAGTCACAGAGGGTCAGAGTCAATGGTCACATTGGCTCATCCAGGACAATCTCCATAGGAGTTCCACAGGGTTCTATAATATCACTGGTTCTTTACACACTATACACAAATGAGTGTAGGAGCACGCACCCAGACATAACATGCATTAAATATTCTGATGACACGGTGATCACGGACACCACCAACTCACAACACTTACTTCAGGCTGAAATGAATATCTGAGAGGTTTCTCTAATTATATATAGAGTGATGTTCATCAGTGAAATATGTGTCAGTGATGCACCTGTAAGCTGGTTGCCAACCGCTAATCAAATCTAAAAGAAGAAGAAGAAATGAACATCTTCATAGGTGCAAGCTTAACCACCTAGATCTCAGTATCTCAAAAACAAAAGAAATGGTTATTGATTTCCGCAAAGCACCTTCTATTATCCCCACTCTGTCAGGAAATATTCAACAAATCAAAAGAGTGGAGTCATATAATTATCTTGGGACCATGTTTGATACCAGACTCACCTTTCAACAGAACATGCAAATTATTTTCTCTAAATACCAACAACGCCTCTTTTTTTAAAGGAAACTCCACAGACTCCAGGTGCATCAGTCAGTGTTAACAGCCTTTTACAAATGATTTATTGAATCCATAATCACTTCCAGCATCACAGCCTGGTTCGGAGCGCTGCCCAACATCCATCGCAAACCAGTACATAAGATCATCACACTGAGTAGCAAGATAATCGGACAGGAACAGGACAGGAACAAACCACTAGCATTTACAACAGAAGGACTAAAATTAAAGGAACACAAATAGCTTCAGACTCCACTCACACACTCCACAACCAACACACTTTTACTTTCAGGCCACAGATACAAATCACTCATCTTCAAGACCAGTAGAGCAATGTCGAGCTTTGTATCCACTTCCATTAGACTCATGAACAGTTGACTCACTCACTCATTCATTTTCATATTTACTATTACCATTTTTAATCCTTTTAATACATATTTTATCCCATTTATTGTATATTTTTATTTTCTATGTATGTTTTTATGTTGTATGGCTTGTGCGTGTATTTTACCGCATTTCTGTGTATGTAGATGAGATGTGTGTGCACCAATGCTTTTTCCACAAATGAAGTTCCTTGTGGAAGAATAAAGTTATTTGAATTGAATTCAAAGCACCAAGCTCAATACACTGCAGTCCAGGCACTACACAGGATCCTTGAAAGTGACCCTGACCCTTCAGATTTGGATAATTCTGATATTGAAGATGATGACGATTATATAGCTGGTTCTGATGAAAATTCTGAAACTGAAGATCATTTATCTGGATTGGAATCTGATGAAAGTGACTCTTGATGATGCCGGCGACCAGAATGCAGATGGTAGTGTAGGAGACCAGCAGGTGGTAACTAATGTAAAGTGAGAGATGAAGAGGCCAGAACTGAACCTCTTCCTCTTCTGGTGATGACAATAAAAGAGGAAGAAGTGTTGAAAGAGGTAGAGGGAGAGGAAGGAGAGGAGCAAGACGAAGGGGAAGAGAGAGAGGAAGAGGAAGTCTTGATGACAGAACCTGATCAGCTGCATGATGACATCCTCTTGGCAATGCAGGACAAAATCAAGGGCAGCTATTGGTGATCAACGGCAGGAATGGGAAAGTGTGGAACAGACTCCACCAGTAATCCATAGGAGAGGTCCTCAAGATATTATACGCCACCAAGCTGGCATAACGGCAGAGGGTAGAGTGGAAAACATCAAAAGGGCCTTTGAGCTATTCCTAATGAATGACATCCTGGATATTATCCTGATGGAAACAAACAGGGAAGCTAATCGTGTATTCAGGCAGTGGAATGCTGACCATCCTGAACATGGAAAGACTTGGAAACCTCTGACCCTGAATGAACTGAGAGCTTTTGTGCGTCTTGTGATCTTGGCTGGTGCTTATCATTCAGCAAATAATCCTTGGATGAACTCTGGGAAGCTAAGACTGCACGCCCTATTTTCCGTGCAATTATGTCTCTAAACAGGTTCAAGATAATTCTTCACTTCTTGAAGTTTGATAACAAGGCAACAAGGCCTGAACACAGGGCACAGGATAAGCTGGTTGCTATCAGGGATGTGTGGGAAATGTTCGTTACCCAGCTTCTCAAGTTTTACATACCAAGTACCGACCTCACGGTGGATGAGCAACTTGTTCCCTTTTGTGGTTGATGTCCTTTTGGTGGAACTGTGATGCGATGTCCAGTTACCCCCTGAAAGGCCAAGTGTACTTGGGGAAACAAGCTGACCAAGCCAGAGAAGTGAAAGACATGGTTCAACCTTGGTACGGTACAGGGCGGAATGTCAATGTGGACAACTTCTTTACCAGTGTGCCTTTGGTGGAAGAATTGTTAGTTCACCAGTTCCGTGCATAAAAACAAACCAGGTATCCCTCCAGAGATGCAGCCAAGCTGTGGGAGACTAGAGCATTCATTTGTCTTTGGATTTGCAAACCAGTTGACCTTGGTTTCATATGTGCCAAAGAAAAACAATGCTGTCATCATGCTTTCCTCCATGTGCCATGACCAGGCTGTTGAGGGCGACGGTCAGAAACCAGAGATCATCACTCACTATAATGCTCACAAGGGAGGTGTTGACAACATGGATCATATTGTTGGCATGTACTCAGTGAAGTACAAAAGCAACAGATGGCCATTGGTTCTGTTTTATAACACGCTAGATGTTGCTAGAATAGCAGCATATGTGGTTTGGCTCTATAACAACCCCAACTGGAGAATTAAAAAAGGTAGAAGTCGTGGACGTCTCCTCTTGCAAGGACTAGGTGAAGCCCTTGTAAACTACCTTCTGCAAGAAGGTCTTCAGAATCCAAGAGCATTGCAAAAGGGTGTGAAATCTGCCTTTGTAGACCTGGGCATGCTTAACATCCATCGCAATGCAGCTGCAAGGCCTCCTGCTCTAAAAAAAACGGTGCTACCTCTGCCCAAGGGAAGCTGATCGTAAGATCCACCAATGCTATACTACTTGTGGCAATCATGTCTGCAATGACCATTCTTCTGCAGCTGTTTGTTGTGATGACTGCTTCTAAATATTGTGAGACATGCACTCTGAGTGAAATGTTTATTCAAGTGATTTTGTTGCAAAAAACTGCCAGAGGGGTAATGGGTTCACTCAGACCCCAGTGCTTATTTAAATTACTTTGGTAAGTTCAAAGATAAGCTTTATCTGTGTATTTTCTTTTGCCTAATTATCAAAGTAAGAGAAGACTGTGACAATATATCATTTTGGTTTTGTAAAACACAGAAGTTAGTGTATATGCAAAAAGAATATGTTGTGAATGTTATTCTTCCAGTTTGCATGCAATAAAATAACTAAAACCAATAAAACATTAATTTTTCTGTTTTTAACCATAACTGCTAAAGTTTAAATCTCATTTAAAAGTTGTATACTTTACATAGTTAATATGTGCAGTACATGAAGTAGTGTTGGGGTCCATTTGGACCCCAGGTGTACAGATTAATCAATATGGGCACATGTATAGATGAACGGTATTGCCCAAACTAGTATATTGTGGCTTTTTACCCATAAAAAAAACTTCCATTGCCTTACCCAGGATTTATGCTACATGTCCACTGGTCCGGAGTCGGAAAGGAATCGGACACCAGAACCGGTGAGGTGCGGGAAAGGGGCATGGGCATGGGGCCAGTAGAGTTCTCAGATAGATGGAGTTAGAGCAATGCGGGAGGAAATACTGGAATAGTCATTATTAACCATGAGCAGACTGATAAGTCTGTTTTTAATAGTGCTGGTATATTTGCACTACAAAAGGCGACTTTGTCGTCGTCACCGTCAGTTTTGGGTTCATCCAATCCTACAGACCCACACGATGCATGGCAAACTTGACCGCCTGGTTCGTGAGCTTCGGCTGGATGAGCCCATGCTCCACTGCTCTCCACGCCTTGTTCCTTTGTATTTTGTTTCTATATGACAGCAAGGATTGGTCATATAGTATCGGGTTGCCCGAAACAGCGGTTATTAATTTCTCCTTCAAGTCTTCACAACAGGTAACATACAGATCTGCTTCTCTCCCCCCCACCTCATCTTCTCCTCTAGCTGGCTAGTTCACTGGATTGGTTGACGGGTCTGTCTGTGCACCGTCTTCAGCTCTCGGCTGCTATACTGGCCAATATGGCATCCTTGGTCTCCATATCTTTAAAACAAACCAGCAAAAAGTGTTTTTAACATCACGTCTTGCCAGAAATAGTAGGTTCAGTTAATGAATCTGTCATTATTTGACATCAAAAACCGCTGGTTTAAAACTTCAGGATGAGCGCATTGCCTCTGGTGCATGACTGTACGGAAAAAATCATGACCAATTGTAATGTTTATACAAATGAGCTGTAGGGGAACCCACAGGCGACTCGGCACACCGCTGTCTGGTTTTCACCGGTCCAGACCCAAATGCTTTCTGTTGCATTTCCAATACACAATGAATGGGAAGCTGAAAAATGACGGAAACAGTGGACGTAGCATTACACTGACTCCAGATGCAGTATGTTACGGCTGCGATCTGGCCTCTGCAGCAAATAGTTCCCATTCTCGTCAATTTTCTAATCCCCACCTGGTCCGGACCACTGCGGAACGAATCTGGCTTGTTAACTTTGGTTTGCTAATGAAATGCAACAAGCCAAATTTTAACAGATGCCGGATCAAATCCACAAGGAAATCCCAGGGTATTTCACGGTATTTAATAGCTGTTTGTTCATTAAAAATTATTTTAGGATTGTCTGTTATTTTCTGAGGTCTACTCCTCCACCACTGTGTAAGAGAAGGTAAAAACTTGACCTAACATACAAACGCTTCATGGAATTAAAAATAATGGGCTACTTACATTTTATTTAGAGCCTGAAAATCTAGGTGGAGAGCTGCTACACCACACTTCCTTGCTGTTGTCACGTGATCGCGATCGGTTCATCTCATTCACTCTCAAGTCTTTGTCGAGATCTCACGTTATTTTGTATAATCCTCACATGATCTTGTATTTCAAACTCTGTTTTCATCCATGCTGCTGCAAAACACAAATGGAGTTGGTAGGGACAGATGCAAGGGGCCATCCATACTGCATCTGCAACGTACTGCATCCGGAGTCAGTGTAAATCCAGGGTAAATGCTTGGAAAGAGCTTTTACATCTTCCACGTACTTAAGTAAGCACAGATCTATGAATATTCTGGTTAGCTCCACCCATACTCCCACCCACCAGTAGTGTATGCTACAAGGCCAGCCCTCCCCTCTCCTCTCCCTGACTGACCTGAAAACACCGAAGACTGCTTTGCTAAATAATGGCCAACTCGCCTCCCTCCTCCAGAGGCAGTGCGGGGATTTAATGTTTCCTCCTCTGTTTTCCCTGGCGTGGACGAAATGGAGCACTCGGGGGGTGGGATGGAGATTGTGTCCCCCTCAAAGACCCCTTCACCGAACAGAGTCAAATGAATGCAAAACGGATGCCTTCATGTCCCCAAGAGCTTATATCTCTCTCTGGCTTGGCCTTCCGACCGTATGCCTCCCATTCCTCCATGTATGCCTCCGGGACCCCGTACTTGTAAGCGTGGCAGTCGATGGTCTCTGGTCTCCGAGCTGATTGCACCCTGCATGTGCTACGGGGTTCCGGAATACTGTAGCCACAGCGGTGGAAAACTACGGGCGGCCGTGGCAGGTTTCGCGTTATCCCTGGGAAGGGACGCTGACTGTCAGCGTGGTCAGTAGTAGGTAGAGGAATATTGACCAAAGTGTTGTTCGTCACCGCGGGACCCTCGGTGACAGTTTGAACCAGTCCTCTCAGCTCATTCATTTCTTGCTGGCTCAGGGCTGCATTCAAGCCGAGTCCCCCCGTCTACCCTCCCTTCTCTCTGCCTCTCATCCGCTCTATCTGTTCCTCAATCCTGCTGCTCTTTGGCCCCTCCTTCTTCACATAAGGTAGCCAAGAGTATCCGTCTGATTGGTTATAGCATTAACCAATCAGGCTAAGCAGGAATGCTTACATAGCTGCACGGCTATGGCTGCACGGTGGCGTAGTGGTTAGCACTGCGGCAGCACAGTTTTACCCTCGGCCGGGGGATCGCGGGGATCATGAGATCGTGGGTTCGATCCCTGCCCCCGGCCAACAATGATCTGTGTGGAGTTTGCATGTTCTCCCCGTGTCTGCGTGGGTTTACTCCGGGATTTCTCCGGTTTCCTCCCACATGCTAAAAACATGCAGGTTAGGGATACGGGGCACTTGCGCACGCAGCGACCGGCAGCTGGTGGCTTGTCACCAGACTGCAAAACAAATCTACCTACGGGTACAAAATAAGTACAAAAAAAAAAATAGCTAGAAACATTCTGTCCAAACTCGTCTTTTTTTTTTGGCGGGGTGGGGGGGTGTTCCCTAACTGGAAATTCACAGCGGAAAAACAGACTTGGGACTGCGGTCAGATTTTGCTCTGGATATGTTTTGTAAGTCACAAAAAACATGTTAACAACAGAAAAAAACTTGATTTTTACCAGAGTGTCACTTTAAACATACAAATAAACAAAAAACACACAAAAAATATGTTATTTGTCAAGAGGTGGCAAAATTTTTCCATATCACTGTAAATCTTAAAAACAGATTTGGGTTGTGTAGTTTGTGCTTAATTTACCATTATATTTTTGTCATTTCTGTATTTCTGTCCATTTGTCATGTTGTGCATATTATCCCTTGTACCCTGTGAGGAGAACTGACTCCACAGCAGCTTCTTGTTCAGCCTCAGCAAATGTATGGTCAGCAGCTGTAGCCACAAGGTCACAGTCTAACCCACACCTTCACACCTGTGTTATATTTTCTTTTTGATAGCTCTGATCCTGGTGAATCAGGGTGCAAGAGGAGATCCCACATGTCACACATGAGTGTCTCTCATTCTCGTGTAACATCACCATGCACTGACGGACTCTCTGAAAGGCCATGAACTCGTCTGATGGACTCGTGGACTCTGCTGCAATACCACAGACCTGCTGAGCATCTTGGGCTGTGGTATCGGCCAGGACTTGGATAGTACCTTAGATAAAGACTTTTAACCTTTGAAAGGAGAATACCATGATGTGGATGTGCACAGGCTTTATCGGCCACTTCATGATGCCATTTCTGTTTTTGTGATCGAGACAGAGGTGGGTAGGGAATCCTAAACTGTACTTAAGTAAAAGAAGCGTTGCCTTATGATATTATATGTTCACGTCTAAGTAATGACAAGTAAAAAGTTGCACATTTGTGTGCAAAAAATCAAATTTATCACAAAAAAGGTTATGGAATTTTTAAAAATCCCGAGTTAAAAAAACAAAACAAATTAAAAAATTAAAAAAACCCAAACATTTAAAAGAAAACTGTCACAAATTATTGAGGAAAAACTCATAAATTGCTGAGTTAAGTTTATTGCTCACTACTCCAGTAACTTTTTAGTCAATACTTTTCCACTCTTACTAAAATAATTTCTTTGATGACTTTTACTTAGCAGTTAGTGACTTTGTAGCTAGTATCATAAGGAGACTACTTGGATGGCTACTCTGACTAGTGATTTCACAGAGTGCTTTGGGCTGCTAAACTGAGTATCTAAAACAACTTAACTTGATTTGATTGGAGAGAGAAAAAGAGAGAGCTCCAATCAAAATTATTCAGTCCCCAATTGAAATTGTTCTTTTTCAACATTTAAAAACATTCAGCTGTTTGCCAAAAAAATTAAACAAGAAACATTTAAGTAGTTTTTGAAAATAGATGTAATTTGTAATAGAGGTTGAATAATTTCAAATCCAGCAGTATATAACCAAATTTACCATGAAATAAATAAAATGTCAGGCATATTAAAACTGCTCAAATTTACGGCAGGCCTTATTCACTTTTACACTTCTGTAATGATTTTGATCTCTTCACTGGAGTAAACAGTAGAGTTATGACTCATATCAAATATAATACTGAAAAATCTTGTATTGACAGTGTTATGTCTGTATATGGAGCCAAGGACGAGGCACTACACAGCATACATGCAGCCGTCAGGCAGCAGAGGTGGCAAAGAGACCGCCCCTCCTGCCCACTGCCCTCTTATAGCCACGGGTGGTGACGGAACCGGAAGGTGGAGCCGCCACCCATACCACACAAATAAAGGTCCGAACTCCAACACAGCATTCTCCCCCTTCACAAAAGCCACACACACACACACACACACACACACACACACACACACACACACCAGTTTGGAACCCGAACCACGCACAAGTAATTAGATAACGCAACACAAATGGCCTAACTCAGTCACTCCAAAGCAACTAAAACTAGGGGAAGATGGGTAGGCTGCCACCTCACCCCACACGGCAAAGCAGGTTATTCTGCTGCTTGTACTTCAAACAAGTCTACTTAAAACAAAATACCGCTGCGTCCTAATCTAAACATAACACTAAATTAATCCCCATGAACTTATATGAACAGCAAACACATAGAACATAAATATTCAATTATAACAGTGACCCTATGACATTCCAAATACAACCACATACCAACAATCAGTTTATGACACACATATAACCAATTCAAACGCATGTACAACAGTTAACCTATAAACAAACGGCTGGAGAACACAAGTCCGTGGGCCCCCTGGACTGCCCTGTCCAGGCACCTTTTGACAATTGTGGACCGCGTCACGCATTGGCCTGAAATGGTCCCTCTGGCTTCCGTCACGTTCGTGGAAGTGGTTTGCACTTTTTTGTCGGCTTGGGTTGCACGGCTTGGATCCCTTTCGGCATAATTTCTGACAAAGGTCCACAGTTCATTTTGGAACTAATGTCCATGATGGCCCAGAGCCTGGGGGTCCAAATCCACCGCACTACCACGTACAACCCCCAGGCTAACAGGTTATGTGAACATTTTCATAGGTCAGTTCAATTCAATTCAATTCAGCTTTATTTATATAGCGCCATTTCACAACAACAGTCCATCTCATAGCACTATCAACTGTAGGGGGAACCCCCACAGTTGCAGAAAGACCCCAGCAATCAGGCGATCCCCTGTGAGCAAGCACTTGGCGACGGTGGAGAGGAAAAACTCCCTTTTAACAGGAAGAAACCTCCAGCAGAACCAGGCTCAGGGAGGGGCAGTCATCTGCTGCGACTGGCTGGGGGTGAGGGGATCGAGAAGAAGAAAAGAACAGACATGTAGAGAGCAAACAGCACGATGGGGACTCAATCTATGGGAGAGAACAAACAAATGTTAATGACCAGCAAAAAAAATATTTCATTGAGAGTGAGAAAAGGAGTGAGGCCCAGTGCATTACTGGAGGTCCCCCGGCTGACTAAACCTATTAGCAGCATAACTAAGGGAGGGTTCAGAAACACATGATCCCTCCCTAATTGTAGGCTATATCAAAAAGGTAGGTTTTAGCCCTATTCTTAAAAACAGAGATCGAGTCTGACTCCTGAATCCAGATTGGCAGCTGATTCCACAGGAGAGGAGCTTGATAACTGAAGGCTCTGCCTCCCATTGTACTTTTGGAGATTCTAGGTATTACAAGTAGTCCTGCATTTTGGGAGCGTAGTGCTCTGTTAGGATAATACGGTAGTATCAGATCTTTTAAATAAAAAGGAGCCTGATTGTTTAGAGCTTTGTAAGTAAGAAGAAGGATTTTAAACTTAATTCTAAACTCTATGGGAAGCCAATGAAGGGAGGCCAGAACCGGAGAGATATGATCTCTCTTTCTAGTACCTGTTAAAACTCTTGATGCAGCATTTTGGATCAGCTGAAGACTTTTTAAAGATGTTTTAGGACAACCTGATAATAAAGAATTACAATAATCTAATCTCGAGCTAACAAAAGTGTGGATCAGTTTCTCAGCATCACTCTGAGACAAGATGCTCCTAATCTTGGCAATATTACGCAAATGATAGAAGGCAGTCTTAGAAACAAATTTTAAAATTGAAGGACAAATCCTGATCAAAAATAACTCCAAGGTTCCTCACAGAGCTATTAAGAGAAAGAGTAACCGCATCCAAACTAAAAGTTTGATTTGGAAAGGAATTTCTAAGGTTTTTTGGACCAACAAGAATGACTTCAGTCTTATCTGAATTTAATAGCAGGAAATTACAAGTCATCCAAGCTTTGATTTCCTTAAGACAGGCTTCTAACTTGGCTAATTGATTACTATCATCTGGCTTCATTGACAGGGTCACTTAAGGCGGCACTCAGAGCTTTGCTCACAGATGCAAATTGGGTCAACCACCTGCCCTGGGGTCTTTTAGGGTTGCGCTCTGGGCCTAAGGAGGATTTGGCAGCTTCCCCGGCAGAACTCGTTTTTTCTTAGCTGCTGTGGATCCCTGGGGAATTTTTACCGGAAAACCCCATGCCCGGGGCTGATCCGCCTGGGCAATTTTTGCATAGTACGGAGGCTGTTAACATGCTGGGCCTGGCCACCATTGTTTTCCCCGCACCTTCATCCCGAAAAGCTTACAGAACGCCAGTTTTTTTTTTGTCAGGCATGATGCACACTGAACCCCGCTGCGCCCACTGTATGACGGACTGTTCAGGGTGCTGGAGACTGGGGCAAAGCATTTTGTGTTAGACTTGGGGGGGTGTATGGAGACGGTCTGCATTGACAGGCTGAAGCCTGCTTTTGGTGTTGGCAGATGAGCAGGTGGCGTTGGCTCAAGTGTAGTGTTGTTTATTATATTAATATGTTGTATTATTGTATGATATGGGTGGTGGCTCCACCTTTCCGTTTCCGCCACCACCCGGGGTATAAAAGGTTAATGTGGAAGAGGCAAGGTCTCTTCGACCACCTCTCTGCATAGCGGGAGCGTCAGTCTGTACTCAGTGAGTCCTTTAATAAAGCTCTGTGTAGTTCACCACTCCCCTCATTACTGTGCCACGTTTTACAGACATAACATTTGGTGATGAAAGTTACGGATGCTGGCATTTATGCAATTTGGCCATTTTTGGAGTCTCTGGGGGAGCCTCCGGTGCTTTGGGCGAGATGGTTCGCCGCATTCGAAAACTACTTGGTGGCACTAAACCTTGGTGAACTGAAGAAGGTACGAGCAAGGGCAATTTTAGTCCACAAGTTAGACATGGAAGGACAATGTATCATTTCTACCTTGGGAGCTAGTGATAGCTTCGATGACGTGGCTGAGCGAATGGTGCGATATTTTTGCATGCCTACAAACTTCATCGTCAGGAGGGTCCAGTTTCGGCAGCACCTCCAGTGGGCTGGCGAGTCGGTGCAGCACTATGGTGCAGACCTATGACATCTGGCTGGGGACTGCCAGTTTGGTGAGTTAGAGGAAGAAATGGTCAGCGACCAGCTGGTGGAGCACACTCTGTGTTCGTTGGCTCGGTCAAGATTGCTTACATACTCCGGTGAATTAACTTTAGCTATGGCCGTGGAGATAGCCCAACAGTGTGAAGCAGCGGACAAATTATCACACGACCTTGGTGAGAGAGTTATGCTACGCCGCCATGACTCACAATCAATGACACAGGCTGTGGATCCAGACAGCGGAGACAGCGAGCAAGAGGAATGCGCTGCAGCTGTAAAGATGAGGTCCGCCCCGGGATCACCCAAATGTTTGGGTTGTGAGTCTACTAAGCACCGGTACAAGGCTAGAGAGTTTCCGGCGAGAGGTACCCCTGCTCCAACTCCCATGGTTATCCACACCGTTTCCCCGAACACCGACGGCCGTACGTATTGTGCAGTGGAACTGGACAGAGTGGGGGTACCATTATTGGTTGACACGGGCGCAGTGAGGTCGGTGTTGAATTGGCCCACCGTGAGGAGTTTCTTCTCAAATCATCAGCTGAGAGGTCATTTAAAGCCATTGTGCGGCTATGGAGGAAGGAGGGTGCCCATCGTGGGTTCGGTGGAGTTGACGGCCCGGTACAAGTCGGCAGTGGTCGTCAACCTGAAGTTTATTGTGACTGGCGGTGGCGAGAATGTGATGGGCTGTGACCTCTTCTATGGACTGGGATTTTCCATCAGCGGCATTGAGGAGGAGTGGTCAGGATGTGGTTTATGGGACCAACTGATGCCGGCGGTGATGGATGATGCAGTATGGGACAAACCTTGGCCTTGTAATCTGGAAGGAATCCAGCGCCATTGCGGGAGGGTTTCTGCGCCAGAGCCCAATTTGCCCTACCTGAAGGAACTGGGCGGCACCGTGGGACGCCCGTGACGGCGGATGGAGCTGAGTGGCTGACTCATTCTGCTTCTGGAGTTCGGCTGGGAGGTACCGAGAAGCAAGGGGTCACAACGGCTTCGCCGGTGTCTAAAATGAAAGCGAGCAGGGCAGGAACGGCTGGCACGGTTAAACGCCAGGCCACACAGGAACACTGGAAGCCGAGCAGGGCTCCTCTGGGAGTCGCTGATTTGGTTTGACCCAGAGAAGAGGCTCGATTAAGGGGAGCCCACAGGAAGCGTAGGAGACAGGAGGACCAGAGGCGGCTACAGGTGGTGGTTGTTCGGGCGGACGGTTATCTGCAGCTGACAGATGGTACAGAGAGACACCCCAACGAGCTGTGGTGGGTTTATGGGGAAGGTGAGGCGCTTCGGTACCGGCACGGGTCTACCCCGGACGCCAAGAAGAGATGACGCTCTGGTCAGGACCTGCCCAACTGGTCTCCGGGGGCTGGGCTCTCCATGGTGTGTGACTGATAGGTTAAAGGGAGCAATGTGTTTTATATGTGTTATTGCTGATTGCCCGAGTTATTGTGTTTCGCACAATGTTAATGTGTGCATTATTGAGGTTGCGTAGTCAATAGGTTTCTTACGCTGGGTTGCTATGTAAATTGCCCATGTAAAAACAAAACAAAACAAAAAAACGAGTAATGTCTGTGTCAGCGTGTTTGAGGCACATATTACCATGTGGTTTGCATGGGTTATGGGGTGGTGTGGTTGGGTGTGTTAATAGTATGGCATGAATGTACGTATTGACTGGTTAGACATTGTGTTAAGGTTTTACCTGTGTATGTACATATATATGTTTATGGGATTATTTTATTTAATATATTAGGAACACGGCAGATTTTATTTTCATGGACTATATATAGGTAAAGACAGCAGAATAATCCGTCTAGCCATGTGGAGGTGGGGCAGTAGTCCACCTGTCCCCCTCTAGTTTTAGTTGTCTGTGCGTGCATGGATAGGCCTAATTATCCTGTTTATTGTTAGAGTGTGATTCGGGCACTAAATTTGGGGAGGGTCTAATTGGTCTGCATGTGTTTTGGATGTTTTTGAAGGGGGGTGTAGTGTTATTTATTATATTAATATGTTGTATTATTGTATGATATGGGTGGTGGCTCCACCTTTCCAGTTCCGCCGCCACCCGGGGTATAAAAGGCTGATGCAGAATAGGCACGGTCTCTTCAACCACCTCTCTCCCTAGCGGGACCATCAGTCTGTACTCAGTGAGTCCTTTAATAAAGCTCTGTGTAGTTCACCACTCACCTCATTATTGTGCCCTGTTTTACAGACATAACACCAAGCTCCCTGGTGCGGACACCCACCGTTGGTGGCTCCGCAAGTTGGTGTTCCCACGGTGGAGATCTGCGCTTGCGAAGCTGATATGTTTCCCCCCCCACCCTTTTTCCCTCCACAGACTAATGTGCCCACCTGCACACCTCGCCAGCAGGGTGTTTCTACCTGACCGGCGACCCCCTGCTACAGCCGCTATGGGCGCAGGCTCAAACCCAAAGAACGAGGGGGTTGGTGCCCTTTCTGGGTGTTCAGGAAGGTTGGGGGCTGTGTGGTGCCACTGTGTGGGGGTTCTTCACCCAGAGTCGGGAGCTGGGGGAAGATGGAACAAAAGGACTGAAGGAGGAAGTGGGTCTGGGTGTCTCAGAAGTATCGGAAAGGACTATCCGCCCCCCCGGCCTGACTCGCCGGGGGGGCAGACATGCCACACATGTCTTTGTTCACTGAAAGTGTTATGTTTGGACTCCCTGGGTCTCATTGTGCAGAAATAAAGGTTATTAAAAGGAGGCGCAGAGAGACCCAGACAGATTATTTACTGTACTTGATGTTGGAAGAGAAATAAAGTTTATGTGTCGTCCAACTCACCACCTCGTCTGCTTTTTCTTCCACAGTATAACCTGTGACCTGTTTTCTATGGGGTAGCGTGAGAATGGAATGTTGATATACATATATGGGAAACAGTGGGGACAGACTGGCCTCACTGTTTCATATATATATAGTGGTTAGCACTGCGGCAGCACAGTTTACCCTTGGCCGGGGGATTGTGGGGATCGTGGGATCGTGGGTTCGATCCCAGCCCCCGACCAACAGTGATCTGTGTGGAGTTTGCATGTTCTCCCCGTGTTGCGTGGGTTTACTCCGGGATTTCTCCGGTTTCCTCCCACATGCCAAAAACATGCATGTTAGGTTAATTGGCTGTTCTAAATTGTCCCTAGATATCTGTTTCCTATAGGCCCTTAGAATAGAGGGTTAGTGTTAATGAAAGCGCTTTGAGTGGTCTTTGTGACTAGAAAAGCGCTATATAAGTGCAGGTTAGTTAGTTAGTTAGATACTGTATATATATATATATATATATATATATATATATATATATATATATATACACTGTATAATATGTATATGTGTGTGTGTATATATACATATTGTGTATATATATATATATATATATATAGTATATACACAGATTGTCGTGCCTGCTGTAGTTGTATTGATGAGTTTTTAGAAGTTTTCTTTTGATAAATGAAGTCGATCTCTCTTATACATATGGCAGAAGTAGCACCTCACAGTAAAAGATAATGCACAGCAGCAGAACTAAACATGTTGATTTAAATTTTAACAAAATAAAATGGTAAACGGCATTCACTTATATAGCGCTTTTCTCATCTCCAGATGACCAAAGTGCTTTACAGATCCTGCTATCCACCCATTCACAAACACACATTCACCTCTCTTATGCATATGACAGAAAACAAACTAAAACATTAACGCTTTGACAGGACGGCAATATCACCACCGGTAGTTTTGCCTTTTGTCTTTGTTCATAATTATCATTATTCTGTAAAAGTAACACCACACAGCAAAAGATAATGCACAGTCACAGAACTAAACATGTTGATTTAAACTGTAACGAAACAAAATGGTAAATGGCGTTCACTTACATAGCGCTTTTTTCTTGTCTCTGGATGACCAAAGTGCTTTACAGATCCTGCTATCCACCCATTCACACACACATACACACGCACACAGTTGCGCATGCGTACGCACACACAATTTTGTTAGAGTTATCATCTTTCATACATCTCCTGCCTGGCTTCTAGTTAGTGAACATGGTACGTGATGATACAAAAAACAGCGACAGCTTGGATTTAAGATAAGATAAGATAAGCCTTTATTAGTCCCACAATGGAGAAATTCCAGGATTGCAACAGCACAGGGATAGCAACACTCAGAGCAATAATTAAGAAGATAAGAAAATAAAATAAGAGCAGTGAATATACATACAGTATGTACACATAAATATATAAATATATATACACAGTGCGGAGCATTGTAGCTAGATGGACTAAACAGCATAACCGTCTATTTAGTTACCCTTCATGGTATGAATATGTACCCATACATATTATCACCCTCCATAGCAACTGATATTGTCCTAGTTGTATACTGGAGGGGACCATTTGTGTAAGCCTGTTGCATCTTTTGCATTCAATACTATTAGGTCGTCACGTTTTTTTGCTATCTCTGCGAGCAGCCCTGCTTAGGTTATACAGTCTGACAGCCGTAGGTAGGAAGGACCTGCGAAACCTCTCGGTCACGCATCTAGGATGTTGTAGTCTACTGCTAAATGAGCTCCTCAGTGTGTCCAGTATGTCCTGCATAGGGTGGGACTCGGACTCCAGCAGAGATGACACTTTAGCCACCATCCTTCTCTCTCCTATCTCCTCCACTGGGTCAAGGCATTGCCCCAGGACAGAGCTAGCTTTCTTGATAAGTTTGTTCAGTCTCTTCCTATCAGCTGCTGTAATGCCGTTGCCCCAGCAGACCACTCCAAAAGTGATAGCTGATGCCACCACCGTGTCGTAGAATGTCTTCAAGAGCACCCCTTGTACACCAAAAGACCTGAGTCTCCTCAGTAGGAACAGCCTGCGCTGTCCCTTCTTGTAGAGTGCGTCGGTATTGTGTGACCAGTCTAGTTTATTGTTGAGATGAACACCCAGGTACTTGTAGGATGTCACCATCTCAATGTCTGTTCCCTGGATGTTTACTGGTGCTGTGAGGGGTTATCCTTGCCTGCGGCAGTCCACCACCAGCTCCTTAGTTTTCCTTGTGTTGATCTGGAGGTAGTCCCGATGGCACCAGTCCACGAAGTCCTGGATAAGTCCTCTGTACTCAGCTTCATCTCCGTTGGAGATGAGGCCGACGATCACAGAGTCGTCAGAGAACTTCTGTAGGTGGCAGTGTGTTGTGTTGTGTGAGAAGTCCGCAGTATAAAGGGTGAACAGGAAGGGAGCCAAAACCATTCCCTGGGGGGCCCCCCGTGCTACCGATGATCGTGTCGGACTCACAATCCCGGATTCTCACAAACTGTGGCCGGTTAGTGAGGTAGTCCAGGATCCATGATGACAGGTGCTGGTCCACCCCTGCGCACAGCAGCTTGTCCTCCAGGATCATCGGTTGGATGGTGTTGAAAGCACTGGAGAAGTCAAAGAACATGATCTTCACTGCATTCCCGGGCTTCTCCAGGTGGGACAGGGAACGGTGAAGGAGGAAGATCACTGCATCCTCCACCCCAATGCCATGCTGGTAGGCGAACTGGAGTGGATCCATCGCTGGTCCCACCAGGGGGCGGAGATGAGCAAGGAGCAGTCTCTCCAGGGTCTTCATCAAGTGAGACGTCAGGGCCACTGGCCTGTAGCTGTTCAGGTCTTTGGGGTGGCAAGTCTTTGGTACAGGTACCACACAAGATGTTTTCCACAACTGTGGTACCCTCCCCAGCTTCAGGCTCAGTTTGAAGATGTGCTCCACAATCCCACACAGCTGGTCTGCGCAGGACTTGAGGAGCTTTGCGCTGATGCCGTCCGGTCCTGAGGCCTTCCTCGCCTTGATCTTCCTCAGCTCTGTCCTCACCTGGGTCTTAGTGAGGGTCAGATTGGGGGGCTGTGTGCTGGGAGTGGGGAGGTGTTGGTGGAGTGGGGTGTGGACAGCAGGTCTCGATGACTTTAGAGGCAGCAGTGGTTGGTGTGCAGTCGGGGGGAGGGCGGTTGGTCAAACCTATTAAAAAACAGGTTCAGATTGTTCGCCCACTCCCTGCCCCCCGTGGCCTGGGAGGAGGTATTCTGGAGCCCAGAGATGGTTTTAAGGTTTCTCCAGACCCCACTGATGTCGCTCTGTTGCAGCTTGTCCTCCATCTTCTTCCTGAAGCTGTCCTTGCCTTCTCTGATCTTCCTCCTCAGCTCCCTCTGTACGGACTTCAGCATCTCCCTGTTCCCTGACCTGACGATCCTCTTCTTCTCTCTCAGAAGAGTTTTTACCTCAGGGTTGATCCAGGGTTTGTTGTTCGAGCAACACCGTATGGTCTTGGTGGGTACGGTGTTGTCTACACAGAAGTTGATGTAGTCCGTGATGGTGTGAGTGAGGCCATCGATGTCCTCACCATGTGGATCGCAGAGCTGCTCCCAGGCAGTGGTTTCAAGACAGTCCTTTAAAGTGTCCATTGCCTCCTCAGACCATATCTTCACCGTGCGTATGACCGGAGGTTGTCTGTGTACTAGGGGTTTGTACACCGGCAGGAGATGAACCAAGTTGTGATCCGATCTCCCGAGTGGGGGGAGTGGTGATGAGGTGTATGTCTCCTTAGTGTTAGCATAGAATAAGTCCAGTATTTTATTGTCTCTAGTGTGGCATGTGACATACTGGGTGAACGTGGGCAGAATGGGGGACAGTGAAATATGGTTGAAATCACCTGAGATGAGGAGAAGAGCATCTGGGTGTTCTGTCAGCAGCCTGCCAGTTACTGAGTGAATGGTGTCACGCGCTGTCCCAGCGTTCGCTGTCGGATTTGCATAAATAACAATGCAGATCATGTGTGAGTATTCGCTCGGGAGATAGGTAGGTCGCATGCTAACAGCTAGCAACTCAGTGTCTTTGCTGCAGTGATGTTGTTTAACCGTGATATGTCCCGGTCTGCACCAGCTGTTATTGACATACATTATCACTCCTCCGCCCTTTGCCTTCCCACTGTCTGGTGTCCGGTCTGCCCGCATTGCGTGGAAACCCTCCAGTTTGATGTTAGCATCTGTTGCTAGTTCTGTTAGCCACGTCTCAGTAAACAACATCAAGCTAAGCTCTCTGAAGACGCTCTGGTAGCGGGTCATAGCCACTAGCTCATCTGTCTTATTGAGGAGCAATCGTACTTTCCCTATAATAACGGATGGAAGGACAGGTCTGTACCTTATATTTCTTGCCCGCCGTCTTGCTTTGCTCCAGCATGGCATCCACATCATTTCTGTCTTATTTCACCCGGTATGTTGAAGTCTTGCGCTAGCATCTTGGTCCGGTTAAGTGCTAACAGCTGGTCTCTGCTGTAACGTATCCTGCTAAAAACAGTGGCTCCGTCTGCCGGCTCATGAGACATTTGGGCGATCCGTGTGTCCGTTCGATGTATAAGGTGTCGCCGGATCAGAAAGATTAGCAAGAGAAGCCAGATAGTAAATAGAAATAGGAAGAAATTGATCCACTGTTGCAAAAAGGCAGCCTACTTGTGTGGCGCCAGAAGTACTTTGTACTCAATATTTTGCTTATATCAAAATGACAACAGTGTCATGAGCGTGCGCCTTTACGCATGTACAAAAATGGAGAGAGCGAGTCCACTAGCAGGTGCAGAGTGTGTTTATTACAGGTCTGATGACACGTTTTTGACTTCATCTAATTTTTCGACACATAATACAATATGACAAAATAGGTTGGTCTGTGCAGTTCTAAGTCAAACAGGCTTTTTTTCACGCAAATATCCGCTGTTTTCATGAGCACCACGTCACCAATTGTGTCAGTGGCTGGAAAACCCCCCAGCCATGTTGTAACATCATCGACAGAATACAGCGCTTGGCTGCCCATTGTACACACAGGATGGAAGTGGTAGAAAACATTGACAATGGTTCCAGCACATGTAGTCTGGAATTGGTTTGTGTTGTCCAATCTTCAGACAATTATAGTTCTGAAGAATGGGATGACAATGAAGAATCTGGGGGCATCAGACAGTATAGGTTTGAGCCATGCCAAGCGGGCATTGTGCCAAGCGAATCAGACTCAGAGAGTGACAGTGGAGAGGCACACATGGCCGGTGCAGCAGCAGCAACAAACACATGGTAGGGGAACACCAAGTGTTATGCTTTTGTTTCAGATATTGCAACAAATTATTTGTTCATAAATATAATTTATTTAAACCCGATTTTTCAATAAAATCATAGCAGTGTATGCTCTGTGTCTCAGGCATTGGGTTTATTATGTATTATCTTTATGTTTTTATGTATTATCTGGTAAATCCTGCACGTAAATCCATTCATCATGACCCTCTGTGCGCTCTTACGCAGGACATGGAGAGGGAGGATGAAATAACGAGGATTTACGTGCAGGGTTCACCACAGCACATTTTAATACAGAAAGACAGACAATTCCAAAAAGGTGAAGACGTACAAAAAACACGAACACACTTACTGATGGCGTTCGGGGGCCAACATTGCCCAGAGAACGAATGAGAGGAGACGTGTTAGCCACAGGTGCGCCCCAGAGCTGACATCGCTTCAAGGATGCATGAGAACCACGGTGAACATGGAGTGACAAAAGCCTGTTTTCCACTAGCCCAGCACACCTCGATACGGCTCGATTCACTTCAGTACGGCTCGGAATGCTTCTGTCTCCATTAGCACGGTGTTGTGCTTGTGCTGTGATGGTTTGTGTTAGGAGGTTTTAGAAGCGGGGCAGCAGCAGATTCTCAGCGAGGCGGGGCCACACTCCCGTGACGTTACGCACCCGACTGAGTCCTTATTTACACGAGACAAAAAAGGATTCAAGGATTATTGCCTTGCTCGCTCTGTGGTTTTATCTCACAATTAATTTTATCTCATAATTAAGCTGCAACAACACAAGTCACTTTTGTTTTGAATTAACTGCCAAATGACCTTGAAATAATGAGCTGAAACTTGTTTTTATTCATATTAAATAATGAGACGGTGGCACACTGGACTACACCAAATTGTATTATTTTTTACATCCTAGGGCATTTTGGATGTACTGAATTAAAAAAAATCATGTTTTTCACCTTCAGGTCAACATTTGGAACAACAGTATTATTATTTTCCGTTTAGATGATGCTACACTCCTTCTAAAGTATTGTAAATCTCTGAATTTGGAATGCCGATAGAACATTCAATTTACATATAGTTGTACCTACTTTGACTTGGTGCTAATTTTTTATGATATTTCAATAAAAAGCTTACAAAAAGATTTGTTTTTTGGTCTAGTTAAAAATTACATTACCTTTACAATGGTTGACCCGTGACAGGAAGATCAGCATAATTTTGATCAGACTAGGCAATGGAATTTCTATGTAATTATACTGTTTTATAATTCAGTGTTATAACAGACAAACCACACTTTCCAAAACAATTCCATTTTATTATATACAAAATATAAAAGAAAAAAAAAACTTTGCAACACAACATGAAGGTTAATCGACATTTATACACGCCGACCACTGAGTGTCTCTACACCAGCTTCCCAAATTGGGTCACGAAGACTCGGATGAATTAATCCATCTCTGCCAGCTGTGGGTCAGGAAGGCTCGGTTGAATAATCCGTGCAGGCTGTCGCGGCGGACGCGTGGGATGATTCTACAAGGAAAATGCACCAATAAAAATACAGCACGAAAGTGCAATATATACAGAAAGACAATAGTTTTTAACAAGAATACATAAGCTTATTTCAGCGTATTGTTCACATGAATAATTAAAATAAAAGCTTTAGTCCGCAGTGTGCTGCAATAAAGCAGCGATCTATCCACAATGAACAGCTTTTTTATTGCATAAATAAACTGAGCGTCTTACCGAATATATTTGCGAAAAAAAACGCACAATAAAAAAAAATTAAAACTCACCGTTAAAGGACTCCGATGTCGAGACCTCCCAGTATATTTTTTCATTCCGGGCGGCTCCGTCTAACTCGCGCTGAATACGTTCGTCTGACAATGCAGTGAGCAGACACTGCATCTCCTTATTGGTCCATGGAACACCCTTATTACACGAAGTCATTTTTGATAGAGAATAAATGAAAATAGCACAGCAATACACTGAAAAGGAACCGCCAACAGTGGTTGCGTGCTGAGTAAAGGCGGTCGTGAAGATTCTTTTTTAGATTCTTTTTTTTTTTTTTTTCAAAAACTTTATTGAGAAGGTCGTGAAGATTTGGTAGATGAGGAGGAGGAGAGGGGCGGTTACAACCTGACCAGTCAGCACCGGTTACGACCTGACCAATCAGCGGCGACCAGTCTGTTAACGTCACAACACGGCACAGCTCAGCACTGCTGTACCCTGCCCTGGAGCGGGGCTGAGAATCGCGGCTGTTAAACCGTGTTGGGGCTTGTGGAAAAGCGTACAAAGCGTGCTGAGCCGTCCCGTGTCACGCTAAAGCGTGCTAGTGGAAAAGGCCCTTAACATGTCGTGAGAGTGCTGAAAATACTGGCAGACTAACAGCACAGATGACAATACTATGGACCAGCAGTGTGACTGGCAAACGGCCGCTAAGGACATGCACTGCTGGTGATGGTGTGATGAGAAGCACCTGGGCGAGGACTGGGAAAGATGATCAGCGGGATTTTTAATCAGCTGGTGATAATGATAGAGGGGACGTGGCCGGACTGGCGAGCGTCAGCATGCAATCACAGAAAGCAGGTCAAAGCTGCGTGTAAATCCATTAATCCTTCCCCTCCTCGTGTGCTTTTCCTGTGTAAAAGCACACTAGGAGCCCACGAGGAGGCTTATTACAGTTGGAGCTGAAGTGTGTGATGTGGTCTTTCATGGCTTGCTGTTTATCTAAGCCTGTGACACAATGCGAAGGCATAGCCGTAAAATTAAAACAAGAAACCAGAGAAACTGTGAGCTACAAAGCTGCTGTCATTCCAGTCAACAACACCAGCGTCGGTTCTGTTGCTTACGTCATGGTGGTGCCGCCCTTCATTTGGTGGGTGGCACCACAGTCCAGTCAGCGGCTGCGGTTTTTTGATGATAACTAGTTTATGCAGGTGCTGTTGTAAATATTATATTGATCATCGACAATGACTTTTGGGGTTACACAACATGCTAAAAAATGCCAAAATCGTGCCATCAGACCTTTAAATGAAAAGTATACAACTAATGTCCAACATAAGATATCCAAAATAATAACCTACACAACAGGCAAGCACAGTACTGCTGACTCAGGATTGGCTATGATTAAACCAGTTCACTTCACGCCCCAGGGAAAGCTGGCCACTGGGGAAAACAAGAAATGAAAACCGGGAGTAAGGGACTTACATGAGAGCGTCGGAGCACAGCAGAGCTCTGGAACAAACAACACTGAACATGGTCCAAAGGGAAAAGAGTCCAAACACAAGGAGTAGCAGACAGATAGGCTAACTGTGTGCAGAATGCAGACTAATGCTGTGGCAAAGTGACTGAGCTGACAGGAATGAAATACACAGCCAACTAATGGAGCAGATTGAATACAGGTGCCTGATAGTAGCAGGTGTACTGATTGCAGGCTGCCTATTGCAGTGGCAGACTGAGCAGCCAATGGGAAATGCCTGGAGGAAGAGGGAGAGGCAAAACAAAACACAGGATAGCTCAAAGCCATAAGTGGACAAAACAGGAAAACAAAATACAATAATAGTCTGTCTGGGGTCTGGAGCGGCCAAATCACCCCAGACACATGACAGAGCCTCCCCCTCAAGGGTGGATTCCAAACACCCCAAGTAACACCCAAGGCCACCCCCCCCTCCCCAAAAAAAAAGAAACCCAAAGAACACCACCTAGGGAGGGAGGTGGGGGAACCTAGCTAGGGGGGAAGAATCATCAGTACATAGCACCTGTGCCCCGACAAGCCCTACGCTCCCACAGTCACAAGCCTCCAGGGTTCGGGCGGCCGGCCAAAGTCCCAGGGCCAGCAGGAGGCCCGCTGAGCAATGTCCGGCGGCCTGTCAGGGCAAATGGGCCACCCAACCCGAAGCCTCAGTCCTTTGGGCGGCCGACCCACGTAGTTGAGCCACCAGGACCAGGGGGGTGGATAAGGAGGCGGCTTACCCACCGGAAGGCTTAACAGTAGGTAGCTGAGCCGGAGAAGGGGGACCCCAACGGCTTTTGGTGGAAAAAGAAGATGGACAACAGCGGTGCTGGTCTGAGGAGGAAAGGACACCACAAAGGTCTCAAGAAGGGGAGAGGAGGCCTTGGTATCCTCTGGCAGGCCAGCTGCACCCACGGCGGACTCTGGCTGGAGCTCTGCAGCACCCGCGGTGGACTCTGGCTGTAGCTGTGCAGCAGCCACAGTGGACTCCAGCTGGAGCTCTGTAGCACCAGAAATAATCTCTGCAGTGAGCTCGACCAGCGAATCTGGATCTTCCACGGCCTGAGATGGCATTGGCTGCTCTCCGGCGATCCTGGCACGATACTCAGAGACAGGACAGAGAGCGAGAGAGACTGGGTTAGGGCCGCTGGCAAAAGCAGAGCCTGGCGAGGTGAGCCTGGGCGCAGTGGTGAGCTGCCCCTGGCTCTCCTCACCAAGAGTCAGTCAAGGTGGCTCCGAAATGGACAGAAGAGAAATTAAGGAGCGTAGGCAGGGGAAGTTCGGATGCAGCTAAGGGCTGCACCTGACTCTCCTCACCAAGAGCCAGACAAGGTTGGGCGGTGTGGTGGCGCAGTGGTTAGCACTGCACCAGCACAGCAACTCACCCTTGGCCATGGGATCCCTGGTTCGATCCCAGCCTTTGACCAACAGTGATCTGTGTGGAGTTTGCATGTTCTTCCCGTGTCTGCGTGGGTTTACCACGGGATTTCTCCGGTTTCCTCCCACATGCCAAAACATGCAGATTAGGTTAATTGGAGACTCTAAAGTGGCCCTAGGTGTGAATGTGTGTGTGAATGGTTAAGGAATAGCGCTGTACCGTGGCTGCTTCATCCATCCAGGTGGATGCCCTCAATTTCCCCTCTGGGGATCAATAAAGTATACAAAATCAAAAAAATCAAAAATCAAAAAAAGGTTGCTCCAAATCAAAAGGGAGAAAGACAAATGAGAGCACTCGCCTGGACTCAAGCTCCACCGCTGTTCAGGAGTCTAACAGTCCCAACAACGACATCTTGGCCCCGGCCTCTTGGTGGTCCAGCCGAGTGGGTGACTCTGCTGCGGCGATCCCCACAGCAGACGTGATGGTGGTTGCAGTCCTGAAACCCCCAGACGAAGTCTCCCACGCAGGTGACACATCCAGCGTGGTGGCTGGGGGCTGCCTCACCGCTCGCCCTGGGACAGGATCTCCCTGGGCCTCTGGCTCCTCCTCCTCTGTCTGACGACTAGGTTCAAGGACCGGCAACTCACACGAGTATGCAGGGAGGACACAGAGAGAACTGGTGAGGGGTAAAAACATGCCACTGGTGCAGAGAGCTCAGGGGACTGCAGGACCTGAGTCTCTTGGCCAGGGAACAGGCTAGATTGTTCGTCAATAATAGGAATGAGACAAAAAGGAACTTGCCTGTTCTCCTGGTTCTCAGTGTTTCCAGCAGCATCAGGATCACTCTCATCCTTCTCCGTGTCCCTGGCGGGCCTGTGCTTCTCTATATACAGCGAAGATGGGCCCCAATCTGGCACATTGGTGGGTGAGTTCAGGAAAAGAACTGCCCCAGCCACCATGGCAGAGGTAAAAGTTATAGAGGAGGTGGCTGTAGGCAAGGCAGCAGCAGGAAACAGTGGCTCCGCAGCAGTACTCCCCTCCTCCGGTGAAAGAGGAGTGGCTGGCAGGGTGATGGCACGACTCCTCAGGCGAGACCTCTGCAGACGGCGATGACGTGGGTGAGCAGGTGATTCCTTAACCAGCACGCGCTTGGGTTCCGTCTCCCTCGGGGAATGCTCCTCCTTCGCCCTGAGACCTCCCTCCAGAAATAGCAGGAACTCGGGGGAAACAGGAGAGATAGGTGGAGGTGTGGTGACAGCAGTTAACAGCTCATCAGGAATCAGACAAGCGGTCTTAGGTGAGAGTAGGAGTGATTGAATAAGCACTTGCCTGAATTCCTGAGAGGTGATGACATCTACTGTCTCCCCGAGGTCGGATTCGTCATAGCAGTGAGGAAGCTCCGGGATTGGAGCGCGCTCAGCCACAGGCTGGAGTTCCGGCTCCCTCGGAGAATACTCCCCCAACTCCGATGCCAAATCCGGGAGGAGCCAAGGCTTCACCTCCAAGAGGAGATCCGTCTCCGCCAGCAGCACCTACCTGCGTTCCTCCATCTCCTCCGCAGACGGAGTGGGCCACGACTCTGGAGAAGGAAGCTGTAGCTGTCGCAGGCAAAGCTGGGGACTTCCTATGGTGCACATGCCTCTTCTTAATATGGACTGGCTCTGGCATTGAAACCTCCTCCATTGACAGGGAGTTGATGCGGCTGAGCACGTTGCTAGCCTCCAGGTGACTCCATAGGCCAGGGTTCGTCTCCATTACCCATGCAGCGTAGACCTGACTCTCCTGGACTGTCCTTGGAGAGGAAGAGGCCTGCGCCTGTGCCAGGAGATCCTTCAGGAGGGACACCGCCAGCTGCTCCAACCCATCCATGATTATGCAGGGACTCAGGTAGGAACACACAGGGAAAAAAGGTGAGGGAAAAAAGAAAACACACTCCTCCACCGCTTGGCTCTTTATGGCCACAGCGTTCTGTCATGAGTGTGCACCTTTACGCATGCACAAAAATGGAGAGAGCGAGCCACTTGCAGGTGCAGAGTGTGTTATTAAATGAAAAGTCAAAAATACAACTAATGTCCAATATAAGATATCCAAAATAATAACCTACACAACAGGCGAGCACAGTACTGCTGACTCAGGATTGCTATGATTAAAACAGTTCACTTCACGCCCCAGGGGAAAGCTGGCCACTGGGGAAAACAAGAAATGAAAACCGGGAGTAAGGGACTTACATGAGAGCATCGGAGCACCGCAGAGCTCTGGGAACAAACAACACTGAACATGGTCCAAAGGGAAAATAGTCCAAACACTGGAGTAGCAGGACAGATAGGCTAACCTGGTGCAGAATGCAGACTAACGCTGTGGCGAAGAGTGACTGAGCTGTACAGAATGAAATACACAGCCCAGCTAATGGAGCAGATTGAATACAGGTGCCTGATAGTAGCAGTGGACTGAGTGCAGCTGCCTACTGCTGCGGCAGACTTTAGCACCAGATGGGAAATGCCCTGGAGGAAGAGGGAGAGGCAAAAACAAAGCACAGGATAAATCAAAAAGCCATAAGTGGACTAAACAGGAAACAAAAAATACAATAATAGTCTTGTTCTGGGTCTGGAGTGGCCTAATCGCCCCGAGACACACGACAAACAGCTTCTTTCTCTCAAACTCAAACAGCGCACAGTAGTTGATTGACAATGCAACCATTAAAGAAAAACGTCTGGTACTAGCTGCCTCAGCCAGGGCTGGACTGGGACAAAAAAAATGGGCCCTGGCATTACACTTAATGGTCTAACAGAGATCAGAATTATCCCACTTTTGCCCTTAACAAGTGAATTCCTGTGGTTTTCAAGAAAGAAAGAAAGAAAGAAAGAAAGTTACTTTATTTTTTAGTTTGCATAAATATTTTGTAATAATTTTAAAGTCTCAAAATTTTCCAATGGTGCAAAACTTTGAGAAAAAGCCACACAATTACAAAGAAAAAACCCATCACAAACGTATGCAACCAAAAGCTTCAAATTTACTAAAAATAATGTGACAAATTTATAGGGACAAATGCCCATTTATTTAAAATATGTGCTAAATTCATGAGAGAAAAAAAAATGCAGAATTACAAGAACAACAAACTTGAATTTAAAAGATAAAAGTTACAAATTCATGGCAAAAGATGCAATTTTATTAGGAAAAAATTCACATATGTACAATTACAGGCACTGAGAATGTCAACACAGGAAGTTATTTAAAACATTTGATAAATTCATTAAGAAAAAGAAAATTAATAAATGGTTGAGACAAAGGTCAGAAAAATCACAAGATAAATGTAACTCATTTGCAATAAAAAAAAACTAAGGAAAAAATCAGTGGAAAGATGATGGAAAATTATTGAGGCAAAAATGCAAAGATGGAAGAAAAAAAGATGCTGTTTATGATGCAAAAGTCACAATTCTAAGGAGAAAAAGTCCATCCATCCATCCTCTATCACGTTTTCTGGGGGTCCGGGTCGCAGAGGCAGCAGCTCAAGCAGAGAAGTCCACACTTCCTCTTCCTGGCCGACCTGTTCCAGCTCTTCGAGAGGACACCAAGACGTGTCCCAGGCCAGGTGGGAGATGTAGTCCTCTCCAGCATGTCCTGGGTACCGAGATGTGACTTTAGTTTGGACAGTTTGAGGTTTTTCTCCTGAATTTATGACAGTTTTATTCTAAATTTGCTACTTTTTCCTTATAAATTTGAAAGATTTTTTTCCCACTTAAATCAACTTTTTCCTCATAATTTGTGTTTAGTGCTAATTTAGGACTTTTTTCTTGTACATCTGAGATTTTCATAAATTTGTGAGGGTTTTCCTCATAAATTAAAAATCAAAAATAAAATCAGCAAGGATGGAGTATTTTCTGTTATAGGATATTTATAGCCTATTAATAGCCTATTTTCTAACCCCCACCCCAGGTGAAAACCTCACATACTTTGAAACCTAAATATTTTCAGGTATGCACCATACTCTTAACAACTAAATTCAGACAGACCCCAAAACTATTCATAATGTTGCAGAATATTCCAGCTGAGGCTGGCGTCATACATCATTATGAGTTTGTTACCTGTAGAAAAGTTGCAGCAGCCCCCCGTTGTTGGGATAGGGAGGGACCTCTGTGTGTGTGTGTGTGTGTGTCTCAGGGCTGCAGTGTGTGCAGGTACAGGGGAGAGACCATGTGTGAGAGGAGGGATCATACCATTTGCGTGGTTGGAGGTGTTTTTATTTTCATTTTTAAAAAGTTTAAGCGACAAACTGCTGAATATGTTTTGGATGTTATTTCAGCTTGCCAAAGAAGAAGTAAAATTTTATAATCACAACTTTTCTCACTCCAATGTTTAGGGGGCACTGAGTTTAAATTTAGGGGTGCGACAGCACCCCTAAAAAAAGGCCTAACGCCGCCCATGCTTCATGAGCTGAAAAACTGACTTCATTGCTGGAAGGAGAAGACAGACATGCTCCTAAATCCCATTTGCTAAAAAAAGAGCTCCGTTATTAGTGTTTAAAAGGCAGACAGTAGCATAGATCTGCATGATTTTTTTAAAAAAACAAATTGTCCTTAAATTCCCAAGATCACAATTTATGGAAACCCAGGAATAACAGTTATTACACTTTACAAGGATCTCATCCTTTACTAAGCTTCATATCCTCACTGTTTTCAATAATTTCTACTGCAAAATGCTGCAAATTTGCTCCATTTCCCATGCTTCATAAAACATGTTTTTCCAATTTTAACCATAAAGCAATGAGTGTAAAATCCATGGACATTCTAATGCTTTGACTGTACAGACTGGAAGATGTTCATAATGGCCTGCGGGGATGGCTTACTGTCAAAATAAGATTGTTCCACGTAAACGTGTCAAAATATACCCCAACAACAAACCATGGGTTACTAAATCAGTTAAATCCTGCTTACAGAGGAAAGCTCTTGCCTTTAAACAGGGGTCTGTTTCTGAGCTACAGGTTGCCACTAAGGAGCTGAAGGCCGAAATTTTAAGAGCAAAACAGAATTATAAATCAGAGTTGGAAAGCAAGATGGCAGCAAATAAACTTGGTTCGGCCTGGGCCAGTATGAAAACTATTGCAGGCCTTCAGAGCACAGAGCGCAGTAATCGTGTGTTTTTAGATGGTTTTAGTTCAGACACAGAGCTGGCTAATGCTCTTAATTGTTTTTATGGTCGTTTTGACTCCTTTGATTTTAGCACAGAAATCCAAGATTTGAAACAGAAACTCAAAGACAATCAGCACTTTAATATTGAGATGCAGGATGTTAAAAGGGAGTTCCGCGCTGTAAAAGTGAACAAAAGTCAGGGCCCTGATAATATATGTGGGCGCCTGGTAAAGTCCTGTGCACATGAACTGAGTCCTATATTTCATTACATTTTCAATAAGTCCTTACAGACACAACATGTGCCTAAGATCTGGAAAGATGCCGTGGTTGTTCCCGTTCCAAAATCCAGCTGTCCTAAAACGGTAAATGACTTTAGACCAGTTGCTTTGACTTCAATTTTAATGAAAATTTTTGAAAAACTGGTCAGATGTGAGGTCCTAAGGCAGACTGAACATGCATTGGATCCTCTGCAGTTTGCCTATAGGCCTCACAGAGGAGTGGAGGATGCCACTGTCACTCTGTTTGACATGCTTTTCAAACATCTGGATTTTAATGGGACACACGCCAGGCTTTTATTTGTGGACTTTTCTTCTGCCTTTAATACAATCCAACCTCATATTTTAGTTGAAAGGCTCCTGCAACAATTTGATTTAAGCAATAATCTGGTGGGTTGGATTCTGGATTTCTTAACCAACAGGACGCAGAGAGTAAGGGTCAATGGCACATTGTCTGACCTAAAGTGCTCTTCTACTGGCTCTCCTCAGGGGTGTGTGTTGTCACCACTACTCTTCATCCTGTACACAAACATGTGTCGGAGCAGACATGACAACAGACACATTATTAAAGTATGCTGATGACTCAGTCATTGTCAGTCTCCTCCAGGATGGTGAGAGTGGCCACGGCCCAGTAGTTGATGACTTTGTTCACTGTTGTGAGGATTCCTACCTGCAGCTGAATACAACAAAACGAAAGATATGATTATTGACTTTAGGAGGAAAACTCCCAGGCACAAAGTCACCTACTAAAAGGCCCAGACCACCGAATGTGTACAATCGTACAAATATCTTGGGACGATTATTGATAGTGGATTGAACTTTGAGGTGAACTGTGAAAGGGTGTGCAAAAACGGTCAGCAAAATTTGCATTGTTTGAGGAAACTTGCACGCTTCCAAATTGACCGAACCATAATGACTATGTTTTATCGGGCTTTTATTGAATCTGTTTTATCCTTTTCTTTAATGTCATGGTTGGTCAGATAAACTGAAACAGAGGAAATCCTTGTATCAGGTAGTCAGATGGTCCAGTCGTTTGCTTGGTGAGTCACAGCCTGAACCTGACATCCCTGTACACCAGACAAGTACAGAGGATGGCCGACTCGATTTTTAAATGATGACTCCCACCCTTTTGCACTGCAACTTTCAGCTTCTCCCTCCAGACGAGGTTTGCTGTCCCAAAAAAGTAGAACCCCAGCGCTACAAAAACAGCTTTGTCCCTGCTGCTGTCAAAGAGTTGAACAAGCTATAAAAATTATATTGTACATATTTTATATTTACCTATTTTGTAAGATGTGTGCCTGTGTTTGTGTCTATGTTGAATGTAATTAGTGGCTTGTAAATATGGATGTCACCAGACTGCAAAACAAATCTACCTACGGGTACAAATAAAGTAACCTGAACCTGAACCTGAACCTGAGCCACACTAAGCTATATGAATTATTCTGTAGTTGTAAGAGACTTCAACTTTAGAGCAATTACTTTGGAGTTGCATTAATTTTCCATGTCTTATGAACTTCAGATCAAATCTTAGTATTCATCTGGAAAGGTTAACATAATCATCCAACTTTAACTTACTAACTTATTGTACCTTTTATGTTTAATTTAGTTAATTTTTGCTTTAAAATTGATAATTGCTTGTTTGCTGTAACTGATTGGAACTTGGTTCACTGTAGCTTTCACAATTCTATGATTAACCTGCTACGTGCTTTTGAACAATGATTGTTCACATACCCACTAACCCTGGTAAACTCTTGTTTTAATGACACCTATGAAGTGAACTGTAGCGCCCCCCCCCCCAGGATTAACCATTTTTTTTAATATTATTATTGCTGTATACAGTCTTACCTTAGCAAATGTTCCAGTCTTAAAGCTTTGTACTTTTTTGTTAGTTTGACACAATACTTACACTATTTTCAGTTCAAATTTTTATTTCAAATATGCAAAAAATACTGTTATGTCTGGAAACCTGGAGGTAATGCACGGAGAGTGGTGCTGCTGTGAACACGAACTTTATACACAAAGTAATATAACATACAGGCAGGTCTGTTATCTATGTTGTGCTAGCCGGGAAAGAGGCCCTAAGATGGCAGCGCTCCCCTTATATGTGGTTCGACATGGATGATGTTACCAGGCCAGCTGCGTCATCATGCCACTACCTGGTGATTAACCCTTACATCACATGCACCCCCCCCCCCCATTTCCCTTGGAAAAAACACAGAACACTTTAATAAATTGTACCGCCCCCCCCCCCCCCCAATTTGACATAAACAACATTCACAATACTAAACTAGGGTTAGTGGGTGGACCGCCACTCAACCCGACGCAGCTGAGTGGATTATTCTGCCACTTGTCTTGGCAGCCGTTTGCTCCTAACTAAACAGTCACTTTTTTTTTTCTCACAGTCTTCCATGGGGAAGGCGCTTCTGCTGGAGAGGCCTTGTGGCGGGCTCGTGGTGGACGTGCCCCTGGAGGCGCCAATTTCAGCAGACCTGGGTGCCATTCTTCTGAAGCCATGGCATACTCGTCAACACTGTCCCGGCCTGGATCCTACACCAGCTGGATTGGCTCCAACACCGCATCCCAATCTGCAGCAGCTGCTCTCACCTCCCGTGGACGGCTGTCCCACTGTCCCGATCCTATTGTAGCTGTGCCGCTATCTTCATGCGTGTCGATGGTGGTGACGATTGTAACAGCCGACTGTGAGCCCGGCCCGCTTGGTTCCATGGGCCCAAACCCAGTTCATCGCTGCAAGCAGCGCTCTGTAAGCTGCATATTTGCATTGTAGCTGTAATGGTGTGGTACTCATGATTGCCGTGGGGTGTCCATCAAGCTGTGGTGGTTCTGCTACATCCTGTTTTGTCACGAACTCTTCACCCGTTGGCTCAGCCGTGGCTCCGGTAGTCTGGTGCTGAGCGAGGATTCTGAAGCAGTCCGGTTCTTTCTCACTTTTGTCTGGTGCTGGTTTAGGTCGGGCTGATGTGTTGCTGGTTGTCACATTTAACATCTGTGTCGGGTTGTTGTGTCTCAGGGTTCTCTGTGCGTGCGGGCTCCCTCTCCTGCAACTCTGCAGCGGTTCCCGTGAACTCCTGTTGGGTGAGAATCTGAGGCGAGTCCATCCGCTGCCCCCCTCTGGGCAGTGCTCCTCCTGTGCACATGGGACGGTTGATTTCTCGTCTGCGTCATTCCTGATAGACGCGGGCTCCCCTCTCCTGCAGCTCCGCCTGGGCGAGAATTTGAGGTGAGTCCGGTTGCTGTTCTCCCTCTGTGCCATCTTCGTTCTCCGCGTCATGTTCACCCACACTGTGGTCACTCACTGTACTGAATTCTCCCTTTTCGCCATGCTCACTTTCTGTGCTGTGTCCACTCTCTATGCTACATTCACTTTCTGGGCTGTGCTCTTCAGCAGCACTCACGTCCACGAAGTCTAGGTATAATGGACCTGGACTATTGACAGTCTGCCCAGGTACCAGGAGGGTGAAGCCCAGCTCGCAGAACAAATCCCACCCCATAACATTATCACCCTGACTTGTCACCTGGAACTGGAACGCTGGAATTTTCCTTTTGCTGTACTGCACCGTGAAGATGATGTTCCTGTCAGTCATGAAGTATCCGTCATCCGGCAGTTCCACCACATCAGGTCGCCAGGGTGTGAACCTCCTAACAGTGGCCTCATTTCCCAGGGACCTTGAGGCAGAGTGGCTTTCTGCAGGAGAATTTTATCATCCCCAGGCACTACCATGTCCATTATGGACTTTAAAAATATAAGCTGGATTTCAGCTGGTTTCATGGCTTTCTATGCCTTTTTGCATCTCTTTTCTTCATGTGTTCAATACTTATCCCCTGTGTCATTCCACTTTATTAAATATAACTTGTTTTGTGAACAGTTTCCTTGATTCTTTTGTATGTATAGATTACTTGGGTTGTTACTGATGTGTGGTGAAAATCACAGATCAATGACATGCTTCATGAGAAAAATGCTGACGTGTTCAAGACTTATTTTTCCTGCTGTAGCATGACTGGATGATGGAAAATCTCCGTGCTTTGGTATGGCTTTGTTTCAGTGGGTAATTTTAGTTTAACAATAAGATAATGGGAATGATGTCCTGACTTTAACATTGGAATTTATGGACTGTTTTCAATGATGGCAATACCTTGGTCCTTTTTTAAACTGGTTTTATGAGGTCAGATGTTTTCTAGGTCCTCAGCCAAATACTAATGACTGCTCATAACTTCCTAACCACAAGGACATTCGTGTCAAAAGTGTGAATTTGTTTTCGAACTGATCCTATGTGGCAATGTTTGAAGAGAGAATTGTTTCTGGACATTTCTGACTAGTTCAACAAATGTGCTCAGGTTAGACAGACCAGGGGTGTGTGTATTTTAATAAGATGCTATAAATATTTAAGGCCCAAGCACCAAAGGCACAATTATATCTGCATGGATTCTTTTCTAACAAACCTGTCCTTTATTTGATGCAGTAAAAGTACACAAAAACTCAAAAAAATTTATATGCATGTCATCCTTGGTGAAAGAAGTGATTTTTTTTTTTTAGGAACTACTGTAACTGTGAGTTGTCCAAAATGGCATTGCAGTGGCCCCAATGAATTAAGTCATTGGAATAGAGGTTGTATTAATCAAATATTGTCTGTCACTGACATTATTTTTCTGAAAAAAATCTGAAGGCTGTTAATCATTTGATATATTACATTTTACAACTTTATTTGTAATTCCCACCTGCCCAATTTATAGCTCATATTAAATAGAAGTTATCCAGTATTGTCTCACCTTTGATTTTAGTTCACTAAGTCTTTATAACAGTTCACTTTTCTCTGTCTGAGTGCAGCTACTCACAGTCTCTCTTCTACTACAACTGCAAAAATGTGAAAGTAGCAGAGTGTATTTTTTTTAAATGGCTTAATAGTTGTGATGTTGTTGATAAGATGGCTAAAAAAAAAGAGGGACTGATGCAGTGGAGAGTGAAGCACTAGTGGATTGGTGATGCATGTCCTTGTTTCACCATGTAGTTTTACTGTCACAAAAAAGAAAATAATTCCAAACTCAAAAAACATAATTCTACTATTGAACTGTACTGACCCACACAGTTACGCTACTGGATGTAAATGGTCTTCTGGCCTCTATGAAGCCCTCTTCAAGTCCCTTAGATATCCTCCCAACGTCACTGCTTTTCAAAATATTTGACTCTATCGGGCCTTTAATTGTCGAAATCATAAATTGGTCACTTTCATTAGGCACTGTTCCCAGTTCTTTCAAACAAGCAGAGGTTGAACCCAAATTAAAGAAACAAAACTTAGACCCTACAGAATTGAACAATTACAGGCCAATTTCAAAGCTTCCCTTCCTATCCAAAATGCTTGAGAAAATAGTAGCTGAGCAATTAACTACATTTATAGAGAGAAATAAAATCTTAGATACCTTCCAGGCTGGTTTCTGTAAAATGCACTCCACTGAGACAGCGCTAATTAAAGTCTCCAGTGACATCATCATGGCAGCAGATTCTGGTCAGTACTTGGTTCTGGTGTTGTTGGATCTCACCGCTGCTTTTGACATGGTGGACCACAATATATTGATAAATAGGATGAAGGACACATTTGGTATTTCAGGATTAGTTCTGAAATGGCTCACATCTTATTTAACTGACAGAGGTTTTGTGTTTTGTTAAATGAGAAGATGTCAGAGGTTAAAGGACTTTCCTGTGGGGTTCCTCAAGGCTCAATTCTGGGTCCTATTCTGTTTTTATTGCATTTAACCCCACTTGGCCAGATTATCAGTCAGTTTAAGGGTGTTTATGACCATTTTTACGCAGATGACATTCAGCTTTACTGCTCTTTTAAAGACAAATGAGCTGAACATTTTATCAGATTTAATCTCTTGCCTGTCTGCCATTAACAAATGGTTAAACAATAACTTCCTACAATTAAATCTTAACAAGACAGAAACACCGATCATCGCTCCAGACAGTAAAATTCCTCTGATAAAGCAACACTTTGGTCACCTAGGCTCTTCTGTCCTGCCCAGCCTACGTAACCTAGGTGTTGTTTTTGACAATACTATGTCACTGGACTGCCATGGTCGGCAACTAGTCAGAAATTGCTTTTTTCGTCTGAGGAATATAGCATAACTTAGACCTATGGTCTCAACACCTGAACTGGAAATGATCATTCATGCTTTTATCTTGTCTCGCTTAGATTATTGTAATGCCCTTTTTATGTGTTTTAATAAAACTGCTGTTGCCCGCCTTCAGACTGTGCAAAATGCAGCAGCTCAGCTTTTAACCCGGAGGAAGAAAAGGGAAAACATTTCTACAGTTTTATCGTCCCTTCACTGGCTGCCAGTTGCTTTTAGATTTCATTTTAAGATTTTAATTTTGACTTTTAGAGCTCTTAATGGCCAAACCCCTTCATACATCTCAGCCCTCTTGACTCCTTATGCCATGACACAATCACTAAGATCCTCAGACCAGAGACTCCTGGTGGTCCCTTGGACCAAATTCAGAATCTGTGGAGATCGGTCTTTCCAGGCTGCTGCACCAAGCTTTGGAACGCACTTCCCCTGTCCTTGCGCTGCCTTGAGTCTGTTGACTTCTTTAAGAAGAAGTTAAAAACTCATTTGTTTAGACAGGCTTTTAGCTCTCATTGAATGGCTTTTATTTCTTCACTGTTTTATCTTTTTATTCCTATTAATATGAATATTTTATCTTGTTTCTATTGATTTTAATTTCTGTGTATTTATAAATTTTAATTTTGCTGTGAAGCACTTTGTGATATATATCTGTGAAAAGTGCTATACAAATAATGTCATGAATCTCCCAGTGCGCTTTTACGCAGCACACAAAGGAGGGGAAGGAAGAATGGATTTACGTGCAGGAATTCACCACCACACATTTATTAAACACAAAAACTTAAAGTTCCAAAATAAAGACTGACAAAAAGGGTACAGTGTACACAAAATGGCTGACGCAACGAGCGTACAGTGGGCAGACCACTGTGTACTGTGGCCACAAACAAATAGTACAAATAACATAAGCTGGGGAGAACTAGGAGTCCTCTAGGAAGCTCGACTAACTAAGGAGAAACAAACTGGGCAACAGCCAAAGTGTAGCAGCAATACTGCACAGGGAAACACTACCAGTTTAGTGTAGCAGCAATACTGCACGGAGAAACACTAACAGTTTTACTCATGAAGCAGGAACAGTCCCAGAAGTCCAATTATCCAGCGAGCACACACAACCCCTCAAAGACATGACTGTCCATACGGCGATTGACATCTGTAAGACAGGCTCAATGGTCCAGCCATACTTGACTGGCAAGGGCCGCCTAAGTTCAAACACTGCTGGCACCACAAATTGGGCATACCCGGGAGAGGCGCGGGAAAGACAATTACCGAGGAGGAATCAGCTGACTGTCAAAAGAGAGAGGGGTGTGGTCAGACCGACGAATGTTAGAGAGTGCCCACATGAATGTAGGTCAAAGAAGATGCTTAACAGCCGCCTGCCAGAACGGTGGCTACAGGCACGGAAAAGAAAAGGACAACGACATGAAAACAACAAGAACTCAAAAGATGACACAATACATAAATAACCCAATACCTGAGCCACAGAGAACGGTCAGAACTGAGCCTACAGGAATACACCGGCTCGATTCATGACAGAGCCCCCCCCCCTTCTGGGGGTGGATACTAGACACCCATGGCAACATCACAAGGAAAGGAACCCCCCCTCCCCAGCAGGAAGAAACAACCACGAACCGGGGTGGGAGGTAGGGGGAACAGGCAAGGAGGGAACACAATACACCCTGCACAGAGCCCACAATTAACCCCCCCCCCCCCCAAGTCCAAAGGCGTGCAGGCTCGGGAGGCCACCCAGAGTCCCAGGCCCAGCAGGCAGTCCGGCGAACAGAGTCCGGTGGCCTGCTGGAAAACATGGGCCATCTGGCCCAGAGACTCCGTCCTTTGGGCAGCCAGCAAGCATTGTTAAGCCACCAGGACCGAAGGGCCTGAAGCTGGAGGTGGCCTGCCCACCAGGAGGCTCAGTGGTGGGTGACCGGACCATAGGGAGGGAACCCCCACTGCGCTGGACAGGGAGGACAAGGGGGCCACAGCATCCTCAGGCTGACCCGCAGCACTCTTGGTGGTCCCGGCTTGAGACAAAGCTGCACCTGTGGTGGACCCCATCCGGGTCAATGCTGCACCCACGGTGGACCCCGACTGGGCCAACGCTGCACCCATGGTGACTCCCAGCTGGAGCTCTACAGCACCAGTGGTGGACTGCAGCTGGAGCTCTGCAGCACCCATGGTGGACCCCGACCAGGCCAATGCTGCACCCATGGTGAGCAGGCCAACCCGCCGGGGCACCAAGCTGAGGAGATGGTCAATCGGAGGCACCCTGATGATCACGGCAAGTGGAGCAGGACCCATGACATCGCTGGACGGTGAGACCAGATCCACGGAGACCCCTGGTGACGATGACTCTCCTCCGCCGGCCCTAAGAGGAAGCTTAGGAACAACAGAAGGAGAAACATGGTTAGGGTCGCCGGCAGCGGCGGAGCACGGTGAGGGAAGTTCAGATGCAGCTGAGGGCTGCACATGACTCTCCTCCCCTAGAGCCAGGCAAGATCTCTCTAATGCTGACATTGTGGAGGAGTTAAGATCAGGCGAGATATGACGAGCTGGAAGGTTGCAGAGTTTTATTTCCTCCATCAAAATGAGACGCACTTGTAGCGCTGTGCACTACTGTGGTCTACTGTGCTGTGCTGTGTGTGTCGTGTCGTGCTGTCCTTTTAAGGCATGTCACACAAGCTCTTTTATCAGTGATACAGGAAGAGAGAATGTATGGCACGTTAGCATAACAGTCAATACACATGATTAGCATGACATTGGTTGGCTCTTTGTCCGTCTGTGCATTGTCCTCTGTATGCAAATTGTGTTCCGTTTCCTCCAACCCTGCTGAGTGTGAAATAGTATCAGTCTGCATTGTGCTGGGTCACCACATGGCTTCCCCCAGAATGCTCAGAAGGGCTGTGACACCCACCCCCCATTCCCCGTCATTTGGGCTCCAGCTCCAGTAGAACTGTCCTGCTGTAAAGGAGTGCCGGAGGGCATGTCAGTCCGTGGGGGGGACGCGGGAGGGGTGGAAAAAAAAACAGTGTGCTCCGCTCCGGGTTCCAGCACGTTGAACGGCCGTGGATCGTGGGCGCACGGGCTGGTGCGCTTCGTGCATTATGGAACAAGACGGCGATCAGCTGGCCTTAGGGAGTGAGGTGCGGGAAGAGCGCTGTGGAGGAGGAGGAGAAGGGGGCTGGGAGAAAGTGAGTGCCGGCCCGGGACGTCAAAGGTGTCTGGGCCGCTCAAAAATTGCATGTGGATCCGCGATGGTGAGGGACTTTCCCGATAAACCTGGAGGAGATCCACAGTGGCTGTGAAAAAAAAAAATTATGTCTCTGACTCCTCTTGCGGCTCGATCCAGCAAGGATGTGGGGAAGGCGAGCGGCCAAATTCCCCGAGGATGCATAGCGGCTGTGAACCAACTGCAGCTGTGTGAGGGACCTGGTGGTCTGGCTTTTAGGTGCGGAAGCAGCCCTAAAGCCATCGGGGACAGCAATCGGCTAAATTCCCCTTGTGCGCTATGGCTGAGAAACCCATACAAAGTCCTGTGTGCGTGCTGCACGTCTGCTTCAGGTGCGTGAGCAGCCCCGAAGGTTCCGAGGCTGGCAATCGGCCATGTTTCTCGGGCATGTGCAGCGGCGGAGGACAATGTATCAGGCTGTGGAGCCGGATTGTCCCTGTGCATGGTGCACGCTTGGCACAGTGACCACATAACTGGCAGTTGCGCTGTCCTCGTAATCCTGCGGTGTGTGTGCAGGGCTTCATTGTCATGAGCTGAGTCAGGGTTGGGGAGCTTGGTGGAAATCAACGCAGTCGGCGCCAATGTCCTTCCCCATTCAGGCTGCTTCCTTCGGTTCGCTTGTGTCACCGTTCATGGTGCGTGTCGGTTCCAAAGCTGCCCGCTTCGGGGAGCGCGCTCCGGTGAGGATGAAGAGGTTGCGGGCGTTGTCTGGTCCTCTGGGGTCCACAGCGCGGTGAGAGGGAACAGATGGTCATTCTCTCTCATCAGGTCACCAGTGTGGAGGGACAAGATCAGACGAGGGGCGCACCATGACTCATCTAGGGCCACCAGTGTGGAGGAATTAAGATCAGGTGAGATATGACGAGCTGGAAGATTGCAGAGTTTTATTTCCTCCATCAAAATGAGACGCACTTGTAGCGCTGTGCGCTACTGTGGTCTACTGTGCTGTGTTGTGTGTCGTGTTGTGCTGTCCTTTTGAGGCATGTCACACAAGCTCTTTTATCAGTGACACAGGAAGAGAGAATGCACGGCACATTAGCATAACAGTCAATACACATGATTAGCATGACGTTGGTTGGCTCTTTGTCTGTCTGTGCATTGTCCTCTGTATGCAAATTGTGTCCCGTTTCCTCCAACCCTGCTGTGCGTGAAATAGTATCAGTCTGCATTGTGCTGGGTCACCACAACATTAGAAAAACAAGAGTGATAACTTGCCTGAACTCGAGCTCCACCGCCGTCCAGGACTCTGTCGATCCAGACGATGAAGACTCGGGCCCGGCCTCCAAGAGGTCCAACTCCGGCTCCCATTCCGCTGCAACCACCTCTGCAGCTGGCAAGATGGTAGAAACAGTCGTATGATCCTCCTGCCACAGTTCCAATGCTGGGGATGCCTCCGGTGTGGCTGCAGGGGGACCTCTCCATGCTGGCCTTGGGGCAGAATCCTCCAGAGCCACCGTCTGCTCCACCATCTGATTGCTCTGCCCTTGAGTCAAAGGGAGCTCAGGAAAAATAGGAGGAGACACGGAGAGAACAGAAAAAGAATAAACATCTGCAGCTGGAGGAGAAAGCCCAGTGGACTGCAAAGACTGGGCCTCTCCCTTGGGAGACAGACAAAGTTCATCATAATTTAATGGATCAGGATGAAAAAATACTTGCCTGTCACCCCGGTGTCTGATGTTGGCAGCTGCAGGAAGCAGGCAGTCATCCCTCTCCGCGTCCATGATAATCTAGCTCCTTTCCATGGATTGTGGAGCAGCCGTCTCCATGGCTATGGAGGTGGGCGTTCCTGGGGCGGCCCTAGCAGGCCTCACGACAGCTGTAGGGGAGATGATGGCTGCCAAAGACGAGGAGGGCCTCTCCCGGCGTCTCCTCGTGGGATGACACCGCCTCTGGGCGGCCGACGCTGATGGCGAAGGGGGTGAGAGAACGGCTGCAGGCTGTTGAGCGCTTCCCTACTTGGGCTCCACCAGGAACGTCGCTCTCCCAACACCATGAAACATGCGCTGGAGCGTGTAGACCGAGGCGATCAGGTTTGCCTACTGAGGGTAATCCCAGAGACCAGGATGCACTTCCAAGATTCCCTCAGCTGCGTCCAGGCTGCTCCACTTCTCCTTAGGTCCGCGGGCTTTATGGACCTCATCCATGAAGTCCTGGATGAAGGTCACTGCCCATTCCTCCTCCACCATGGGATGCCTCGCCGCTAGTTTCCTCCGGCCGGCGTGGAAACGGTGCGCCGAAGGCATAGTGGGGCAAAAACAGGTGGGTGAAAAAACAGTTTGAAAAAAAGAAAAAATGATGTGCTGGTGTAACCCGCTAAATCCTGGCGGGCTGGACCATTCTGTCATGAACCTCCCGGTGTGCTTTTACGCAGCACACAAAGGAGGAGAAGGAAGAATGGATTTACGTGCAGGAATTCACCACCACACATTTATTAAACACAAAAACTGACAGTTCCAAAATAAAGACTGACAAAAAGGGTACAGTGTACACAAAATGGCTGATGCGACGAGCGTACAGCGGGCAGACCACTGTGTACTGTGGCCACAAACAAATAATACAAATAACATATAAGCTTGTGAAAACTAGGAGTCCTCTAGGAGGCTCGACTAACTAAGGAGGAACAAACTGGGCAACAGCCAAAGCGTAGCAGCAATACTGCACGGCGAAATGATAACAGTTTTACTCACCAAGCAGGAACAGTCCCAGAAGTCCTAATTCTCCAGCAAATACACACAACCCCTCAAAGACATGACCATCCATACAGCAATTGACATCCGTAAGACAGGCTTAATGGTCCAGCTGTGCTTGACTGGCAAAGGTCGCCTAAGTACAACCACTGCTGGCACCACAAATTGGGCATACCTGGGCGAGGTGCGGGAAAGACAATTACCAAGAAGGAATCAGCTGTCAAAAGAGAGAGGGGGCGTGGTCGGACCGGCGAGTGTTAGACAATGCCCACATTAATGTAGGATGTACTTGAGCCACAAAAAACGGTCAGAACCGAGCCTACAGAAAAACACCGGCTCAGTTCATGACAAATAAACTTTGCTTGCACATTCTCTCTTCATCAAGGCAGTCAATAAATAAATAAATGAATGCGTAATCTGTATCCTTTGGGTTCATGATAAAAACTAAACATATAAACAAAAACAAAATCTATTTGACATCTAATTATATGAAAATTAATCAAACTTTATTTCTAAAGCACTTTACTACAGCTGATACAAAGTGCTGTACATCAGGAATAGATAAAATGAAAAGGACATATAAAAATGACAATCATATAATAAAACAATAAAACAAGTACAATCAATGTCTCAAGCTGGGTTGAAGGCCAAGGAGTAAAAATGAGTTTTAAGATAAGATTTAAAAGTAGACAGTGAAGGCGCCTGTCTAATAGGCAAAGGAAGACTACTCCAAAGTTTAGGAGCAGCAACAGAAAAAGCTCTGTCCCCTCTGAGCTTCCTCTTTGATTTTGGTATCTCCAGGAGCAACTGATCAGCTGATCTGAGAGACCGAACAGGAGTGTAAAAGTGAAGAAGCTCAGAGAAGTAAGGTGGGGCAAGGCCATTCAATGATTTAAAAACAAATTAAATAATTTTAAAATGAACCCTAAAGTTCACAGGCAGCCAGTGGAGGGAAGCTAAAATAGATGTAATGTGGTCCCTCTTACGTGTTCCAGTTAAAAGATGTGCATCAGCATTCTGAACCAACTGGAGACGTGTGAGAGAAGACTAGCTGACTCCAAAATAAAGTGCATTACAGTAATCCAGCCGAGATGTGATGAAGGCATGGATTACTGTCATGAACTCCTTGTGCACTTTTTCACAGTGCATGGAGGAGGCGAAAAAGGACGAGGATTTATGTGCTGGGTTGCACCACACACACCTTTATTACATTCAACACACTGATACACAGTTACAGTGTCTACAAATCACTATGGCTCAGGAGTCCTCAATTCAATTCAATTCAATTCAATTCAACTTTATTTATATAGCGCCATTTCACAACAACAGTCATCTCATAGCACTATCAACTGTAGGGGGGAACCCCCACAGTTGCAGAAAGACCCCAGCAATCAGGTGATCCCCTGTGAGCAAGCACTTGGCGACGGTGGAGAGGAAAAACTCCCTTTTAACAGGAAGAAACCTCCAGCAGAACCATGCTCAGGGAGGGGCAGTCATCTGCTGCGACTGGCTGGGGGGTGAGGGGACAGAGAAGATGAAAAGAACAGACATGTAGAGAGCAAACAGCACGATGGGGACTCAATCTATGGGAGAGAACAAACAAATGTTAATGACCAGCAAAAAAAAATATTTCATAGAGAGTGAGGAAAGGAGTGAGGCCCAGTGCATTACTGGAGGTCCCCCGGCTGACTAAACCTATTAGCAGCATAACTAAGGGAGGGTTCAGAAACACATGATCCCTCCCTAATTGTAGGCTATATCAAAAAGGTAGGTTTTAACCCTAATCTTAAAAACAGAGATCGAGTCTGACTCCCGAATCCAGATTGGCAGCTGATTCCACAGGAGAGGAGCTTGATAACTGAAGGCTCTGCCTCCCATTGTACTTTTGGAGATTCTAGGTATTACAAGTAGTCCTGCATTTTGGGAGCGTAGTGCTCTGTTAGGATAATACGGTAGTATCAGATCTTTTAAATAAAAAGGAGCCTGATTGTTTAGAGCTTTGTAAGTAAGAAGAAGGATTTTAAACTTAATTCTAAACTCTATGGGAAGCCAATGAAGGGAGGCCAGAACCGGAGAGATATGATCTCTCTTTCTAGTACCTGTTAAAACTCTTGCTGCAGCATTTTGGATCAGCTGAAGACTTTTTAAAGATGTTTTAGGACAACCTGATAATAAAGAATTACAATAATCTAATCTCGAGCTAACAAAAGCGTGGATCAGTTTCTCAGCATCACTCTGAGACAAGATGCTCCTAATCTTGGCAATATTACGCAAATGATAGAAGGCAGTCTTAGAAACAAATTTAATATGTGAATTGAAGGACAAATCCTGATCAAAAATAACTCCAAGGTTCCTCACAGAGCTATTAAGAGAAAGAGTAACTGCATCCAAACTGAAAGTTTGATTTGGAAAGGAATTTCTAAGGTTTTTTGGACCAACAAGAATGACTTCAGTCTTATCTGAATTTAATAGCAGGAAATTACAAGTCATCCAAGCTTTGATTTCCTTAAGACAGGCTTCTAACTTGGCTAATTGATTACTATCATCTGGCTTCATTGACAGGTATAATTGTGTGTCATCTGCATAACAATGAAAATGTATACAGTGCTTTCTAATAATGTTGCCTAACGGAAGCATATATAAACTAAAAAGAGTAGGGCCTAGCACAGATCCCTGTGGAACTCCATGACTAAGCTTTGAGTTGAAAGAAAACTCATTATTTACATGAACAAACTGGAACCTATCAGATAAATAAGATCTAAACCACTGCAACAAAGTTCCATTAAGTCCAACATAGTGTTCTAATCTATCAAGTAGAATATTATGATCGATAGTATCAAAAGCTGCACTAAGGTCTAAAAGGACAAGTACAGAAACTAGTCCATTATCAGATGCAATGAGGAGGTCGTTAGTGACCTTCACTAAGGCTGTTTCAGTACTATGATGGATTCTAAACCCAGATTGAAACTCTTCAAGTAAACCATTTCCCTGCAGGTGGTCGAATAATTGCGTAGCATCCTCCAGGATGCTCAGTCAGAGGTAAGAATACCGGGTAAAGCACACACACAGATTATACTCACATGACTGGAGCCTGTCCGAGTAAGTCCAGCAGCACCGAGTGACAGTCTTTTCGATGAGACTTCATACAATGAGCGCTGATCGTTAATAAAGTACAATGACCCAGCAATGCATGACTGGAAAAAAGGCTCCTTATGTACATGCATTGCTGGATCCACAAACTGATCACACCTGGGCGAGGAGTGGGGAGATGGCACGCGGGAGTGGGAACAGATGGCAGTAATAGAGAGGGGGCATGGTTCGACTGGCAGACAGACAGCACTCACTCCAGCGTGAGCCCAAGAGGCTGCCTCACTGCTGCCGGCCAGACAGCAGTGGCTATGGGTACGGCAGAGTACACAGAAATACATATTAACACACACACAATGTGGCACATACCCACAGAGAGGCCAGGACCGATCCAGGGGAAACCAAGCTGGTTCAGTTCCTGACAGATTACTATCTCAAAGTGCTGTTTAGAGAGAATGGGTTTAGCCTTTGCCAGTTGCCTTAAATGAAAAAAGTTGCACTTCACTACTGCAGCAATTTGACGATCAATTCTAAAATCACTGTCCAGCTTAAAACCCAGATTAGTGACAGTAGGTTGGACAAACCCTGTCAAGAGGGACCCAAGTCAACAGGAGGGGATTCACAGGAGCCACTGGGTCCAAACACAATCACTTCTGTCTTCTTTTCATTAAAACTTAGGAAGTTCACTGCCATCCAGTCTTTAATGTCATTAAGGCGTTCAAGAAGTGATTTAATTGAGAAGTTCTCCTTCTTCCTTATTGGAACAATAAACCTGACAGTCATCAGCATCGCAGTGGAAGGAGATGCCATGCTTTCTAAGAATTGAACCCAGTGGAAGGAGATAAAGTGAAAAGAGCAGAAGCCCTAAAATTGAGCCCCATGGGACCCCACATGACAGGGAAGCAGAGGAGGATTCAGAACCAGCAAGGCTTACACACATGGTTTTATCAGTTAGATAGGACCTAAACCATTCCAATGCAGTACCAGAAATACCCACAAGATACTGCAGGTGAGAAATTAAGATTTCATGGTCCACTGTATCAAAAGCAGCGGTTAGGTCTAACAAAACAAGAACCACATGATCACCAGAATCAGACATCAAAAGGATGTCATTAAAAACCTTTAATAGTGCTGATTCTGTACTATGTAGGGTTTTAAAACCAGATTGGAACACCTCCAGAATATCATGTTCATCCAAAAAATCCTTCAAGTGGAAATAAACTATTTTCTCCAATATTTTTGAAATAAAAGGCAGCTTGGAGATTGGCCGAAAATTAGCCAACAGTGTGATCAAGACCAGATTTCTTAATTAGGGGTTTAACTACTGCATGCTTAAAATTTGCAGGAACCACACCAGAAGTTAAACTGTTGTTTAAAATAGTTAAAACTGACTGACCTATGCTAGGAAAAACTTCTTTAAAAAAATCAAGGAGGGAGGGCATCACAAGGAGAACCTGAGGGCTTAATATGATCAACCACATCCTGTAATTGTTGCAAGGTCACAGGCTCAAACTGATTAAAAACAGCAGAGCAAGGGACAGGCACAGAGAGGTCAGAGGCAGGAGCTGGGATAAGAGCCCTAATGGTGGTGACCTTATCAATAAAAAAATGTAAAAAGTCATTGCCTGTTACAGAAGACACTTCCATACTGACAGATTGTGAGGCATTAAGAACAAAATCAATAGTTTTAAATGACACACGTGGATCATGACAGTTTGCTGCAATAATATTAGATAGATGCTCCCTTTTAGCCTCTTTAACACAATTTTGGTAGAGATACCAACAGTCCTTTAAGATTTGAAATGATACCTGCAACTTGTCCTTAAAATGGCCAATATTAACAGATAATGAGAAAGTAGAGCAACCTCTGCATTGGAAACCACTGAACATTTAGTTTTGCCTAAAGAAATTAAAAACTGGCGCACATTTGCATATTATCAAGGCATGCAAAAAACTCTATAGTAATCATGCCCTGTGCCTACCAAGATGAAAGCCATTTTTAATTGAAGCAATATTACTGTTTTCTGCACTCATACTTTAAGGAACTGGGGAAAAAAATCAGTACAGTTTAATATTGCAATACTTTCTGGTGGTTATATTGTATCGATTCAGAGACACCAGTAACGTGATACTTTATTAAAAATTATTAATACATTTTGCAAATAGAAACTTACCTATTTAGGTACCAGAGTAATAAAAACCAACAGAGTTTTAAGTCCACTAGATGGTGATAAATTCTCACTGTCTGGTTAGGTCAACACAGCAAAGGAGAGACTCTTGAGATCTAGCTGGCAAAGATCTGGAAGGCAAATCGGATTATATGATATCACAATACTCATTGCAATTTTAACTGCTTCTGCTTAGAGCTGTGCAATATGACGATGTATATTGAGTGACGTGATAAAAAACGCCTACTGTTTCATATAAAACTGTATCGTTTCTATTGGGATTTAAAAGACACATACCCCGTTTTGACTTGTCACTCCCTCGCCTTTCCCCCGCAATGGGCCAGGTGTGTGAGTTCCGGCGGTTAGCACAGCAGATAACTCCAAGCTAATGTTTTGGTCAAATAACCACTACTTCTGTTTGCCAGGGATGTGGGACTTTTTCCCACCATATCTCAAACACGTTCATTTTGTCTTCTGAAAAAAACTGATCTTGCTCTTCTATTAAGATGAAGCAAAGAGATGTCTCATACCTTTGACTTACATGTTTTCTTTACAGAAAGGATAAAACCACTGATGTGACACGTCATGGATGCCAGACGACATTTTCTGAAGAACACTGCAGATGACAGTCGAAACATGTCAAAGGTATGAGACATCTCATTGCTTCGTCTTAATAGAAGAACAAGATCAGTTTTTTTCCCACCGTGCTGCGTCAGAGAGGACTGTCCTCTAACCTCATTTTAATCACAGATAAGTAATGTTAACACCATCTCTCTCTAATTATAAAATAGCAAATGCTAAACGACGATACTAACTTGTTGCTAATAGAAGACATTATAATGTATCAGACCATCGTTTCTTTGGTTTAAATTACTGCCAAGTTTCTTAATTTTGACAAAAAAATATTACTAAAGCTGCAAAAGTGTGTGACAGTGGCTGCATACATGCTAAATAAATAAATAAATATAATTAAATAAATTAAAATGTGTCGGAGGAACAAACTGGCTCTTAATGTAAGTTGATCTCTAATTTTTGATTTGTCAAGTGGCGATAATGAATAAAGTTGAAGTCATCTCAAATGCACATTAAAAAACTATTTTATGACAACACTGCAAAATATGAGGGGAAAAAGGTGCATAAAATTAATGACAGATGAATTTGCACAACTGATTTTTTCAGTATGCAATTTAAAATGTAAAAAGGTGGCCCTTTTTACTGGTTATTATATATAAACTATAGAATTTACAGAAATGGTATATCGTGATATATATCATTATCATCAAATAAGATTACTTTACTTTAATAAGATTACTGTATATCGTGATATGAAATTTTGGTCCATATTGCACAGCCCTACTTCTGCTCTTGATTTAGTCATATGGAACTTTTTTCTGGCATTTCTTAGAAATGTTGAGATTTTGTTGAAATCTGTGTTGACAAGCACGATGATTTAATAGGATATCTTAGCTTCATTCTAGAACCTGATGAACACTAAACACAGTTTTTGTGTGTGTTGTGTGTCATCGGTGCTCAGTGGGCATACGTACAAGAGCCCTGCTGAAATAGATACTCCTCTTTTCATGAACTGACTCCAACCACGTTTGACCTTGAGTGTACATGTGTGTGGAAGCATGTCACATGTGCTCATGAATGAATTTGTAGCATTTTGCTTCTCACATTTTGAAGCCTCTTAAGTTCTCAGTGCAGAGGTCTGGCTGTAATGAGTCCAGAGGCAGAATATTAACAGTTTTAATTAACAGGCCAAGTCCGGTTAATGGGTTCACACATAAGCTTAAATCCTCTTTAAAAGAAGCATTCAGCTCTTCATGGGAATGCTCAGCCCCAGAGAGGCGGTCACAGCTGCAGTGGGAGAATTTTCTGAAAACTGATCGCTTGGAAAAGGAGTTACTTCTTACTTAGCACAGCATTACTCGAGCATTTCAGAAATGGTATGGATTGTTATCCTTATCTTTGTATCACAGAATTATTGTGTCACAAAATTTAATGCAACATTGATACAGAGAAGTTGTGATTCCATTACTTTTTCATCTACAAAGATTAGCACCAAGACCCATCCAAAATCACTGTTCCTTTTATCCCTGTACAACTGGACACACTCGTAATTTCTTGGTAATGACTGCATGCATGACATGATATAGTGTAGCGTTTCATGTTCACACATGTACACAAATACTGTACATACTGCGAGCTTAACTTGTCACATATTAAAATATTTCTGGCCAGATATCTTTGAAGCTTTTCTGAATCATTATTCCATGAATAAATGTAATTTATTAACTACAAAACACTTGGGAAAAAAAAATCTACCAAGGTAGCTAGTCTTCTCTCGTTTTTTTCTCCTAAAAGCCTGTTAGCTATGAGCATGCAGCTCCCTCTGTTGGTGACTAGCAAAACACCTGATGAGCCTTGATTCCCTCTTACCCCCGTATCTCATAGAGTGGTGAACACTGAAGAACATTCACGAACACTGCAATTTTTTGGGGTTCATCAAAGTTTTCCAGGCAGTTTGCCAACAGTTTTTAAGGTCACCAACAGTTTTTCTTTTGGCCAAAAATATTTTGAACATCCATCCATCCATCTTCTTCCGCTTAATCCTTTTTGGGTCGCGGGGGGGCTGGAGCCTATCCCAGGACCTTTGGGTGAGAGGTAGGGTACACCCTGGACAGATCACCAGTCCATCGCAGGGCCAACACAGAGAGACAGACAACCATTCAGTTTGATGCCAATTAACCTAACTTGCATGTTTTTGGCATGTGGGAGGAAACCGGAGAAATCCCGGAGTAAACCCACGCAGACACGGGGAGAACATGCAAACTCCACACAGATCACTGTTGGTCGGGGGCTGGGATTGAACCCAGGATCCCCTGGCCAAGGGTGAGTTGCTGTGCTGCCGCAGTGCTAACCACTCCGCCACCATGCTGCCCTATTTTGAACATGTTCAAAATATTTTTGCAAATGCATTTTTCTGCAAACAGTTGCAAAATAGTTGTAAGCATTTGCAAACGGTTGTAACGCATGTTGCTACAATTTTTTTTTTTTTTTTTTTTGGTGGTGGTGGTGGTGGGGGGGGTTGCCAAGGAGTGAACACTAGCAACTGATTAAGACAGTGAGTGAATGAGTGAGTAAGTGAGCTGGCTAAGGGGTGCCAGATAGACAGGTGTGGTAAATAAATCCATAGTATGGTAAATCCATGGCAAATAAAGCATTAAAGTTTTTATATAGCAAGAGGAGTCTATAAATAGTATTACTGTATATACAGCATACTGTATATCAAATATGAGCAAAGCTCCTTTTGGCAAAGCAAATCTGTTTGGCACAGTAAGGCAAGCAGATATCTTTTCTGCTTGCCAGGCTGCTGGACAGAACAGGTTAAAAAAGACTGATTAAGACCCTTAACGACAATACTGCTGGTGACCTTAAAAACTGTGTGTGAACTGTTTTGCAGCCTTTTACGAACCCTAATGAAACTCAAAAAGCAAAGTGTTCGTGAACACTACTTAGCATTCGCCGTGAGATACAGGCTTGATTTTCACTTGATTTTCACCAACGTGTTATGTCGGTAAACGAGGGTCAATGACTAGACTGAAGGTGGAACTGAGCACGACTTTATTATGGGCTCATTGCACAGTACAGACACTCCCGTCAGGCAGAGGTGAGGTGAAAGAGACTGTCCCTCTTCCACACAGCCCTCATATACGCTGGGTGGCGGCGGAACCAGAAAGGTGGAGCCACCACTAGTGTCACACCATAATATGCCCTAAGAACAACACAACGTTTCCCCCCACTTCAAAATGGTCCAAAACACATACAATCAAGACCTTCCCCAATTTAGAACCTGAATCACGCACTAAATTAAACAGAAGTATATCAAGGCCTATAACAGTCACACAAAACAACTAAGACTAGGGAACAGGTGGATGACCTTTCCACCCCCACACGGCCAGGCAGATTATTCTGCCATCTCTGCTATAATATTGTCCAATAAACAAAAAAACTGCTGTGTTCCTAAAATAAAACATAAAACACCAAAATAATCCCATTAACAAACCCAAAACACAATTTCATTATGACTCATATCAACACCATGTAATAAACACATTACCCCAAAACATCAGTCTGCCCCAGTAGAGGAACCACCCCCCGGAAAACCATCCGACGGCTCCCCGCTGGTGCACCTTCTTCCCTTCATTCCCAGGGATGGCTCGCGCCGCAGACCAAACACCTCGTTCTCCTGCTTGGTGTGCCACAGCTCGTTGGGATGCCGCCATGAGCTATCAGATAGTTGAAGATAGCCATTCTCCCAAACAGCCACCACCTGCAGCCACCCCTGGTCCTCTTGCCGCTTACGTTTGCCCAGAACTCCTCTCGACCGGGCCTCCTTTCTGGGTCGGACCACATCAGTGACCCCCAGAGGAGCTCGACTCGGCTTCCAGTGTCCCTGTGTGGCACGTCGTTTTACCGTGCCAGCCAGTCCTGCCCCGCTTGCTTTCATTTTCTTCACCGGCGAAGCTGTTGTGACCCCTCACTCCTCGGTACCTCCCAGCCGAACTCCAGAAGCAGAATGGGTCATCCCCTCAGCTCCACCTGTCGTCACGGGCGTCCCACCGTGCAGCCCAGTTCCCTCAGCTAGTGTTACTTGGGCTCTGGCATCGGAACCCTCCCGCAATGGCCCTGGGTGGGGTTGGTTCTGCTCATCTTCCAGAATACTAGGCCAAGATTTGTCCCATACAGCATCATCCATCACTCATGGAATCAAGCCACAAACCACATCCCGACCACTCCTCTCCTACACCACTGGTGATGGTGAAGCCCAGTCCATAAAACAGGTCACAGCCCATAATGTTCTTGCCAGTGGCGGTCACCATGAACTGCATGTTGGACACCTCCGCCGACTTGTACCGAGCCGTCAGTTCCACCGATCCCACCGTGGCCAATCTCTTTCTACCATATTCACACAGCGGCGCTGAATGACCCCTTATTTGGTAATATGGGAAGAAACTCCTCACGGTGGGTCAATTCAACACGGACCTCACCGCGCCCGTGTCAATCAGCAGCGGCACCTCCACCCCACCCAATTTCACCATACAATATGTATGACCATCGATGCTCAGGGAGATGGTGTGGATGACCGTGGGAGTTGGAGCAGGGGAGTCCACTTTGCATCACCATTCCTCTCACTCAAACCTATTACAGGCCCTGGCAAAATGATGCAGAAGTCCGCACTTGCCGCAGCATTTTCCTCTTGCTGGACACTCTCTAGCCTTATAGTGGTGCTTGGTGGACACACAACCCAAACATCTGGGCGATCCCGGGGCGGACCTTATCTTCGCAGCAGTAGTGCACTCCTCCATATCCTGCACGCTATCATCGCTGTCTGGGTCCACAGCCTGTGCCGTTGATTGTGATTCATATTGGCGGAGTGTAGCTCTCTCACCGAGGTCACGTGACAGTGTGTCCGCTGCTTCACACTGCTGAGCTGTCTCAACAGCCATGGCTAATGTCAGTTTGCCGGAGTGCGTGTGGAGTCTCGGCCGTGCCATCAAGCAAAGCATGTGCTCCGCCAACTGGTTGCGGACCATCTCTTCTTCCAATGCTCCAAACTGGCAATCCCCGGCCAGCTGATGCAGGTCTGCAACATAACATTGTACTGACTTGCTGGCCGAAACTGAATCCTCCGGATGATGACATCCTCAGGGGTGTGGAAATGTTGCGCCATTAGCTCAACAACATCCTCGAAACTATTGCTATCACCTAAGGTAGCAAGGATATGCTGTCCTTCCATACCCAAATTATGAACCAATATTGCCCGAGCCTATATCTTCTTCAGTTCACCACGGTTTAGAGCCACCAAGTAATTCTGGAACGTGGCAAACCATCACGCCCAAGGGACCCGGCGGCTCGCTGGGAAGCTCCAGAAACGGCCAAATGGTAGCGACTCCTGCGTCCATACTTTCATTCTCGTCGCCAAACGTTATGCCGATAAACAAGGATCAATGATGAGACTGAAGGTGGAACTGAACACGACTTTATTATGGGCTCAATGCACAGTACAGACACTCACGTCAGGCAGAGGTGAGCTCAAAGAGACCATCCCTCTTCCGCACAGCCCTCCGGGTGGTGGCAGAACCAGAAAGGTGGAACCACCACCTGTGTCACACCATAATATGTCCTAAGAACAACACAACACAACATTTGTCAGAAAGACTAGCTAATCCAAAAATTGCTACATTCATCAGCATTCGCTGTACCGCGTAGGAATCTTGGAAAAATCTGTGGAAGGTGACAGTGTTTCAGATCAACCCCAGAATCTAATCAGTTGATCCTTGGTCCATTTCTAACCATTCTTGAAAATATCTTAAAAATCTGTCAATATTTTTTTGAGTTATGCTGGTAAAACACACACACACACACACACACACACACACACACACACACACACACACACACACACACACACACACACACACACACACACAAATGAAAGCGGTGAAAATATATACAGTACCTCCTTGGCTAACGAAAACAACAGGTCTGTCATGTAATTCTGCTTTAATGTTTACCTTGCAGAATGATATCTTTAGTGTCTTTAAACTTTTATCTGTCACCAGTGAGAGAGGTTAAACTTCAAATTATTTTAACTTGAAATTTATGTATTATATTTTGTTATACCAGTAAAATGACACAAAGCTCTTACACATAAAGTACTAACAAAATCACTCTAAAACAAATTCAGTCATAATTAAAGCTGCGAGCAGTTGTAAGTGGGCACTCGCCCCCAGTGCAGCTGTGGACCCCTGCACCCGTCATACCTAGCTGGCTTAGAAAATTTCCCATTGTCGCGGCAAGCGTTGCGTGAATCATAAAGTAAACAGTTTGGTGCAGTACTTCCTTTGAGCAGTAGGTGATGCTATGACTTTTATCAATCATTTTTATGTAGGAGCATGTGTGGTGGGACTAATATCCATCGTAGAAAATTTGGTGAAAATCAGACAAAGTTTGTCCAAATTACAACTTTCCGATGTTCCATAGCGAGGAGTCAACCTTCGCCATGTCGCCATGGCAACACTTCCCTGTCAGTTATGTGTTGTCCACCGATATGACAACATATGGCAGTCACCTCAACCTATGTTCCAGATTTCATGACTCCAGGTCATTCCCAACCATCCCAACAAGATCACGGATTGAATGCCGAGGAGGGCGTGTCCGTGGTAACAGCAGTGACACCATGCTAAAGGTCATGTGCAGTTATGATCAACCACATTGTCTGATAAACCTCAGAAAATTTTGCATCATTCTGGCAAGTGGCATGTGACGAATAAATAAAACAGTTTTCAGCAATTCTTCCTTTAACCACTAGGTGGCGCTATATCTTTTGTCAGGTGTTTTTATATAGACGCATTTGGGGTGGGACTATTTTCCATCATGGAAACTTTGGTGAACATCGGACAAGTTTTGCTTGAGTTACAGCTGTTTGATGTTGTAAGGGGAGGAGTCAAACCTCGCCATTGGTGTCGTGGCCACGCCTTTTGAGATTGCCACTCATATTTGATAACTTTTAATGGCCAATGCCTATAGATGCCACCATGTGAAAATGAGTTCAATGGGAGCAGGCCCCCAGGAGAAGTTCGTTCAAATGCGAGTGGCACAGTACTTCCCATGAGCAGTAGGTGGTGCTATAAGTTTTGTCAACCATTTTTACGTAGGAGAATGCGGGGTCTGACTAATATCCACCTTAGAAAATTTGGTGAAAATCAGATGAAGTTTGTCCAAGTTGCAACTTTTTGATGTTCTATGGCGAGGAATCAACCTTCGCCATGTTGCCATGGTAACATTTACCTATCAGTTATGTGTTGCTGACCCATATAGGACTACAGATGACAGTCACCTCTACCTATACTCCAAATTTCATGACTCCAGGATGTTCCCAACCCTGCCCACAAGATCACGGATTGAATGGCGAGGAGGGCATGTCCATGGTAACAAGTGTGACGTCATGGTAAAGTTGATGTGCATTTATAATCATCCCTGTGGTCTGATGAATCTCAGAAAATTTCATGTCATTCTGGCAAGTGGCGCGTGAGTAATAAATAAAACAGTTTTCAGCAATTCTTCCTTTAACCACTAAGTGGGGCTGTAGATTTCTATGGATATTGTTCTATAGAACTGTTTGGAATTTGACTGATATCCATAATATTGAATTCGGTTGAAATCCGACAATGCATACCAGAGTTATTGCCGTAAGAATGGTCATAGAATGATCATGGTGAGGCATCAAACTTTGCCACGCCCCTACGGCCAAACCGTTGAGCTTTTAGAAAAGTTTTCAATAACTTTTAATGGCACATGGGTATAGATGATTGTCACCACAAATAAGCTCAATTGGACAAAAACCAGGCAGCACAATGGTGGAGTGGTTAGCACTGTGGCAGCAGAGCAACTCACACTTGGCTGGGGGATCCTGGGTTCGATCCCAGCCCCGACCAACAGTGATCTTTGTGGAGTTTGCATGTTCTCCCCATGTCTGCGTGGGTTTACTCCAGGATTTCTCCGGTTTCCTCCCACATGCCAAAAACATACAAGTTAGGTTAATTGGCATCAAACTGGTGACTCTAAACTGTCCTTAGGTATGACTGTGAGAGTGAATGGTTGTCTGTCTCTCTGTGTTGGCCCTGCGAAGGACTGGCGATCTGTTCAGGGAGTACCCTGCCTCTCGCCCAAAGATGCTGGGATAGGCTCCAGCCCCCCACCCCCACCCCCACGACCCAAAAAGGATTAAGTGGAAGAAGATGGATGGATGGATCGACAAAAACCCGAGGATGAGCTCAATCAAATGCACGAGGTTGAAATCTGGTCACTGCCACTTCCTGCCAAAATGGCCGACTTCCTGTTGGGTGTAGACCATCACTTCTGTGGAGTTTTTTGCATGTCTTGACATGATCAACATCTCACGTGATTTTCATCTTTCTACGCGAAAGTAAGCGTGTGCCACTCCCCATTGACTTCACATGTTAGGTGGTGCTGTAGAGCCATTTTTGTGGGGCCATTCATATTTCCTCCAAAATATTTAATTTTTCGGCAGTCTTGAGGTCCCTGCAAAAAAATGGTGAGTTTTCATGCACGTTCACTATCCCAAAAATTAGATCTTAGATGGAGAAGAAGGAAAAAAAATTCGAACAATTACAATAAGGCTCTCACCCACTGACTTTGTCAGTGGCTCGGGCTCTAAATGTCAATGCCATGACTTCCTTTAAGTGCTATGAAATAGTGACTTGCTCTTGCACACTTTGTTACTGATTAGATCTTTACAAGGCCTCTTGTTGCCACTCCTTATCATCAAAAATTACTTTTCATCACTTGGCTTTGGACCCACAGCTGGCTACACTAGATATGACAGATCACTTCTCACCATGTTCAGTTCCCATGACTGTGCTAATGTTAGCCGGTGAGGCTTCTCTGGTGAATTGCAGGACATGTGGTTTGATGGCACACTTTTCGGTGAGACAGAGGAGGTTTTGCAGATATTCTAATTCACTACAACTACCATCATGATTAGAATTAGATCGAATTTTGATGCTGGCAGAACACAGTCAGACTCGCACAGAGAGCGACTTAAGATGCATCATCGCAAAGCGCACTGTAATGGATGATTCCATGATCATTTTTAAGGCTGGATTAGTAGTAATGTAGGTATTGGTTTTCAAAAATGGTTTCCTATTTCCTAAATGTATTCTATATTCAGTTTTTAATTTCAAATTCGATGCCTTCCACAATGTTTCTATAGTGTCCTGAAAATGCATTTTTGTATATTTTTTTCTCCATATCGTCAGGTTGATTTACATCACAGTGCTTTTTTGCATCCACTATGTAAACCGTTTAAATGTAATTCCCTCCTTTTAACTACCATGCTTATCACCGAGTCATTCAGGCTTGCACCATTATAGAAACCACTTCATGCTACAGTGGTATCTGCTTTCTCGCGGGGCCAAAAATAAGTCAGTGGATTGTTATGTAGAGCTGTCACATGAATCTATACACGAGCTAGCACACACAATGCATAGCGAGAATTTTGTGGTGGCTGCCAGCAAGGAGTATCACAGTCTTTTTAAAAATCTTCCCATTCATCATAGAAGCAGATGATGTGAAGATGGAGACAATGCTTCCTGTCTAGGGTGATTAGGAAAGGGCCTCACTGTTGACCATGATTTATAATTTAGGCCCATGTGCAGTGATGGGTAGGGAATTACAGGCTGCATTCTGAACTGCATTCTGTCTATGTTTAAGATGACTGAGCAGAAAAACCCTGTAATAGCAGCACCCTACCTGTGAAATAACTAGCTGTGGAAGTAACAGCCATGTGTGTGGAGCGAGGCTGTAAATACTGTATGTTAAAATCACAAAGCAGTTCTGTCTATATCTTCGGTTGGATTATAAAATCCACATTTAAGCATTCCATTAGGCAGGATTGTTACTGTGCTCGGAAATAATTTCTCTTCCCTCCCCTGTTCCCCACAGGTCTGCCTTCATAACAAACCCTGGATCAACCCTGAGATAAAAACACTTCTGAGAGAGAAGAAGAGGATCTTCAGGTCGGAGAACAGGAAGATGCTGAAGTCCATACAGAGGGCGCTGAGGAGGAAGATCAGAGAAGGCAAGGACAGCTTCAGGAAGAAGATGGAGGACAAGCTGCAACAGAGCGACATCGGCGGGGTCTGGAGAAACCTTAAAACCATCTCTGGGCTCCAGAATACCTCCTCCCAGGCCATGGGGGGCAGGGAGTGGGAGAACAATCTGAACCTGTTTTTTAATAGGTTTGACCAACCGCCCCCCCCCCCCGACTGCACAACAACCACTGCTGCCTCTAAAGTCATTGAGACCTGCTGTCCACACCCCACTCCACCAACAACCCCCCCCACTCCCAGCACACAGCCCCCCAACCTGACCCTCACTAAGACCCAGTTGAGGACGGAGCTGAGGAAGATCAAGGCGAGGAAGGCCTCGGGACCGGACGGCATCAGCGCGAAGCTCCTCAAGTCCTGCGCAGACCAGCTGTGTGGGATTGTGGAGCACATCTTCAACCTGAGCCTGAAGCTGGGGAGGGTACCACAGTTGTGGAAAACATCTTGTGTGGTACCTGTACCAAAGACTTCCCACCCCAAAGACCTGAACAGCTACAGACCAGCGGCCCTGACGTCTCACATGATGAAGACCCCGGAGAGACTGCTCCTTGCTCACCTCCGCCCCCTGGTGGGACCAGCGATGGATCCACTCCAGTTTGCCTACCAGCATGGTATTGGGGTGGAGGATGCAGTGATCTTCCTCCTTCACCGTTCCCTGTCCCACCTGGAGAAGCCCGGGAATGCGGTGAGGATCATGTTCTTTGACTTCTCCAGTGCTTTCAACACCATCCAACCGATGATCCTGAAGGACAAGCTGCTGTGCGCAGGGGTGGACCAGCACCTGTCATCATGGATCCTGGACTACCTCACAAACCGGCCACAGTTTGTGAGAACCCGGGATTGTGTGTCCGACACGATCATAGCACGGGGGCCCCCCAGGGAACGGTTTTGGCTCCCTTCTTGTTCACCCTTTATACTGTGGACTTCTCACACAACACAACACACTGCCATCTACAGAAGTTCTCTGATGACTCTGCGATCGTCGGCCTCATCTCCAACGGAGATGAAGCTGAGTACAGAGGATTTATCCAGGACTTCGTGGATTGGTGCCATCGAAACTACCTCCAGATCAATGCGAGGAAAACTAAGGAGCTGGTGGTGGACTGCCGCAGGCAAGGACAACCCCTCACAGCACCAGTAAACATACAGGAAACAGACATTGAGATGGTGACATCCTACAAGTACCTGGGTGTTCATCTGAGCAATAAACTAGACTGATCACACAATACTGACGCACTCTACAAGAAGGGACAGTGCAGGCTGTTCCTACTGAGGAGGCTCAGTAGTAGCTCTTATTTTTCTTATCTTCTTAATTATTGCTCTTGAGTGTTGCTATCCCTGTGCTGTTGCAATCCTGGAATTTCCCCATTGTGGGACTAATAAAGGCTTATCTTATCTTATCTTATATTTGTGACATCCTTGTGTGCCCGAGCACACTTGCGTATGCACACATGAGGCAAAGAATTCCCCCCCCCCCCAAAAAAAAAACAGAAGAAAAAGATTAAGCAGCAACTTGCATCATCACCTGGGCAGTATTTATTTATTTCCATACAAATGTCAGAACTGAATAGTTATGATGTATAGTAGTGACCCACTTCCTTGTTTAAGCATGGTTACATTCATGAATATGCAAATGTAACCTGATCTGAGAACAAGACTGTAGTGTGAAAGGTCTCTTTCAGTGATGTGAATCATCGTCAGCATATATGTTCTGTTCTTGGATGCTTTTATAATTACCAGCAAACTACCTGTAGTATAGTTATTATGCTAGAGTTCAGGCTTTTATTTGTGACGCACAAGTGGCGGCTCCACCTTCCAGACCCGCCACCACCCGTGGCTATAAGAGGGCAGTGGGCAGGAGGGGCGGTCTCTTTGCCACCTCTTCTGCCTGACGTCTGTGTTTGTGCTGTGTGATGCCCCTTTCAATAAACGTGTGTTCGGTTCGACACCTGGCCTCGTCCTTGGCTCCATATACAGACATAACTTTTGGCAACGAGGATAAAAGTGGATTAAAACAAGGTATGGAAGTGTGTGGGTTTAAAATTCAGCCATTTTTGGAGCCCCCCGGCGGGCCACCTGGTCCTTGGCCAAGGTGGTGTGCCGCTTTCCAGACATGCATGGTGGCACTGAACCTTGGGAAGCTGGAGAAGTTGAGGGCACGTGAGTTGTTGGTGTACAATCTTGGAGTGGAGGAACAGCAAGTTCTGAGCATGCTGGGTAACTGTAATAGTTTTGATGAAGTGGTTGAGCTAACGGTACGCCATTTTCGCGCCCTGGAAAACGTCATAGTTCGCAAGATTCAGTTTCAACAGCGCCACCAACGGGTGGGCGAGTCTATTCAGTGGTTCATGGCAGACTTGGGGCTGTTGGTCAGTGGGCGCCGGTTCAGACCTTTGGAGGAGGAGATGATTCGCGACCAGTTGGCAGAGTATACCAACTGCGCTGCGATTAGGTCAAAGCTGCCATGTTTTTGGGCGAACTGACGCTGCCACAGCCATCGAGTTAGCTCAACTGCTGGAAGCTGCGGATAAATTATCACGGGAGCTGAGTGAGAGCTTGTCACACCGACATCTGGGATCACCACCAACCGCGCATGCAGTGGACCCAGTCAGCTTTGGAGGTGTGGAAGACGAGGTGGACAACGACAAAGCTGTGAATGTGAGGTCTGCCCCGGGAAAGCCCAAATGTGTGGGTTGTGGGTCCATGAAGCACTGTTTCAAGGCCAGAGGCTGTTTGGCAGAAGCAAAGTGATTCGGCAAGTGTGGCCACTTGCTTCATTTCACCAAGGTATGCCACAGATCCGAGCAAGGAAGTCCGTGGCACATAGAGGACTCTTGTGCCCCCACAGTTGTCCACGCTGTGCTCCCAAGCATCAATGGATACACGTACTGTATGGTGGAGTTGGACAGGATGGAGGTGCCTTTATGGATCGACATGGGCTCCGGGCTGGATTGGACGACTGTGAGATGTTTTTCCCCGCACTACAGGATTGGGGCTGACCCAGTGCCGCTTTGTGGTTGTGTTGGAGGATGGCTGGCCACGGTGGGAATGTTGAGACTGACGGCTTGATGCAAATGGGCCGAGAGATGGGACCGTCCAATCCCGAGAGTGGTAGACGGAGCAGTATGGGATGAGGAACTGCCTGGCATCCTGGAAAGTAAGCAAGACCAATATTGCTCAGGGTCATCACAGGAGGGTCCCTATGCCAGAGCTCAAGTCGCGGAACAGCGGGATGCCTGTGATGATGGGCGATGTCGAGAGGCTGGTTCCACCTGTTCCCGGATCTTGGCTGAAGTGGGCCAGTGAACAGGGGGCCACAATGGCGATGGCGGTGGCAAAGTTAAAAGAAGTTGGTGCCGGACCGTCAGGCACGATAGACGTGCCAACGTGCCAAGCAGAGACCCTGCAAGCCGAGCAGGAACCCTCTGGGGGTCAAGGACTGGATTCGGGAGGAGAGGCAACCATGGCAGGTACGGGCCGGTCGGCAATTGGAGAAGCACCAGGGACAGTCATGCGTTGTGGCCAGATGGGAGGACGCTCATCTCCAGCTGCCAGACAGTTCGTGGGGGCACCTGAATTAGCTGCGGCGTGCCTGGGAGGGAACTGGGAGGGAACTGGGGGACGTGGGCCTGGATGAGCAGTGGTGGCGGCCAGTGGTGATAAAGAGGAGGCGCACCAGTGCTGAAGCAACCTGCTGCGGCCCGGGAGGCTGGCTGCCTCCAGGGGCGGACTGATGACAGGGTGGTCCAGGGGGGCCCACGGACTTGTTTTCTCCGGCTGTATATACAGTGGGGCAAAAAAGTATTTAGTCAGCCACCAATTGTGCAAGTTCTCCCACTTAAAAGATGAGAGAGGTCTCCAATTTTCATTATAGGTATACCTCAACTATGAGAGACAAAATGAGAAAAAAAAAATCCAGAAAATCACATTGAAGGATTTTTAATGAATTAATTGGTAAATTCCTTGGTAAAATAAGTATTTGGTCACCTACAAACAAGCAAGATTTCTGGCTCTCACAGACCTGTAACTTCTTCTTTAAGAGGCTCCTCTGTCCTCCACTCATTACCTGTATTAATGGCACCTGTTTGAACTCATTATCAGTATAAAAGGCACCTGTCCACAACCTCAAACAGTCAGACTCCAAACTCCATTATGGCCAAGACCAAAGAGCTGTCAAAGGACACCAGAAGCAAAATTGTAGACCTGCGCCAGGCTGGGAAGACTGAATCTGCAATAAGTAAGCAGCTTGGTGTGAAGAAATCAACTGTGGGAGCAATTATTAGAAAATGGAAGACATACAAGACCACTGACAATCTCCCTCGATCTGGGGCTCCACGCAAGATCTCACCCCGTGAGGTCAAAATGATGATGAGAACGGTGAGCAAAAATCCCAGAACCACACGGGGGGACCTAGTGAATGACCTGCAGAGAGCTGGGACCAAAGTAACAAAGGCTACATCAGTAACATACAACGCCACCAGGGACTCAAATCCTGCAGTGCCAGGCATGTCCCCCTGCTTAAGCCAGTACATGTCCAGGCCCGTCTGAAGTTTGTTAGAGAGCATTTGGATGATCCAGAAGAGGATTGGGAGAATGTCATATGGTCAGATGAAACCAAAATAGAACCTTTTGGTAAAAACTCAACTTGTTGTGTTTGGAGGAGAAAGAACACCATACCTACTGTGAAGCATGGGGGTGAAAACATTATACTTTGGGGCTGTTTTTCTGCAAAGGGACAAGGACGACTGATCCGTGTAAAGGAAAGAATGAATGGGACCATGCATCGTGAAATTTTGAGTGAAAACCTCCTTCCATCAGCAAGGGTATTGAAGATGAAACGTGGCTGGGTCTTTCAGCATGACAATGATCCCAAACACACTGCCCGGGCAATGAAGGAGTGGCTTCGTAAGAAGCATTTCAAGGTCCTGGAGTGGCCTAGCCAGTCTCCAGATCTCAACCCCATAGAAAATCTTTGGAGGGAGTTGAAAGTCCGTGTTGCCCAGCGACAGCCCCAAAACATCACTGCTCTAGAGGAGATCTGCATGGAGAAATGGGCCAAAATACCAGCAACAGTGTGTGAAAACCTTGTGAAGACTTACAGAAAACGTTTGACCTCTGTCATTGCCAACAAAGGGTATATAACAAAGTATTGAGATGAACTTTTATTATTGACCAAATACTTATTTTACTGAGGAATTTACCAATTAATTCATTAAAAATCATTCAATGTGATTTTCTGGATTTTTTTTCTCCTCATTTTGTCTCTCATAGTTGAGGTATACCTATGATGAAAATTGGAGACCTCTCTCATCTTTTAAGTGGGAGAACTTGCACAATTGGTGGCTGACTAAATACTTTTTCCCCCCACTGTATATATAGGTTGATTAATGTGCGTGTAGTTGAAATGTTTTATTGTGTGTATATTATAAGTTAATGGTCATGCTGGTGTTCTGATTGTTTTGTTGTTTCTATATATACAGTTTTGGGGATTAATTTATGTGTTTTATTTTAGTTTAGGAGACATCGCAGTGTTTTAGTTTTACATGGACTCATTCAGTTTAAGCAGCAGAACAACCTGCTTCACCGTGTGGGGGAGGTGGCAGTATACCCATCTCCCCTAGTTTTAGTTATTTTGGAGTGACTGTGTTAGGCCATTTGTGTTGTAATGTTTAATTAATTTTAGTGTGTGACTCGGGTCCTAAATTGGAGTGGGTCCAAATTGTGTGTGTGTTTTGGCTTTTGTGAAGGGGGATGGGGGGAATGTTGTGTAGTTATTATGTTAGAGTTCAGGCTTTTAGGGTTGCGGCTCCACCTTCCAGTTCCGCCACCACCCGGGGCTATAAGAGGGCAGCGGGCAGGAGGGGCGGTCTCTTTGCCACCTCTTCTGCCTGACGGCTGCGTGCATGCTGTGTGATGCTCCTTTTAATAAACGTGTGTTCGGGTCGACACCTGGCCTCGTCCTTGGCTCCATATACAGACATAACACTGCCCTAACTGCAACATACTAACAACTAGATGGTTTATGAGTTGAATATTAATCAAACACCATCCAAAAAAGTTTCACCAACATCTTACATACATGGAAAAATTGTTTGTGTCTACAGGACAGGCATTAACTTCTAAGAAGAAAAAAAAAAAAAAAAAAAAAAAATATATATATATATATATATATATATATATATATATATACACACACACACACACACATTTTTTGTGTGTATGCAGCTTGGACAAAAACTGGGGTGTGGGAGGCATTCTTTGAGGCCATGGAACAAGATTTTCTGTTTTATTGTTTATTTATTATTCAAGGATCTCCTCAATCCCTCTGACATGCCTTCAGTCGAGGAAGCAGAGCCTGAGAATGAGGTAGGGCTGTGCGATATGACCAAAATTTCATATCACTGTAAGGGTTCCTGTCTGCTCTGTCTCCCTGCCTTCCTCTCTCCTCGCTGATTGAGCACCTGTTCCTGCAGCTGCAAGCACCACCTGCTGCCAATCAGTGAGAGATGATAAATAGGATGCTCTCCCATTACTTTGCCTCATCATGTCTAACCCACAACCAGCCTGTATCCTGTTCTGAATTTAATCTGTTAAACCTTGTGCTTTTGTCCTGCCGTAATCTGACCCTTGCCTGTTTCTAGACCCTGTGCCTGCCTTCTGTCTTGGATTTGTTTGCCTGCCCTGATTAAGTCTGCTGTGCTCAGACCCCTGCCTGCCTTTGGACTCTGGAAATTGCCTAACTGATTGGATTTGGATATTCTTAGACTGTGCACATCATCACCTCCCGAAGTAAGTCGACTTACCACCGCATATCACCACTGTGACCATCCCCCTCTCCCCAGCACTCAGGTCTGGCCAGCCTTTCCCTCTAACCCACTCACCTGCACTGAAGGACTTCATCTCCACCATCACAGATCTAATGTCATTCCTCGCTGGTTTTACTGGAAGAAACCTGTAAGCATAATCAATCAATCAATCAATCAATCAAACTTTATTTGTATAGCACTTTTTAAACATTAGATGCTGCGCAAAGTGCTTTACATAGATAAAAACAGTAGACACATTTAGCTACATATTTTACACAATACATCCCCACTCCTTACAACCCTCCCATAAACATACCCACAAACACAACACACACAGGCAAATATATCACCCCCTACTTCTCTTACACACATATAAAATAAAAGAGACATTGCTCGGCACCGAGGCACCACGTGAGGGAGCAACCATCCCGTGGAGCTTGTCATGCCGGGAGACCACACAGTCCATAACCACAGAAGGCACCACAAAGGCCGCTCCAACCAGGACAGGCCGGGGCCTGCACCACAGCTGTAGGCAGTGGTATAAAGCCTCCACCCACCCAAGCTAGAGCGAACCACAAGACCAACACCCCTGCAGACGGGCCAGGTAGCATCCGGCATGAGGGTCTCCACTAAGGAAACACTGGTGCTAAGACACATAAAATACAAGATAAAACTAAGAACACATAGAACAAAGGGAACTAAAGACCCATACTTAGAAAATGAGCTAAGAACACGTCAAAATAAGAAAATCTAAAAGCAAATGGAGCTAAGAAGAATGTAAAACAATGGAACATAAATGACTACTTCAATAATAGTTAAACGGTTTGTTAAAAGCCAGAATTTAAAAAGGTACAAAAAGAAACTGAGAACACATAAAAACAGGAACTAAAAATCCATACTTAAAAACTGAACTAAACACATTAATAAGAAGATGAGAAAATCTAAGAACAAATGGCACCAAGATGAACATAAAACAATGGAACATAAATGACTACTTCAGTAATAGTTAAACAGGCTTATTAAAAGCCAAATTAAAAAGGTGGGTCTTGAGCCTGTTCTTAAAAACATCTATTGACTCTGCAGCCCTGAGGCTCTCTGGCAGGCTGTTCCATAGACGAGGACCATAATAGTGAAAGGAAGTGTTAGACTAATTTTGAGCTTAAATTATTCAAAATCAAATAATCAGGTAGAAAGTTGAATTTATGTACATTTATTACAAAAATATATGAGGAGTCACCCCAATGGCCACTTTGGGGGAAGGATTACAAAGCATGGCATTCAGACACGCTTAGAATCCCTAAAGCTTACATTCTTCTAAGTCTGATATATATAGGTAGGGGAGGATGGGATGAGAGAGGAGGAAAGGAGAGGGAAGATGAGGATAAGGGAAGGGACAGAACGGGACAGTCCTGATAACTGAGCTTATCCAGGTGGACGTTAGACACTTTGGAGACATGGGGTCATAGAGACATGAGATCCATAAAACTAACGGAATGTCCATCTACCACTGATCTATGTAGGCTAAGGAGTTCCTGTGCATTCCTGTGACCCAAAACAGGGTATGTCAAAGAGATTAAGGATAACTTGGATCATTCCTTATGCCCTGTACTGATCTTCAGTCTGAACTCTTTGATATTGCTCACAGAAACATGCCCTGAATATATGAACTTATTCCACATGGAATGTACATATAAACATTAAACATGGCATATGAAAGGTATGATACTTCTCAAATATAATAATACCAATAATAGTATAGATAATATGGAATTTTTCTGTCATATTCCCCCTTGATGCTTAATAAAGCATCAGGATTAAAAGAAAAATTACAAAAGTAAAATAAAGTGAATGAATTAATATAAGGATATGTATAAGAATTCACATGCTGTTATGTGTCTTTGCAAGTTAAAAACGTGTATAGAACATATCAAGAGTGAATATGTGTAATGTGACCAAAATTAATCTCAGACAGTGCCAAATGAGAACATAGAAAATAATATGAAACAGCCTTAAAAACACCCTTAAATTATTTTGCAACCTTCAAAAACATCCACAGGCCAGTATTGCCCCTCACACCATCCTCATGTGGTAGAAAAGCATCTCTCTTCACCCTGCCCACCTGCCCTGCTGACATGATGAGGGTATGGTCAGTTGCCAAAACGGGGTACACAGATCTGCCCATCTGCCTCGCTTCGTTGGTCAAGCAGGGTAGCAGTACAGGGGAGAGACGCACTGTAAGCCATTGCATACTCACAGAATGTTAAGCTGTCGGAAAGGGGACATCCCCACTTCAAAAAGAGGAGTTCCCTGATGAAATTTAACCTTGCATTTGCAGAGTAAGGAGTGCCATTATGTTTCTAATCAGTGGAGTGATGTGTTGTGTCAGGTGTGATTCAAAATGAAGTTTGCTATGCTGTTTCTGCATATAGCCTCTCTTAAAAAACCAAATAGCCTGTAGTAGCTGCATTATTTTAGCAATAAAATATATTTTGCCTAACTGTTAGTGTTATTAAGGAGCAAACATAACAATTCTCTACAGTGTATAAGCAATGGAACAACTTAATAACTAATATTAAGTATTACTAGAGGAGGATGAGGATGATAAGGTAACAACACAAACCACACCTTTCCTTCCCTTGTATTTTTTTCCTTGTCATGATAAACAAACAGCCTGCTTCTCTATTAGCAGAGGTCGTTACTGGACGCCAAGTCATCAGCTGACACTTGCATAGAGAAACAGTTAAACAGTCATTTGTTGTTTTCTTTTTTTCAAATAAGTATACTATATATATATATATATATATATATATATATATATATATATATATATATATATATATATATATATTAAACAGTCTCTTGCTGGCTGAGGGTTTCAGGTGGGGTAAAATGTTAGATGCACCCAAGTGCCATGTCCTTCGCTTTCCGCGGCTGTTTAGGTCAGCAGAATAACCTTTGTGCTGTCCTTGCCAGGGAATTTTGGTCCAGTTTCCTTTGATGACCAGATCCCCTGGTTTGCTCAAGTGATGGGTGCACCTCCCACAGTTCCTTCATCACATGGTCCCTCCTGGGAAGGGCAGTATGGATGACATCACTGTCAGTTGTCATTCTTTGCATATAATCACCCAGAAACCGGGATTTTAGCAGATCTGGCGCCCTTTGTTTCACGGAGTCCTGGCTGAGTGAACACATCCCGCACAGCGCGGTGCACCTGGACGGATTCCACCTGTTTCGCACTGATCGCAGCCGAGAATTCTCTGGAAAGACTAAAGGTGGTGGAATCTGCTTCTACATAAACGAAGGTTGGTGTACTGATGTCACAGTGTTGAAGAAGTTTTGTAGCCCTAACCTAGAGTCACTGTTCATAAACTGTAAACCCTTTTATTCACCGCGAGAGTTCTCCTCGTTTATTCTGGTCGGAATTTATATCCCGCCTGCTGCTTGTACAATGGAGGCACTGCAGCACCTCGCTGACCAGATAGCAGACGTGGAGGAAAAACATCCAGACTCTCTGCTTATCATTCTGGGTGATTTCAATAGAGCTAATCTCACAAATGAGCTTCCTAAATACAGACAGCATATTAAATGTCCCACCAGGGACACAAATACACTTGACCACTGTTACACAGTTTTAAGAAACGCCTATCATGCCGTCCCCCGTGCAGCTCTGGGTTTTTCCTGACCACTGTCTGCTCCATCTTATTCCAACATACAGACAGAAACTAAAAACTTCCAAGTCTGTTGTAAGGACTGTGAAGAAATGGACTGAGGAATCAAAGCTGGAGTTACAAGCCTGCTTTGACTGTACAGACTGGAGTGTTTTTGAAGCTGCAGCCATTAACCTAAATGAACTCACTGACACTGTGACGTCATACATCTGTTTCTGCGAGGACAGGTGTGTGCAGACCAAGACCTTCTGCACATAAAACAACAATAAACCCTGGTTCATTCCTAAACTGAAGCAGCTACGTCAGACCAAGGAGGAGGCCTACAGGACTGGTGACTGGACTCTGTACAAGCGGGCCAGAAACATGCTGACGAAGGAGATCAGGCTTGCTAAGAGGAGCTACAGTGTGAAGTTACAAAAAAACTTCTCAGCCAACAACTCTGCTTCTGTCTGGAGAGGCCTGCAGAATATCACCAACTACAGGAGACCATCCCCCCACCCTGTGGAAAACCTCCAGCTGGCTAACGACCTAAACAGCTTTTACTGCAGGTTTGAAAAGAACCTACAGTTCTCACCTCCCACCCACACAAAAGGATTATCTGCAGCCCCAGGAACTCCATCCCTCCTCCACTCTGACCTCCCACCAGCACTAACGATCTGTGAAGAGGAGGTGCGCCGGGTCTTTCAGAGACAAAAGATCAAGAAGGCTGCAGGACCTGATGGTGTGTCTCTGTCCTGCCTGAGAGTCTGCTACAACGAGTTGGCCCCCATCTTCACCTGGATCTTTAACAGATCACTGGAGCTGCGTGAAGTGCCTTCCTGCTTCAAACGCTCCATCATAATTCCAGTTCCCAAGAAACCCTCTGTTACAGGATTAAACGACTACAGACCTGTTGCCCTGACCTCTGTGGTCATGAAATCCTTGGAGAGATTGGTGCTGAGCCACCTGAAGGTCATCACAGGCCCCCTGATGGACCCACTGCAGTTTGCCTACCGGTCAAACAGGTCAGTGGATGATGCAGTGAATATGGGACTACACTACATCCTGCAACACCTCGACTCCCCAGGGACGTACGCCAGGATCCTGTTTGTCGACTTCAGCTCAGCGTTCAACACCATCATCCCAGGCATTCTTCATCAGAAACTCCTCCAGCTCAAGGTGCCCCCCTCCACCTGCCAGTGGATCTCCAGCTTTCTGACTGACAGGTGGCAACAGGTGAAGCTAGGGAGATTTACATCCAGCTCCCGAAAAATTAGTACTGGCACCCCCCAAGGATGTGTCCTTTCCCCACTGCTCTTCTCCCTCTACTCCAACGACTGCACCTCAGAGGACCCTTCGGTGAAGCTCCTGAAGTTTGCGGATGACACCACAGTCATCGGTTTGATCCGGGATGATGATGAGTCTGCATACAGGCGGGAGGTGGAGCAGCTGATCCTCTGGTGCAGCCAGAACCATCTTGAACTTAACCCAGCCAAAACGGTGGAGATGACTGTGGATTTCAGGCGACACCCCCCTTCATTCCCCCCACTCACCATCCTCAACAGCACAGTGTCCACTGTGGACTCCTTCAAGTTTCTGGGTACCACAATCTCCCGGAACCTGAAGTGGTCCTCCCATATAGACACTGTCCGGAAAAAGGCCCAGCAGAGGTTGTTTTTTCTGCGTCAGCTCAAGAAGTTTGATTTGCCTCAGGAGCTGCTGGTTGTCTTCTACACCGCCATCATCCAATCTGTCCTCTGCTTTTCCATCACTGTCTGGTTTGGATCTGCCACTAAACAGGACAAGACCAGACTGCAGCGGATCATTAAGTCTGCAGAGAGGATCATTGGTACCGACCTACCCTCCATTGAGAACTTATATCGGTCCATAACTAGGAAACGGGCGGGAAACATCTGTGCTGACCCATCACACCCCGGCCACAAACTGTTTGAACTTCTATCTTCTGGTCATCGTTACAGATCACTGAAGGTCAAAACCACCCATCACAGGAACAGTTTCTTTCCTCAAGCCATCACTCTGATGAACTCCTAACATTCACCTAGTCCTACCTGTTGCTGTACTCATGACTTTTCATCCATTATTACATTGCACATAACTCTCACACTGCTTTTTACTTCATTCACATTATATCACTGAATCTGAGTTCACATTGAAATACTGTGTGACTGTATATTTTTTCATATATTTCTGCAAAGTGTGGTTAGTCTGAGTAAATAACTGCATATATTCCTGTATATATTTGCATCCTTTTATAAAAACGTGGACAGACTGTAATTTACTGTACATACTCTGTTGTCATTGAATCCTTATTTAAATCCTCCACCTGAACAACGAGAGCAAGTTTTTAGCCAAAGTCAAATTCCTTGTATGTGTTGTGCATACTTGGCCAATAAAGCTGATTCTGATTCTGATTCTGATTCTGAGAAACCCTTCCTCATCACCTAAGTTAAATGGCTTCAATAATAGGGTTTGCCATTCACAATCTCCCTATTTTCTTATTTGAATATTATACTAATCTTGTAGATTGTTGATGGTAAGCTAATTGGTTTCCTAGGTAAATGTTTGGTACTAATAATTTAGGAACTGCCTTAAATGTGACATGATTTGATTTACAGTGTGTTCCATTTCCATTATCTAAGTAAATCATTTCAGCTATTTTAAATCTTGATATTGTTTCAGTTAAGGGTTTCAGTGTCACCATAGCAATATTTAAATTAGTGTAAGATAAAGCCTTTGTATATTCAATAAGTGTGTACATAATTTCTAAACATTTTTACCTTCACTCTTATTTAGTTCAATGGGATCCATGCAAATGTTTTGAAAAAACTAAGTTTATGCAGGGAAGATCAAATTATTTTGCTTTGAGCTCTCAAAAGCATTGTTCTCTTAATTGAGTAAGAATCTGTATTGTCTTTGTAGTAGATTCTAAATTAAGCCCCACAGTAAACATAAATTCAGCACAAGTTGGACTTTTCTTAGACATTTGGAACTTTTCCCATAAATTTGCATGGTTTTCTTCCTTGTCAGTTTACCTTTTTTTTCTCATAAACATGATATTTCCTTTACAATAATCTGCAGATATTTTCTTATATATCTGGAAATTTACTGATGTAACTTAACTTCTCCTATTGAATGTTGTGATTTCATTACCAAGCGGATTCATTTATATTTTTCCTCTTCATTATTGATCATCTATTGATAATTTTCATGTATTATCTATTTTTCTGAGGATTGCTAATTATTTTTTGCTAATTAATTTCTTTGGTTTTTGATGCATGGAGACGCACATGCAGCAAAGTTACAGGGTATTTGCTTGATGGGTAGTGTCTTTTACTAGAAGGAAGTGTGTTACCACTTTTATGTGTTACACACAGTTAATTTAGATGAAAATTTGTGAGTAGTACAGCTCCTTCAAAATGAGGTTTCAATAATCATGGTTTCTTTTGTGATGTCTCTTGAAATAATTTACAAATTCCATTTAGGAAAAAGCAATATAGCTGTCTGTGCAGATTTGATATGATTTAGCATTGATAACTAAGATCAGTTTGTCCAGTTGAACACAGACAGGTTGAATTTGTGTAAGTGAATCCTTGTGAAAGGTTGTGTCACACTCCTTCAGTCAATGGAAAGGTGGACATTTTGCCTAATTAGAATTTGGCTTAATTTTGTACAAGGAATGCCTCATTTTATATATTCCTTGGTAAATTATGGGGTGGACTGTAGTCTCGAGGCCCAGCTCGGCCATGGCTAAGCACCGGGAAAACACATTCCTTTTCACTGTCACATTTCTGAAATGTGATATTGTCACACCATTATGTGGTGAGTGGCATCAGATGTATCTTACAATGTGAAGTCATATGAACACTACATTTTTAAAGTCAGAGTCATTCAAATTGTTATGCTTTATGTCATTTGCAATGTCATTTGTTCTACTTAGCTTCAAAAAATGCTTGTCAACTTAGAGGTCCTTTCCCCTGTGGTCCCTCCAGCCAATGAGTCAGTCACCCACACACTGTCCGGTCTCCTCCCATCTCCCACAAAGATCAAATGTCGGTGCCATCCTGCAAAGAAAATTTTGGGGAAAGCCTTACGGCTTCCCCGTCTGCACCTTCAGTATTTACATCAACAGGAGTGCAAATTTTTATCACCTCATAAATTGATTTACTAATGTTCCCGTTATCATTTAGTTTTGTGTCCCTTAAATGTTTATCCCAGTTGTTTATTATAACGGGTAATGTTAAGAAACACAAGTGAATTATTGTTTTTTTATTATTTTATTACATATTGCTTATATCACCAACAATTTATTAAATTGAAAGGTAATGGTGATGTTATGATTCCTTGTTAATTTGGCAAATCTAATTCCTGGTGAAAGCTAAAAAAAAAAAAAAAAAAAAAAATTGTGAATGCTTTCCCTTTCTTGTTGAAAAACGAGGAATGAAGAATAGCAGAAAAAACCTTTAAATTACACCTAAAGCTTCCACAATTTGAATGTGTTTTTGCTATTTACAACAAGTATTCGCTAAATATTCTGTGAATCAGTAAATGTTTAGCCAATTGACATGGGTAATCACTAGTTTAGGATTATGTTTAAACAAAGCAGTATCATATATTAGAAGCCTTAAACCAATGCAGCAGTTAGAATTAGTAACTGGAAATGCAGGCCCAATCTCTGTTTTCAGGAATTTATGGCACAGGACCACAATCCGTGGTCTGTGTGTCCCTTTTTTTTTTCCCCTTTGAAGGCTGATTCTGTCTGTTTATGTTATCTTATCTAGGTCAGCCTGACACAACTTCTCTTGGCTGACTCCATCCGCCGCTAATCAGCCTGAGTTTACCATTGAAATTAGATTCCTTTTCTCCATTTTACCAGAAATCTTGTGATATTTCTGTCTCTTTTTTTCCATCTCCCGATAATAAAAAATTTAATTGTCATCTTGCTGTGTTCTGCAATCCTTACAGCAAAATAAGCTATTATTTTTTTCCCCCATTCTTCTATATGGACAGACTGAGGATCAAAATATAAATAAGATTGCATATGCCATTTATTAAAAAAGTGAGTTTAGTGTTATTGAAACAAAGCAACAATATGACATAGAACTACCAGCAACAATATGACATAGAATTACACAGTAATCATCAACTTCTTCTGTGCTTTGAATCATGTAATATAATGTGTACACAAAACCTTCAATGATTAGGTATTATTAAGTGGCAGCATGATATTGTAATATTCAGTTAATTTCATCATTGTCATGCTGGTAGCACTGATTAAGATGCAAGCATTTGTACTTAACTTAGATGTTCTATGTGCCTCTTTGATGTCGATGGGAGGAGAGCATGGACGGTGACAAGGCTGGGTCTCAGAGGCTGGTTTTGTTTTGGCAGGGGGAAGGAGAATGTCAGTCCTGCTGTGGCACATATGTTGGGCTCACATTTTCCACAAAGGTATGACTGCATGTTTATTGGAGGCTTCACTCTCGAAGGACAAAAGGCTCGAATCTGCAGAGGATGACGAGGAGGTGTGAGATTTGGCCTTTGTCTCGGAGAAGATGCCCCAGGTTCATCAATGAACAAGAGACAATGGTGAAAGTTCAAAGGGTTACATTGTGGCTGGGATTAAGTACCATGTGACTGTATGTTTACTGAAGCACCATGTGACTTGAGTTCTGATGCTGGAAACATATAAAGAGGTGATGATATAGTTCTTTCTCTTCTTCCTGCTTTGAGAATGCTAGAGTATGTGTTCTGTCAATAAAGCTGAACCTGAGAAATGAAACTCAGCCTCATCATTGAACGCATCCTCTACACTGCGTCCTTTTTCCCTGTAAAGTGCACTGTTATGCTTCAGTCAAAGAAAAAAGAAAAGTCAATGATACGTCAAAAAATTGGCTGTAAAAAATATGTAAATAGTTTATCACGTACGCAACATTAGAGTTAAAAACCCACGAAGTTAGATTGAAAAAGTAAAAAAACCCAGAACTTTGCAAAAATACCCAATATAGATTGTTTTTTTTCCTCTTTTACAAGTTTTTACACACAAATCAGTAGCTACACAGCCTTTTCTATTTTTCCCCCTAAGTTCTCTCTCTCTCTGTCTGTTTTTTCCCCCCCTCTCTCTCAAGGACACACACACAGATACAGACAGATATACAGTACACACACACACAGACAAACACACAGGGTCCACAGAAATGTTCTCTTTTGTGTTATCTCCACAAGGTCATACAATAAAGACTTTTAGGTTCATGCCAAAACCCAAAACAGCATGAGAATTACTTCAATTAATCTCCGGAACTGGTACTTTTAGCGGAAAAAATCACACATATGGCAACCCCCACACCACCACTTGCAACGTGATGCTCCCCTTCTTTTTTTCTTTACACTGCCGTAAAAACACAACACCAGTCCACTGTTTTTGCTCAAAGCTACTAGTTTCAAATACCTATAATTTTAAACACTTCTCAAAGGGATAACGATTAACTAATCAACCCTTTTATGCTCCACAAATATCAGAAAAAATCACAACCATCAATTTCACACCCTATTTACTCTGTCTCTGTGGGAACTCAGCCTCTGCTTCACCCCGGAGCGGATTTCATGTAACACTGAGACAAAACAAATTCAGACTGCAGTAACTTTTATCTAGCGCTTCAACAAAACTCACAAAATAAAATCTACCTTTTTCGGGGTTCACGTAACCTCCCCACAAATGCCAAAAATCCAAACACTGGACAATAAGCAGAAATGGTCACAAAAGGCACGAATCTGTCCCTGAAAATTTACTTCTCTGGGATCACGTGACCTTTCCACAGGACGTCAAGAGCCTAGTTATTTAGACAATTAAATGTCTGTGGTTAGAAGAGCACGAATCTTTCCCCTTTTTTTTCTTTGCATGCAAACTTCCGGCACCTCCACTGCACTTAATGAGGCGTAGAGAACGGTGGATTTTCTAAGAATCACCCCGGGTCTTGCGATAACGGTCACTGTTTGCAGAGGAAAAACCTCGTTCCTCCCAAGGGATTATTACGATATCGCTCACCATGGGTAAAAATAACCCAGCAATCTGGCTGCTAGTTTCACCCATTCAGCTTTTCGCAATGTACAACCGGTCCGAGCAATCTCACTATCTTTTATCCATAAACAACAACAAATGTACTTACATTCAAGCCGCCTGTAGGATTCCCAGATCCGTCACCCAGTCAGTTCCAACGCCCCGGTCTGAAATGCCTTCACTGCAGTAACACTGAGCCTTTTTTTTTTTTTCACTCAGCCTGGGAAGGTGTTTTTATCAGCTGTGCACTTGCTGAGATCAAGCAGAGGCACCAGAAAGACGGAGATATGTGGATCCACTGTTCGGAGCGCCAAAATGTTAGAATAAATTTGAGCTTAAATTATTCAAAATCAAATAATCAGGCGGAAAGTTGAATTTATGTACATTTATTACAAAAATAGGTAGAGCATCCGCCCCCACACCAGGCAGGGGCAGGGAGGCAGGGGTTCAAATCCCGGCCGGGTCATACCAAAGACCATATAAAAATGGTACTTTCTGCCTTCTAGCGTGGTGCTCCGCATAATGGAACGGGGAAAGTAAAGTTACGCACAGAGCTACCAGAGGACTGACCCCCCACTGTAGCTTTCACTACTTACAGTAGCTGTGTGGCCTAGGGTCAGAGAAACGGAGATAGGCGCCGCCCCATACACCAACATGGTGTGAAGGGAATTAACTAACTAACTAATTATTACAAAAATATATGAGGAGTCACCCCAATGGCCACTTTGGGGGAAGGATTACAAAGCATGGCATTCAGACACGCTTAGAATCCCTAAAGCTTACATTCTTCTAAGTCTGATATATATAGGTAGGGGAGGATGGGATGAGAGAGGAGGAAAGGAGAGGGAAGATGAGGATAAGGGAAGGGACAGAACGGGACAGTACTGATAACTGAGCTTATCCAGGTGGACGTTAGACACTCTGGAGACATGGGGTCATAGAGACATGAGATCCATAAAACTAACGGAATGTCCATCTACCACTGATCTATGTAGGCTAAGGAGTTCCTGTGCATTCCTGTGACCCAAAACAGGTTATGTCAAAGAGATTAAGGATAACTTGGATCATTCCTTATGCCCTGTACTGATCTTCAGTCTGAACTCTCTGATATTGCTCACAGAAACATGCCCTGAATATATGAACTTATTCCACATGGAATGTACATATAAACATTAAACATAGCATATGAAAGGTATGATAGACTTAGACTTAGACTTAGACTTAACTTTATTAATCCTTTGGGATGACTCCCTCTGGGAAATTTAAAATTTCCAGCAGCACATAAAAGGAGCATACAGATCAGAAAAGCAAAAAAGAAAAAAATAAACACTTAATATACACAATATAAATGCAAGGCTAAATATGGCTTGTACAAGTGTGGTTAAGTTAAGGTTATTGCACTATGAATGCCCAACTGTCCTCTGTACTCTATGTCCCCCCCCCCCCCAAGTGAGGAGTTATAGAGTGTGATGGCATGGTGGACAAAAGAGTTCTTGAGCCTGTTGGTCCGACACTTGGGAAGGAGCAGTCTTTCACTGAACAGGCCCCTCTGGTCACTGATGACGGTGTGCAGAGGGTGGCTGATGTTGTCCATTATATCCAACAGTTTATCCAGAGTCCTCATCTCGGCCACCATCACCAGGGTGTCCAGCTTCGTGCCGACCACAGAGCTGGCCCTCCTGATCAGTTTATCTAGTCTGGACGCATCCTTCTTGGATATACTGCCCCCAGCACACCACGGAGTAAAAGAGGACGCTGGCATCCACAGACTGGTAAAACATCTGCAGAAGTTTGCTGCAGATGTTGAAGGACCGCAATCTCCTTAGGAAGTACATCCTACTTTGTGTCTTCCCATACAAGTGGCTAATGTATATTGTCCAATCCAATTTATTATCCAACCACAACCCAAGATATTTGTATGAATCCACAACCTCCACCTCAGCTCCCTCTAACAGGACTGGTTGAGGTCTTGGTCTAGACCTCCCAAAATCAATAACCAGCTCCTTTGTCTTAGAGGTGTTGAGCTGTAGGTGGTTAGTGTGGCTCCATGCAGCAAAGTCCCCTACCAGTCTCCGATACTCCTCCTCTCTGTCATCCCTGATACACCCAACAATGGCTGTGTCATCGGCATACTTCTGAATATGACACAGCTCCGAGTTGTAGCAGAAGTCCGAGGTGTACAGGGTGAAGAGAAGAGGGGCTAATACTGTGCCCTGTGGGGCTCCAGTGCTGCAGACAACGGTGTCAGACGTAATATCCTTCAGCCCGACATATTGTGGTCTGCCAGTGAGGTAGTCGGAGATCCAGTCTACCAGGTGGGAGTCCACTCCCGTCTTGCTTAATTTATCCCAAAGCAAGGGGGGCTGAATGGTATTGAAGACACTGGAGAAATCCAAAAAGAGGATCCTCACTGTGCCACTTCCCTTATCCAGATGGGAGTGGGCTCGATGAAGCAGGTAGAGGATGGCATCCTCCACACTGACACCTGGTTGGTACGCAAACTGCAGGCGGTCCTGGGCGTGTTGCACTTGGGGTCTGAGGAGGCTGAGGAAGAGCCGCTCCAACGTCTTCATCAGATGTGAGGTGAGTGCCACTGGTCGGTAGTCATTCAGCTCACTGGGCCGGTTCTTTTTCGGAACTGGAACGATGCAGGATGTCTTCCAAAGAGTGGGCACTCTCCCAATCTGCAGGGTGAGGTTGAAGAGCCGTTGTAGTGGTTCCCCCAGTTCTGCAGCGCAGGTCTTCAATACTCTTGGACACATTTTGTCCGGGCCTGCAGCTTTCCTGAGTCGGAGCTTCCTCAGCTGCCCTCTGACCTGTTCTGTGGTAATAAATGGCAAGGGTCGTACTGATGTGGGGGGGGGGGGGGGTTGCAATATTTGGGGGGAGGTGTGTGGAGGGGAGGGGGGGCGTGGCTGTAATGAGGGCGGGGGTGGGAGGGGCAAGGGCAAAGGCTGGTTGAACCTGTTGAAAAAATCATTCAGTTCATTTGCCCTCTCTATTGTCCCCTCAACAACTCTGGTCTTTGTGTTGAGACCTGTGATGGTCCTTACACCTTCCCAGACCTCCCTCATGTTGTTTTCCCTCAGCTTCTGCTCCACCTTTCTCCTATAGCTGTCCTTGGCTTCCTTCACACAGTATTTCACCTCCTGCTGTGCTGCCTTCATGGCCTCCCTGTCTCTGCTCCTAAAAGCAGCCTTCTTCTTGTTGAGGACCATTGTGACTTCCCGTGTTACCCATGGCTTGTTATTAGGGTAGCAACGGACAGTCTTGACAGGGAAGACCACGTCTGTACAGAAGTTCAGGTAATCCGTCAAACAGTGTGTCAGCCCCTCTATGTCCTCACCATGCGGGTCCATCAGCACATCCCAGGCTGTGGTGTTAAAACAGTCTCTCAAGGCACTTTCCTTCTCAGGGGACCATCTCCTGACTGATCGAGTTGTCACAGGTTGCTTTTGAACCAGGGGAATATACAGTGGCTGTAGATAAACCAGGTTGTGATCAGACTTCCCTAGTGGGGGAAGGGGGGGTCGCTCTGTATGCATCCCGTACATTAACATACAGCAGATCAATTGTCCTGTTGTTTCTAGTGGGACAGTCTACAACTTGATTAAAAACAGCCAAAGTAGCATCCAAAGTTACATGGTTAAAGTCCCCAGAGATGATCATGAGTGCCTCAGGGTGCTGTGTCTGCAGCCTTGCTGTGACTGAATGGATTTTTTCACAGGCAGTGGCTGCGTCCGCTCTCGGAGGGATGTAAACACAGACGGTGATCACGTGACTGAACTCTCTCGGCAGATAATATGGCCGCATGCTAACAGCTAGCAGCTCTAGATCCCGGCAACATGAGACTGTCTTTACAGAGATATGACCTGGGTTACACCAGCGATTGTTAACATACATGATGAGTCCCCCACCCTTTCTTTTCCCGCTAGCCTTAGTGTCTTTGTCGGCTCTCACAGCAGTGAATCCTAGCAGGTCCACGTTAGCATCTGGTACTAGGTGGTTCAGCCATGTCTCCGTAAAAATGAAGAAGCTGCTCTCCCGGTAAATCCGCTGGTTGTTCAATGCGGACAACTCATTGATCTTGTTCGGCAATGAGTTCACATTGCCCATGATGACGGAGGGAATTGACGGTTTGAAGCACCTTCGTTTTTTCGCTAGCTCAGCCTTTAGCTTAGCCCCAGCCTTGCAGCCCCGTGGTCTCCTCCTCAGCTCTGCCGGGATAGGATGTCGTATCCCGGCTCGTCCCTTTATTCGCAGAGCCAGCAGTTCCTCCAGTGAATAAGTGAAGAAACTGGCTCTTGGTTGCATTTCAAAAAAAAGTAAGAAAACAAGGTTAAAAGAGGTTAAAAGGGAGCTAAATACTGAGCTACTGGAAAGGCAGCCGTCTACACAGCGCCCCTCAATTAATCGCTCAATGAATCCCCTCAATGATACTTCTCAAATATAATAATACATTATTAATATCAATAATAGTATAGAAAATATGGAATTTTTCTATCAGGAAGCTTCACCAAAAGTCTTGGTCTTGACTTTGGGAACCATTAAAAGTCTAGTACCAGAGGATCTCAGGGTTCACGAGGGCTCATAAGATAAAAGCAGCTCAGATAGATAAGAAGGCCCAAGACCATCGAGGCATTTAAAAACTACTAAGAGAACCTTAAAATCGATCCTAAAATACATGGGGAGCCAATGCAGCGATTCTAAAACTGGTGTAATATGCACCTGCCCCTTGGTCCTCGTTAACACTCATGCTGCTGAATTTTGGAGCAGTTGGAGATGTGATATTATTTTCTGGGGAAGATCAGAGAGCAGGGTATTACAATAGTCGATACGACTAGTAATAAAAGCATGCATCAAGACCTCCATGCTGGCAAGAGAGAGAAAAGGGCAGACTCTGGCTATATTCCTAAGATGGTAAAATCCGATTTTTGTTACATTTTTAATGTGTGAAATAAAATTAAAGTCAGAGTCTAAAAGAATGCCCAGATTCTTGACACAATGTGTAGGTTTTAGACCTCGCAATTTTGGTAGAGGTTTCTCTCTCTTGTCTTTAGGACCAATGATTAAAACTTCTGTTTTGCCCTGGCTGAGCTGTAGAAAGTTCTCTGCCATCCATGACTTTATATCTAAAATACAGTTTAAAAGGGCATTAATTGGTTTTATGTCATTAGGAGATGCAGCAATGTACAGTTGTGTATCATCAGCATAGCTATGAAAATTGATGCCATGTCTCCTGATAACATCCCCAAGTGGTAACATATAAAGATTAAAAAGTATTGGCCCTAAAATTGAACCTTGGGGTACCCCATAATTGAGTTCATGGATTGCCGAAGAACATGTATCCATACTTACAAAATAGTGACGATCTGTGAGATAGGAATGAAACCATTCAAAAACAGTAACCGAGAGGCCCACCAGGTGTTTGAGTCTGCTTAATAAAATGTGATCTACTGTATCAAAGGCAGTGCTGAGATCCAGCAGCACCAGGACTGACAGTTTGTGGGAGTCCATGTTACACCTGATATCATTAATGATTTTTAAAAGGGCTGTCTCGGTACTGTGGTTTGTCCTAAAACCAGATTGAAATTTCTCAAAAATGTTGTGGTCAATAAGAAAATTGTTTAACTGGAAGAATACAATTTTTTCTAAAACTTTACTTAAAAATGGTAAGTTGGATACAGGTTGATAGTTACTGAGAATCCAAATTACTCTTCTTCAAAAGGGGCTTCACCACAGCTGTTTTAAAGGCAGCGGGGAAAACACCAGTCTGAAGAGAGCAATTTACAATGTTAAAAATCTCATGTTCGAAGAATCCATAAAATGTTTCAAAAAGTGATGTGGGAATCAGATTGAAAATGCAGGAGGTCAAGTTTACCTGGGAGAAAACTCTACCAAGCATCTTAGCATCAACCAGGGCAAAACAGTCCAGTGTTTCCTTAGCTAAAGGTGAGTCCAAGATTCCATTAAAAGCAGACTTCTGGTCAGATAAAATGTTGGATCTAATAGGATCAACCTTGTATCTGAAGTGGTCTGCAAAACTCTCACAGAGAGAGTTGGATGGCAGGTTTTTTTTTTTTTTTTTTAATTAAAATCTGGGTTGATTAAGTGGTCAATAGTTGCAAAAAGGACTTTAGGGTTATTGTTATAGGTTGAGATTATGTTGGCAAAATACTCTTTTCTCGATGTCTTGACTACATTATTGTATGTTTTTAATTTATTCAGTAGTATTTTGTAATTGATAGTTAATTTGTTTTTCGTCCATCTCCTCTCAGTCATCCTTAGACTTAGACTTAGACTTAACTTTATTAATCCGTTTGGGATGACTCCCTCTGGGAAATTTAAAATTTCCAGCAGCACATAAAAGGAGCATACAGATCAGAAAAGCAAAAAAGAAAAAAATAAACACTTAATAAACACTTAACATAATATACACAGTATAAATATAAGGCTAAATATGGCTTGTACAAGTATGGTTAAGTTAAAGTTATTTCACTATGAATGCCCTACTGTCCTCTGTACTCTATGCCGCCCCCCCCCCCCCCCCAAGTGAGGAGTTATAAAGTGTGATGGCATGGTAGACAAAAGAGTTCTTGAGCCTGTTGGTTCGACACTTGGGAAGGAGCAGTCTTTCACTGAACAGGCTCCTCTGCACTCTTTTCAGTTTTTGGATTTGGTTATTTCTCCATGGAGGTTTTGGTTTATTCCTAACTGTCCTTGTGATTATTGGAGCAACTCTGTCAATGGTTGATCTTAACTTACTGTTAAAATTATCAACAATAAAATCACATGATACAGATGAAATAACTGGGGGAGTGTTGCGTAAGAGTTTGATCAAATCAGCAGCTACTTCAGGTGTCAGATGGTGCTTCCTCACAGTTCGCACTGAGGTCTCCCATTGCATAAAGATAGTGATGTTAAAAAACACAGTAATGGTCAGATACAGCCAAGTCAACAACAGAAGACACACTCGTGGGCAGGCCATGGCTAATGACAAGATCCAGAGTGCGTCCCCTGTTGTGAGTTGGCTGCGTGACATGTTGAGTAAAATTCATGGACGTGAGCAGGTCATTAAAATCTTCTGACATATGGTCACCCTCCTTATCAGTGTGTAGATTAAAATCACTGGAAATGAGAATAAAATTATATGAGGAGTGGATTATTGATAAAAACTCAGAGAACTCATTAATAGAAACAGGGCAGTATTTGGGTGGTCTGTTAACTGTGACATAAAATTGCTGGGCTGCTAAAGACAAAAGCATGGTGCTCAAAAGCGGTATATTGATCGAGTAAAATTTGCTTTACTGCAAGTGAGGAAGAAAAAATAGATGCAGTACCCCCACCCTTCCTGCCCTTTCTTATGGAAAAAAACTGAACTAAAATTTTGTGGGGAGGCCTTAGTGAGAACCGCTGGTGCATCCGTACCAAGCCACGTCTCTGTTAAAAATAAACAGTCAATCTTATTATCTAAAATCAGGTCACTGATGATAAAAGTCTTGTTAGCAAGTGACAGTATATTTAAAAAAGCCATATTTAGGGTAGGTGGTGAGTTATTTATGGGTGGGGAGTTTGTTTTCTGTGGATTATTGTTAGGAGACTGATCCACAGAATGTAGGCAGCGTGGGTGTAAGTTCTTGTGAACTGTATGTTTTATGGATGGAGGTCTGTCCGCGATCAATGTCCTAATGGAGAAGGTGGGTAGTGAATGAATTTCCAGACCAGATGGTGGAGGCTGACAAAAACGGGACTGGTGCTAGATAGTCTTCCTGGGGGTCAGAGATGTGAGTGGATCCGGAGGGGAGGGGTCGTGGGATGTAAACAGTCAATTGCGTGTTGTGGTTTGAATGATATGCATCAGATTTGCTACTAAAAGCCGGCAACCTGATGCATTTAAGTATATGCCATCAGATTTATAGAGAGTGTGGCGGCCCCAAAACAAGTTAAAATTGTCAATAAAATTAATGTTGTTGCTGCTGCAGACGGACTTGAGCCAAGTTGAGAGGGCAAGAATACGGCTAAAACGGTCTGATCCACGGTGCAGTGTGGGAATGGGGCCAGAAATAAAAACAGACTTTCCGCTGTTTGATAAAATATTAAAAAGTTTGCAGAAGTATAAGAATAATATTAATCTCCCTGTCACCATTACATAAACTTACCGTTGTCACTGCTCTCTCCCGTGAGGGTTGCGAGATCCTCTTCTCCTTTGCAATATTACTGCATTGTTGTCAATAAAGATAATTGTTTCACTTACCTTAAACGTTGTCTTCCGTGTCTGCTCCTGGGTCTAAGTGTTACACTATGTCAGCACGCGAGCAGCATGCAGACCCAGCAGGCATGGCCATGACAACTGCTCTAACTCGGCTCAGTGTACTGGAGCAGCGTGTAGACCAAGTTACTTATCAAAACTAGGTTATGCAGAACCAAATGTTACAAATGTCAGGTCGTATCACTGAACTCTACCAAACTTTACAGGGGGTCGTGGTGGTGTTCTCTGCCACGCCTCACCTTGCGTCACCCCGTTGGGGATGCTCCCTTCCAGTATCCTTGCCCTCCCGTTATTCAGGTAGGGCGGGGGAGACAAGCAGTTTTCTTCTCCAGTGTCAACTTGTGTTCGACCAGGTGCTGGAGGATTTCTTCTCAGATCAGAGCCACATTAGCTTTGTGGTGGAGCTTCTTGACAGGCGCGCGCTCACCTGGGCTCAGGTTTTAATTCAGGGGCTGGATTATAACCTTTACACCTACCTATGCCCGGTTCTCCAAGGAGTTTGCTAGGGTTTTTGATCATACCGACCCGGAAGGCAACGCTTCTACACGGTTACTCAACCTTCGCCAGGGGCTAAGCTCTGCAGCGGAGCATGCAGTCAGCATCTGGGTATTAGTGGCCGAAATGGGGTGGGACGATACCGCGCTATGGTCCGTGTTCATCTGCAGCCTCAGTCCTTGCCTTCGTGATGAGCTCACCCGCTTTCGGGATGAACCGGAGTCACTAGATGCCCTTATTTCATTAATCATCAAGCTGGACAATTGACTGTGTGAATGCTCGATTGAGCTTCGTCGCCTGTCTTGTGCCTCTTCACCTGTCAGTCCACCATGACCACAGTGCCGTGCATTGCCGCTGGCCACTGCTAATCTTGATTCCTCAGAGCTCATGGCCATTGGGCAGTCCAAATTCATTCCAGCCGAAAAACAGCGGCGGCATGACAAAGGTCTATGTCTGTACTGCGGCCAACCTAACCATGTTACATACAGTATCAGTGCCTGGAGAAGTTAAAAGGCTCAGCCCATCAGTCCAAATAAGGGGGGTTGACCGGCGGAGGCAAAAATCTCCCTATAAACCGCATTGTCCTTCCCCGTGCGTATAATGCTCCAGTCCACTGAGTTTGTTGGCTCAACGTTGGTTGATTCAGGGGCTGAACAAAATTTTATTTCTGAGAATCTGGCAACCGAGTTCAAAATTCCTTGCACCCAGTTACCTCAGCCCCAGAAACTCATAGCTCTCTCTGGCCAGCCCCTCTTCCAGGTCATTAAACACACACTCTCGCTAGCAGTATTAACCTCTGTTAACCACCAGGAAGAGCTATCCTTTTTTGTTCTCCCGGCCTCCACTCCCCCAGTAGTGTTAGGATATCCCTGATTATACACTCACAACCCCATTATTGACTGGAGTCAGGGTGTCACCCACTTTTGGAGCACATTCTGTATGTCTGCCTGTCTCCAGTCAGCAGCCTATTCACCTTCCATTTCACTCCAGGCCCCTGACCCTTAGCCCCTCGATCTCTCTAAGGTTCCCCCTGTTTACCATGATTTAGCATCCGTTTTTTGTAAGGTCAAGACCACGTCACTTCCCCCTCACTGGCCCTATGATTGTGCCATAGAACACCAGCAGGGAACCAAATTACCCTTCAGCTGTCTATCCCGAAAAGGAGGCCATGGAGAAATACATTAAGGAGTTGCTTAGCACTGGCCTCATCTGTCACTCATCATCAGCCCTGGGTGCGTTTTTTTTCTTTGTGGGGAAAAGGATGGTTCATTATGCCCTGGTATCGATTTTCGAGAACTGAATAATATTACCATTAAGGACAAATATCCGCTCCCCCTCATCAATTTGGCCTTCGACCAACTCCTGTGAGTTACTATTTTCTCTAAACTTGACCTTAGGAACACCTACCACCTTATCCGGATCAGAGAGGGCGATGAGTGGAAAACGGCTTTTTCCACACATCTGGGTCAGTTTGAATACAGCCCATGCCATTCGAGCTCACCAACGCCCCCGCAGTATTCCAGCAGCTCATAAACGACATACTTTGGGACTTCCTGAATACATTTGTGTTTGTTTACCTTGATGACATACTCATCTTCTCTAGCTCACCGGAAGAGCACCAAGTCCATGTCCGTATAGTCCTCCAACACCTCCTCGGAAATCTGTTGTATGTTAAAGCAGAAAAGTGTGAATTTCACACCACCACCACCACTTTTCTGGGCTTTATAATTTTATCTGGTAGCATCAAGCCTGATCCGGTGAAGGTCCGAGCTGTAATTGACTGGTCCATTCCATCATCCAGAAAATTCAATTCAATTCAATTCAATTCAATTCAATTCAACTTTATTTATATAGCGCCATTTCACAACAACAGTCATCTCATAGCTCTTTCAACTGTAGGGGAACCCCCACAGTTGCAGAAAGACCCCAGCAATCAGGGGATCCTCTGTGAGCAAGCGCTTGGTGATGGTGGAGAGGAAAAACTCCCTTTTAACAGGAAGAAACCTCCAGCAGAACCAGGCTCGGGGAGGGGCAGTCATCTGCTGCGACTGGCTGGGGGGTGAGGGGATAGAGAAGATGAAAAGAACAGACATGTAGAGAGCAAACAGCACAATGGGGACTCAATCTATGGGAGAGAACAAACAGATGTTAATGACCAGCAAAAAAAAAAAAAAAAAAAAAAAAAAAAAATTCTTTGAGAGTGAAGAAAGGAGTGAGGCCCAGTGCATTATTGGAGGTCCCCTGGCTGACTAAACCTATTAGCAGCATAACTAAGGGAGGGTTCAGAAACACATGATCCCTCCCTAATTGTAGGCTATATCAAAAAGGAAGGTTTTAACCCTATTCTTAAAAACAGAGATCGAGTCTGACTCACGAATCCAGATTGGCAACTGGTTCCACAGGAGAGGAGCTTGATAACTGAAGGCTCTGCCTCCCATCGTACTTTTGGAGATTCTAGGTATTACAAGTAATCCTGCATTTTGGGAGCGTAGTGCTCTGTTAGGATAATACGGTAAAAAAGGGCCTGACTGTTTAGAGCTTTGTAAGTAAGAAGAAGGATTTTAAACTTAATTCTAAACTCTATGGGAAGCCAATGAAGGGAGGCCAGAACCGGAGAGATATGATCTCTCTTTCTAGTACCTGTTAAAACTCTTGCTGCAGCATTTGGGATCAGCTGAAGACTTTTTAAAGATGTTTTAGGACAACCTGATAACAAAGAATTACAATAATCTAATCTAGAGCTAACAAAAGCGTGGATCAGTTTCTCAGCATCACTCTGAGACAAGATGCTCCTAATCTTGGCAATATTACGCAAATGATAGAAGGCAGTCTTGGAAACAAATTTAATACGTGAATTGAAAGACAGATCTTGATCAAAAATAATTCCAAGGTTCCTCACAGAGCTATTAAGAGAAAGAGTAACCACATCCAAACTGAAAGTTTGATTTGGAAAGGTATTTCTAAGGTTTTTTGGACCAACAAGAATGACTTCAGTCTTATCTGAATTTAATAGCAGGAAATTACAAGTCATCCAAGCTTTGATTTCCTTAAGACAGGCTTCCAACTTGGCTAATTGATTACTATCATCTGGCTTCATTGACAGGTATAATTGTGTGTCATCTGCATAACAATGAAAATGTATACAATGCTTTCAAATAATGTTGCCTAACGGAAGCATATATAAACTAAAAAGAGTAGGGCCTAGCACAGATCCCTGTGGAACTCCATGACTGAGCTTTGAGTTGAAAGAAAACTCATTATTGACATGAACAAACTGGAACCTATCCAACAGTTCCTAGGCTTCACCAATTTCTACCAATGATTCATTCAGAGTTACAGCTCCATTGCCCACTCATTTACCGCCCTTACACCACCAAGGTTCCCTTTCAGTGGACCCAGGAAGCACAGGAAGCATTTGCCCTCCTCACAACCCGCTTTTCGGAGGCCCCCATGCTGCTCCAGCCCGACGCTGAGCGCCAATTTATTGTTGAGGTGGATGCTTCTGACACTGGGGTGGGGGCTGTTTTGTCACAGCGCTCTTAAACAGACAAAAAGATCCACCCATGCGTGTATTTCTCTTGTTGACTGTCCCCGGCTGAGAGAAATTGTGACATTGGTGATCGAGAGCTATTGGCCCTGAAATTGGCACTGGAGGAGTGGTGCCATTGACTTGAGGGGTTGGTCTTGCCCATTCTTGTTTGGACAGACCATAAGAACCTCGAATACATCTGCTCTCCCAGACGTTTGAACCCCCACCAAGCCAGATGGGCCCTGTTCTTCACCCAGTTTCGGTTCTTCCTCACCTACAGGCCAGGGTCATAAAACATCAAACCTGACGCTCTCTCCCGCCAGTTCGCCATCAGTCCATCTACTTCCACGGCAGAGACCATTGTCCTGGAGGGGGTCGTGATGGGGGCCCTTACTTGGGATATTGAGCGTCAGATCCAGGAGGCAGAGCACACAGAACATGACCTGGGAAGGGAAGTGGGGGAGGGGTCCACTGGGCCAGCTGTTCATCCCTGCAGCAGTCAAGGGTGACATAATCCACTGGCATCATACTATCAAGCTCTCCTGCCACCCAGGGATTGCACGCATCTTTTTCTCTCTCCAGTGCTATTTCTGGTGGCCTGCAATGGAGAGGGACATCCGGGACTACATTAAGGCCTGCTCCAGTGGTCTACAGGGAAGTCCCCTACTTCCCCTCCTGCCATACTTCTCCAGCCCCTTCCTGTCCCCAGCTGCCCTTGGACGAACATCACCCTGGACTTCATCACAGGATTGCCCCCCTCCAACGGACATACTGTGATTCTCACTGTGATGGACAGATTTTCCAAGGCAGCACACTTCATCCCACTGAAGAAACTCCTGTCTGCCTTGGAGACAGCGTAACTTCTGTCCAACCATGTGATCCAGCTTGACGGCATCCCAATGGACATTGTGTCCGACTATGGTCTCCAATTCGTCTCAAGTTTGGCGAGCTTTTTGTAAAGCCATCGGGGCCATGGTCAGCCTTTCCTCTTGCTACTACCCGCAGAGCAATGGGCAGAGCAAGCAGGCAAACCAATTGCTGGAGGACATGCTCTGCTGCGTGACAACTAAAGACCCATCATCGTGGAGTATATTCCTGCCATGGGTAGAATACGCCCACAATTTGGTCACGTCCACAGCCACCGGCTTCTCCTCCTTCAAGGCCTCCCTGGGGTATAACCCCTCCTACTCTCCATCTTGGAGGAAGAAGTCACGGTCCCCTCCATCACGGCCCACATGTCCAGATGCAGGTGCTACTGGAGGGACACTAAAGCAGCCCTGCTTAAATCCATCCAGGAGAACTCCAGGTGGGCCAACAGGAAGAGGCGTCTAGCTCTGGCCTACACAGTCAGTCAGAGGGTCTGGTTTTCAACAAAGAACTTCCCCCTCAAGACTGACTCCAAGAAGCTCACCCCCCGGTTTGTGGGGCCATTCACAATCAAGGCCATCATCAACCCCACTTCTGTCAGGCTTAATCTCCCCTCTTCTCTCCAGGTCCATCCTACCTTCCATGTGTCACACATCAAGCCAGTCTTCACCAGCTCTCTAAGCCCCCCCATCGAAGCTACCTCCACCCCCGAAGATGGTTGATGGCAGGTTGGTATATGCGGTGACATGTATCCTGGATGCTCCCCACAGGGGGGTGGGGGGTGGCATCCAGTTCCTTGTCGATTGGAGAGGTTATGGCCTGGAGGAGAGGTTGTGGATTACCAGATCGTTTATTATGGACAACACCTTGATTGACAAGTTCTACCAACAACACCCCGATAAGGCCAGAGTTATGCCAGGAGGTGTCCCTTGGGAAAGTGGGGATGTGCTGTAGGGGATGCTGTCTGTTCTCTCTCCCTGCTGATTGAGCACCTCTCCCTGTAGCTAAACCAGTAGTTTGAAGCTAGCAACTACAGACTGAAGCCTAGCCACCCATCACCCACCTGTTCCACTGTGTGCACTGTGGGGGCAGGCAGGGTGCTGACAAGCAGTGCATGAGGAGCTTTGCTCAAGAAATGGGAGTATGTGCATTTTAAATCATGATATAAACGATAAAGTATTCTATGAAACGATGGATGTTTTTATATCGTCATCCAATATATATCATCATATCGCACAGCCCTAGGATGAGGAGGATGATTCATCCATCACTGGGGCCGAGGTTGCTGAAGCTATTAAAAAACAATTCAGTGGCAGGGGTGGATTCATCCTGAGTACCTCAGGGCTCTGGATGTTGTAGGGCTGTCCTGGTTAACACGTCTTTACAACATTGGGTGGAGGTCGGGTACAGCGCCTCTGACATGGCAGACTGTGTTCCAACTTTAGAGGGATCACACTTCCTCCCTGGGAAGGTCTATGCAAAGGTACTGGAGAGAAGAACCAGGCTGGTGGTCAAACAATAGATTCTGGAGGAGCGATGTGATTTTCATTCTGGTTGTGACATATTGGATCAACTCTTTAGCCTCTGAAGGATCCATGAGGGTTCTTGGAAGTTTGCCTAACCAGTCTATACAGTGGTGTGAAAAAGTGTTTGTCCCCTTCCTGATTTCTCATTTTTTTGTGTTTGTCACACTTACATGTTTCAGATCATCAAACAAATTTAAATATTAGTCAAAGATAACACAAGTAAACACAAAATGCAGTTTTTCAAATGAAGTTGTTTATTATTAAGGGAAAAAAAAATCCAAACCTACATGGCCTTGTGTGAAAAAGTGATTGCCCCCTAAACCTAATAACTGGTTGGGCCACCCTTAGCACCAACAACTGCAATCAAGCGTTTGCAATAACTGGCAATGAGTCTTTTACAGCGTTGTCGAGGAATTTTGGCCCACTCGTCTTTGCAGAATTGTTGTAATTCAGCCACACTGGAGGGTTTTTGAGCATGAACACCCTCTTTAAGGTCATGCCACAGCATCTCAATCGGATTCAGGTCAGGACTTCGACTAGGCCACTCCGAAGTCTTCATTTTGTTTTTCTTAAGCCATTCGGAGGTGGACTTGCTGGTGTGTTTTGGATTATTGTCCTGGTGCAGAACCCAAGTGCGCTTCAGTTTGAGGTCACGAACAGATGGCTGGACATTCTCCTTCAGCATTTTTTGGTTGACAGCAGAATTCATGATTCAATTTACCACAGCAAGACTTCCAGGTCCTGAAGCAGCAAAACAGCCCCAGACCATCACACTATCACCACCATATTTTACTGTTGGTATGATGTTCCTTTTCTGAAATGCTGTGTTACTTTTACGCCAGATGTAATGGGACACAAACCTTTCAAAAAGTTCAACTTTTGTCTCGTCAGTCCACAGAGTATTTTCCCAAAAGTCTTGGGGATCATCAAGATATTTTCTGGCAAAACTGAGACGAGCCTTTATGTTCTTTTTGCTCAGCAGTGGTTTTCGTCTTGGAACTCTGCCGTGTAGACCATTTTTCCCAGTCTTTTTCTTATGGTGGAGTCATGAACACTGACCTTAACTGAGGCAAGTGAGGCCTGAGTTCTTTGGATGTTGTTGTGGGGTCTTTTGTGACCTCTTGGATGAGTTGTTGCTGCTCTCTTGGGGTAATTTTGGTCGGTCGGCCACTCCTGGGAAGGTTCACCACTGTTCCATGTTTTCGCCATTTGTGGATAATGGCTCTCACTGTGGTTTGCTGGAGTCCCAAAGCTTTAGAAATGGCTTTATAACCTTTTTCAGATTGATAGATCTCAATTACTTTGTTTCTCATCTGTTCCTGAATTTCTTAGCTTTTGAGGATCTTTTGGTCTACTTCACTTTGTCAGGCAGGTCCTATTTAAGTGTTTTCTTGAGTTTGTGTTTCTTGTGTGGCTAGAGAAATTGAATTCGGCTTTCCAAAAATGTGATGAACCACAGTTAATATATGGTTTTTTTTTTGTTTTTTTTTGTTTTTTTTTGGGGGGGGGCAATCACTCTTTCACATAGGGCCATGTAGGTTTGGAATTATTTTTACCCTTAATAATAAACTGCAATTTGTGTTTACTTATGTTATCTTTGTCTAATATTTAAATTTGTTTGATGATCTGAACCATTTAAGTGTGACAAACATACAAAAAAATGAGAAATCAGGAAAGGGGAAAACACTATTTCACACCACTGTATGTGTTTTGTGGACTTGGAGAAAGCATTCAACCACATCCCTCGTGGTTTCATGTAGAGGGTGCTTCGAGAGTATGGAGTATCGGGTTTGATGTTTCAAGCTAGCTGTTCCCTATATGACTATTGTGAGGATTTGGTTCATATCACCAACAATCAATTAAACTCATTCAGAGTGAGAGTTGAACTCTGCCAGGGCTGCACTTTATCACTTATCTTGTCCAAAATTTTGGCATGTGGTATGTTGGTGTTATTGTCCAATGGCCTACAGGTCTTACTGGAGTGGCTTGCTACTGAGTGTGAAGCTGCTGGGATGAGAATCAGCACCTCCAAGTCTGAGTCCATGGTCCTCAGCTGGAAAAGGGTGGATTTCAATCTCTAGGTCAGGAACAAGCTCCTACCCCAAGTGAAGGAGTTCAAGTATCTCTGGATCTTATCACAAGTGAGGGGAGAATGGAGTGGGAGATTGACAGACGAATCAGAGCAGCATCTGCAGCGATGCGGACGTTATACCAGTCTGGTCGTGGTGAAGTGGAAACTGAGCTCTAAAGCAAAGCTGTCGATTTACCTTTCAATCTACATTCCTACTCTCACCTATGGCTATGAAGTTTAAGTAATGGTAAATGGCGTTCACTTATATAACGCATTTTACTCATCTCTGGATGACCAAAGCGCTTTACAGATCCTGCTATCCACTCATTCATGCACACATTAACACACTGATGGCATTCACATACTCCGCTGCCAAACACAGGCACTGGCCTGACCCACCATGAGCAACTGGGGGTTCAGTGTATTGATGAAGGGCACTTCAACATGTAGACTGCAGACAAAGTGGGAATCAAACCTCTCACCTGTAATGGATTTATGGGTTTTATAGGTGTTTTATTGTTGGTACAAGTATTAATGTAAATATGAATGTGACTGACAAGGTTTCAGTGACCCACAACGCAGACACGACTCAAGGCAGATACAATTAACCGTTTATTGATAAAGTGTGCGTGAGTGGATGCGTGTATGCAGGGTTGTGTAGTGTAGTGTAGTGTAATCAGGAGTTCCAGCTGGGGCCGGCAGAGCACCATATGACCTGGCAACCCTGGGAAGAGACAGAGGGCATTAATAACAGTTTAGGCCCGATAGGCACTTTGGATGGAATTGTGCTTACTGTCTGAGGTGGTAGAGAGTAGCCCAGGTAAGTGCTGAAGCTGCAGCCAGGAGGATAGTGCCTGCAGGTGGCCGGTGAGCTGGATGCTGGTGAGGGAGGCAGATAATCCGCCGCCAGGAAGAGAGAAGTCCGCCGCCACGGATCTCCGCCTGTGCACAGGGGAAGCTGACAGTGTGAGAAAGAATCGTGGTGGCGTACTTGATAGTTGGTGGTCTGGAAGGCGCAGGCCCGGACCGAGGGAAACGGAAGCCGACGTGGAAACACACAACGAGGCTGGGAAGCTCGAAGGCTGGGAAGCTCGAAGGCTGGCGTAGCAGGTTTCTTGGTAGAGAACCAGACGACTCCGCACCGAGCACTGGACCTGATGGAATAAATAGGCAGAGGGAGATGGCAGGCAGGTGCGCACACAGGTGTGACAGATTGGCGGCCATGACAGTGAGCAGGGATGAAAATTTTCTTTCCTTACACAAACATATCCTCATAGGGCACCAGTCCAGATAATGGACAATTTATTAACAATTCATTTGTACCAATTCTGAATCAGTCTAAAAAACAAACAAACAAACAAAAAAACCCTTGTGAGTTCTTGTCTGCTGATAATCAAGAAGATGGACATGAAATCAAACCATAACTCTCATATGTCTTTCAGTAGTTTAATAAGAAATGTCAGAATAGGTTAACACATTTGGATAACTTTAAAACAGAGAATTCAGCATGTAGGTTCAGGTTCAGGTTCTGGTTACTTTATTTGTACCCGTAGGTAGATTTGTTTTGCAGTCTGGTGACATCCATATTTACAAGCCACAAATTACATTCAACATAGACACAAACACAGGCACATATGAAGCTGACTATAAACATGATAAAAATACTCAAGGCTCCATCAATCAGGGTATAAAAAGACAAAGAGATGGGAGAAAAACTAGAGGTAAGAGAGAAGGGTCATATTAAAAGTTAAAAACTAGTCAAAGAGGTTAAAAACTCAAAGGTCTAAAACCCAATAAAATATTTAGAACCCAAGTAACATCCTACAAAAATAGGTAAATATAAAATGGAGTTAATAAATAGGTACCTAAATTATGTGCAATGTATTGTTACAGCCTGTTCAACTCTTTGACAGCAGCAGGAACAAAGCTGTTTTTGTAGCGCTGGGTTCTACTTTTTGGGACAGCAAACCTCCGTCTTGAGGGAAGAAGCTGAAAGTGGCAGTGCAAAGGGTGGGAATCATCATTTAAAGTAGAGGTAGCCATCCTCTGTACTTGTCTGGTGTACAGGGATGTCAGGCTCAGCTGTGGCTCACCAAGCAAACGACTGGACCATCTAACTACCTGATCCAAGGATTTCCTCTGTTTCAGTTTTATCTGACCAAACCATGACACTAAAGAAAAGGATAAAACAGATTCAATAAAAGCGCGATAAAACATTGTCATTATGGTTCGGTCAATTTGGAAGCGTGCAAGTTTTTTCAAGCAATGCAAATGTTGCTGACCCTTTTTGCACACCCTTTCACAATTCTCTTCAAAGTTTAAATTACTATCAATAATCGTCCCAAGATATTTGTAGGATTGTACACATTCGGTGGTCTGGCCTTTTAGTACGGTGACTTTGTGCCTGGGATTTTTCCTCCTAAAGTCAATAATCATGTCTTTAGTTTTTGTCGTATTCAGCTGCAGGTAGGAATCCTCACACCAGTGAACAAAATCATCAACTACTGGGCCGTGGCCACTCTCACCATCTTGGAGGAGACTGACAATAACTGAGTCATCAGCATACTTTATAATGTGTCTGTTGTCATGTCTGCTCCAACACATGTTTGTGTACAGGATGAAGAGCAGTGGTGACAACACACACCCCTGAGGAGAGCCGGTAGAAGAGCACTTTAGGTCAGACAATGTACCATTGACCCTTACTCTCTGCATCCTGTTGGTTAAGAAATCCAGAATCCAACCCACCAGATTATTGCTCAAATCAAATTGTTGCAGGAGCCTTTCAACTAAGATATGAGGTTGGATTGTATTAAAGGCGGAGGAAAAGTCCACAAATAAAAGTCTGGCATGTGTCCCATTAAAATCCAGATGTTTAAAAAGCATGTTAAACAGAGTGACAGTGGCATCCTCCACTCCTCTGTGAGGCCTATAGGCAAACTGCAGAGGATCCAATGCATGCTCAGTCTGCTTTAGGACCTCACATCTGACCAGTTTTTCAAAAATTTTCATTAAAATTGAAGTCAAAGCAACTGGTCTAAAGTCATTTACCGTTTTAGGACAGCTGGATTTTGGAACGGGAACAACCACGGCTTCTTTCCAGATCTTAGGCACATGTTGTGTCTGTAAGGACTTATTGAAAATGTAATGAAATATAGGACTCAGTTCATGTGCACAGGACTTTACCAAGCGCCCACATATATTATCAGGGCCCTGACTTTTGTTCACTTTTACAGCGCAGAACTCCCTTCTAACATCCTGCACCTCAATATTAAAGTGCTGATTGTCTTTGAGTTTCTGTTTCAAATCTTGGATTTCTGTGCTAAAATCAAAGGAGTCAAAACGACCATAAAAACAATTAAGAGCATTAGCCAGCTCTGTGTCTGAATTAAAACCATCTAAAAACACACGATTACTGCGCTCTGTGCTCTGAAGGCCTGCAATAGTTTTCATACTGGCCCAGGCTGAACCAAGTTTCTTTGTTGCCATCTTGCTTTCCAATTCTGATTTATAATTCTGTTTTGCTCTTAAAATTTCGGACTTCAGCTCTTTTGTGGCAACCTGTAGTTCAGAAACAGACCCCTGTTTAAAGGCAAGTGCTTTCCTCTGTAAGCAGGATTTAACTGATTTTGTAACCCATGGTTTGTTGTTGGGATATATTTTGACACGTTTATGTGGAATGATCTTATTTTTACAGAAAGCCATGTATGAGCATGTGACGTCCACCAAAGAGTCCAAATCATCCCCGCAGGCCAGTGTGAACATCTCCCAGTCTGGCTCATTGTATTATGGGCATTATAGAGTATTACAGAGTTACTTATGAATCAAGCATTTGTGGAACCAAATAAAACACAGTTTAACTTGTCAGTATACTAGAAATTGGAAAACCATAAAATAGCATTGGTTAAGAAAAGTGGATGCAATTTTATGAAGAAAATGATGAGTAAACTATCTAGAAAAATGGAAAATTTGCGTTACTCTGAAAAAGAACGTAAGTTAATTAAAGGACAAAATGCATTTTGAAATTCTGATGGGGATTTGCATGAAATTAAGTTTAAAAAACTTATACCAAGAATATTCTGAAAAATTAAGTTTAAATTAAACAACAGACCGTCAGTCAAGCAGAATCATTGCATCCCAGTAGGTAGCAGGTGGTCCACTGGATTCTGTTTCAACTGGACCAGCGTGGGTTCTGTTGGAAGACTGGCAGACAGGCTTCTTACCATGGTTGTGGCCTACTCCCGAGATCACAAAGGCTGGTTCTTCAGCAGGCTGGCTGTGGTCTTCTCTTATGCACTGAAGAAGGAATTGGTTATTGTACAAAGTCCCATCAGAAATTCAAACTGAGGCAAAAACACATCACAAATCCGTTTCTTCCAATGTTGATAGTTTAAATGAGTTGGTTTAAGCTTAGAAAAAAAAATCAAACAAAATCTTCTTGCACCGTAATTTAAAAGAAAGGATTAAAATAAGGAAAAGCGAAGTTTAAAGAAAAGAAAAATAATTTTCACAGAGCATGACAGGCAGGCTCTGGGCCTTACTTGGAAGATAGAAAAAAATGGGAGAGCAGAGAAGGCTCCTTACAGCTTGACGACTACCCCAAAACTGAACAAAGGAAACAAAAAGCAAGTTTTTCCTCGGGTGTGGTAGGATGGTTCTAAACTTCATGACAACTGGGCTGAACCAATTACATTTGAGCTTCTTTGTTTGGCAGAAGTCATAAACTGACTAAAAAGGCAATGAAGATAGGTTTGGAAGGCCATTGGTCAGTTCAAATTTCTGAGGTGGGGGTCTCCCACAGACAGAGGAGAGAAGGGAGAGAGACATTTGATATGAGAAGTTAGACCCCCCCTTAAGACATATATGTTGCTGAATAAAGCATGAATTCCTTAAACTTTAGTGACTAAGATATTCTACTCAATAATGGGCATACAATGTCTCTACATTGTAACTGTAATTAATTTGTGATAGTAAGCATGCAAAAATTCATTTCTTCCTGAAAATAAAGCAATACATATCAAATCATATCAATAAAAGCATTTGAAACCGCATTGTTCATCCCAAGAGTTCAACCATGTCTTCAGTAGCAGATAGTGTCTTGAGAGAAAGAATATGAATTTATTTATTTGTACATAATGCGTAAAATCCACTGCAAAGAGAAAAAAATTACATATTTCTGATTTGTCCACCAGATGGCACTCTGAAACTGTCTGGTTGTTTACTGGAGAATCTTGACTTCCACATCTGGATTATATCAACCATAAATCTGTTGATTTGAAACGTTCCTTTGCCAAAGAGCAGAAAAGGGAGAATGACTAAGTCCTGGAGAAGGGATTAACTTCCACTTTATGGCCAATGGATAGTGTTACAGCTCTGGTCCTTGGATGATAGAAGCAGTTATTGACCAGACTTTGGAGTTGAAACAATTTTTCTTCAGCAAAGAATGATTTAATAGAACTTTATGGAACTCAAGGTCAATGCTAAACACCCTCCGATCAATTGTCGGCCACACTCAAAGAATGAGATGATGGATACAAGTGGCTGAAATGAGCTTTCTCTGTAGGGTTGCTGGACTTACCCTTAGAGAAAGGGTAAGGAGCTCAGTTGTCCAGGAAAGGCTCTGAGTAGAGCCGCTACTCTTCCACATCTAAAGGAGCCAGTTGAGGTGGTTTGGGCATCTGATTAGTACACCTCCCATGTGAGGTGTTTCGGGTTTGTCCCACTGAGACGGGCCAAACTCAGGACACATTGAAGAGAGAATTGTGTGTCTCCCAAGTGGCCTGAGAACACTTTGAAATCCTCCCTGAATTGCTGGAAGAGGTGGATGGGGAGAGGAAAGTCTAGGCTTCTCTTCTTAAGGCCTGATCAGAGTCCCTCCAAGGGGAAAACGTTTACTTACTGTAGACTGCATTTGCATACACAGCAGTATTCAGAGTGGTTTTTGAGCCACTGCAGCTGCTGTGCACCAGCCGTGTTTCACACATGCACAGTGAAAATAATCTGCAGTTCACATGCCCGTACTGTGGGCAGCAGCCAAGAGCTACCAAACTGATTTGAACAGCTGCAATCCAAACACAAAATAAGAGCACAGTGGCAGACATTTTAAATGGCAGAAGCGATGGAGGTACGTGAACACAATGACAAGACGAACAGGAGCTTTTGCTGTTTAGTGGCAGAGGAAGAAAACAGACCGTCAAAAAGATGGACTTTTGTTCACTCAGTATTGGTGGATTGCTCAGTACCTCCCTCTGGCGGGAGTTTCCGGGTGCATGCGCAGTTCACTGCAACCATTTGCGTACTTGTACATGCGTTCACTTTTTTGGGGCTGCATGCACTCAGTCAGCGCTCACCCTCTGCATAAGGTTTGAACATCAATGCGTCCACTACGCTTGTTCATGTACCAATGCATTTTTGCCACCATGAATTGGGCTTTAGACTGCTGCCTCCGCGATCCGGTCCCCTGGAAAAGTGGTACAAGATGGATGGATGGATGGATGGATGGACATATTTTTCAAAGTTGGGTGAGCTGTTTTGCTTAGTTTATTGTTTGTTTGTTTGCAAGATTATACACTGGTGTAATCTCAAAAAGAGGGGAGCTGTGATCCCTTGGCTGAGGTCTGTGCTCTTGGAGCCTGTTTTGTATTGAGTATTTACTTTCATCAAATAATCAAAAACCTTTAAAATGTGTCAAAAATTGGTTCAGATATTCAATTTTTGACAAACATCTAGTTCTAAATTATTATATTGCTGTACTAATAGACAGTGTTTTGGTTTACTTGGATACTCTTTGGAAACATTTGAGGTTCAGGTTACAAAGTTTCTTTTCCAACCAAAATAATCAAACAACCAAGCAACTCAAGCCAGCCTACGAGGTGTGGTGCAACAACTAAATGTACTCTTTACTATTCTTCCCCTGCTGGGGATTTAGTACCAAACACACCCTACCTTTTGGCTCATGGACAGAAACCTCAGACTGTCAGGCCATTACAAAATGTGAATAATCTGACGCTGTGCTCCAGGGCTGGACACCGGAGCCCTCCAGTGATTCAGCAGCTAAATGGATCCTGACACCTACTGAGTGAATGATGGCATTCCCAGAACCCCCAGTGCACCCCTTCATCGGCTAGACTGTGTGAGAGGTGCCTGTGCCTGTGTTTGTATGCAACTGTGGAGGTGATAATCAGCAGTGGCTGGAGGGACTTTTCTTGTCCCTGTTGTTGTGTCGGGCGGAGCGGTTCTGGGCAGGGACTCCCATTCATCCCCCATCCCCCTCTCCCCTGAGCCCACCTCTTCTATCAGTCTCTCACTCTTTACACCTCCTGTTTCCCATCTATGAAGAGGTGCTACTCCGACTCTTCATGTTAGAGAGAAGACAGGAAGTAAAGACAAGTTTGGGAGTTAATAAATAGAGATTCGGGGGTTGTTGCTTTTACTGCTGTCAGTCCTGTATTTTTTAGCAGCCAGTGTCTTCCTATGTGCTTGTCTTACTGTAATCTGTTTATTCAGGAGAGAGAGAGAGAGAGAGAGAGAGAGAGAGAGAGAGAGAGAGAGAGAGAGAGAGTAGGCTAGAGAAAGTTGTCCCATCAGGATTTGCTGTCTTTGGACTGTGGAAGTTATTTTTGTGGGGGAGTTCTCGGAGGTAAGGTGGTGTTAAGTCTGCAGGTGGTGCTCGGGAGTTTGTTTTGCCTGTGGCACCAAGAGTGGTACTGGACAAGATGCACCGAGAGAGTGAAAAAGGCCTCACAAAAATGCTGGGGAAAGGACACAATGGAGGTTACCCCACTGAGACGATAACCGAACCCATGCATAGGTAAGAGGAAAATATCCAGCATCGCATATACAGTACAGACACATGCTCTGTGCACACATGGCTGAATAAAACATCCATTTGTAATTTGGGTGTTGGTATGTGTGGTACTGTTGTGGTCAGAAGTAGGTGTGTTAGTGGGAAATATTTCTACAAGATGAACTGTGTTGGACTGTCTAAAGCTGTGCAAAATGTATAAACCACAGGCTAAAGTTGTTGGTCTTGGAGAAATTCTACAATTAAAAGAAATTATCTAATCTCTGCTTTTGAAACTGTATTGTGCTGTTACTGATATACAAAGTAATGGCAGTGATTTGACTTGAAAATTAATGTATAAATTCCTCTGTGCAGTTAATCTGTGTTAACTGTTCCCAAAGTTCTCTTGTCTAGCTTAAACCATTGCTGTTTATATAAAATAACTAATTCGTTTTCAGCTGAGTTACATTTAATCTTCCCTTTTAAATGTACTGGCCATGGTCGCATCTTTTTTTATTTCTCCAAATTGTTTGGCTCCATTATGTACACCATGTGGACTGAAACAGATTAGAAATAGATTATAATAGAAAGAGAAATAGTTGATAATAGATTATTTAAGAGACAGACATACATGAAATCTCTCATTTAGGTCAGATAAAGGTTTCTATCATAACTAGATATAATGAATTAAAACCATTATTGCTATTTCTTCACAGAAATACATCTTTTCCTTTTAGCGATTTAATTACATTTTGTAAATGCATGCATACTGTCGATAAAACAACCAAATTAAATGATTAATTTGCTTCTTTATTAGTAATTTCTTCAGCATAATGTCTCCCTGTTGATACATAAATGCTTCCTGAATATATTAAGTTTGTCAGCGTCACTTTACAACTGCCTACATACTGTATGTTGGAATGCAAAAAAAAAAGAGTAGCTGGGAGATGTTTTGTGTGAAGTAGTTGATTCTTTTTTTCTGTTAAATCAGGGTTAACTGTTTAATTTTTCTCAAAGATTATTCTACTTTTTTAACATTTAAGACAGGGTAATTTCTTGTTAGTTGGAATAGTGTCAATGACAGGTGATTTTTTGAACTGCTGGTGAAAGATTTGTATGTGAACCAGGAATGATAATGTTTGGGACCATTTTAGGATTTTGTATTTTATTTGGCTGGCTGTGATGATGATAGAGTTGAAAGATGATAGTCTATACTTGGATTTGTTGTCTGTTCCTTATTTTAGATCATCACTGAACTATGGATGTGATGCCTTAAAGCTGTCATTTTAGCTAAATATGAGGCTTTAGCTTTGTTACTCTTTTGTTCATATTATTTGAATTCTGTTTCAATAACTTGTTCACGCAGGAGTTGGAAATATTATATTTAAAAAGACAAAAAAATTGACCAAAGCCGAATGTACATTTATAATAATGATTGAAGGCTAAGGGCAAAATTTCTTGAAGTGTTTGATCTAAGCTTGCTTTTAAGATGTAGAAAATATCAATAATTGTGTTGTGTAAACTCAAAACAAACAAACAAAAGAAACAAAGCAACAATAGTGTCATGCGTATTTCCATCAATTTTATTTCATTCATAAATTTTATGCATTCAAATTTAAATATGTAGTGCAGTGTAACAAACTAAATTTGCTGGCATGTAATGTATGAATTTAAACAATATTGAATAAAAAGAAAAAATGTTACTATGAATTTAAATTGTTTTATTTTTGAGAATGAATTTGACTGACAAATGAATGTCATTTCAGCATTATTAATGTATCTAATGATAAAAATTATCCTAAATCCCAAAGGAAATTGATTAATTAAAACACAAAGTGCTGAAAAGTTTTCATCAGAGTTCATGCTGATAGTCCATATGTTTTTAATACATGTTTTTTCATCTCCATTATACTGTTATTGGTTATATCTTGTGGTCTTAAATTCTTGTGTTGTGTTCCTACATGTCAGACCAACAAGCATTAAACATTAAACTTGGATGTCAAGTGCGTTTATTTATAATAAGTTTGAATTTTGTCACATTTAGAAAGCATTTTATCCACATGGTCAACACACATGAAGGTGAAATACAGGACTTAACACTTTAAAACTTCTCTTCAGTGCATTGACTCAATCTGTTGTCAGGTCTACCTCCAGCAGGCATGAAGGAATGGACTTGTACGCAGGCAGAATCCTCAGTTTTCACACCATTTATTAAACAAGGAAATTAATACAACTTGTAAGCTGAAAAGACAAAGAGCTGTGGATGGCTAAACTCACAAATGATGCAAAGTCCAAAACATGAAGAGAAACTGGAGGGTGAATCCTGGTTGAAACCACACGGAGAAAAGAAATGCAGGACTATAAATAGGGACATGGTAATTAAGCAAACAAGGGGCAGCTGAAAACTAATTAGGAACACATGGGGAATGACAAAGGAAACCTTGAAAATAAGAGACGAGCATACAGAACCAAAAACAGAACATAACTAAACAATCGAAACCACAGCGAATGATAGAACTAAATCCAAAACTAACCTTAAGCGTGGACATGGTTGGAGACCATGTCCAGATATGACAGAGCCCCCCCTCCCCTCTTAAGGGTGGATTCCAGATGCCTCAAAAAGAAAAACAAGGAGCCCCAAGATGGGCGGGTGGGGGGGGGAGACAAAGGATGGGGGTGGTGTGGTGGGGGGAGATGAGTCAATGCAAAAAAGAAAACAAAAAACAGCTTATCGGGTGACGGGTGGTCGGCCGAAGTCCAGGGACCACCACCTGGGGAAGCACGGCATGTCGGGGGGCCGACCAGAGTACAAGGGCCCCCAGACCAGACAGCAGGGTGGGTGGGAGGGCCAGCTAGAGTCCCCAGGCCACCAGACTGAAGAGAAGGATGGGTCGGGGGGCCGCCCAGAGTTCATGGGCCCCCAGACCAAAGAACACAATGAGTCTGGTGGCCTCCCAAAGTCCATTGGCCAGCATACGGTTGAGCATGGTGCCGCAGGAGCGTTGAGTTCAGGAAACAGCAGTAGGGGCGCTTTGAGCTCAGGCGACAGTAGCTGGGGAGCTTTGAGCTCAGGTGACAGTTGCTTTGGAGCTTTGAGCTCAGGCGGCGAAGACTGGAGGACGTCAAGCTCAGACGGCGAAGGCTTGAGCGCATTGAGTTCAGACGCTGATGATGGAGCAACCTGCTCAGAAGACAAAGGTGGAACGACATGCTCTGACAACCAGGGTGGAGTGGACTGCTCTGATGACCAGGGTGGAGCGTGCAGCTTGGATGACGAAGGTGGAGCATGTAAATCGTTCAGAAGACGAAGGTGGAACGACCTGCTCAGACAATGAAGGTGGAGCAGACTGCTCTGATGACCAGGGTGGAGTGGACTGCTTGGACAGTCAGGGTGGAGCAGACTGCTCGGACGATGAAGGTGGAGCGTGTAGCTCAGACGATGAAGGTGGACCATGCAGCTTGGATGACGAAGGTGGAGCACGCAGCTCGCACAACGAAAGTAGAGCATGCAGCTCGGATGACAAAGGTGGAGCGGGCTGCTCAGACAATGAAGGCTGGCTAATGGTGAGCCCAGAGAATGATGGAGGCTGGCGAGTGGCGTGCTCGGGAGCCTGGAACTCCTTCCGTGATGCAGCCACCTCAGACAGGGAGGAAAAAACACAGGTAGGTGTTGGGTCCACACAACAACCAGCAGAAGAGCCCGGCAGGGAGAGCTCAGGAACAGATGGGAACTGCAACTGGGCTTCCCCACAAAGAGCAAGACAAGGTCTTTTAAGTGTTGATGTTAAAAATACTAAAAAGAGTACTTGCCTTAATTCCCGCTCTTCTGCTGATGAGAACCCTGGCGGCTCTGCCGCTGGAGTGGTGATCTCAGGCTTCACTGCTGGAATGATGACCTGAGGACCTGAGATGCTGATGGTGCAGCGGATGAGGCAGCCCCTGGAGATGCTGGCGGAAAAGAGGTTGAGGTGGGCAGAAACTCAGCAGCAGGCAAGGAAACTGACGTGGCAGCAGTAGAAGAGCTCCAGAGCTGAAGAGCTGGTGGAACAGCTGGGAAGGAGCTAAGGAGCAGACAGAACAGCAGATGAGGAGTTCTGGAGCGGAGAAGCTGATGGAACAGCAGATGAGGAGCTCTTGAAAACAGCAGCAGGTGTTGATGGCATGGAGGTCTGGAGAGCACCAGCTGCAGAGGAGGGATGAAGAAGAGCAGTGGCCGCTGAGATGTGGAGTCCATGGAGGTGGAGATGACCTCGGAATGAAGAGGGAGAGCAGCGGTGAGAGGTGGTATTACAATAGAAGCGGCAGCAGTAACAGGTGGCAAGGACCCAGAAACAGCAGACGGCCGTGACTGGGGTCCCTCCCCCAGAGCAAGGCAGCACACTTCATTAATAGGTGTTAAAACAAATGAAGGTACTTGCCTTGCTCCGTCCTCTGCTGCTGCAGGCGATCTGGGGAGTCCCTCTGGGTTGCAGCTGAAATCCTTCGGGGGGCAGCGGCTGCTGAAAATCAACGTGTAGCTGGGACTGGAGCTGATGCGCTCCATGGAACTGAAGCGGAACTGAAGTGGAGATTGGGGACCGGTGAGGAAGTGTGGGTGCTAGTGCACGGTGTGGAGAGAGAGAGACGCCAGAACTAGGGGGACACTTCTTCATCAGCACAGGCTTCGGTGCTCCTGATAAATGCCTTCCCAGTCCGTGAAGTGGCTGTGGGGCGGGTCAGGCTGACTTTGGAGCTGGAGGGTGAGGAGAAGGGGATGCTGTCGGAGTCAAGGGATGCTGTCTTGTTGGCACAGACTCTGGCTTTCTCGGTGAGCTCCTCCCCAGTCCGCAGAGTGAGTGCTACAGCTCGACGATGGAGGAGATTAGCTCTGCTCCCTCAGAAAACTCCTCCAGCCGCAGACGATGGTGGATAACGGCTGCAGCATCTTCCAGGTAACCCAGCAAGTCTTTCAGGGTAGGAGCAATGTGAGCTACATCCAGATGCTGGTCTATTTGGATGGCTGCAGAACAAAGCTCCGACCCTTGCTGAGTTCTATGTGGCAGTTTCAAACTGTCAGGTCTACTTCCAGCAAACATGAAGGAATGGACTCATATGGAGGCAGAATCCTCAGTTTTCACACAATTTATTAAACAAGGAAATTAAAAAATAATTAATTAAAATTAATCACATTAATTAAAAACTTGGGTGTGGGAGGAGTTTGATGAGGCCATGGAACAAGATTTTCGGTCGGCGTAGAAGAGATTCTGGCAAACTGTCCGGTGGCTCAGGAGGGGGAAGCAGCTCCCTGTCCGCACTGTGTATGGTGTGGATGAGGCGCTGCTGACTTTGACTGGGGATATCGTCAGGCAGTGGAAGGAATACTTCAAGGATCTCCTCAATCCCACTGACACGTCTTCCACAGAGGAAACAGGGTTTGTGGACAAGGGGGACAACTCGGCCATCATAGGAGCTGAGGTCGCCAAAGTGGTTAAAAAACTCTTTGGTGGCCGGGCCCCGGGGGTAGATGAGATTTGCCCTGAGTACCTCAAGGCCGTGGATGTTGTAGGGCTGTCATGGTTGACACGCCTCTGCAACATTGCATGAAGGTTGGGGACAGTGCCTTTGGCATGGCAAACTGGGGTGGTGATTCCCCTCTTCAAGAAGGGGGACCAGAGGGTATGCTCCAACTTTAAAGGGATCACACTCCTCAGCCTCCCTGGGAAGGTCTGTGCCAAGGTACTGGAGAGGAGCAATGTGGTTTTCATCCTGACCATGGCACATCGGACCAGTTCTTTACCCTTTTCAGAATCCTCAAGGGTTCGTGGGAGTTTGCCCAACCAGTTTACATGTGTTTTGTGGACTTGGAGAAGGCATTCGACCGTGTCCCTCATGGTTTTTTGTGGGGGGTGCTTCGGGAGTATGGGGTATCGGGCTTGTTATTACGAGCTATCCGGTCTCTATATGACCGTTGTGAGAGTTTGGTTTGCATTGCCAACACTCGGTTGGACTCATTCCCAGTGAGAGTTGGACTCCGCCAGGGCTGCCCTTTGTCCCCGATCCTGTTCATAATTTTTATGGACAGGATTTCTAGGTGCAGCCCGGGAACGGAGGGTGTCATGCTCGGTGACCACAGAATCTCATCTCTGTTGTTTGCAGATGATGTTCTGTTGGCTTCAACCAGCAATGACCTACAGGTCTTACTGGGATGGCTTGCTATTGAGTGTGAAGTGGCTGGGATGAGAATCAGCACCTCCAAGTCCGAGTCCATGGTCCTCAGCCGGAAAAAGGTGGATTGTCCTCTCTGGGTTGGGGACAAGCTCCTGCCCCAAGTGGAGGAGTTTAAGTATCTCGGGGTCTTATCCACGAGTGAGGGGAGAATGGAGCGAGAGATTGACAGACGGATCAGAGCAGCATCTGCAGTGCTGCGGATGTTGTACCTGTCTGTTGTGGTGAAGAGGGAGCTAAGCTCTGTGGCAAAGCTGTCGATTTACCTGTCAATCTACATTCCTACCCTCACCTATGGTCATGAGCTTTGGGTAATGCCCGAAAGAATGAGATCATGAATACAAGCGGCTGAAATGAGCTTTCTTCGTAGGATTGCTGGACTCACTCTTAGAGATAGGGTGAGGAGCTCATTCGTCTGGGAGAGGCTCAGAGTAGAACTGCTTCTCTTCCACATTGAAAGGAACCAGTTGAGGTGGCATGGGCATCTGATCAGGATGCCTCCTGGACACCTCCCACTTGAGGTGTTTCAGGCACGTCCCACTGGGAGGAGACCCCGGGGCAGACTCAGGACTCGCTGGAGAGACTACGTCTTCCAGATGGTCTGGGAACGCCTCGGTATCCTCTCCGAAGAGCTGGAGCAGGTGGCTGGGGAGAGGGAAGTCTAGGCCTCTTTGCGTTAATTGCTGCCTCCATGACCCGGACCTCTGGAAAAGTGGTAGAAGATGGATGGATGGATGGATGGAAATTAATACAGCTTGTGGGCTGAGAAGACCAAGAGCCATGGATGGCTAAACTCACAAATGATACAAAGTCTAAAACATAAAGAGAAACTGGAGGGTGAATCCTGGTTGAAACCGCACAGAGAAAAGAAATGTAGGGCTATAAATAGGGACATGGAAACTAAGCAAACAAGGGGCAGCTGAAAACTAATTAAGAACACATGGAGAACGACAAAGGAAACCTTCAAAATAAGAGATGGGCATACAGAATCAAAAACAGAACACAACTAAACAACCAGAGCCACAGCGAATGATAGAACTAAATCCAAAACTAAGTCAAAGCGTGGACATGGTTGGAGACCATGTCCAGATATGACATCTGTGGGGAAAAAATAAAGACAGTGAAAGATGTTGTACCAGGGGCAGTATAATAATAATAAAAAAAATGTTGGTGATAAATGCTCTTCGTCGGATTGTAATAATGCATCAGATTCATATAGCGTTTTTTCTTAGACATTCAAAGACACTTTACAATGGATACATTATTCATTCACTCCACAGACACTGGTAGTGGTAAGCTGCTACTGTTGCCACAGCTGCCCTGGGGCAGACTGATGGAAGCGTGGCTGCTAATCTGTGCCAACGGCTTCTCCGACCACTACTGAACATTTATACTGTATATATTCATACCCAGTGTCATGGACACTGGAGGCAAGGTGGGTAAAGTGTCTTACCCAGGGACACAACAGCAGGATGTCTGGGGAGAGCGGGATTCGAACCGCCAACCCTCTGGTTATTAGACAACCCACTCTGCCTACTGAGCCACTGCCACCCACAAACCTCAAACCAAATTGCAGCGAAAAGGATAACAAGCTCAGTTGATGTATTTTTGGCACCATTTTCACTCTGGATTTCATACCTTATTTTGCCATTTCACTTTCCTCATCTTACAGCACTTTCCCACCTGCTGCAGCTCTATATCACTCTGACAGCATGTCACAGTGGGGAAGCATGGATGTCTGAGCAAATTGTATCTTATACAGCAGTCCTACTCATAACAGACTACAAAATATTTTTCTCTTTTAACATCCAGTGTTGAAGTACATTTCATACCATCACCCAAAGACATGGAATATGTGTTATGAGGATCATTTTGATTACAGAGTATTAAAGAATTATATCTATAAGCCATTTTGTGTTTGTACTTGCTAGCTGAAAAAGCCTTATTTTGTTGTGTTAGCCATGTGTTGTTTATCATTGTCATGGAAATACTTTAAATTCTTTGCCCATTAATATTTGTATGATTTATGTGATTAGGATTGTAGTTGAAAGAAAATTTTTTTTCTGCTATGTGAAGAATGCTTTACAGCAGATGTTTTCTGGCTCTTTAGTTGATCAGTGAACCTGATTGGTCGGGTTTGATTCAGTGTTTTGTTAATCTTTCCAATTAGACTAACATAGGTTACCTAAAGTCAGAGTTTATGTGGCTGCTCAGCTAGCATGTCCATGCAGGCCTCACTATAGGTTAAATCTGGGCTGTCTTATGGATCCCATATGGGTTTGGACTTTACCTGTGGTGCAGGCTTACCTGCTTTAACCCCATCAGGTCCCACATTGGGTTTAAAGCGAGTGAGCAAGTTTCAGTAACACTGTTGCCACAGGTAAACTCCATATAGGCAAACACAGGTGGGGCCAACATGGGACCTGCGGACAAACCTTTTTGGTACCTACAATGATGTGAGAAAGTGTTTGCCCCCTTCCTGATTTCTCATGTTTTTTGTATGTTTGTCACACTTAAATGTTTCATATCATCAAACAAATTTAAATATTAGACAACGATAACACAAGTAAACACAAAATGCAGTTTTTAAATGGTGTTTATTATTAAGGGGAAAAAAATCCAAAGTTGCATGGCCCTGTGTGAAAAAGTGATTGCCCCCTAAACCTAATAACTGGTTGGGCCACCCTTAGCAGCAACAACTGCAATCAAGCATTTGCGATAACTGGCAATGAGTCTTTTACAGTGCTGTGGAGGAATTTTGGCCCACTCGTCTTTGCAGAATTGTTGTAATTCAGCCACATTGGAGGGTTTTTGAGCATGAACCGCATTTTTAAGGTCATGCCACAGCATCTCAATTGGATTCAGGTCAGGACTTTGACTAGGCCACTCCAAAGTTTTCATTTTGTTTTTCTTAAGCTATTCAGAGGTGGACGTGCTGGTGTGTTTTGGATCATTGTCCTCCTGCAGAACCCAAGTGTGCTTCAGCTTGAGGTAACGACCAGATGGCTGGACATTCTCCTTCAGCTTTTTTTGGTAGACAGCAGAATTCATGGTTCCATTTACCACAGCAAGTCTCTCTGCTGAACACTGAACTTGCTTTATTTAACTGAACAGCACAATACTGTATATATTCCAGTCGTAACCCGCCTGACATCATCAACCCTCCGGATGAGCTACGGCAAGCCCCAAGACACAGTTCCCATATGTAACAGTAACTAGTTACATTTACTAAAATACATGTACTAAAGTAACTTTTTCCACATACAGCGGAGTAAAAAAGTATTTAGTCAACCACAAATTGTGCAAGTTCTCCCACTTAAAAGATGAGAGAGGTCTCCAATTTTCATCATAGGTATACCTCAACTATGAGAGACAAAATAAGAAAAAAAAAATCCAGAAAATCACATTGAAGGATTTTTAATGAATTAATTGGTAAATTCCTCGGTAAAATAAGTATTTGGTCAATAACAAAAGTTCATCTCAATACTTTGTTATATACCCTTTGTTGGCAATGACAGAGGTCAAACGTTTTCTGTAAGTTTTCACAAGGTTTTCACACACTGTTGCTGGTATTTTGGCCCATTCCTCCATGCAGATCTCCTCTAGAGCAGTGATGTTTTGGGGCTGTCGCTGGGCAACACAGACTTTCAACTCCCTCCAAAGATTTTCTATGGGGTTGAGATCTGGAGACTGGCTAGGCCACTCCAGGACCTTGAAATGCTTCTTACGAAGCCACTCCTTCGTTGCCCGGGCGGTGTGTTTGGGATCATTGTCATGCTGAAAGACCCAGCCACATTTCATCTTCAATGCCCTTGCTGGTGGAAGGAGGTTTTCACTCAAAATCTCACGATACATGGCCCCATTCATTCTTTCCTTTACACGGATCAGTCGTCCTGGTCCCTTTGCAGAAAAACAGCCCCAAAGTATGATGTTTCCACCCTCATGCTTCACAGTAGGTATGGTGTTCTTTCTCCTCCAAACACGACAAGTTGAGTTTTTACCAAAAAGTTTTATTTTGGTTTCATCTGACCATATGACATTCTCCCAATCCTCTTCTGGATCATCCATATGCTCTCTAACAAACTTCAGATGGGTCTGGACATGTACTGGCTTAAGCAGGGGGACACGTCTGGCACTGCAGGATTTGAGTCCCTGGCGGCGTAGTGTGTTACTGATGTAGCCTTTGTTACTTTGGTCCCAGCTCTCTGCAGGTCATTCACTAGGTCCCCCCATGTGGTTCTGGGATTTTTGCTCACCGTTCTCGTGTTAATTTTGACCCCACGGGGTGAGATCTTGCGTGGAGCCCCAGATCGAGGGAGATTATCAGTGGTCTTGTATGTCTTCCATTTTCTAATAATTGTTCCCACAGTTGATTTCTTCACACCAAGCTGCTTATCTATTGCAGATTCAGTCTTCCCAGCCTGGTGAAGGTCTACAATTTTGTTTCTGGTGTCCTTTGACAGCTCTTTGGTCTTGGCCATAGTGGAGTTTGGAGTCTGACTGTTTGAGGTTGTGGACAGGTGTCGTTTATACTGATAACGAGTTCAAACAGGTGCCATTAATACAGGTAATGAGTGGAGGACAGAGGAGCCTCTTAAAGAAGAAGTTACAGGTCTGTGAGAGCAAGAAATCTTGCTTGTTTGTAGGTGACCAAATACTTATTTTACTGAGGAATTTACCAATTAATACATTAAAAATCCTTCAATGTGATTTTCTGGATTTTTTTTTCTCATTTTGTCTCTCATAGTTGAGGTATACCTATGATGAAAATTGGAGACCTCTCTCATCTTTTAAGTGGGAGAACTTGCACAATTGGTGGCTGACTAAATACTTTTTTGCCCCACTGTATTTTTACTTCTGAGTAGCTTTATTGCAAGATACTTTTTACTCGAATATCTTTTACTCATACACATTTGGTTGTACTTTTTGGGTAAATTTAATTTCACTGATTTGAAAACTGTCCGGAGATGTGCTTGTTTATAGTGTAATAAGACATAATGTCTGCATATTTAAGGATTTTACTGAATTTATAACTTTGTATGATTTAGACAACCCAGACAGCATGGTGAGTCCCACTATAGGTTAAATCTGGGCTGCCCCATGTGGGTTTGTGTGTAGGTTCAGTGTTGGCTCCACCTGTGTTTGCCCACATGGACTTTACTTATGGCACCAGTGTTACTGAAACCTGCTCACCCACTTTGAACCCATGTGGGGCCCAGATGGGGTTAAGGCAGGTAAGCCTGTAACACAGGTAAAGTCCACATGACATAACACAGATGGAACCAACATGGAACCTGTGGACCTACATGGAACCCATAAAACAGCCCAGTTTTAACCTACAGTGGGGCCCACCTGGACATGCTAGCTGGGATTAGAGGGTAAATGTGGAAGTTTATTTTTCGTAAACTCAAACATTTAGGAGAAAAAACAAACAAATTGGTGACAGTAAAGTCACAAATGTACAACTAAAAAGTTGAAAACTTACAAACAAAATCAAATTTATGAAATAAAGGTGCAAATTTTTATGAAAAATATCTCTCATATGACAATAAGTTACACAAATTTATGAGAATAAAGTCTCAAATGTGCAAGAAAAACATCATTAATTACAAAAGCAAAACATTTATGAGAAAAAGTTTCAAATTACATGAAAAAAGTTGAAAAATTATCTTTTTTGATTTACAAGGAAATAGTTGTAATTGTTTTTTTTAAAGAAAATTTCTGAGAAAAACCTCACAAATTGGTAGGAGTGAAGATGTTGCTATTCAAGTCATACATGTGTAATGACAATAAAGTTGAATCTCATCTCATCTCATCTCAACATTTTTAGTGGATTTTTTCTTACTGTTACTCAACTAGTTTTTGTGACTGTACTTGTTATCTGAGTATAATGGTACTATAACACTACTTTTACACGAGTACAATTTCTGGCTACTCTACACAACTCCACTCATTTGTGGATTGATTTGTCAGTCCTTTGCTTGTAGGATTTTTTTATTTGTTGTATCGCCTCTCTGACCACTGTCTTCCTCCCCCAACAACACCTCAAACATGTGTTCATTGCCCTGCTGACACGTGGCAACAACTGCGACTAATCCTGATGTTAAATGGCTGACAGTTGCATGGCACCAGACTGGGACCTCCAAGGCTCTGTGATTACCATGGTCACAGTGGCGTCTAACTTTCACTCAAGTGTCCAGGCTGTAATTGGATCAATAAATAAGTATAAATAGATATTTGATATTAGCCTAAGTGACATGATGCCCAAAGAAGATGAAACCATTCTCTCTAACTCTGATATTGCTCTTCTGGCAGGTAAAAACTAAACACATTTGAGCCCTAAGATGAAGGTAAAACATGTGAGTTATTATAATAAACTGGTCAATCATCATTGATAATGGGGGTATTTTTTTCTCCTCTTAAATATGCAGTTTTTTTTCCTCAAAACAATGTTATTGTTTACTCATTAACGTAATGCTTTTTTCTCCTTAGTAAACTTATGACTTTTTTTTGTAAATGGGTAATTTCTTTTTGTAAATGAGTAACTTTATCTTTTTCCTTAAATTCCAACTTTTTCATCCAAATTTGCAGCTTTTTTCTGGTAATTGTGTGACTTTTCTTCTTGTAAATTTGCATTTTTATCCTCATAAATTTCTGTATCTTTTCTCCTAAATTTGCAGCTTTTAACTTGTAATTTTTTTTTATTTTGAGATTTTGTATACTTTATTGATCCCCAGAGTAGAAATTGAGGGCATCCACCTGAATGGATGAAACAGCCATGGTACGGCGCTATCCCTTTACCATTCACACACACATTCACACCTAGGGCTACTTTTAGAGTCTCCAATTAACCTAACTAAATGTGCAACTTTATTTTGCAATTTTGATACTTTTTTTCTTGTACATGTGTGACTGGCAAATATGGAACTTCTGTGTACATTTTCTATTTTTTTAAAATACATTTGCAACTTTTTCTGTCTTAAATTTGCCATTTTTATCCCCCAGCGGTCGAAGCCCAAAGGGGTCGAAGGGCCCTTGACTTGTGCTATGTTCGGATCCACAGTGCACTTCAACTATATTCTCTACTCCCTGCTCCATTCTCAGGGAATATCAGTTAGGTTAACTACCCATCACATAATTTCTCCATTTGAAACACCCTGTAACCACCAGCCCCCTCCTCCATGTATTACCATGGTAACCATGGACACATACTGATACTACGGTGGATAATTTATATTTCTTAAATAGAATATTAATGCAAATATATATTTTATTACCATCAGTTGATATAAATAATAACCAACATCAGTTTAGCTTGTTAATAACGTTAGCAACTGTCACAATCCTCCCTGTGCGCTTTTACGCAGCGCACGGAGGAGGGGAAGGATGAATGGATTTACGTGTAGCTTACACCACACACACATTTATTAACACAAAGACAAACAGTTCCAAAAATAAAGACGTACAAAAATGCTACAATTGTGCACTTAATGGCTCACGCGACGAGCACGCAGTGGGCAGACCACAGTGCACCGTGACCGCAAGATAAACAAAAACCACAGTACAAAAACACACTACTGCTCAGGCTTACTAGGGAGTCCTCCAGGACGCACTACAGTCTTTTGGTGAGAGCCACCGGGGAAAAGCACACAGTTATTACTCACACGGCTGGGGCAGTCCGAGTTAGTCCAACCGTAGCCTGGCAGCACAACACACACCGAGGGGAGCAGCGACAGTGTGGAACACACAACTCCTTCACAGACATTAGCGTCCATATGGTGATTAACGTCCGTATGGGTTGCACAATGGTCCAGCAATGCTTGACTGGCAAAGGCTGCCTAAGTAAAGCATTGCTGGCTCCACAAATTGGGCACATTTGGGCGAGGCACGGGAATGACAGTTACTGGGGATGAATCAGCTGGGGCCGTGGTCGGACCGGCGAGTGCTAGACAGCACCCACATGAATGTAGGTCAAGGAGGCTGCCTAACAGCCGCCAGCCAGAGCAGTAGCTACAGGCACAGAACAAAAAAGGAACAGAGACATAAAAACAACAAGAACTCAAAAGATAACACAATACATAAATAACCCAATACCTGAGCCACAGAGAACAGTCAGAACTGAACCTACAGGACAACACTGGCTTGGTTCGTGACAGAGTTCCCCCTTCTAGGGGTGGATTGTAGACACCCACGGCAACATCACAAGGAAGGAGCCCCCCCCCCCCCCCCAGCAGGAAAACAACCACGAACCCGGGTGGGAGGTAGGGGGAACAGGCAAGGAGGGAACACAATCCACCCCGCCCAGGGCCCACAGTTAACCCCCCCAAGTCCAAAGGTGTGGAGGCTCGGGAGGCCGCCCAGAGTCCCAGGCCCAGCAGGCAGTCTGGCGAACAGAGTCCGGTAGCCTTCCGGAAAACACGGGCCATCTGGCCCAGAGACTCAGTCCTTCCGGCAGTCAGCCAGCGCTGTAAAACCACCAGGGCCAGCGGGATGAAACAGGAGATGGCCTGCCCACCCGGAGGCTCACTGGTGGGTGACCGGACTGTAGGGAGGGAACCCCCACAACATCAGACAAGGAGTAGAAGGGGGCCACAGCATCCTCAGGCTGACCCACAGCACCCTCGGTGGTCCCGGCTTGGGACGCAGCTGCACCCGTGGTGGACCTTGACCGGGCCAATGCTGCACCCGTGATGGACCCCAACTGGGCCAACACTGCACCCTTGGTGGACCCCAACCGGGCCAACACTGCACCCTCGGTGGACCCCGACCGGGTCAATACTGCACCCGTGGTGGCTCCCAGCTGGAGCTCTGCAGCACCCACGGTGGCTCCCGGCTCGAGCTCTGCAGCACCCGTGGTGGACCCCGACCGGGCTAATGCTGCACCCACAGTGAGCGGGCCAACCCACCGGAGCACCAAGCTGAAGTGACGGTCAATCGGAGGCGCCCTGATGATCGGGGCGGGGGGAGCAGGACCCACGATGTTGCCGGGCGGTAAGACCAGATCCGCGGAGACCCCCGGTGACAATAACTCTCTTCCGGTGGCCCTAAGAGGAAGCTCAGGAACAACAGAAGGAGAAATGTGGTTAGGGTCGCCGGCAACGGCGGAGCCCGGTGAGGGGAGCTCAGATGCAGCTGAGGGCTGCACCTGACTCTCCTTCCCTGGAGCCAGGCAAGATCTCTCCAATACTGACATTAGAAAAAACAAGAGAGATAACTTGCCTGAGCTTGAGCTCCACTGCCGTCCAGGACTTCGTCGATCCAGACGATGAAGACTCGGGCCCGGCCTCCAAGAGGTCCAACTCCAGCTCCCATTCCACTGTGACCGTCTCCGCAACTGGCAAGATGGTGTAAGCAGTCCAACAGTCCTCAGACGAAATAACCTTCACTGGAGATGAGTCCAGTGAGGAGGCTGAGGGCTGGCTCCATGCAGGCTGGCAAAGGCCGCCTAAGTACAAGCATTGCTGGCTCCACAAATTGGGTACACCTGGGCGAGGCGTGGGAATGACAATTACCGGGGATGAATCAGCTGGCTGTCAAGAGAGAGGGGGCGTGGTCAGACCAGCGAGTGCTAGACAACACCCACATGAATGTAGGTCAAGGAGGCTGCCTAACAGCCGCCGGCTAGAGCGGTGGCTACAGGCATGGAAAAGAAAAGGAACAGAGACATAAAAACAACAAGAACTCAAAAGATAACACAATACATAAATAACCCAATACCTGAGCCACAGAGAACGGTCAGAACTGAGCCTAGAGGACAACACCGGCTTGGTTCGTGACAAGCAACAATAGTTTGTTTTACTTGTATTTGAGGTGCAGTGGCTTATAGGCAGCACAGTGGTGCAGTGGTTAGCACTGTGGCAGCACAGCAACTCACCCTTGGCCATGGGATCTCAGGTTTGATTCCACCCCCTGACCAACAGTGATTTTTCTGTGTGGAGTTTGCATGTTCTCCCCGTGACTGCATGGGTTTACTCCGGGAATTCTCCTGTTTCCTCCCACTGGGGCCAAAAACATACAGGTTAGGTTAATTGGCATCAACTGGGGAGGTATGAATGTGAGTTGCTCCTTCCCCCTTCCCCCAGGCCACAGTTGTAAATAAGAATGTGTTCTTAATCTGTCCTGCCTGGTTAAATAAAAGTTAAATAAATAAAAAAAATATGGGTAATCTTCTTGTCATCTTCTGGTGAAGTGATGTACAGTTGTTCACTTCTTCTCTGCTCAGTTCTCAGTCCCCTTTGAACTGAAGACCGTTCACTTCCTTCGGTTTGGAATCTCACATAATACAGTGAATATTAAAAGTCTACACACTCCTGTTCAAATGCCAGGTTTCTGTGATGTAAAAAAAAATGAGACCAAGATAAAGCATTTCAAAACTTTTTCCAGCATTAATGTGACCTATAACCTGTACAACCCAAATGAAAAACAAACTGAAATCTTTTAAGGGGAAAAATAAAAAATACAAAACTTACAATAACCTGTTTACATTAATATGCACACCCTCTTGTAACTGGGGATGTGACTGTGTTCAGAATTAACCAATCACATTCAAACTCATGTTAAATAGGTGTCAGCACACACCTGCCACCATTTAAAGTGCCTCTGATTAATCCCAAATAAAGTTCAGCTATTCTAGTAGGCTTTTCCTGACATTTTTGTAGTCACATCTTACAGCACAAGCCATGGTCCGCAGAGAGCTTCCAAAGCATCAAAGGAATCTCATTGTTCAAAGGTATCAGTCAGGAGAAGGGTACAAAAGAATTTCCAAGGCATTAAATATACCATGGAACACAGTAAAGACAGTCATCATCAAGTGGAGAAAATATGGCACAACAGTGACATTACCAAGAACTGGACGTCCCTCCAAAATTGATGAAAAGACGAGAAGAAAACTGGTCAGGGAGGCTGCCAAGAAGCCGGCAGTAACATTGAAGGAGCTACAGGAATTTCTGCCAAGTACTGGCTGTTTAGTACATGTGACAACAATTTCCTGTCTTCTTCATATGTCTGGGCTATGGGGTAGGGTGGCAAGACTGAAGCCTTATCTTATAAAGAAAAACATCCAAGCCCGGCTATATTTTACAAAAACACATTTGAAGTCTCCCAAACGCATGTGAGAAAATGTGTTATGGTCTGATGAAACCAAGGTTGAACCTTTTGGCCATAATTCCAAAAGGTATATTTGGCGCAAACACAACACTGCTCATCACCAAAAGAACACCATACCTACAGTGAAGCATGGTGGTGGCAGCATCATGCTTTGGGGCTGTTTTTCTTCAGCTGGAACTGGGGCCTTAGTCAAGGGGGAGGGAATTATGAACAGTTCCAAATACCACTCAGTGCTGCCACAAAACCTTCAGGCTTCTGAAAGCTGAAGATGAAGAGGGACTTCATCTTTCAGCACGACAATGACCCAAAGCACACATCCAAATCAACAAAAGAATGGTTTCACCAGAAGAAGATTAAGGTTTTGGAATGGCCCAGCCAGAGTCCAGACCTGAATCTGATCGAACATCTGTGGGGTGATCTGGAGAGGGCTGTGCACAGGAGATGCCCTCGCAATCTGACAGATTTGGAGAGTTTTTACAAAGGAGAGTGGGCAAATATCACCACATCAAGATGTGCCATGCTGATAGACTCCTACCCAAAAAGAATGAGTGCTGTAATAAAAGCCAAAAGTGCTGAAACAAAATATTAGTTTTAAGGGTGTGCATATTTATGCAACCAGGTTATTTTAAGTTTTTATTTTTTATTTTTCTTGTTAAAAGATTTTAGTTTGTTTTTCAATTGGGTTGTACCGGTTATAGGTCACATTAATGGTGGAAAAAGTTTTGAAATGATTTATCTTGGTCTCATTTTTCTACATCACAAAAACCTGGCATTTAAACAGGAGTGTGTAGATTTTCTATATCCACTGTATGGTGGAATACCCTGTGCAGTCCACTTCGGAGTACACTATTGGGCTATTGGAATGCACCTTATGATTATGGTTTTGGGATCGCAAGGTAAAACGTCAACATCAAAATGGCTTATAAACTATCACTCAAAAACAAAGAAAGCTAGGGTCACTAAACCTGGTACACAGGTTCACTCTGAGACCATGACCTCTGACTACAGGTTTGGGGTCAAAAGGTCAAGGTTGGCACTCCTATGCTGTCTTACTATAGAAGGTGTAACGCTCTCTAAGGTCACCAAACTTGCTACCCAGGTTTCACCTTGTGATCCTGGCCTACAACTATGGGTTGTATACTTACAGTGTACAGTGTACAGTGGTATGAAAAAGTGTTTGCCCCCTCCCTGATTTCTCATTTTTTTGTATGTTTGTCACACTTAAGTGTTTCAGATCATCAAACAAATTTAAATATTAGACAAAGATAATACAAGTAAACACAAAATGCAGTTTTTAAATGAAGGTGTTTATTATTAAGGGAAAAAAAATCCAAACCTACATGGCCCTGTGTGAAAAAGTGATTGCCCCCTAAACCTAATAACTGGTTGGGCCACCCTTAGCACCAACAACTGCAATCAAGCGTTTGCGATAACTGGCAATGAGTCTTTTACAGCACTATGGAGGAATTTTGGCCCACTCATATTCGCAGAATTGTTGTAATTCAGCCACATTGGAGGGTTTTTGAGCATGAACCGCCTTTTTGAGGTCATGCCCAGCATCTCAAACGGATTCAGGTCAAGATTTTGACTAGGACACTCCAAAGTCTTCATTTTGTTTTTCTTAAAACATTCAGAGGTGGACTTGCTGGTGTGTTTTGGATCATTGTCCTAGTGCAGAACCCAAGTGTGCTTCAGTTTGAGGCAACGAACAGATGGCCGGACATTCTCCTTCAGGAACTTTTGGTAGACAACAGAATTCATGATTCCATTTACCACAGCAAGTCTTCCAGGTGAAGCAGTAAAACAGCCCCAGACCATCATACTACCACCACCACATTTTACTGTTGATATGATGTTCCTTTTCTGAAATGCTGTGCTACTTTTACGCCGGATGTAATGGGACACACACCTTCCAAAAAGTTCAACTTTTGTCTCGTCAGTTCACAAAGTATTTTCCTAAAAGTCTTGGGGATCATCAAGATGTTTCCTGGCAAAACTGAGACAAGCCTTTATGTTCTTTTTGCTCAGCAGTGGTTTTCGTCTTGGAACTCTGCCATGAAGGCCATTTTTGCCCAGTCTCTTTCTTATGGTGGAGTCATCAACAGTGACCTTAACTGAGGCAAGTGAGGCCTGCAGTTCTTTGGATGTTGTTGTGGGGTCTTTTGTGACCGCTTGGATGAGTCATCACTGTGCTCTTGGGGTAATTTTGGTCGGCCGGCCACTCCTGGGAAGGTTCACCACTGTTCCATGATTTTGCCATTTGTGGATAATGGCTCTCACTGTGGTTCACTGGAGCCCCAAAGTTTTAGAAATGGCTTTATAACCCTTTCCAGACTGATAGATCTCAGTTACTTTGTTTCTCATTTGTTCCTGAATTTCTTTGGATTGCCGCATGATGTCTAGCTTTTGAGGATCTTTTGGTCTACTTCACTTCTTCTTCTTCTTCTTCTTGGGTATGGCAGACTAGACTCATCAAAGGCATATTGCTGCCCTCCATAGTTCATACATCATGTTGGCAGCTGCATCTCAAATTCTCCCATACAAGCTGGTTCTGTGCAGATACTCCAACAGCTTTTTTACTTTACTCCAACTGTCCAGGTTCATCAAGGTGTACATATTAAAGACAGTTTCTCCAGCGGATCCCAGGTCTCTAAACAGTTTCCTCCATTGTCCAGCATATTTTTTGCAATGGATTATGATGTGAGACACTGTTTCCATGTTTCCACAGTCACACTTGCCATCAGAGTGTTTCCCTGTCAGAGCCAGCCCACTTCTGAGCCCACAGTGACCAAGCCTCAACCTGGTTAAAACAACTGAGTCTTTCCTTTTGCAAGTAAAAGCGTTATTATGTCTAGTGACTTGTCTCTGTATGCTATAATAATGTCTTCCTCTCCCTTCATTTTCCCATGCTTTCCCCCACTGCTCTTTTATTGATTTATTAATGCTTTCCCCAATTTCAGGAGGACCGTACTGCAGAGTAAGCTCTGTTTCTTCCTTGTGTATTCCCCTTTTTGCCAGTCTGTCACCTCCTCATTCCCCTCTACTCCCACATGTGCTGGAACCCACATAAAACCCACGTCACACCCAGGTCTGTGAAGTCTGAACAATGTAAGATATATTTCTGTGAGTAAATCTGGTCTTGCTTTGGATTTAAATTCTTTGATCACTACCAAAACTGCTGAAGAATCACTGCATATGACTGAATACCTTCTGTTCTGTTCTTCCACCCATCAAAGTGCCCATAAGACCACCACCATTTCTGCTAAGAATACAGACTTGTTGTCCAATATTTGCACCCCCTTTTCAAATCTGAGATCAGGAATAAAAACCCCAAATGCCACCTTCCCATTCTCTGAGCTCTTTGACCCATCTGTGTATATTTGTAAATATTCTCTCCAATAATTACTTAAACGAGTTTGCACCTCCTCCACCATTTCTCCTGATGTTTTCCTCATGTCGTTTTTAAGAATGCTGAGGTCAATTCTGGGTTCTGGGAAGGTCCATGGAGGTACATCTGACCAACAGACTAGAGGACACACGTTAGCATTAAAAATACTCATTTGCTCTGCTAGTGATTTAACCTTTTCAATAAAATTAGTTCTACTCCTTCTATTTGACCCCATGAACTCCCAGTGCTGTCTCAACATATCTTTTAGAAGAGATTTTATCCTGTCCTTTTAATTTCATTAAATATTTCAATCCAAGCTTGTACCTTCTTAAATGCAAAGGCATTTCACCCATTTCTATAAGAAGAGCTGGAATGGGAGTGGTACAGAATGCCCCACTACACACTCTTAGTGCCTTTGCTTGAATTATATCAAGCTTATTAATTACAGATTGTGCAGCTGACCCATAAGCCATACACCCATTGTCAATTGCTGATCTTATCATAGCTCTATATATCATTAACAATGTTTTTCTATCAGCCCCCCAGTCAGATCCTGCCACACACCTAAGCACATTTACGAGTTTTTCACACTTTCCACAAATTTTGTCAATATGAGTTTTTCATGTTAACCTTTGATCCAGCCACATTCCAAGGAATTTAAAATACTTAACTCTTTCAATGTCCTCTCCATATAATCACAAGTGCCATGCAGGTAATTTCTTTTTATGCCCAAATACCGTATACTTGGTCTTGTCAACTGATAGTTTAAAGCCCCATTCATCAGCCCATCCTATTATATTCTCTACGGCTTTCTGAGCCTGGTTGTATACATAAGCTAAGTTCCTGCCTCATTTCCATATAGCCCCATCATCTGCAAATAGGGAAACCCCAAATTCTTTCCCCACTCTACTAAACATACCATTCACCAGAAAATTAAAGAGGACAGGGCTAATCGCACTTCCTTGCGGAGTTCCATTCTCCACCTCATATTCCTCAGAGAGTTCCCTCCCCACCTGGACCTGAATTGTTCTATTATAAAGGAAATTCTTGATCCAATTAAACATTCTCCCTTGGATTCCAGCATCATGTAATGCAATCAACAGCCCTTCCTTCCACAGCATATCATACGCCTTCTCAATATCCAGGAAGACTGCCACTACCGCCTCTCTACTGGCAATTGCCTTCCTGATATCAGTGTCTAAATTTAGGACAGCATCCATAGTAGAGCGTCCTTGCCTAAATCCACTTTGATGGTCCACAAAGAACCCGCTTTTCTCAAGCTTCCACACTAGCCTTTCTGTTACCATTCGCTCCATTATTTTACATAGTACCGAGGTGAGAGCAATAGGTCTATAGGAGCTTGGGCTGCTGGCCACCTTCCCAGGTTTCAAAATTGGAACTATTACAGCATGCTTCCACTCCTTAGGAAGACACCCACTTTCCCACACACTGTTAAGCAGGGCCAATACCTTCTCTAGCATTATCACCCCGGCCTGTTTAAATAATTGGTAGCTCAGCCCATCTCTTCCCGTAGATGTGTCCTTTCCCCTATCTAGAGCTCTTTTAAGTTCATTTAAGATGAACATTGCATTAAGAATGTCAGAATTCTCACTACTCGCTCACAATTTGCACTGCTGCTTTTCTACAATCTGCCCTTTTTCTTCTGCTTTCCTCACTTATATTACTTTGGCTGTGCACCTTTTGAAATTGTTAACCAATACCTTTGATTTTTCTTTACAGTTTACTGCCTCACATCCATTATACTGAAGAACATGGATTACCATCTGCCAAAAGGCTCCTGTCATTCTACGAACTAAACTCCAGACTTTTTTAACAGGAGTATCTGGACCCAATTTTTCACAAAAATTTCTCCAACTTTGGTTTTTTTTTTTTTTTTGCTTCTTTGATTATCCTCCTTCCTTTAGCTCTCAGTCTTTTAAACTCAATTGCTATGCTTTCGGTTGGATGCCTCTTTAACCTGCTATATGCTCTGTTTCTGGCTTTAATTGCCAGGCTACATTCTTCATTCCACCAAGGGACCATAGTCCCTCCCTTAGGAATCTTTTTCCTAGGGATAACCTGTGATGCAGCAGACCAAATCACTTTAGTTAAAGAACTGTTCCATTCATCCACTCCTTTCTCACTCTGTATATCTGCTACTTTTAGGTTTACTTTTTCCTTATACTCTACCCAGTTTGCTCTTTTATAGTTTAACCTCAGGGGGGGAACGTTTGGATCCCCAATAAGAGTTCTGCCAAACTTGGCAATTATTGGCACATGATCACTGCCCAGTAGGTTCCAATCCATTATCTTCCATGTACCAATAGCTGCCAACTCAGCCGATGCAACTGTAATATCAATCGAGGTTGCCATTACCGGCCTGTTCCAAACCAAGTAGGCTGCCCATCATTTAGCATAACCAGATTATATTTATCAATGAAATCCTCTACAGTCTTACCATTTCTATCCCTTTTCATGCTTCCCCATAACTCATTATGCGCATTGAAGTCCCCAAGCCAAACTACTGGGAGACTAACTTTATCCATAACTTCATGGAAATGACTTTCTTCTAAATTGATGCATGGATTATATACATTTACAATTGACACTTTCCCTCGGTTAGTCCACACTTCTATTGTTATGCTCACTATCGTACTTTTAATTTCCCTTTTCCTGTACTGAATCCCATCTCTGATAAATGTTGCACATCCGCCTCCTGAGCTGATCTCTCTATCTTTCCTCTCACACTTGTATCCCGGTACTACAAAATCCAGGTGTGGTTTTAACCAAGTCTCTTCAATACAAATTACATCTGGCTTCTCCTCAAGTTCCTTCAAAAAGTGTTTAAGTTCCTGTCCGTTTGCCATTAGGCTCCTAGCATTCCATTGCATAATACAAAACCTTATGTCAAGGAAGCTAATCATCGCCATTTTCATTATTCCTACTGGCCATTTCATCTTCCTCACAGTTGCTACAGTCTAATTCCTGGTACCGACTTCCTCCTGACCCTTGGCCTCCACCACAGTAGGTAAATTGCCAAACTTCTTCTGGATCTATTCCTTTGAAATCCAACAGCCCTTCAGCAGCAGAAGTGATTTCCCGTACCACATCTGATTTTTTTATTTGCCACCAATTTTACTCTCCACATTGCTTCCACCATAAACGCTAATAGCACTTTCCTGTTCACAATAACTGCATCATCATTTCCTGGTATGCTATTCACCCTTATTGGTACTTTGCACAATGACTCGCCATGATGTTGCCTGATTCCTTGCACTCCCTCCATCCTTTTAACTGCTTCTGCATATGGGATTTTGTTTTCTCTCTTGACTCTTTCAACATTCTCTGCCTTAATATAATTGGCACACCCTTTGAATGAGGCTGGATGGTCACCTCCACAGTTACATTTCATTGGCTCTTTGCATTCCTTCCCATCATGATCTTTACCACACCGTCTGCACCTCCGATCACCTCCACATACTGCAGCCACATGACCATACTTTTGACATTTAAAGCACCTCAGTGGGGGCCTTTCATATTTTATTACATTGTAGCTGACGTACCCCAGCATTACTCTCCTTGGCAGTTTATCTTTAAAGGTAATAAAGACAGGAGTAGAGCCGCCACGCCTCTCAACCCTTCCCATGCGCCTGATTGCAACAACTTCACCCCCTTTCAGACAGGTCAGCAGCTCTTGGTCAGTTACTTCAGAGGACACATTATAAATAACTCCCTTACCCTCTGAAGTGACACGCGGTTTAAATGTTTCCACACTTTTCCCAAACAAACTTTTAATCTTGAGTGCTTTAGTCTGTTGATTAGATGATTTACATATTACAAACATCATCCCACTTTTCAAGATTGTAACATGCATGACATCTCCGATTTCTCTTTTAATTTCTTTTGCCAGTTTTAAGGGATTCACAGAAGAAAACCCAGAACCTTCCTTCACTTTTATATAAACTTTGTAACTAACCTCCTTTTCTTTCTCCTTCCTTTCTATTTTATTCCGAGCACCACCATCCGAGTCACTACCCTGAGACCCATCCTCCCGTTTCTTCCTCTTTGGCCCGCTTTTACCCACGACTCGCCACCCACCCCCATCCCACTCACCACCCGCCTGCATGGGCCTACTCTAATAGTCCCTAAAACAAGGCAAATTTCTCCTGAAAGGCTTTTCCTTTTATCTTCTTTAGCGAAAACTTGAACCTGCCCGCGTCGAAACTCGAAGACAGCCTCCAACCAACCAAAGCGGTCTCCACCTATATCCCCTGAAGAACTTCCAAAACAAACTACGGTTCGTCTACTTCACTTTGTCAGGCAGGTCCTATTTAATTGATTTCTTGATTGAGAACAGGTGTGGCAGTAATCAGGCCTGGGTGTGGCTACAGAAATTGAAAGCTTTCCAAAGAGGTGATAGACCACAATTAATTTATGTTTTAACGGGGGGGGGGGGGGGGGGTCACTTTTTCACACAGGGCCATGTAGGTTTGGATTTTTTTTACTCATAATAACAAACACCTTCATTTAAAAACTGCATTTTGTGTTTACTTATGTTCTCTTTGTCTAATATTTAAATCTGTTTGATGATCTGAAACATTTAAGTGTGACAAACGTACAAAAAATGAGAAATCAGGAAGGGGGCAAGCACTTTTTCACACCACTGTATATTTGTGGATGATGTGCTTGTCATAATTACCTCCGCCAAGGAGGTTATGTTTTCATCGGCGTTGGTTTGTCTATCTGTCTGTTTGTCTGTCTGTTTGTTTGTTTGTTTGTTTGTTGTTAGCAAGATAACTCAAAAAGTTATGGACAGATTTTCATGAAATTTTCACAGATTGTCAGAAATGGGGTATCCTACAGATTATTAGATTTTGGTGGTGATCCGGATCACCGTCCACAAGAAAACCGCCATTATGGAAAATGCGATTTTCCTGAATAACTGCTGAACCACTAATCCTATCATTGTCAATCCAATTGCTAGTCATATGTTTTCATGGTCAAGGAATCTGAAAACGTACACACAAACACTGTATGGGGGGAACTGTGGCGCCTGGCGGAGGTCTGCGCTTTCCGAGTGCTTTTCTAGTTTGGTTCTGCCACAGTTATTACATTGAAAAGTTGAAAACTGCTCTCCGTCAATAAGTATTGGGATCGTCAAAGAAAACGGAGGTGGAGGATATTGCACTCACCTCAGAGTGCTCTTGTTTTCCATGGAAATGTGCAACTTTTTCTTGGAATTATTTTTCCCTTTCTGTTAAAAATGTATTTTTTCTCTTAAATTTATGATTTTTTTTTAAATGCTCCTGCTTTTTTGTTCTTTTCTCTCTTGCAGCTTGTTAAGTTCTCTGTTTTTGAATGTTATTTTGCTCCTTTTTTTCTCACAAATTTGTAACTGGATATCTCTTAAATTAGCAACTTTTTAAAAGTAAATTTAACAAATTTTTCTAATAAATTTGCAACTTTGCTTTTAAATATGCAAATTCTTCCTTGAGAATGTGTAACAATGTTTTCTCACAAATTTGTGATTTTTTCTAATTTGTTTTTATCTCTTTTCCCTTAAAGGTCTGATGACATATTTTTGACTTCATCTAATTTTTCAACACATAATACAATATGACGAAATAGGTTGGTCTGTGCAGTTCTAAGTCAAACAGGCTTTTTTTCACGCGAATATCCAACGTTTTCATGAGCGCCACGTCACCAATTGCGTCAGTGGCTGGAAACCCCCCCAGCCATGTTGTAATGTCATCGACAGAACACAGCGCTTGGCTGCCCATTGTACACACAGAATGGAAGCAGTAGAAAACATCAACGATGGTTCCAGCACATGTAGTCTGGAATTGGTTTGTGTTGTCCAATCTTCAGACAATTATAGTTCCGAAGAATGGGATGACAATGAAGAATCTAGGGGCATCAGACCGTATAGATTTGAGCCGTGCCAAGCGGGCATTGTGCCAAGTGAGTCAGACTCAGAGAGTGACAGTGGAGAGGCACACATGCCCGCCATAGCAGCAGCGACAAACACACGGCAGGGGAACACCGAGTGTAATGCTTTTGTTACAGATATTGCAACAAATTATTTGTTCATAAATATAACTTATTTAAACCTGATTTTTCAATAAAATCATAGCAGTGTATGCTCTGTGGCTCAGGCATCAGGTTTATTATGTATTATCTTTATGTATTTATGTATTATGTATTATCTGGTGAATCCTGAATGTAAATCCATTCATCATGACCCTCCGTGCGCTCTTACACAGGGCATAGAGAGAGAGGATGAAATAATGAGGATTTGCGTGCAGGGTTCACCACAGCACATTTAATACAGAAAGACAGACAATTCCCAAAAAGGTGAAGACGTACAAAAAACACAAACAGACTTACTGATGGTGTTCGGGGGCTGGCATCGCTTAGAGAATGAATGAGAGAAGACGTGTTAGCCACAGGTGCGCCCCAGAACCGACATCACTTCAAGGACGCACGAGAACCACGGCAAACATGGAATAACTAACACCTCGTGAGAGTGCTGAAAATACTGGCAGACTAACAGCACAGATGACAATACTATGGACCAGCAGTGCATGACTGGCAAGTGGCCACTAAGGACACGCACTGCTGGTGATGATGTGATGAGAAGCACATGGGCGAGGACCGGGAAAGATGATCAGCGGGATTTTTAATCAGCTGGTGATAATGAGAGAGGGGAGGTCAAAGCTGCGCGTAAATCCATTAATCCTTCCCCTCCTCATGCGCTCCTCCTGCATAAAAGCGCACATGGAGCGCACGAGGAGGCTTATGACAGTTGGAGCTGAAGCGTATGATGTGGTCTTTCATGCCTGCTGTTTATCTAAGCCTGCAACACAACGCAAAGGCATAGCCATAAAATTAAAACAAGAAACCAGAGAAACTGTGAGCTACAAAGCTGCTGTCATTCCAGTCAACAACACCGGCGTCCGTTCTGTCGATTATGTCATTGGAGTGCCGCCCTTCATTCGGTGGGTGACACCACAGTCCTGTCAGCAGCTGTGGTTTTTGATGATAACTAGTTTATGCAGGCGCGGTTGTAGATATTATTTTGATCATCGACAATGACTTTTGGGTTTACACAACAAGCTAAAAAATGTCAAAATCCTGTCATCAGACCTTTAAATTTGCAGCTCGTTTTTTTTTTGTAAATTTGTATTTTTTTTATTTTTTTTTGGGGGGGGGGTATATTTTCCTTTCTCATATGTATGCAACCTTTGTTTTTTTTAATGAATTTGCAGCTTGTTTCTCTTAAATATGCAATTTTTTTTCCAGTAAATTTGTTTTTTTTATTCTTGTAAATGTGCAGCATTTTTCTTGTAAATTTGCAGTTTTTATTGCCCTTTTTCACTTAAATTTTCAAACCCCTGTTTAAGAGTGACGTTTGTTCTTGTATGTTTGTAGCTTTTGTTCATTTTACATTTAAATGCACCTACTTTATTTTTGAACCTTCTGGGTTAACAGAAGGAATGGCATTCTATGCAGGGTTTGTGACTTTCCTCAGATGGTAAAGAAAGATTGTAGATGATTTTGTGCTGCCAGTTGTTGCCTTAAAATAAGTTCTAACTCTGTTTTGATTAGTTGTATGATGCACATTTTTTGTACCTGATATTCAACTTCTTTTTTTACTGCTACATATATCAAAGATTTTACAGACCTAAAAAGTCAGAGTTCATTAGTAAACAGGGTACTAAATATTTTCCACCACTGCAGCCATGGAGTTATATATTGTGGGGTTTACAGGTGTTGAGGTGGTAAGACTTTGCAAGGCTAACTTTCTGGAACAATTGAAGTAGGCAGAGTTAAAGAGGCTTTAACGTCTTTATTCACTGTATCAGCATTAAAAGATATTAATGATAAATGAGTGCTGTCAAATATGCCCATCTGTATATATTTACAGATGAGATTTGCACAGAATTTAGATGGGCTTCGGAGGGATTGACCGTTAATCCTGAAGCCATCACAGTTTCAAGGTTTAGTTCCATCACTCTATATTTGAATCGGAAATAGGACTCTTTCTGTCCCATAGTGCTCTATTTGATGCTGAGGAAAATGCCAGCTTGTTTAATAATGGTAAAAAAGAAAGGCTGTGATTTGATTTGTCTAGGCAGGGGTGTACAACCTGTGGCACAAGAGCCACATTTAGTTCTTTGGCTCTTTTTGATGTTGAAGATAGATAGATAGATAGATAGATAGATAGATAGATAGATAGATAGATAGATAGATAGATATTGGGGGCTGAAAAGTTCATAGTGGTCAAATTTGACCAAATGTGCTTTATTTTTCAACATAGTCTCCCCTTTGGTCCACACACTTCTTTCATCAGTGTTGCAGTGCTTGGATCCCTGCGGTTGAAAAATAAACCACATTTGTTCAAATCTGACCACTATGAACTTTTCACCCCCCCCCCCATAGATAGATAGATGGGACAACACTGAAGATATGACACTTTCATACAATGTAGTCAGTGTACAGCTTGTATAACAGTGTAAATTTGCTGTCCCCTCAAAATAACTCAACACACAGCCATTAATGTCTAAACCGTTGGCAACAAAAGTGAGTACACCCCTAAGTGAAAATGTCCAAATTGTGCCCAAAGTGTCAATATTTTGTGTGGCCACCATTATTTCCCAGCACTGCCTTAACTCTCTTGGGCATAGAGTTCACTAGAGCTTCACAGGTTGTCACTGGAATCCTCTTCCACTCCTCCATGACAACATCATGGAGCTGGTGGATGTTAGAGACTTTGCGCTCCTCCACCTTCCGTTTGAGGATGCCCCACAGATGCTCAATAGGGTTTAGGTCTAAAGAGATGCTTGTCCAGTCCATCACCTTTACCCTCAGTTTCTTTTGCAAGGCAGTGGTCGTCTTGGAGGTGTGTTTGGGGTGGTTATCATGTTGGAATATTGCCCAGTTTTCAAAGGGAAGGGATCATGCTCTGCTTCAGTATGTCACAGTACATGTTGGCATTCATGGTTCCCTCAATGAACTGTAGCTCCCCAGTGCCGGCAGCAGTCATGCAGCCCCAAACCATGACACTTCCACCATCATGATTGACTGTAGGCAAGACACACTTGCCATTGTACTCCTCACCTGGTTGTAGCCACACACGCTCTACACCATGTGAACCAAATAACTACATCTTGATCTCATCAGACCACAGGACATGGTTCCAGTAATCCATGTACTTAGTCTGCTGGTCTTCAACAAACTGTTTGCAGACTTTCTTGTGCATCATCTTTAAAAGGGGCTTCCTTCTGAGATGACAGCCATGCAGACCAATTTGATGCAGTGTACGGCGTATGGTCGGAGCACTGACAGGCTGATGCCCCTCCCCCCCCAACTTCTGCAGCAATGCTGGCAGCACTCATACGTCTATTTTCAAGACAACCTTTGGATATGACACTCAGCATATTCACTCAACTTCTTTGGTCAACCATGGCGAGGCTGTTCTGAGTGGAACATGTCCTGTTAAACTGCTGTATGGTCTTGGCCACCATGCTGTAGCTCAGTTTCAGGGTGTTGGCAATCTTCTTATAGCCTAGGCCTGTCATGCGGTGGCCCTCACGAGCCACCATAAGACGCCGAAAGTCGCCGGTGAGGTTTGCATTGATGTTTATTACGAACACAAGAACACACAAGGTAACAGAAAGCAATGAGCCACGGTGGGCTAAAACAAACAACACTAGACACAGGAGATCGTAAGGCTAACACCAAGCTTACTTACAATCCTGATCATGAACAAGGAATCGCTGACGTGGAGATATTGACGATTATTGACGAGACTGCTGCATCATACTGCTCCCAGCGCCCACTTAAGTACAGGGCTGCTGATGAGCCGTAAATGCAGCACAGCTGTCAGGCTTTGACAGCAGGAAGCTCCTCCGAGCGCTGTCACAATAAGAGCTCGGGGAGCCAGAAGGTAAACACTGCTGTCAAACCTGGCGGAGATGATGCATGGCCCGAGCGCGGACGCAACCGGCGCTCGGACCATGACAGTATCTCCCCCCCAAGGGCGGACTCCAAACGCCCCACGACACCCAAGCCCCTCCACCCCCAGGGTGGGCAGATGGGGGAGCAGGCCTGGAGGGAGAGGCTCAGCCACAGACCAAAAACCAAAACGATAACAGAGGCACATAGATAACCAGAAAAAAAAGATACTCTCAAATGCACAAATCATAATTAAGACAGAGGACAAATGAGACTATCACAAGGCACGATAACAGAAAATACAAGACTCCCAAATACACGAATCACAATCAACACAGGGCATAAATGAAGCAATTACAGAGCACAATTTACAGAAAATACCATACCCCATAATGCACATTAACACACAAGGCAAGGGAGAAAAAAAAACAACCAGAAACACACACACACGTCCCTCAAACAGAAGAGGGGGAAAAAGAAAAAAAAAACACACGCTAACCCAGGCAAGCACACAGAGCCAGATTATCACCCCGAATGACCTTTAACCCAAACAGTTCAGGAAAATGATGACAGGCAGAGACCAAAAACCACGGGAACAGTTCCGGCGGTCTCCCTGCGTCCAAAGGCCGACGTGTGGTCATGGGGAACAGTACATGATCGAGTCCCAGGCCCAGAAAGTCCAACCCTCTGGCGGCCGAACCAGGTCGCCCAGCAGCAAACACTGTGTGTCGGGTGGCCGACCCAGGGCACTGAACCGGTGAAACAGATTCTTGGGTGGCCGACCTACATCCCTCAGCCACCAGAACCGTGGGAAGACAGCCTGCGGCGGCCTCCCTGGCGGGGGAAAGACGTGGGAGAGCCAGGCCGAGCGCAGAGGCCCCCCAACGGCCCCCAGCGATGATGAGCTGGGTTGGTGGCTCAGATGAGGGGGATGATGGTGAAGACGAGCCCGCACCATGTCAGGCGGCGAAGGGTCTGCAGCTCCTCCACCGACCTTGACCCATACCGATGCTGCAGTCGTGGCTGCACCCGCGTTGGACCCCCACTGGGTCTCGTCGGACCCCAACTGGGTTTCGGCTGCACCCGCGTCGGACCCCGATTGGGTCTTGGCTGCACCCGCGTCAGACCCCGATTGGGTCTCAGCTGCACCCGTGTTGGACCCCGATTGGGTCGGCGCAGCACCGGTGACGACCTCCGACCCCGAACCTGGAACCTCCAGCACAGTGACCACGACTGGCTCCGCACCGGTGACTCTGCAAGAGGGCTCGAAAGACAAGAAAGAACCGGGATCAGAATCACCGGTAGTGACAGAGCCCAGCGAGACGAGCTCGGGTGCAGCAGGCGGCTGCCCCTGACTCGCCTCCCCGAGAGGCAGGCAGAAATGCTCCAAGACAGAAAGGAGAAACACAAAGTAGAGCACTTGCCTGCACTCGGGTTCTGTTGCTGTCCAGGACTTCGTCGATCCAGGCTCAGGACGGAGAAGTTCATCTTCAGGCTCCCACTCGGCTACGGCAGGTTCCGCAGCCGGCACGATGGTCACTGCAGTCTGTGGATCCTCCGGCGCTGATGTCCACGCCGATAACCCGCACGGCGTGGTGGCAGGGGACCCTTGACCCGCTGGCTCGAACTGTTCCAACGTGGAGACCCGGGGACGCTTTATCGTCGGCGCAGGCTCCAGGCTGCAGTCCGCTCTTCTCCTCTGCCCACGACGTGGCTGCAGGGCTGGAACCAGGCTCTCCAGAACCGCAGGCCCCCTCCTCGTCCGACGACGTAGGCCTGGCGTCATGGACCACTCAGCGGAGGGAGACACAGAGGCAACAGGTTTAGTAATCAGAGCTACAGCAGGTGGTGGGAGCTCGGGGGACTGCGAACCCGGAACTCCGCTCCCAGGAGTCAGACAAGGCAAATCACAACTATGATGAGAAGAAGGAACTTGCACTTGCCTGTTTCCTGGAGGAAGGATGGTGCCTGCTGTAGGGGACGTTGTTCCCCCCTTTCCCTGCTGGATGGTGACAGAAGGCCCCCTGGAAGGACGAGGAGGAGCCGCTCGCGAAGGTTCACTAACGGGCTTCACCGGAAGCGGATTCAGACTGGGATCCTGCTGAGGTTTACCTTGGCCGTGGCACCGACATCTTGGACTTCCCCCGGATGGCGCGAACTCCTGGACTGGATCGGGGACAGGAATGGGATCCCAAAGCGGGGAGCGAGGATGCCTCCTCCTCTGCTTCCTGCCATAGTCTTCCTCCACCATACGGAGTATCTCGCGCTGTGCGGCAATGTTGGCCCTCCTAGCGTCGACTTCAGGATGGTCAGCGTAGCGAGGGAAATGATTTAGGACATCCTCAGCGCAGTCCAGGTACCAGCGTATGTCGCTGTGATAGTCAAGGAGGGAGGCAGTGATGAGCGTTTCGTCCACGTAGTCTAAAGCCTCCGCCAGCTCGTAGTCCCGACTCTGAGCGTGGCCCCTCCGCGACGGCATTCTCCCAGCACGCAGTTACCCAGACAGGGAAGAACAATTGTCCAATTAAGCAAACTCACCGGGAATGGCGTCTCGGTTCGGCGTCAGTTTAGGCGCCTAGTGGCAGCAGTCTACTGTCATGCGGTGGCCCTCGTGAACCACCATAAGATGCCGAAAGTCGCCGGTGAGGTTTGCATTGATGTTTATTACGAACACAAGAACACACAAGGTAACAGAAAGCAATGAGCCACGGTGGGCTAAAACACACAACACTAGACACAGGAGATCGTAAGGCTAACACCAAGCTTACTTACAATCCTGATCATGAACAAGGAATCGTTGACGTGGAGATATTGACGATTATTGACGAGACTGCTGCATCATACAGCTCCCAGCACCCACTTAAGTACAGGGCTGCTGATGAGCCGTAAATGCAGGAAGCTCCTCCGAGCACTGTCACAATAAGAGCTCGGGGAGCCAGAAGGTAAACACTGCTGTCAAATCTGGCGGAGATGATGCATGGCCCGAACACGGATGCAACCGGCGCTCGGACCATGAAAAGGCCATCTATATGTAGAGCAACAATTCTTTTTTTCACATCCTCAGAGAGTTCTTTGCCATGAGGTGCCATGTTGAACTTTCAGTGACCAGTATGAGAGAATGTGAGAGCAATAATACCAAATTTAACACACCTGTTCCCCATTCACACCTGAGACCTTGTAACACTAACGAGTCACATGACAAAGGGGAAGGAAAATGGCTAATTGGGCACAATTTGGACATTTTCACTTGGGGGTGTACTCACTTTTATTGCCAGTGGTTTAGACATTAATGGCTGTGTGTTGAGTTATTTTGAGGGGACAGCAAATTTACACTGTTATACAAGCTGTACACTGACTACATTGTATGAAAGTGTCATATCTTCAGTGTTGTCCCATGAAAAGATATGATAAAATACTTACAAAAATGTGAGGGGTGTACTCACTTTTGTGAGATACTGTATCTATCTATCTATCTATGGGGGGGGGGGGGGTGAAAAGTTCATAGTGGTCAGATTTGAACAAATGTGGTTTATTTTTCAACCGCAGGGATCCAAGCACTGCAACACTGATGAAAGAAGTGTGTGGACCAAAGGGGAGACTATGTTGAAAAATAAAGCACATTTGGTCAAATTTGACCACTATGAACTTTTCAGCCCCCAATATCTATCTATCTATCTATCTATCTATCTATCTATCTATCTATCTATCTATCTATCTATCTATCTATCTATCTTCAACATCAAAAAGAGCCAAAGAACTAAATGTGGCTCTTGTGCCACAGGTTGTACACCCCTGCCTAGACAAATCAAATCACAGCCTTTCTTTTTTACCATTATTAAACAAGCTGGCATTTTCCTCAGCATCAAATAGAGCACTATGGGACAGAAAGAGTCCTATTTCCGATTCAAATATAGAGTGATGGAACTAAACCTTGAAACTGTGATGGCTTCAGGATTAACGGTCAATCCCTCCGAAGCCCATCTAAATTCTGTGCAAATCTCATCTGTAAATATATACAGATGGGCATATTTGACAGCACTCATTTATCATTAATATCTTTTAATGCTGATACAGTGAATAAAGACGTTAAAGCCTCTTTAACTCTGCCTACTCCAATTGTTCCAGAAAGTTAGCCTTGCAAAGTCTTACCACCTCAACACCTGTAAACCCCACAATATATAACCCCATGGCTGCAGTGGTGGAAAATATTTAGTACCCTGTTTACTAATGAACTCTGACTTTTTAGGTCTGTAAAATCTTTGATATATGTAGCAGTAAAAAAAGAAGTTGAATATCAGGTACAAAAAAAACTAGAAAAGCACTCGGAGAGCGCAGACCTCCGCCAAGCGCCACAGTTCCCCCAATACAGTCTTCAGATTCCTTGATCATGAAAACATATGACAAGCAGTGGTTCAGTAGTTATTCACGAAAATGGCATTTTCCGTAATGGCGGCCACAGTTCCCCCCATACAGTGTTTGTGTGTACGTTTTCAGATTCCTTGACCATGAAAACATATGACTAGCAATTGGATTGACAATGATAGGATTAGTGGTTCAGTAGTTATTCACGAAAATGGCATTTTCCGTAATGGTGGCCACAGTTCCCCCCATACAGTGTTTGTGTGTACGTGTTGAGATTCCTTGACCATGAAAACATATGACAAGCAATTGGATTCACACTGATAGGATTAGTGGTTCAGTAGTTATTCAGGAAAATCACATTTTCTGTAATGGCGGTTTTCTTGTGGACGGTGATCCGGATCACCACCAAAATCTAATAATCTGTAGGATACCCCATTTCTGAAAATCTGTGAAAATTTCATGAAAATCCGTCCATAACTTTTTGAGTTATCTTGCTAACAAACAGACAAACAGACAAACAAACAAACAAACAGACAAACAAACAGACAAACCAATGCCGATGATATGACTAGCAATTGGATTCACAACAATTGGATTGACAATGATAGGATTAGTGGTTTAGTAGTTAATCACAAAAATGGCATTTTGCGTAATGACGGTTTTCTTGTGGACGGTGATCCGGATTACCACCAAAATCTAATCATCTGTAGGATACCCCATTTCTGACAATCTGTGAAAATTTCATGAAAATCCGTCCATAACTTTTTGAGTTATCTTGCTAACAAACAGACAAACAGACAAACAAACAGACAAACCAACATCGATGATCACATAACCTCCCCCTTTGGCGGAGGTAAAAATGTGAGGGGTGTACTCACTTTTGTGAGATATTGTAGATAGATAGATAGATAGATAGATAGATCGAGAGCAGATTTATTTAAAAGAAGTTCCAAATTCATCAATGCTCTTATTTCAAACAGTTTTTGTAGTGGTAGGAAGGCTTTTTTTTGGTGGGGGTGTATGTTGTGAGTCTGCAACCTCTGACAATAAACTTAGAAAAAAAAATGACTTGTCAGAAATTGAAAGAAAAAAAGTTGCAATTTTCCAAAAAAATGTTCCAAATTTAGGAGGTAAATTATACAAATTTCAAAGATGCAAAGCCCTGCTATGAAGATCTAGTCAACAGTCTATAGAGAGCCTAAGTCATGCCCTCTCTACTTCTGCGCATGGGACCTTAAATTGGAAAAAAATCTCCATATGAGGGATAAGGACCTGTACTTATATAGCGCTTTTTCTAGTCTCAAAGACCACTCAAAGTGCTTCACTAGCGCTAACCCTCTATTCTAAGGGCCTGTAGGAGACAGATATCTAGGGACAATTTAGAACAACCAATTAACCTAACATGCATGTCTTTGGATTGTGGGAGGAAACCGGAGCCCCCGGAGTAAACCCACGCAGCACAGGGAGAACATGCAAACTCCACACAGAAATGTTCCTACCCCTACCAGCCTGGGGATTTGAACCTGGAACCTTCTAGCTGTAAGGCAACAGTGCTAACCACTGTATCACTGTGCTGTCGTGCTGCCATATAAATAAATGGTAAGAGCAAAATTATCTTTTGATCCCGATTGAATTTTGCCACAAGTTACACATATGATGTTTCTCAATTTAAAAGATAATTTTCCACGTAAATAACAATGTAGGTTGTTGTATAACTGTTAAGGTATAAGATTATGAAAATATGTAAATTAAAAGACTACAAACACAGAGGCATATACCTGACGTCACGTATTCAAAGTGTGCCCAGGGTGAAGTAACTAACAGTCCTTTGGGTCAGTTGCAGCTCTCAAAATATGAAACAATACCTTTGTGTTGTTTTTCTCCTCTTTGGATCCTTCTTGTGCATACCACTGAAGAGAAGGAAACAGCATTTCAGTTCTCCTGTATGTCCTGTACGTATAGTAGTATTGACAAATAAAATCTTTGAATCTTGAATCTTCTTTCATTGGTCAGGAAACAGGAGATAAGCTTTTAATAATCTCCTGCCATGGTTGTGTTTGGTGATGTGGGATGATGGGAGATGTTGTCCGCTAATCGTTTTCACAAAAACTAAATGTTACTCTATTATACTACAGCCGACAACTTTAATTATGTGGAAAATTTATCTTTTAAATTGACAAACATCATATGTGTAACCTGTGGCAAAATTTGATTGGGATCAAAAGATAATTTCGCCTTTGCCATTCATTTCTATGGAGAATTTTTCCAATTTAAGGTCCCATTGCTTAAGTAGAGAGGGTGTGACTTAGGCTCTCTATTGTCTAAGATACAGGGCACATTTATGGGTGTGTCCAAGTCCATTTTGCTATTGTAACAGCACAAAAACAAATTCTGTGATGCTGTTCTAATGCATTTAATTATTCCGAGGTGTGTTTTGAGCGTAACACGCAATAAACCAATCATGATCTTTCTCCTCTCTTTTAATGGACAGGGGAGCATGATCTAAGAGGTAATACTAATGTGACATCATTTAAATGTGAGGACAAATTTGTTTGCGGGTTTGTTCACAAAGTGAAAGTGCGTTTGAAGACTGTCCACACCGCTAGTCTGATTTATTATGATCACAAGTAGTGTAACTACACAAAGCATGGAACATTGTGTGTTTTCTTACCAGGTGTTTTATAAATGATTTAATGAGAAAATTGTGTCTTTGACCACAGGGGCAAATTTGTAGTGGAGGGATTTTTCATGTCTCACTTTGTGTTTCTGCCTCCAGAGTTCAAAAACTGATCAGCAAACACAAGAGGAAATTAGATCGAGGGGAATTAATGGTGTTCGTGGACCCAACAAATAATCAGTGTAAACGAATGAAAATGATGTTTCTCCCTGCAAACACAGAGTACAGTTGCATTACTCCTTCTTGTGTGGAGATCCAGGTTCATCTTCTGTGATGCACAGTGAAGTATATCAAAGACTGATTAGCTAATTATAAAACAGACACATGTTCACCAAATAAAACTAACTTCACCCAATATTTGTTGCATGAACAAATAAATCAGTCTGCAGTCTTCAAAGATTGATTATCAAACACTACAGACTTCACTAGCGCAAGATGCGAAGTGTGGCACAAATGGCCCTTTAAGATCGTTGTAATAGGGCCCAAAGCTTCATACATTTACTAGAAAATATTAGCAATTTTATAAGGAAAAAGTAAATGAAAAAGAAAAAGGTCACAAATTTGAAAGAAAAGTAGCATAGTGAATAGGAAAAATCCTATTCATAGCTCAGTTTATTGTTATAACTCAGCTGTTTTACATTTCATTTTTTAGCTCAAATATGTTTTTGCACCTCCATGCTTTATTTTTCAAAATGGCTCTGTGTCATTTTTGCCATATGTGCATCCTATACACTGTCACTTGACTTTATTAACTGTAATTAATAAAAGTTTGTTGGCTCCATGGCAAAAACAAAACAAAAAAGAAAAAAAAACACTCTTTTAAATTAATACTTTTACTTACTCTTTTTATTTTTGGCACAGGAAACAGTTGACCTTAGGTCAAATTACAAGAGTCGATCAATCAGCGGTGAGGGATCAGCTCTTCATCACTGCCTTCCCAGCTCTTAATGTTTAAATATATGAGCTGGCAGAGCTTAAAGGTCTCAGTGTGAACACAATCTAAATTTAAAGGGTTGTTCATATGAAGCTGATAAAGTCCACTGCCTGCTGAAGGCTTCAGTACTCATGTTTCACCAACATAAAAGAGCTGTTTGTGGTTTTATTTTATGTTTATAGATAAACTGTTAAACCCTTGACTTTGTTACTTCCACGCATGAGGTTATGTTCTCTAAGTGCTGTGTTGTTTTGCTCTTAAAGGGGCTGTGATTCTATTGGTTTTCATGTTTTTTGGTGTTATTTCGTCAGAATGTCCATATTTTAAAGGGGATGTATGTGCAGGCGTATCTCAGTAAATTAGAATATCATGAAAAAGTAAATTATTTCAGTAATTCAATTCAAAACATGAAACTCATATAGATTCATTACACACAGAGTGCTATATTTCAAGTGTTTATTTCTTTAAATTTTGATGATTTTGGCTTACAGCTAATGAAAACCATAAATTCAGTTTCTCAAAAAAATTAAAATATTACATAAACATTGATTTTTAATTGAACCGCTGGCTGACTGAAAAGTATACACACTCAGTACTTGGCTGGGGCTTTTTTTTTTGCATGAATTACAGTGTTTTCTCTGACAAAGATGTTGGCGTGGTGGCAACATATTTTTCCTGGGATTGGGGGATGGGGGCAGAAAACACATGACACTATTGTAACTGGAATATATTAATTTTATACTATTGTTATGACCCACTTTCTGGGCCAAGGCCAGAACTGCCTTTCTCCCAGGCTGGGAACACCAAGTCCACCTCAACCCCACATTAAGGTGCACCAATTCACTGTCAACCTAACCCACTGGCAAGGGAGACTAACACTTACATGGTCTCTTTTGCACACAGCAGGCAGACCTACACCTATATCACAGGCTGGGATTCAAACCCATGACACAGTGATCGAAATCCTTCCACTTCTACTACTGAGCCAAAGAGGAATTCCTTCCTAGCACCTTGGCTAGGAGTAGAAGTGTACCTGCACTACTATATTATATTGGGCCAGTTGGAGTCCCACCCAGACATTCTGTGTTTGGACTTTTTACTGGTGTTATCCTTCTCTCTGCTCCCACCTCTCCTGGGCCCTCTGCCTGAACACTTTCCTCTCCATGGCTCTTCTTGTCTGTCTCATCTTTCCCTCTCTGAGCCCTGTCTAAAGCTGGGTTCACACTATAACATTTGGACAGACTTTTTTTTTTCCACAATATTTTTTACTGAACCTTTTTTTTTTCACAAACATGGCACAAACAATCAGACACTAACACAAAAGTAATTTAAAAATTAAAAAGAACAATAACAAAAAAAAATAATCATGTAATAAAAACAACAACAACAACCATTAACAAACACAAGTCAACAACAATGCTCCTCTGTTTAGTCTAGGTAATCTATTACATAAGAATACATAATATACATTCACCAGTTTGGAATTTGCAAGGTCCACACATATCATTCACCTTCTTCTTCAGACATTATATTTAAATTCTTTACATAATCAATGAAAGGTCTCCATATAGTCTCAAACACATTTTCCTTTGATTTCAGTATATATGTTATTCTTTCTAGTGGAAGGTTTGTTAACATCTGTCTTAACCACTGAGTCACATCTGGTCTATGAATCTTTTTCCACAGTAGTGCAATACATTTTTTGGCATTAAGCAAACTGAGGTCTATGAATGCTCTTTCACTCTTATTAAAGTTATATTTTTCTGGATACAGACCCAACAAAAACAGTTTAGGATTCAATATGATTTGTTTTGAAATTATTTTTTCAATTGTTACCCTCACCCCTTCCCAAAACATTCTGATTTTTCTACATTCCCATAAACAGTGAAATAGGGTTCCTTTACTTTCCATACATTTTGTGCATGTATCTGGTATGTTTTTGTTATATCTATTTAGTTCCACTGGTGTAACATACATCCGCATTAACCATTTAAAATGTATCAGTTTAAGACGTACATTTATTGATTTGGTTTGAGCTCCTGCACAAGCCATTTCCCATTGTTCCTCTGAAATTTCAATTTGCAGGTCCTCTTTCCAGTAATTCAGTCTTTTCTGTGAGTTTTCACTTGAGAATAGTGTCAATGAGTTATAAAACTCTGAAATAATACCCTTTCTCTTACTATCTTTCATCAAAATTTTTTCCAAAAATAAATAAGTAGGTTGGGTGAGAGCATTATTTTGATTTGATCGAATAAAATTTCTAAGCTGAGGATATTTAAAAAAGTGTGTTCTATTAAGATTGAATTTAATCCTCAGTTCTTCAAAAGACATTATGTTATCTGAGCGTGACAAATATAAGTCTTGAATCTTCTGAATCCCTTTTAAATTCCATACTTTAAATACAGTATCCGCTCTCCCTGGTGTAAAATATTGATTACCCCATATTGGGCTAAATTGTGACAGTGAGTGTGGTTCTTTTAAATATTTTTTGGTTTCACACCATATTTTGATCATGTGCTTTACAATTGGATTTTTAACTTGTTTCTGTAGTTTTTTAGCCGAGTCTGAGTATATGAATAAGGGAAGAGGTAAAGGTAAATTGTATGATTCCATTTCAGTCCAGTGAGAAAGATCATTTGATGAAAAATAATATGCCATAGACCTCAGTTGTGCTGACCAGTAATACAACATAAAGTTTGGACATTTCAGACCTCCACGATCAAATGGTAAGCAGAGTAAGGACAGACGTAATCTAGCCTTCCTATTGTTCCATATAAATTCCACTAACTTTTTTTTAATTCTTGAGAATAGATCAGAAGGTGGTGGTAAAGGAATGTTTTGAAATAAATAAAGTATTTTTGGTAAGATATTACTTTTAAGTATATTAATTCTCCCGAACATCGACATTGGTAGTGGCATCCATCTCTGAAGTAACTCATTAATATCTGTCATTAAGGCTTCATAGTTGGCATTGACGACTGATTCTAGCTTAGGCAAAATTTGAATTCCTAAATATTTAAACTGATTTACAACATTGAATTGGTTTACCTCAGGAGCTGGATGATTTCTCTGGGTCTCATTTAGCATTAATATTGAAGATTTTGTTTTGTTTATTTTATATCCTGATATATCCCCAAAGTTCTTTATTAAATTTAACAAGGTCAGAATTGATTTTTTAAAATTCGACATAAACAAAATTATGTCATCAGCATACAGGGAGATTTTATGTTCTGTTGGTCCAACTTTAATTCCATATATTTGTGGATGTAAACGTACTGCCATCGCTAAAGGTTCAATTGCCATAGTAAACAGTAAAGGGGAAAGTGGATAACCTTGTCGACATCCTCTATTAATTTTTACCTCCGCCAGGAGGTTATGTTTTTGCCGGGGTTTGTCTGTCTGTCTGTCTGTCTGTCTGTCTGTTGGTTAGCAGGATAACTCAAAAAGTTTGGGACGGATTTCGATGAAACTTTCAGGCATTGTTGGAAATGGTACAAGGAAGAACTGATTAAATTTTGGGGATGATCCGGATCACCGTCCAGAAGAAAACCGCCATTACGGAAAATGCAATTTTCGTGAATAACTACTGAACCACTAATCCTATCATTGTCAATCCAATTGCTAGTCATATGTTTTCATGGTCAAGGAATCTGAAAACGTACACACAAACACTGTATGGGGGGAACTGTGGCCGCCATTACGGAAAATGCCATTTTCGTGAATAACCACTGAACCACTAATCCTATCATTGTCAATCCAATTGCTAGTCATATGTTTTCATGGTCAAGGAATCTCAACACGTAGACACAAACACTGTATGGGGGGAACTGTGGCCGCCATTACGGAAAATGCCATTTTCCTGAATAACCACTGAACCACTAATCCTATCATTGTCAATCCAATTGCTAGTCATATGTTTTCATGGTCAAGGAATCTGAAAACGTACACACAAACACTGTATGGGGGGAACTGTGGCCGCCATTACGGAAAATGCCATTTTTGTGAATAACTACTGAACCACTAATCCTATCATTGTCAATCCAATTGCTAGTCATATGTTTTCATGGTCAAGGAATCTGAAAACGTACACACAAACACTGTATGGGGGGAACTGTGGCTGCCATTACGGAAAATGCCATTTTCGTGAATAACCACTCAACCACTAATCCTATCATTGTCAATCCAATTGCTAGTCATATGTTTTCATGGTCAAGGAATCTGAAAACGTACACACAAACACTGTATGGGGGGAACTGTGGCTGCCGTTACGGAAAATGCCATTTTCGTGAATAACCACTCAACCACTAATCCTATCATTGTCAATCCAATTGCTAGTCATATGTTTTCATGGTCAAGGAATCTGAAAACGTACACACAAACACTGTATGGGGGGAACTGTAGCGCTTGGCGGAAGTCTGCGCTCTCCGAGTGCTTTTCTAGTTGTATATTATCTGGACCCATTTTATGAAATTATTTCCAAGTCCAAACCTTTGTAGGACTTCAAAAAGATAGGGCCATTCGACCCTATCAAAGGCCTTTTCGGCGTCCAATGATAGGAGAGCTGTATCCAGTGCTTCTTTATTGGAATAAATAATATTAAACAGTCTTCTTACATTATGGAAGCCTTGTCTTCCCATTATAAAGCCATTCTGATCTCAGTTAATAATATTTGGTAATATTTCTTGTAGTCGTTTTGATAAAATTTTACAGATTATTTTAAGATCAGCATTTAATAGGCTTATTGGTCTCATGTTTTCACATTTATTAGGGGGTTTACCTGGTTTTGGCAACAGTATAATTAAGGCATTATTCATGTACTGCACGGTGGCGCAGTGGTTTAGCACTGTGGCAGCACAGTTTACCCTCGGCCGGGGGACCGCGGGGATCATGAGATCGTGGGTTCGATCCCAGCCCCCGACCAACAGTGAGCTGTGTGGAGTTTGCATGTTCTCCCCGTGTTGCGCGGGTTTACTCCGGGATTTCTCCGGTTTCCTCCCGCATACCAAAAACATGCAGGTTTAGGGCGCTCGCGCACGCAGCGACCAGCAGCCGGTGGCTTGTCACCAGACTGCAAACCAAGTCTACCTACGGGTACAAATAAGTAACAAAAAAAAAAAAAAAAATGTATGGTGGTAAATTACCATTTTGAAATGCTTCTAAAACCATTTCCAAAAGTGGTTTTATTAATTTAGTCTTAAATTTTTTATAGAGGTCAACTGGAAGACCATCTGGTCCTGCTCTTTTCCCTGATTTCATATTATTAATGGCTTGCCCAACTTCTTCTTGACTAATTTTAGACTCCAGTATCTCCCTGTTTTCATTTGGAATACATGGTATAGATAATCCACCCAAAAACCCATTTAATTTTGTTAAGTCAGTTTCATTTTTTGTATCATATAGTTTTCCATAATAATCTCTAAAGGCACTATTAATTTCTAAAGGATCTATAACTACCTGTCCGTTACTTATAATACTGGTAATTGGTGTTTTAGATTCTAATTGTTTAATCTGCCATGCCAGTAATTTTCCTGATTTTTCACCTTGTTCATAAAAAGTTTGCTTCAATCTTAGAAGACTCAAGGCAGCGATATTTGCTGATTTTGCTGATTTTGCTGATTTTTTGTCATATTCAGCTCTCAGAATCAGTAATTCGTTCTCTAACTGTGGGTTACTTCCTGCATACACCTTTTCTTGAAGGATTTTTATTTTACGTTCCAATTGGACTCTCTCCTCTCGGGTCTTCTTAGATTTTGAACCTGTATAACTAATAATATGCCCCCTAATAAAAGCTTTGAAAGCCTCCCACTTTATACATGCCGTTGTTTGTGTAGTATTGATATCAAAGAACTCATCTATCTGTTTTTCTATGTACTTAACAAATTCCTCATCCTGAAGCCATTTATGTTGAAAATGCCACCTAACTGGGTCCTTTGTCAATTTCTTATCTACATATACTAGACAGCAGGGTGCATGATCAGAGATCACAATATTATCATAGAAACAGTTTTAAATCTTGGACCTTAATTCTGTAGAGATCAAAAAATAGTCAATACGTGAGAATGTCTTATAGGTATTAGAATAACAAGAATAGGCTTTGACTTGTGGTTTCATTTCTCTCCATATATCTAGCAATCTCAATTCTTTCATAAAAAGATTAATGGTCATCCTACATCCATTGTGCGTACAGTCCAGTCCTGTTGATCTATCTATACTGGGATTCAATGTACAATTAAAATCCCCTGCTATTATATGTTGCCCTGTAAGTGATGATAAAGTTTTCAGATTTCTATTTTCTAATAACAGAGATTCTTGGATGATTAGATATCTTCCAAATTTGTCTCTAATTACATTTTTCGTTTGAAATGGGACTGTTTTATGTATGAGAATCATAACTCCCCTAGCTTGGGATGAAAAAGATGAGGTGAACACATTACCTTGCCATCTTCTCCTAATTCTTTTTACATCCTCCTCTAATAGATACAGTCTGTATTTTGTAGACATGTTATATGTTTCAGATCAATCAGATGTCTGTACATATGCTTAAATGTTCTACCTTTGTCATGTTCATGCTTAGCTCCCACCAGTCTCCTTTTGGATCTGCTTGATGAGCTCCTGCGCCTCTTGAGGGGTCTTGAAGGTGTGGGTTCTCCCCTTATATGTGACCAGCAGTCTTGCCGGATGAATCACTCCGTGACGAATCCCTAGGTTGCGCAGCTCTTTGCGGGCGGGGTCGAACTGCCTCCTTAATTGTTGAATTCCTGTGGCCAAATCTGGGTAGAACCGCACCTGTTGATCCTGGTATTTAATTTCCCCTTTAGCTCACGCTGCATTGGTGACTGTCATCTTGTCTCTGTAGTTGAGGAACTTCATAATCAGCATCCTCGGTGGTGTCTTATTATCTCTCGGTGGGCCGATTCGGTGAGCTCTTTCTAAAACAACAGATGACTGCAGATCCGCATTGTTCAGCGCTTCTGGGATCCACTTTTCCAAAAAGGAACATGGGTCCCGTCCCTCCGCTCCCTCCGGGAGGCCCACCAGCCTCAAATTATTCCGTCGCGAGCGGGATTCCAAGTCCAGGACGTTATCTTCCAGACGTTTCCATTTTAATTCCAGTGTTTGCAACTTAGATTGTAGGCTGGTGACGTCATCTTCAGCACTTGAAATTTGGAGCTCCGCCTGTGATACTCGCTCCATACAATCATTTATTTCCTTTCTCATTCCTTCTATCGCTGCTATAATCCCATCAAATTTAGACGAAAACTCTGTTCTCATGGAGTTGATGGCAGTGAGCACTGCGTTTGTCCCCTCTTCAGCAGTTCCCGCTCCACCGCTGGCTCCATCCTCCGCCATTGTCTCTGGAGTTTTTTCTGTTTCACCTCGAGCGTGGAAGTCTGTTAGCTTGGGTTGTTTTGTTGAGTTACCTTTTCCTCCACCTAATTTCCCAACCCTGGTCTTTACCATATCTGCGCCAAAACGCTGGAATGGGTTTTTGTTCCAATTAAGAGAGTTTTAGTAAACTTTTTATTTTTAGGAGCAGAGCAGTGTGAAACACATCTTCCTACGTGGCCGCCATAACCGGAAGTCATTTGGACAGACTTTTACTGATGTTTTGAAAAATCAGAGAAATCAGTCCAAACTTTTATGAACTTTTGCTAGCATTTGCCAACGTTGCATTCAGCATTGTCAAACTTTTGCCAACTTAGGCTAGCATATGTGTAGCAGTTCCCAATTTAGGTTAACTTAAGCAAAGGAATACTCAGCGCAGTTCAGCTGACATCAGTGTCAGGCGGCGCTCATATAAAGATCAGCATTTGTGGAGACTTCTTGCCATCCTGGACCTGCTTTTTTTGGGTGGATTCACACTACAACGTTTGGATCAACTTTTACTAACGTTTTGGCAAACGTCTGGCTCTGCTGGCAAAAGTTGATAAAAGTTTGTGTTTGTTGGCAAACGCTGGTGAAAGTTGTATTTGTTGAGAATTTTCAGCATGCTGAAAATTTGCTGACATTTGGAAATAAACACTGGTGAAAGCTGTGCTCAATTTGTAATAGTTCCTGAGCACTGGGCTAAGTTATGCAGAGTTCGCCTAAGTCAGCCTAAGTTAAGCTCCATTGGCAAACGTTGACTGACATGCTGGTGTAAACAGATGTTTTGAGATCAAAACTCAGTTCAGACATGCAGGAATGAAAGAGAAATAGAGAGAAGGGGGAGTTAAAAAAAAAATATATGTAAGAGGACAATGTAGAGTATTTGTTTGGTGATAACATGGTGTGTATGAGATGTTTTGGATTTTTTTACATTTTTTTAATGTATGGGACACACACACACACACACACACACACACACACACACACACACACACACACACACACACACACACACACAGAGTGGTGTGAAAAAGTGCTTGCCCCCTTCCTGATATCTCATTTTTTGTATGTTTGTCAGACTTAAATGTTTCAGATCATCAAACAAATTTAAATATTTGACAAAGATAACACAAGTCAACACAAAATGCAGTTTTTAAATGAAGTTGTTTGTTCTTAAGGGTAAAGAAAAATCCAAACCTACATGGCCCTATGTGGAAAAGTGATTTTCTAAAGCTTTGGGACTCCAGCAAACCACAGTGAGAGCCATATCCACAAATGATGAAAACATGGAACAGTGATGAACCTTCCCAGGAGTGGCTGGCTGACCAAAATTACCCCAAAAGCACAGCGACGACTCATCCAAGAGGTCACAAAACACCCCACAACAACATCCAAAGGACTGCAGGCCTCATTCCAGACTCCACCATAAGAAAGAGACTGGGCAAAAATGGCCTGCATGGCAGAGTTCCAAGACAAAAACCACTGATGAGCAAAAAGAACATTAAAATAAGAACAGTTTTACCAGAAAACATTTTGATGATCCCCAAGACTTTTGAGAAAATACTCTGTGGACTGACGAGACAAAAGTTGAACTTTTTAGAAGGTGTGTGTCCCATTACATCTGGTGTAAAGATGGATTCATGCTGCACCTCTGCTGTCTGCGTATGTGTAACCGGAAACTTCGTGTGATGAAATTTACGTCATCGTCTCCACTGTCTGCAGTGGAGTCTGCAGTGCTCAACCTCTGACGACCGCGTGCAGCCCAAATTTTGTGACCACGCCGCCTGCCCACGACCTGAACGTGTTGAAAAGCGCATGCGCAAGACTGAACGTCCCATTCGTGAGGTGGCAATATCAGCACAGAATACCAAGACAAAGTACATGAAGAAGATAACGAAGAAGCAGAAGACGAGAATAAACCTACATGAATCATACATAAATACTTCAGCAGCAGCAGCAGAATATTCATGGAAAAGGAGTGAAAACTGGGAAGTCAAGCAGCAGAAAGCAAGCAGTGTTTCTTCGCTGGTGAAAATCTTGGTGTGTCAGCGCATTGGCGCTACCTATAGAGCGGGAGTGAAACTACAAATGATGGTTGTGCGTATGCATCAACCGCTTGGCCTGGGTAGGTGAAAAAAGTGTGCATGAACAGCGCCGCGTGTGTGCCGGGCTGGTCCAAAGCGCACACGGACCAAAGCAAACTAGAGGGGAAATGCAGCATGAATAAGGCTTAAAAGTAACACAGCAGACTTCCGGTTATGGCTGCCACGTAGGACGGACGTGTCTCGCTCTGCTCTGCTCCTGGAAAAAAAAAATCGGCAAATAACTCTCTCATTTGGGACAGAACGTATCCCAGCATTTGGGCGAGGATATGTCGGCGAAGCCTAAGGCTGGAAAACCAGGAAAAGGAAAAAGCGAGCCGCCGAAACAGTCCAAATTAACGGACTTTCAGGTCTGTGACGCAGCAAACAAAACTCCATATATGGCGGAGGAGGCTGGCAACGCTGCGATTTCTGCGGGGAATGGCGCAGATGCGCTGATGGCAGCCATGAGTTCAATGAGAGCGGACTTTTCCTCTAGATTTGATGGGATTATGACAGCGTTGGAAGGAATAAGAAAAGAATTGGGTGACTGTGTAGAACGAACGGCGCAGATGGAGCTCCGTCTCGCTAGTGCTGAAGATGACGTCACCCGTCTTCAATTAAAGGTGCGCACTTTGGAAAAAAAAAATAAATCTCTGGAAGATAATATTTTGGATTTGGAATCTCGGTCGAGACAGAATAATTTGAGGCTGGTGGGTCTTCCAGAGGAATCAGAAGGTCGGGACGTATGTTCCTTTCTGGAAAAGTGGATTCCGGAGGTGCTGGGCAGCGAGGAGTTGCAATCAGCAGTGGTTCTGGAAAAAGCACATCGTATTGGCCCACGGAGAGATAAGGGACCGCCGAGGACCTTAATTATGAAGTTTCTTAGCAACAGAGACAGGATGAAGATCTTCAACGCTGCACGTGCTAAAGGAGAGATTAAACACCAGGACCAGCAGGTGCGGTTCTACCCAGATTTGGCCACAGGAATCCAGCAATTGAGGAAGCAGTTTGATCCTGTACGTAAGGAGCTGCGCAACCTTGGGATTCGTCATGGTGTAATCTATCCTGCGAGACTGCTGACCACGTATGAGGGCAGAACCCACATCTTCAAGACCCCAGAGGAGGCGCAGGAGTTCATCAAGAAGATCAAAGAAGAAGAAGAGACTGGTGGGAGCTAAGCATGAACAAAATATAAGGTAGAATAATTAAGCATTTGCACAGGCATCTGACTGACTTGAAGTAAATAGTAAGTTTACAAAATATAGATTGTATTATATATTAAAAAAAACAAAACAAACAAAAAAAAAAAACTATGATGTACAAAGTTGTTAAAAATTTTGGAGTTAAGTTGGAAAACTACAGAGGAGAGTTAATGTTACGTCATTAAAAGCAGTAGAGTTAGGGTGATTGGGAGGATGAAGAAGGAGTGGCTTAGGCTGTTCCCCGTGGGTGTGGAACGGTCGATGGCTATATCGGGAGACAGAATTTTTCTTTTGATTTTGGGGGGTTTGCCACAAGTGTGGGAAGGGGAAATTTGTTTGTGTGTAGTTTGTAGGATGAATGTTCAACCACTCATGTTTTTGCTTCTCTGTATGAGCATGTTTACACTGCAAGGTAATCCCAAACTCTCTATTGATCATGGACCAAAGTGTTAATCTTAATTTAACTTCATGGAATTGCAGAGGTCTACAAAATTTAAAAAAACTTAAACAAGTTATGAATAAAATAAAGGACATGGGTTCAAGAATTGTGTTTTTACAAGAAACTCATCTGATAGAGGAGGATGTTAAAAGAATTAGGAGTAGATGGCAGGGAAGTGTATTCACCTCTTCATTTTCATCCCGAGCCAGGGGAGTTATGACTCTCATACATAAATCAGTTCCTTTTCAAGTGAAAAATGTAATTGGAGACAAATTTGGAAGATATGTAATCATTCAAGGTTCTTTGCTATTAGAAAATATAAATCTTGTGAACTTATATGGTCCCAATATAGATGATCAGAAGTTCTTTGCTAATTTATTTCTCATCTTATCATCACTTACAGGGCAACATATAATAGCAGGGGATTTTAATTGTACATTGAATCCAGGTGTGGATAGATCAACAGGACTGGATTGTACGCACATTGGATGTAGGATGACTATTAATCATTTTATGAAAGAATTGAGATTGTTAGATATATGGAGAGAAATGAAACCACAAGTTAAAGCCTATTCTTGTTATTCCAGTACCTACAAGACATTCTCACGTATTGATTATTTTTTGATTTCCACAGAATTAAGGTCCAAGATTCAAAACTGCTTTTATGATAACATCGTGATCTCTGATCATGCACCCTGTTGTCTAATATATGTAGATAAAAAATTGACAAAGGAATCAGGTAGATGGCAATTTCAGCATAAATGGCTTCAGGATGAGGAATTTGTCAAGTATATAGAAAAACAGATAGACGAGTTCTTTGACATCAATACTACACAAACATCAGCATGTGTAAAGTGGGAGGCTTTCAAAGCTTTTATTAGGGGACATATTATTAGTTATACAGGATCAAAATCTAAGAAGACTCGAGAGGAGAGAGCTAAATTGGAACATAAAATAAAAAATCTTCAGGAAAAAGTGTATGCAGGAAGTGACCCAAGGTTGGAGAATGAATTACTGATTTTGAGAGCTGAATACGACAAAAAATCAGCGAATAGAGCTGCCTCGAGTCTTCTAAGATTGAAACAATCTTTTTATGAACAAGGTGAAAAATCAGGAAAATTATTAGCATGGCAGATTAAACAATTGGAAATTAAAACACCAATTACCAGTATTATAAGTAATGGACAGGTAGTTATAGATCCTTTAGAAATTAATAGAGCCTTTAGAGATTACTATGAAAAATTATATGATACCAAAAATGAACCTGATTTAACAAAACTAAATGGGTTTTTGAACGAACTATCTATACCGTGTATTCCAAATGAAAACAGGGAGATATTGGAGTCTAAAATTAGTCAAGAAGAAGTTGGGCTAGCCATTGATAATATGAAATCAGGAAAAAGTGCAGGACCAGATGGTCTTCCAGTTGACCTTTATAAAAAATTTAAGAATAAATTAATAAAACCTTTTTTGGAAATGGTTTTAGAAGCATTTCAAAATAATAATTTACCATCATACATAAATAATGCCTTAATTATACTGCTGCCAAAACCAGGTAAGCCCTCTAATAAATGTGAAAATATGAGACCAATAAGCCTATTAAACGCCGACCTTAAGATAATCTGTAAAATTTTAGCAAGACGAATACAAGAAATTTTACCAAATATTATTAATCGAGATCAGAATGGCTTTATAAAGGGTAGACAAGGCTTCCATAATGTAAGAAGACTATTTAATATTATTTATTTTATTAAAGAAGCACCGGATACAGCTCTCCTATCATTGGACGCCGAAAAGGCCTTTGATAGAGTTGAATGGCCCTTTCTTTTTGAAGTCCTACAAAGGTTTGGACTTGGAAATAATTTCATAAAATGGGTTCAAATAATATACAATAATGCTACAGCAGAAATCCTAACAAATAACAATATTTCAAAACCAATAAAAATCAATAGAGGATGTCGACAAGGCTGTCCACTTTCACCTTTACTGTTTACTATGGCAATTGAACCTTTAGCGATAGCGATACGTTTACATTCACAAATATATGGAATTAAAGTTGGACCAACAGAACATAAAATCTCCCTGTACGCCGATGATATAATTTTGTTTATGTCGAATCTAAAAAAATCAATTCCAACCTTGTTGAATTTAATAAAGAATTTTGGGGAAATATCAGGATATAAAATAAATAAAACTAAATCTTCAATATTAATGCTAAATGAGACCCAGAGAAATCACCCAGCCCCTGAGGTAAATCAATTCAATGTTGTAAATCAGTTTAAATATTTAGGAATCCAAATTATGCCTAAGCTAGAATCAGTCGCCAGTGTCAACTATGAAGCCTTAATGTCAGATATCAGTGAGTTAACTCAGAGATGGATGTCACTACCAATGTCGATGATCGGGAGAATCAATATACTTAAAAGTAATATTTTACCTAAAATACTTTATTTATTTCAATACATTCCCTTATCACCACCTTTAGATCTATTCTCAAGAATAAAAAAAAAGTTAGTGGAATTTATATGGAACAACAGGAGGGCTAGATTACGTTTGTCTTTATTATATTTACCATTTGATCGTGGAGGTCTGAAATGTCCAAATTTTATGTTGTATTATTGGTCGGCACAACTGAGGTCTATGACATATTATTTTTCATCAAATGATCTCCCTCACTGGACTGAAATGGAATCATACAATTTACCTTTACCTCTTCCCATATTCATATACTCAGATTCGGCAAAAAAATTACAAAAACAAGTTAAAAATCCATTTGTAAAGCATATGATCAAAATATGGTGTGAAGCTAAAAACTATTTAAAAGAACCACAGTTATTGTCACAATTTAGTCCAATATGGGGTAATCAATATTTTAAACCAGGGAGAGCGGACGCTGTATTTAAAGTATGGAATTTAAAAGGGATACAAAAGATTCAGGATTTATATTTGCCATGTGCAGACAACATAATGTCTTTTGAAGAGCTGAGGATCAAATTTAATCTCAATAGAACACATTTTTTTAAATATCTTCAACTTAGAAACTTTATTCGATCAAATCAAAATAAAGCTCTCACTCGACCTATTTATTCATCCTTGGAAAAAATGATGATGAAAGATAGTAAAAGAAAGGGTATTATTTCAGAGTTTTATAACTCATTGACACTATCTTCAAGTGAAAATTCACTGAAAAGATTAAACTACTGGAAAGAAGATCTGCAAATTGAAATTTCAGAGGAACAATGGGAATTGGCTTGTACAGAAGCTCAAACCAAATCAATAAATGCACGCCTTAAATTGATACATTTCAAATGGTTAATGCGGATGTATGTTACACCGGAGGAGTTAAATAGATATAACAAAAATATACCAGATACATGCACAAAATGCATGGAAAGTAAAGGAACCCTATTTCATTGTTTATGGGAATGTAGATTAATAAGAATGTTTTGGGAAGAGGTGAGGGTAACAATTGAAAAAATAATCTCAAAACAAATCATATTGAATCCTAAACTGTTTTTGTTGGGTCTGTACCCAGAAAAGCATAATTTTAATAAAAGTGAAAGAACATTCATAGACCTCAGTTTGCTTAATGCCAAAAAATGTATTGCACTATTATGGAAAAAGACTCATAGACCAGATGTGACTCAGTGGTTAAGACAGATGTTAACAAACCTTCCATTAGAAAGAATAACATATATACTAAAATCAAAGGAAATTGTGTTTGAGAATATATGGAGACCTTTTATTGATTATGTAAAAAATTTAAACATAACTCTTGAAGAAGAAGGTGAATGATGTGTGTGGACCTAGTAAATTCCAAACTGGTGAACATAATATGTATACTTATGTATTGGATTGTCTAGACTAAACAGAGGAGCATTGTTGAAGATTTGATTTTGTTGGTGGTTGTTGGTGTTTTTAGTGCATTTTTTTTTTTTTGTAGTACTTTAGTGTTAGTGTTTGATTGTTTGTATCATGTTTGTTAAAAAAAAAAAGGTTCAATAAAGATATTGTGGAAAAAAAAAAAAAGTAACACAGCATTTCAGAAAAGGAACATCATACCAACAGTAAAATATGGTGGTGGTAGTGTGATGGTCTGGGGCTGTTTTGCTGCTGCAGGACCTGGAAGACTTGCTGTGGTAAATGGAATCATAAATTCTGCTGTCTACCGAGAAATCCTGAAGGAGAATGTCCGGCCATCTGTTCGTGACCTCAAGCTGAAGCGCACTTGGGTTCTGCAGGAGGACAAGATCCAAAACACACCAGCAAGTCCACCTCTGAATGGCTTAAAAAAAAATGAAGACTTTGGAGTGGCCTAGTCAAAGTCCTGACCTGAATCCAATTGAGATGCTGTGGCATGACCTTAAAAAAGTGGTTCATGCTTGAAAGCCCTCCAATGTGGCTGAATTACAACAATTCTGCAAAGATGAGTGGGCCAAAATTCCTCCACAGCACTGTAAAAGACTCATTGCCAGTTATCGCAAATGCAGTTGTTGCTGCTAAGGGTGGCTTAACCAGTTATTACTGTAGGTTTAGGGGGCAATCACTTTTTCACACAGAGCCATGTAGGTTTGGATTTTTTTTTACCCTTAATAACAAACAACTTCATTTAAAAACTGCATTTTGTGTTTACTTGTGTTATCTTTGTCTAATATTTAAATTTTCTTGATGATCTGAAGCATTTAAGTTTGACAAACATACAAAAAAATGAGAAATCAGGAAAGGGCAAACACTTTTTCACACCACTCTGTGTGTGTGTGTGTGTGTGTGTGTGTGTTTATATATATATAATATTGCAGACATTTGTGGGTTTGTTTGCAGGTGATGGGTGTGGTTTGCGGGTGGTTTCGTGTCTTTGCAGTGTTATTTTTCTACCACTAGGCTGTGCTGTTGTGCAAATGTGTCTTGCCAGTATGGATTACCAATTAGCTTGGAAACAACAGCTGTTTGGGTTTTTTTTTTTGCTGTCTGAAAAAACATTTTCTTGGTGCATGAAATAAGATAAGAGAGAGATAAGATAAGCCTTTATTAGTCCCACAACGGGGAAATTCCAGGATTGCAACAGCACAGGGATAGCAACACTCAGAGCAACAATCAGAAGGCAAGAAAAAAAAAAAAAAAAAAAAAAAAAAAAAAAACAAGCAAGCAAGAGCAGCTAATATACATATGTACGTATTACTATAAAATATATATATATACACACACACACAGACACACAGTGCAGAGCATTGTAGCTGGATGGAATAAATATATGAATATATGAACACACAGTGCAGAGCATTGTAGCTAGATGGAATAAATATGTAAATATATAAACACCCACAGTACGGAGCATTGCAGCTAGGTGGAATAAATATGCAAGTATATAAACACACACAGTGCGGAGCAATGTAGCTAGATGGAATAATATGTAGATATATAAATATATAAACACACCCAGTGCTGAGCATTGTAGCTAGATGGAATAAATATGCAAATATATAAACACACACAGTGCAGAGCATTGTTGCTAGATGGAATGAAACAGCATAACCGTCTACTTAGTTATCCTACATGGTATGATTATGTGCCCATACATATTCTCACCCTCCATAGCGACCGGTATGTTCCTAGTTGTATGCCGGAGGGGACCATTGTGTAAGTCTATTGCATCTTTTGCATTCAAAAAACTATTAGTTTGTTTGTTTGTTACGTCTTTTGCTATCTCTGCGAGCAGCCCTGCTTAGGTTGTACAGTCTGACAGCCGTTGGTAGGAAGGACCTACGAAACCTCTCGGTTGTGCACCTGGGATGATGTAGTCTGCTGCTAAATGAGCTCCTCAGTGCATTCAGTATGTCCTGCATAGGGTGGAACTCGGACTCCAGCTCCAAATAAAGGTTTTCATGAAATTTTCAGTCAGAGTCTGTCTACTCTCTGCCTGCTACATATATATATATAATCTCCAAAAAATGTGACAGCCCAAAAGAAAAAAAATCTCCTCATTGAGAAATTTACTGTTATTAATTTTCTGCTCCATGCGTCATCTATTCTCCAGGATTTATTGGTTCACTTCCATTGTGGGAATCAAACAGCGCTGATATGTAATTGCAGACTTAGTGTTGGAGTCTATTGCATTATTTTATTATTTTTTTAGATGAATGAATGAATGAACAGGGGAAAAGGGTATGCAGAAGTAACTACATAGGAATATAAAACAAAAATTTAACTGAAACGTATGCCCAAGGGAGATGTGTTCACTCCAGAAGCAGGTCCAGAACAGCAGGAAGCCTCTTCTTCTTCTTCTTCTTTTAGATTTGATTGGTGGTTGGCAACCAGCTTACAGGTGCATTACCGCCACGTACTTCACTCTATATCATCACTCTATCTGGTCAGGAGCTGTAGTCCTATCATCATTGCTGTGTCCAATGGAACCTCATCTGTATCTTCAGACATCACTCTTCTTCGTCTCCTCGTACTTCACTCTATACCATCACTTCACTCTATACCATCACTTCACACATCCTGGCGCCACGGCCCCTGAAGGGGCCGCCAGCTGTGCCACAAACGCTGACCTTTATATGAGTGTCACCTGACGCTGATGTCAGCTGAACTGCGCTGAGTATTTCTCTGATTTTTCAAAACATCTGTAAAAGTCAGTCCAAATGCTATAGAGTGAACCCAGCTTTAACTTAGGCTGACTTAAGTAAACTCTGCATACCTTAGCTCAGCGCTCAGGAACTTTTACAAAATGAGCACAACGTTCTCCAACGTGTATTTCCATCCATCTTCTTCCGCTTAATCCTTTCGGGTCGCAGGGGGACTGGAGCCTATCCCAGCATCTTTGGGCACGAGGCAGGGTACACCCTGGACAGATTGCCAGTCCATCGCAGGGCCAACACAGAGAGACAGACAACCATTCACTCTCACAGTCATACCTAAGGACAATTTAGAATCCCCAGTTGATGCCAATTAACCTAACCTGCATGTGTTTTTTGGCATGTGGGAGGAAACCGGAGAAATCCCGGAGTAAACCCATGCAGACACGGGGAGAACATATTTCCAAACGTCGGTAAATTTTCAGCAGGCTGAAAATTTTCAAAGAACACAACTTTTGCCAGCGTTTGCCAGCAAATACCAGCAATCATTAACTTTTGCCAGCAGAGCCAGACATTTGCCAAAATGTCAGTAAAAGTCGGTCCAAACGTTGTAGTGTGAATCCACCTTAATTCAGGTTCTCTCTCTGTCTATGGTGGTATAGAAATAGGTTAGAAAATACAAAGTGTCACATTTTGTCCTGCAGGATTTTTTTTTGTCATGGTTTAAGTATGTGTGAGTGTTATCTCTGGTAACCAGAAATAACACTTAATGAGTACACCACCTTTGAATACTATGCCTTTGTATTTAACAGCCTCACAATTTTATGTATTACAGTTTCAGAAGATCACCATAATCAAAAACTGGTAAAAAAAAAAAAAAAAAAGTGGATAAAACCAATCTCTTTCTAGCTTGTAGTGAAAAACAAGCTTTAGGTCGATAGATAAGGCCCAACTTCAGCCTGAGCTTTCTCACCAGATTCTCAATATGGCATTTTAAAGTAAGACTGTCATCCAGCCAGATTCCCAAGTATCTATAACTGTCACAATCTGGGCTTGAACTTAGAATCAAGCCCACGCTTTATGTTCTGTTATTGCTTTTTTGTGATCCCTTGTGATTACACAGGGTTACAAAAATATTTTTTTGTAAGTTGTCTGTGTTTTTTCAACTGATTTAAGACAATTTTGCACCGCTGAATCCGAAAATGACATCCGTTTCTCTCGATCAGGTGCTAAGTAAAAACCTGTACTTACTTAGTACTTACTTAGTACTGTGCATGTACTTACCTTTACAGTATATGAAGGTAAATACATGTAAATTGAATGCTACGTCATCATTGTTCAAAATTCAGAGAATTTCAAGACATAAAAAAGAATTTTGCATCATATAAAGCAAAAATACCCGTACATGTAAACAAAAATGTATTGATTGATTGAGCAAAACCAATGTGATTTTTGGATTCAGCACATCAAAATTGTCTTAAATCAGCTAAAAAAACTTAGACAATAAATTTGGTGTTGACCAGCGTTATTATTGCTTGCACCATTTGCCTTCTGTGTTCCCCTGAGTCCCTTGTCATTGTCTTCTGTGTCTTCCCCTGTTTGGTCCTGGGTCTGTGTGCATATCTGTTTACCTGTTGTTCCTGCTCCTCATGTTTCCGTACCCTGAGCCACTGCCCTCTCTGTATTACTCCTGTATTGTTGTCCTGTATGTTCATTGTCATGTTTCGTATACATCCCCTGTTTGTAATTGTATGTACAGCCCTGCCCATCCTGTCTCTTCACCTGCAGCCACTTCCCGGCTACCCTTAATTGTTCCCCAGATGTCTCTTGTCTGTAATCATTGGTCCCTGTATATATGTCAGTGTTCAGTGTCTGTCAGGTGTGGTGTCGTCATTTGATTTTCCCTGCTGGCATCCTAGTGCCTTGCATCCTGAATCTTTGTAAGTTTGTTTAGCATCTTGTCTTGAGCTATTTTCCAGCCACTGTGCTGTGCTTTGTGTTCTTTGCTTTTGTTAGTGATGGCCAAATGAGGCTTTCTGGAGGACTTGAGGCCTTTCATCAAAATGGTTCACACAGGCAAGGCCTCATGTGAGACTTCAGTTTCTCTACCAGGCCATCTAGTGGACAAAATGCATACAACATGCTGATTTTTACAAGGGTATATTGTTGGTTTAATGTGTATTTTTTTCAGTTTCAATAAATGCTGTCTTTTAAGAAATATCAATGATCATCAGGGAAAAAAAGAAATAATAAAACTGGGGTGACTACAGTGAATGTGTCTGTGTTACTTTGTGTGCTTGTACTACTTATCCATTTTTATTAAGAAATAATAAATTTTCCAACAGTCTTATACTGTCCCAGTAAATTTAACTCAGGCCTGGTTCTCATGCAGGGCACAATAGCAATAGTGCCTCAGCATAATGATGCGTAATAATGATCCAAGCTCTTCCTTGCAAATAAAAATGAAATTAAAAGAACGACACAGTTGGGATTCGAACCCAGGTCTCCTGCTTGCAAAATGGACATCCTACCATTAAGCCATCATCCCAGCTGCAACAACAAGCCACTATTTATCAAAAATACATCAATGGGAGAAACGAGCTCAAGTGTTCTTGGTGCTGGCTCCATCTGAAAATTGGCTGTGACAAATCTCTTACACAATCAAACATGACAAAACAAAACGTGAGGGATGGGGATTTCCATTGGGTAGCACTGCTCAGTTTATTTTCTCCTGACCCAGTCACGTGGTCCAACGTCAACACATACGTCATGAGTCACGCCTCGAAACATGCCTTGCCAAATATTTCATAGATAAGATCGGAGCACCCGTGCCTGCCTGCTCATCACTAGCTTTTGTTATTTAATAAAACCATGTCATGCTGGAGTTCCGCCTGCTCACTGAGTCCACCAACCTTTCCTCCTTACCTGTCAGCTGGAGGTAGACAGTAACATGCAACTACCTTAATTTTCTTCCCATGAGAAGTCACAATATTGGGAATATCTGAAGGCTGTGTTCTGGAATTAGAAAAAAAAAACAAAAAACAAAACAAAAAACAAAGCATTAACTTGGTTTTATCTGCATTTAAAACCAGCTTCATCTGGAAAAGCTGAGCTTGTTAAAACATTAAAAGCAGAATGTAATTTCTGTAATGCATCCTTTAACGATGGTGCATGACAGTATACGACAGTGTCATCAGCATAGCAATGAATATATGTTCCATCCGTGTTTACCCCTATATCATTTATATATATAGAGAGAAAATAAAAGTGGGCCAAGTGTTGCATCCATAATTAAGGCAATAACGAGTATACAGTGAACACTGTTTATGGAGCTTTATTACAGACACTATGTACAATACCACACAGGCTTACAGCACTCTCCAGCAGGCCAGGTGTTCCACGGCGAAAGAGGACTAGCCTCTTCCACCCACATCCTTTATACCTAGAGTGGCGTCACCACCGGAAACTGGCAGTTAGCCACCCTTGCCCGTTCCCCGTCCAACCCGGCCGCCATCTTACTAATACCTTCTATTTACATACATAACATTTCTCCCCCTTCAACAAAAATGTCATGCATACAGGTAACCCACCCAAAGATTTAGCACCCGACACACTCTCTAATTATAAAAATATATACAAAAAGAAACAAACTGCCTATCCATTCACACAACTAAGGCTGGGGGGCCAGATAGACTGCCAGCGCCCCCTACATGGCTAGGTGGGTTATTCTATCGCCACACTTAAAACAGTCCAACTTAAAAGACCGTGTTTCTAAACCAAAATAATCCCACTGAACAGCTCCATGTGAATGTAAGAAAAAAACAACAACAATCACGACATGTACACCACTGGCGGCCCCCACCCCAACACCCACCCCAAACCTGGGCACATAGAATAAAACAATACGTACGTGTTGGGCATACTGAATAGCACAAATTAACAATTTCCAAAGCCAAATAACTCCATCATACTTTATTACTTCTACTTTCTTCATTCTTTACCATTCAAATCCAAATTCAGGCGCATATCAAACCAGTCAGTGAACCATTTCCCCTTTACAGTATTCATAGATTATATTAAATACCTACAAGTATTTTAGCTACTAAAATCCTGTCATTATACAAACACATAAGTTATAAAATTTAACTCATAAAATTTCATCTCTTCTATATTTTCTTTCCTTTACCTTTTTTTTTTTTCAAACCAATAATATCCGGGACACCAATACAGCAGCGTACAACTATATACAGCAGGACCTAGGTTAAACTCAAAATATGCACAGTAAAATACTATCAGTCCTTGGATGGGTCTCTTTCAAAACGCCTCCGTCTCTTGACCTCCGGGCTCGCACTGCGTAGACTCCTCTTCTCCATCACTAGACGCAGCTCATTCAGATGCCTCCAGGTGTTGTCAGACAAGCATAGATACCCATCACTCCGGGCAGCCTCCACCTGGAACCGCCTCTGGTCATCGCGCTGCTCGTGTGACCCGTGATTTCCTCTCATCCGGGCCTCAACCCTGGGCCGAACCTCATCTCCAAGGGAAGCCCTTTTCTTCTTGGGATCACTCTGGTTCTGACTGGCCTCGCTCACCGATCCAGTCGACTCGTGGGTCCGGTCCGTCTTCCTCTTGGCAGGTTGTCATTGTGAGCGCTTCACAACCGCGCTCTCAGGTCTCGTCCCCTCAGTCTCCAGCGGGGGCACCTCATCCTTATGGGCCACCCTGGGGGTCCTGGCGTGCTGTCCAGCTCCCTCATCCAGGGCAACCTGGTAAACGGCATCGGGTCCATCCCGGGGCGGTGTCGCGTGGCGCCGAACATGCTCTCCACTTGTAGTGTCCAGCCAGTCTGAGTCCTACACCTCCTCGCCATCCACCACCAGAGCTGGTTGGCCCCAAAGTCCACACCCCGACCACTCCTCACCTGACACATTTGCAATAGAAAACCCCAGGCTATAAAAAAGATTGCACCCCATGATGTTGATGCCTGCAGCGGCAACATAAATACGGGCCCTGGGCACCACAACAAACTTATACCGTACCTCCATTTCCATAAATCCTAAAACGGCTATTCTGTTCCATCCATAGCCAAAGTAGTGTCTCTCCTGCTTCCTGATTTGTCGGGTGGGGAAACAGACTCTTCATGGTCGTCAGGTTCAAAACGGAGATAACAGCTCCCGTATCCACCACCAGAGGAACCTCGACGCCATCCAGCATTACATCACACCCGATCCCTCCCGTAGTCTCCGGGGAAACGGTGTGGACAATCGTGGGAGTCTTCTGCGCGGGACCCGGTTCATCCCGCTGGTCCCTTTGCTCAAAGTTTGCGCACGCCCTGGCAAAGTGGTTCAGCAAACCACACTTCCCACAACCCTTGCCTTTCGCCGGACATATCCTAGACTTATAGCGGTGACTTGGGGACCCACAGCCATAACAATGCGGCATACCTGGGGAGAACCTAACTTTCACCACTGAGGTATATTCTTCCTCTCCGCTGTCTTCATCTTCAGGGTCCAATAACAGCGCCTTAGCACGAGACTCATCTTGGCTCAGAGTGGCCCCTTCAGTCAGGCCCCTCGTGATAGTCTCTGCTGCCTTGAACTGTTAAGCAAGCTCGATAGCTGCAGCCACCGTCAGCTCACCTGGATGAGTCAAAAGCCTGGACCGGGCAGCTAGACAGCGAATGTGTTCCACCAGCTAGTCCCGTATCATCTCAACTTCCAGGGGCCCGAACTTGCACTCCCTTGCCAGCTCCCGGAGGTCCACCAGAAATCTCTTCACTGGTTCCCCTGTCGCTGGTGGCACTGTAGAAACTGAATGCGCCGGACCGTGACGTTTTCCGGCACGCAAAAGTAGCGCGCCATTAATTCCACCACTTCGTCAAAGCTATCGGCCCCTCCAAGGTTCTCCAGTATCCTTTGCCCCCCATGCCTAAATTATGGACCAAAACAGCCCTTGCGTGAAGCTTCTCCAGCTCGCCGAGGTTCAGTACTACCAAATAGTTGGTAAATGCGGCAAACCATTGGGGCCAAGGTACGGGTGGCTCGCCCGGGGTTTCCAAAAATGGCCGAAAACTGGCAACAGATCTTTCCACTACTGCTTTTACCTCATCACCAAATGTTGCATCCATAATTAAGGCAATAACGAGTATACAGTGAACACTGTTTACAGAGCTTTATTACAGACACTGTACAATACCACACAGGCTTACGGCACTCTCCAGCAGGCCAGGTGTTCCACGACGAAAGAGGACTAGCCTCTTCCGCCCACATCCTTTATACCTAGAGTGACATCACCACCAGAAACCGGCAGTTAGCCACCCTTGCCCGTTCCCTGTCCAACCCGGCCGCCATCTTACTAATACCTTCTATTTACGTACATAACACCAAGTACCGAGCCTTGAGGTACCCCATTAACAACAGTAACCCAATTTGAGCTCAGACCATTAACTCTTACACACTGAGTTCCCTCGGACAGATAATTAGAGAACTAGTTTACTGCCTGCCCAGACAGTTCAGTGTTATACAGCTTCTTCTTCAGCACAATGTGATCGACTGTATTGAATTCTTTGGAGAGATCTATGAACAAAGCTACACAGCTCTGCCTATTATCCAGAGAAACTGTAATATTATTAACAACCTTAAGTGTAGCGGTAATGGAACTGTGCTGCTTCCTGAAACCAGATTGATATTCAGAGAGAATGGCCTTTGAAGATATGAATTCTTTCAATTGGTTACTCATAAGTGTTTCTAAAAGTCTGGCTAACACAGACAAATTTAAAATAGGTCTGTAGTTATTAACAGAGGACATATCACCACTTTTAAACAAGGGAGTTATTATATATGCTGATTTCCACACTCTAGGTATTGTATTTGTATTAAGTGTGAGATTAAAAATATAAGAGATGAGAGAAGCAATGAAATCTGCAGCAACCTTCAAAAAATATGTTTCTAACAAGTCTGGCCCAGCTGATTTCTTTATATCAAGCTTCCGTAAGGCATCACGTATAACAAATGTAGAAAAAGGTTTAAATTTAAAACCTTCAACATCATCTGTGTAGTAGTCATCAGAGTCTGACTGTATTGACTCAGGATGACTAGCGCCTGAGTCAAAAAGTCTAGCTCAGGGGTCACCAACTAAAACTGCTAAAGATCTGATAAGTTGGCCCTCCTCCCCAGCCGAGGCCTGAACTAGGTGTGGGAATCTTTAGGCACCTTATGATTCAGAACTCCAACTTGATTCTAAAACCATTCTCAATGCATCTTGACGCTTTTTTCTATTCAAAATTTTTCCCTCCCACTGTTTGACAACTTGGCCCTTTTAAATTCATGGGTCATTTGCAATGACCCATGAATTTACGTCCAACGTCTTTTATTAGAACAAATGGAAGAAAAATCTGACACATGGTGGGCAGTGGTGGTCTAATGGTTAAGGATGTGGACTGGTGAGCAGAGGGTCATGGATTCGATCCCTGGACCAGCAGGAATAGATCCGGGTGGGACAGATAACATGGCAGGGTTTGCCCCACCTGCCTTAACCCCACTGTGGTGCCCTTGAGCAAGGCCCTTAACCCCAACTGCTCCAGTGGAGCTGCTCAGTGGCCACAGGTCAGTCTGTGGTTGTACTGGGCAGCTTCCTGGTGTGAATGTGAATAGGGCATCCTTGAAAAAGAGAGGTTTCCTCTCAGTGGACCTGCACTGTATGAATGAAAAATTAAACATGGACAAATTTATCTCAAAATATGCTTTTAAGAACTGTTATCCTTCCATGGACATTCTTTCAGAAGACCACAGCTGTCTCCAGACAGGTCAGTATCATTTAACTTGCTTTCACACATTATTTTATTAAGCTCATGTTTTAGCTTATTTTAGCTAATTTTTAAAGAAAAAAAAAAAATGAATTCTTTGTTCAATTTCAAACAAAATGTAATATAACGTTTTGTAATACAGAACACTAAATGCGTTTGACTCCAAATAAATAGGTCTAAAATTCTAAAATCTATAACTAAAATCCTAAAAATGGTTTACAGGAGAACACAAACTAAATTGTATTACATTAAAGAAAGAAAATTTCACAAAAAGTCCACCTCTATACAATACTTTCAGTGCAGAAAAAACTGTTTCAAACTAAGACAAAAAAAAAAAAAACAGACACAAAATACAATTTGAGGACAGAAATCCTCAGACATTTTTTTTTTTATCAACAGTAAGCTTTGTTACAGCATGGATGAAGCTATAACTCCATGGTTACAGGGAGAGGGGAGGTGGAACTTTTTATGTTCAGTAACACACGGGGCTTTAATGGAGTTTTTAATGTGATAACCAGTGACTTTACCTCTGCATCCCAGCATGGACTACTCTCAGCTCACAACAGCACTTTTTTTTTATGGGTACAGACTGGTCTGTCCGGGGTGGATGTCAGCCTTGTGTGTGTGTGGGGGGGGTGGCGGGGGGGGGGCATTTTGCAACCTGCTGCATACTCTCTGGAGCGGTTGCCGTTCGTGGGACAGTGAAGACAGGAGTCTGCAGCAGGAGAGTGCCTAAGGGCTCGTGCCATAATCTGTTGGGTGGTCACCGATGCAGTAGTTCAGTTTATCTTTTCCCACGTTTTTCCCCACCAAAATAAAACAGTCTCCCATTTCTCCAAATTGTCTCAGAAGGCTTCAGGGTCCAGATGGAAGACTCTCGGAGTCCGGATCCGGACCGGAGTCTGCCAGTTGGTGACCCCTGGTCTAGATGATTCAATAAAATGTTCATTAAAACAATTCAAATAACTATCTGAGTTAGTAACTGAATCCTTAATAAATACTAGAAGGAAACATTGCATCATTAGTATTATTGGCAAACAGAGATTTGACAGTTCTCCAGAATTTTCTTGGGCCATTAAGATTATTGCTGGTAGAATGAAGAAAATATTCAGATTTAGCTTTTCTAATTTCAGTTCTGCAGCTATTTCTTAATTTCCTAAAGTGCAGCCAGTCTAATTCAGAGCCATTTTTTCTTGCTCTAGCCCATGCCTTGTTCCTTTCATGCAACTTATTAATCAGCTCAGGACAAAACCAAGGATTATTACGATTCTTTACTCTAAATTTTCTGTGTTTGTCAACAAGACTAACAAAGGTGTCATTAAAAAAATGACCAAGCAAGCTCAACATCATCAATTAATCTGATTTTGTCCCAGCCAATAAAAAAAGAGATTGTGTAAAAAAGCTTGATCTACAAAACGTTTAAGATCCCATTTAACAAATATTCTGGGTTTTGTTTTAGGAGTCCTGGTGTCCCTCTTTACAGCTATAACACAGTGGTCACTCACGTCATTAGCAAACACACCAATTGCAGCATATTTATAGGGATGACTTGTCAATATTAAGTCAAGTAAAGAAGACTTATCAGGAAACTTCAAATTTGGGTTTGTAGGGCAATCAATAATTTGGGTCGAATTAAGAGAATCACAAAGCTCCTTAACATCATGTGATTTAGGAGATAACCAGTCCAAATTCAGATTACCTAGCAACACAATTTTCTTAAGATCAATTTGTGATAAATAATCAGTCAAGGAAGACAGACACAGGCACAGCTGACAGGGGCCTATCACAGCTAGCTACTATGATATTAAGGTTTGAGTTAATTTTAAGATTTAAAACTAAGAGTTCAGATTGCTTACATAATGACTTAGACATTAAAATCTTAACATTAAATTTACACTTAACATAAATAGCTAAACCACCACCCTTTCTTGGCCGATCAGTACAAAAAACATTATAACCAGATATGGCAATATCAGAGTCCCTAATGGATTTTTTTAGCCAGGTTTCTGATAACACAATAATTTCAGCATCAGTAAGCTGTGCCCAAATATTGATGAAATCCATTTTTGGTAATAAACTACTAATATTTAAATGAATAAAATCAAGACCAGATCTCTCTTTAAAGCTGGGTTCACGCTATAACGTTTGGACCAACTTTTACTGATGTTTTGAAAAATCAGAGAAATCAGTCCAAACGTTGCTGAAATTACGTTCGTGAGCACACACTAACTTTTACAAACTTTTACGAACTTTTGCCAGCATTTGCCAGCGTTGCATTCAGTATTGTCAGACTTTTGCCAACTTAGACTAGCGTATGTGTGGCAGTTCCCAACTTAGGTTAACTTAAGCAAAGGAATACTCAGCGCAGTTCAGCTGACATCAGTGTCAGGCAATGCTCATATAAAGATTAGTGTTTGTGGAAGCTTCCTGCCATCCTGGACCTGCTTTTTTGGGTGGATTCACAATACAATGTTTGGACCAACTTTTACAAATGTTTTTGCAAACGTCTGGCTCTGCTGGCAAAAGTTGATGAAAGTTTGTGTTTGTTGGCAAATGCTGCCGAAAGTTGTATTTGTTGAGAATTTTCAGCATGCTGAAAATTTGCTGACGTTTGGAAATAAACATTGGCGAAAGCTGTGCTCAATTTGTAATAGTTCCTGAGGGCTGGGCTAAGTTATGTAGAGTTCGCCTAAGTCAGCCTAAGTTAAGCTCCATTGGCAAATGTTAACTGAAATGCAACAGATGTTTTTAGATCAAAACTCAGTTCAGACATGCAGGAACGAAAGAGAAATAGAGAGAAGGGGGAATTAAAAAAGAAAATGTATATGTAAGAGGAGAATGTAGAGTATTTGTTTGGTGAAAACCTGGTGTGTATGACATGTTTTTTTTAAATTTTATGTACTGTATACTGTATATATTGTGGAGGAACAAAATAAGTTCAAGCGAGACACGGCGAGCTGAAGGTTTCAGAGTTTTATTCCTCCATCATCATGAGACACACTGTAGCGCTGTGCGCTGTGCTGTGTGTGTGAGCTCTCTGAGAAACCCATACAAAGTCCTGTGTGCAGGCTGCACGTCTGCTTCAGGCGCGTGAGCAGCCCTGAAGGTTCCGAGGATGGGGATCGGCTGTGTTTCTCGGGCATGTGCAGCGGCGGAGGACGAATGTATCAGTCTGTGGAGCCGGTTTTGTCCCGTGCGTGGCGTGCGTTTGGTGCAGTGACTACATAGCTGGCAGTTGTGCTGTCCTCGTAATCCTGCGGAGAGCGTGCAGGGCTTCTGTGCACGGGAGGTCCGCTGTCCGGAGTTCAGTCAGAGTTGGGGAGCTCGGTGTAAATCAGTGCAGTCAGCGTCAATGATTGTCCCCGTTCAGGCTGTTTCTGTGCGTTGCTCGTGTCACTGATCCTCGTGCGTCTCCGTCCCAGCGCTGCGCTCTCCGTCCGGCCCTGGAGGTCGCCATCGTGGAGAGAGGACAAGGTGCGCGCGCTGCCATGTGGGTGTGAAGGATGTAGGCGATCTCTGGTCCTCTGGGATCCACAGCGCGGCGAGAGGGAGCAGACAGTCATTCTCCCTCATCAGGTCACCAGTGTGGAGGTAAAAGATCAGGAGAAGGATGCAGCGTGACGCGTTCTGAGGCTTCCTGTCCGGGTCATCTCTGGGGTGTTCGCCTCGTGTTCCATTCTTCGTCAAGGGTCACCAGTGTGGAGGAACAAAATTAGTTCAGGTGAGACACAGCGAGCTGAAGGTTTCAGAGTTTTATTCCTCCATCATCATGAGACACACTGTAGCGCTGTGCGCTGTGCTGTGTGTGTGAGCTCTCTGAGGCATATACTAAAGTCAGCTCTTTTATACAGACAAGAGAGAATGCATGGCACATTTACATATTGATATACATATCAGTCAATACATATCAATCGCGTGATTAACTGGCGCCGGAATTCCTCTCCTTACTCCAGGGATGTATAACAATAGTCATTGTTCTGGTTGTCCCCCTAGGGCTCTCTGTTCATATGCAATCCCTGCTGAGCGTGAATATTATCAGTCTGCATTGTGCTGGGTGCCCACAATATATATAAATATACATAGTGGTGTGAAAAAGTGTTTGCCCCCTTCCTGATTTCTCATTTTTTTGTGTTTGTCACTTACATGACACTTAAATGTTTCAGATCATCAAACAAATTTAAATATTTGACAAAGATAACACAAGTACACACAAAATGCAATTTTTAAATGAAGGTGTTTATTATTAATGGAACAAAAATCCAAACCTACATGGCTCTGTGTGAAAAAGTGATTGCCCCCTAAACCTAATGACTGGTTGGGCCACCCTTAGCAGCAACAACTGCAATGAAGCGTTTGTGATAACTGGCAATGAGTCTTTTTTTTTTTACCCTTATTGTCATTCAACCGTATAACCAATCATGTACAGCAGAACGAGATTGTGCTTTACCTATCTACAGTGTAAATCACACACACCCCAAGTGCAGAATCAGAGGGCCGCTGCCATGCAAGGCGCCGCCACAGAGTTCCCTCCTCCATTCCATTTATTGCTGAGCACCAAGATGGATGGCAGGAAGTTCCACTTTTATATGGTCTTCGGCATGACCCGGCCAGGATTTGACCCCCTGCCTCACGGGTGTGGGGCGGATGCTCTACCAACTGAGCCACCACTCCGGTGGTGGCTCAGTTGGTAGAGTAGTTGGCTCAGTAAACTGAGCAGTTGGCTCAGTTTACAGCACTGTGGAGGAATTTTGGCCCACTCAGCTTTCCAGAATTGTTGTAATTCAGTCACACTGGAGGGTTTTCTAGCTTGAATCACCTTTTTAAGGTCATGCCACAGCCTCTCAATTGGATTCAGGTCAGGACTTTGATTAGGCCACTCCAAAGTCTTCATTTTGTTTTTCTTAAGGTATTCAGAGGTGGACTTGCTGGTGTGTTTTGGATCATTGTCCTGCTGCAGAACCCAAGTGCGCTTCAGCTTGAGGTCATGAATAGATGGCCGGACATTCTCCTTCAGGATTTCTCAGTAGACAGCAGAATTCATGGTTCCATTTACCACAGCAAGTCTTCCAGGTCCTGAAGCAGCAAAACAGCCCCAGACCATCACACTACCACCACCATATTTTACTGTTGGTATGATGTTCCTTTTCTGAAATGTTGTGTTACTTTTACGTTGGATGTAATGGCACACACACCTTCCAAAAAGTTCAACTTTTATTTCATCAGTCCACAGAGTATTTTCCCAAAAGTCTTGGGGCCATCATGATGTTTTCTGGCAAAATTGAGACGAGCCTTTATGTTCTTTTTGCTCAAGTTTTCATCTTGGAACTCTGCCATGCAGGCCATTTTTGCCCAGTTTTTTTCTTATGGTGGAGTCATGAACACTGACCTTAACTGAGGCAAGTGAGGCCTGCAGTTCTTTGGATGTTGTTGTGGGGTCTTTGGTGACCTCTTGGATGAGTCATCGCTGCGGTCTTGGGTAATTTTGGTCATCCTGCCAAATCCTCCTTAGGTGTGGAGCGCAACCCTAAAAGAACTCATGGCAGGCGGTCGACCCAATTTGCATCCGTGAGCGAAGCTCTGAGAGCTGCTTTAAGTGACCTATGAAAACACTCGCATAACCCGTTAGCCTGGGGGTTGTACGTGGTAGTGCGGTGAATTTTGACCCCCAGGCTCTGGGTCATTGCGGACCAAAGGTCCGAAACGAATTGTGGACCCCCGTCGGAAATGATGTCCAACAGGGATCCGAACCGTGCGACCCAAGCCCACAAAAAAGCACGAGCCACTTCTGTGGACATGGTAGAAGTCAGCGGGACCACTTCAGGCCAGCGCGTGGTGCGGTACACGATTGTTAAGAGGTGCGTAAAACCTTGCGGCGGCTGGAGGGGTCCCACCAAATCCACGTGGATGTGATCGAACCTCCTGGCCAAGATTTGGAACAGCTCAAGGGGGGCTCTGGTGTGCTTATGCACTTTGGCCCGCTGGCACGCGATGCAAGCTGCAGCCCACTCTTTCATGTCCTTGCCCAAGTGGGGCCAGACAAATTTCACCCCCACTAGCTTCACCGAAGCACGCACTCCCAGATGTGAAAGGTAATGGACCGACTCAAAAACGTGATGGCACCAAGAGCTCGGAACCACTGGGTGTGGGCAGCCGGTGGAGATGTCGCAGAGCAAAGGAGGACACCCTTCTTGCACCACCCTACTCTCCAACCTTAACCCAGTAGGCACAGACTGGAGCGCACAAATGTCTGCGTCCTTGGCTTGCTCCGCAGCCATCGTAGGGAAATCTATTCCCATGTAGACCGGGGAGACTAACACTCACGACAGGCAATCGGCCATGACGTTGAGCTTACCAGCAACATGTTGAATGTCGGTAGTAAACTCTGAAATCGCGTTCAAATGCTGTTGCTGCCAGGCCGACCACAGTTCCAAGACCTTGGCCATCGCATACGTCAGCGGCTTATGGTCTACGAATGTGGTGAACTCACACCCATCTAGCCAAAACTGGAAATGGCACATCGCCAGGTGGAGAGCCAGCAATTCCCTATCAAACGTGTTGTATTTGCATTCATTGTTGAGCAAAGTTCGGCTAAAAATTGCGAGTGGCTGCCACAAACCTGAGACATACTGCTCCACCACTGCCTCTATGGCAACATCAGATGCGTCTGTAGTGAGCGCTATCCGTGCAGACGGATCCGGGTGGGCTAACAACGTGGCATCTGCAAGTGCTGTTTTGGCATTAGTAAAAGCCTGGACTCGCTCGGAAGTCCAGTCGATGGTTTCCGCGGCCTTCTTTTTTTTAAGCACAGCATACAACAGCTGCATAAGCTGGGCTGTCCAACGAAGGAAACTGTTATAAAAATGAACCATTCCCAAAAACTCCTGTAGTGCTCTCATGGTCTGCAGGCATGGAAAGTCCCACACAGCGTGCCTTATCTGGTAACGGAATCGCGCACTCTGGCGAAATGCAATGGCCCAAAAAATCAATCTCTGGCATGCCAAACTGGCACTTCGCCATGTTAACTATCAGCCCATGCGCCTCCAACCTCTGGAAAACTGTCTTGAGATGGGCGATGTGCTCCTCCTCGGACGCGCTATCTACCAGAATGTCGTCTAAGTGGACAAAAATGAAGGACAAGTCACGAAGCACTGCGTCCATCATCCTCTGGAAAGTCTGTGCCGCGCCTTTTAATCCGAACAGCATGCGTAAAAACTCAAAAAGGCCGAAAGGAGTTATTACTGCTGTTTTTGGAACATCTTCCGCACGCACTGGGACCTGATGGTATCCGCGGACCAGATCCACTTTCGAAAAAACATGTGCCCCTGCCAGGTGCATGGAAAAATCCTGGATGTGCGGAATGAGATAATGGTCATGTTCCGTGGCATTATTCAAGCGCTGGAAATTGCCGCACAGTTGCAACGACCCACTGGCTTTAGGCACCATGTGTAGTGGGGATGCCCACGGGTTGTTGAAGCGCCTGACGATGCCCAACTTCTCTAAGTTGGCAAACTCCTTTCATGTGCTGGCCAGTTTAGCTGTGTCCAAACGCCGAGGTCGCGCGAAAACCGGCAGGCCTTTTGCTGTTATAAAGTGCTCGACCCCATGTTTCATTACCAAAGCCGATAAAGTCGGGACCGTGAGTGCTGGGAACTGTGCAAGCAAATGTTGGTACTTAACCCCTGGAGCTATAGTGTTAGCCAGTGTTGTTGACCCAGCTCCCTGAGCTGTGCAGGGCAGTGACGTAAAAGAGACAACGTCCACTAATCTCCTATTAGCAACATTGACTAACAACCCACAAGCACATAAAAAATCTGAGCCTAAAATGGGGCCAGAACATGCAGCCACCACAAAGTCCCACTGAAAGTTGCTTCCGTGTAAGCATATCGTCTGTGACTGCTTGCCAAATGTCCTGATGGTGGATCCGTTGGTGGCTGTGAGCTTGGGACCGCTGTGTCCTGCCACCCTGTCTGCGTTGACCGGCAGGATGAAGCTCTTCTGGGAGCTGGAGTCCACCAAAAACTGTCTCCCTGAACGTGTGTCCATGACATAAAGCAGCTGTTCCTGTCGCCATCGGTTGCAGCTGCCACTGAATTCTGAATGTGCTGTCTTCCCAGCTTTTTGAATTGGCATGGCGACAGGCAGCGTTGGGCATTCAAGCCAAATGGGTCACCACTGGGGAGAAAGGAGGCAGGCAAGGCAATGAGCTGGACGACAGCAAAAAAGATCCTGGGTCTCTGTGCATTTCTCTTTTATATCTTTAGTACCATGCATCGAGAACCGGAACTTCTGACCATCATACATTATGTTTAGAACAAAGCCTGTGTGGCACATTAACATGACATGATGCCGGCACCGCTCTCACACCCTTCTCCTCCCAGTGGTTCCGGCATTTACTCCTCTCCCCAGGGAGCGCATAGTCCTTACTGTCCCGTCTGATACTCCCCGGTGACACCTCCTCTTTCGGTCCATTGTTCCCTGGGTGGAGAAGTCCAACACCATGCCCCCACAGTATAACCTTTTCCAGACTGATGGATCTCAATTACTTTGTTTCTCATTTGTTCCTGAATTTCTTTGGAAAGCAGCATGATTTCTAGGTTTTGAGGATCTTTTGGTCTACTTCACTTTGTCAGACAGATCCTATTTAAGTGATTTCTTGATTGAGAACAGGTGTGACAGTAATCAGGCTTGGGTGTGGCTAGGGAAATTGAACTCATCTTTCCAAAGATGTGATAAACCACAGTTTATTTATATTTTAAAGGCGGGGCAGTCACTTTTTTACACAGGGCCATGTAGTTTTTTTTTTTTTTTACCCTTAATAATAAACACCTTCATTTAAAAACTGCATTTTGTATTTACTTGTGTTATCTTTGTCTAATATTTAAATTTGTTTGATGATCTGAAACATTTAAGTGTGACAAACATACAAAAAAATGAGAAATCAGGAAGGGGCAAACACTTTTTCACACCACTGTATATATTACAGACATTTGTGGGTTTGTTTGCAGGCGATGGGTGTGGTTTGGTGTGTGGTTTGGTGTCTTTGCAGTGTTATTTTGCTACCACTAGGCTGTGCTGTAGCGCAAACGTGTCTTTTGCCAGTATGGATTACTGGTTGCCTTGGAAACAACAGCCATTTTTTTTTTTTTTTTCTGTCTGAAAACACATTTTTTTTGGTCTGTGGAATAAAGGTTTTTTGTGAAATTTTCAGTCAGAGTCTGTCTACTCTCTGCCAGCTACATATATATATATATATACAGTATATATATATATACAGTATATATATATATATATATATATATATATATATATATATATATATATATATATATATATATACAGTATATACAGTATATCCCAAAAATGTGACAGCCCAAAAGAAAAAAAAAATCTCCTCATTGAGAAATTTATTGTTCTTAATTTTCTGCTTCGTGCATAATCATTCTCCAGGATTTATTGGTTCACTTCCATTGTGGGAATCAAACAGCGCTGATGTGGTGTCAAAAAGTAAATGACATTTAACGGGATTTTATGTTATTTTAATGGAGAGAGGTGTAACAGTCAAAATATAATCACTTGCCATTTTATTTATATGAAGATTCATTAATAGTTTTTTTTTTAATTCTATCCACATTCACATTTTAATTGTGGACTTTCGGAGTGTTGGAGTCTATAGCATTACTTTATTATTTTTTTAGATGAATAAATGAATGAATGAACAGGGGAAAAGGGTATGCAGAAGTAACTACATAGGAATATAAAATGAAAATAAATGTTGAAGCATATGCCCAAGGAAGATGTGTTCACTCCAGAAGTAGGTCCAGAACGGCAGGAAGCCTCCACAAACACTGATCTTTATATGAGCATTGCCTGATGCTGATGTCAGCTGAACTGCGCTGAGTATTTCTCTGATTTTTCAAAACGTCTGTAAAAGTCGGTCCAAACGCTATAGCGTGAACCCAGCTTTAACTTAGGCTGACTTAAGTAAACTCTGCATAACTTAGCTCAGCGCTCAGGATCTTTTACAAAATGAGCACAACTTTTACCAACGTCATATTTCCAAACGTCAAAGAACACAACTTTCGCCAACATTTGCCAACAAACACCAGCAACCATTAATTTTGCCAGCAGAGCCAGACGTTTTCCAAAACGTCAGTAAATGTCAGTCCAAACGTTGTAGTGTGAATCCACCTTAAAATCTACTGGTGTCTCAGTGTGTTCAAGTTGAGGTCCAGGTTAGGCTGAACATTTCCAGAAATTAAAAGCAAGGAAACAATGGTGCTTAATAAACCCAGTCTCATTGTTAAACTTGTTGTTCTTGCTTCTTAAACAGCTTACCCCATAATGACCAGACTTTAAACAATAGTTTTGGAGAATCATGATGTATGGAAGGTAATGCATACCAACAGGTTGAGAGTTTATAGAATCCATACAGTTATAGATTCATTCCCAATCTTCATAATAGCTAGATGTACAAAACCTGATAAAAAACATTGAGTGAAACATTGTCTACATCACTATGGGAACAAGGCTTTTTAAGCACCAATAAAGTCACAAAACAGAACAGTTTTCATGATTGCAGATGTACCTTCAGACACAGTTGATGGCCACTCCAGAGCTATTAGTATTTGGCAACAGTGGAGGCTCAGAATGAAGGTGTTGGCCAACACTGAGGACTCAGGCTGAAGGTGTTAAAGTTAACTCTGGCAATGAAGACCCAGGCTGAAGGTGTCAGTGGTAGCCAACAGTGCAAACTCAGACTGAGGGTGTTGGTGTTAGCCAGCAGCAGAGGCTCAGGCAAAATGTGTTGATATTAGTCAACAGTGGATGACCAAGCAAAAGGTATTGGTGTTAACTAGTGATGGGACAGCAGGCTCTGGAGCTTTGAGCTTAACCAGGAAATATTTGGTGAAGTGTGTTGATGATGTGACTGGGTCAGGAAGCCATTCATGATTTTGCACGCAACATGAAATAAAGTGAGTGAAGAGGATGATAAAATAAAGGCAGCGTTGGATTTTTAAATAGCTTTATTATCACCCGCCTTCATCGGAACACCTCCCCAGCCCTCGTGCTGCGGGCTGAGGTGATGTCCTCAGGCTCTCAGAGAAGAGGAGCCACACAGTGTGTGTGTCTCGCAGCAGATGCAGGAGTGAATGAATGAGAGGCAGATTTACAGCACAGTGCAGGTTATATACTCAACTCAAACAATAGATCAAAGACATTCACAGCAGTCAATCTGAGCATTTGCATATCAGAGGTACAGACAGGATGCATGAACACAATGCATGGATGACACTTTAACCTCACGGCTGTAAACGCAATGACACTTTAACCTCACGGCTGTAAACGCAGCATGCAGCGGAAAAAACCCAGGAGTGCGAGCTGACTGTCTCTGTGTTGTGGGGGTTGAATTCAAACCGCTACATGAGCAGCGATACACAATGGAAATCCCTGTCCCTCACGTTTTGTGTTTGACTGTGTAAGGGATTTGTCACAGCCAATTTTCAGATGGAGCCAGCACCAAAAACACGGACTTCTCCCATTTGGAAACATTTTGAGTGCATTTCTCCCATCAATGTATTTTCCACAAATAGTGGATATTTATTGTAAATGAGGTGCTAGCTTAGTGGTAAAGCATCTGGTCTGTAAGTGGGAGGCTGGGATTCAAATCCCAGCTGGGTCATTCTTATTTTATTTTTATTTGCTAGGTGAAGTGTCTGTTGTGTTTCAGAGAGCTTGGATCATTATTACGCATCATTATGCTGAGGCATTAGGCTGCGTGTCCACCAAACGCATTTTTTCAGCTCTGGGCGGCTATTTTCCATTCATTCTCTACATAGTCCAGCGTTTACAACGCTGAGCACCCTCGGTGCTGAAACGCTCTCGGCGGTGGCCGTTTTTTGCGCTCAGCGTTGAAAAATGTTCAATTTTTCAGAGACTGCAGCTGAGCTGGTCAATGTCAGACCTTAAGCAGCCAATCAGAACTGCTGCATGGACGGGACATAGGATGCTGGTACTCGTCTGTACTCAGACTCCTGCTTTCTGTGTCATCATATTTCACATCCAGAGCTGCTAAAACACATTTCCTGTCCATAGTTATTTAGAGACTGCTATTAAAAAAATCTATAGAAAGTCTGACCATAGGAAAAGTGGGACTGATGAGCTGAGAGTGACAAGCTGTTGCTGGGATACAGGGCACAGACTTTTTTCCCCCAGAGCACAAATGCTGAAAAAAAAAAGCTCAGGGCTGTCGGGTGACAAAAAACGTGTTTGGTGGACATGTAGCCTTATTGCTATTGTGTCCTGCATGAGAATAAGGACAGAGGTGAATATACTGGGAAAGATAGTATAAGACTGTTGAAAAATTATTATTTCTTAATAAAAATGGATAAGTAACACAGACACATTCATTGTAGTCACTCCAGTTTTATTATTTCTTTTTTCCCTTATGATCACTTATATTTCTTAAAAGACAACACATTTATTGAAATTGAAAAAAATACACATTAAACCAATAATGCCCTTGCAAATATCTGCATGCTGTATACTTTTTGTTGACTACATGGCCTAGTAAAGTAAATGAAGTTTCAGATGAGCCTTTGTCTAGATAAACCATTTTGATGGAAAGGCTCAAGTCTTCAAGAAAGCCTTATCTGGTCATCAGTAAGTGGTAGCCTAGAGGTGAAATATCTGGAAAGCTGGGATTCAAGTTCCAGTGGGGTTATTTTTATAATTTATTTTTACTTGCAAAGTGAAGTGTCTGTTGTGTTTCAAAAAGCTTGGATACAACAATAACACATCATTATGCTGAGGCAGTATTGTGCCCTGCATGATAATAAGGACAGAGGTGAATGTACTGGGAAGGACAGTTAAAAAGTTATTATTTCTTTAAAAAAAAATGGATAAGTAGCACAAGCACATTCACTGTAGTCGCCTGAGTTTTATTATTTACTTTGTCCCTTATGAGCATTGATATTTCTTAAAAGACAGTGTATTTATTGAAATGGAAAAAAAAATACACATTAAACCAATAATACCCTTGTAAAAATCTCCATGTTGTATACGTTTTGTCCACTAGATGGCCTGGTAGAGAAAATGAAGTTTCACATGAGGCCTTATCTATATGAGCCATTTTGATGAAAGGCCTCAAGTCCTCCAGAAAGCCTCATCTGGCCATCACTAGTGTTAACAAACAATCAGTCTGAAGATATTAATGTTAGCAACAGTTATGCTCCGGCTAAAGATGTTGGTGTTAGCCAAAGATACAGACCCAAGCTGGAGCTAATTGCAGTCAGTCTGTTGTTGTGGGTGAGCACTGAAGGCCCAGGCTGGAGCTGTTGTTGTTATTAGCCAAGAGTAGAGGTTAAAAATGCAGATTTTGGAATTACCCAGCAATGGAGGTCCACGCTGAAGGTGTTGAAGTTAGCCAGTTGTCAAGGCCCAGGCTGAACTTTATGATAGTGGCCAGTGGTAGAAGCTCAGGCTAGAGCTAGTTGTGTTAGCCAACAGTGCAATCTAGGCCAAAGCTGTTGAAAGAACTAACAGTGGAAGCCCAGGGTGTAGTTGAAACTAATCATCATCAAGAGACTGGAAGGTTGGGGTTCAAGTCCCAGCTGGGTCATGCCAAAGACCATATAAAAATGGAGCTTCCTGCCATCCAACTTGGTGCTCAGCAAAAATGGAACAGGGGAGGGAAATGTGGGCAGCGGTGGCTCAGGAGGTAGAGCAGGTCATCCAATAACCAGAGGGTTGATGGTTTAAATCCCACTCTCCCCTGCCAGTGTGTCTCTAGGCAAGACACTTTACCCACCTTGCCTCCAGTGTCCATGACACTGGGTATAAATGCCTGGTAGTGGTCAGAGAGGCCATTGGCAGCCACATTTCCATCAGTCTACCCCAGGGCAACCGTGGCTACAGTAGTAGCTTACCAATGTTTGTCTTGAGTGAATGAATAATGGACTCACTGTAAGCTCTTTGAGATGTCACTTGACATGTAAAGCGCCATATAAATCTAATCCATTATTATTAATGAATCTATATAATATATGAATTTCACTTTTTGAATTGAATTACTGAATGATATTCTGAATGATTTCAATGATATTTTGATTTATTACAATGAACCTGTATATACAGTATAATATTTTATAACATTTGCACCTGCCAAACAGATTTCCATATTTAAGTAAAATAGAAAATTTGCTTTTCTGCATTATTAACAATGAAGAATAAGACTTCTTTTTCCCTGGGACGAGTTACAGCTCATGTGGTTGTGTATAGCATGCTGTTGGTGCGCTTTTGTGTGGGTGCTGAATTCAGTATAATTAACCCTCAAGCGACCAAGCTATTTTACGGACTGAAATGACCAAGTGGGGTCATTTATGACCCCATTGTGCTCTGTACAGGGATCCTTATTATAAATAGCTGGTTGGAGGTTTATCATACAAAAACTACTCCCTGTATTTAAGACAGGTATTTTATAATGATCTAATGTAAAATGTGTTTGCTAATAATACTTTTATTGCAAGAAATAACCAAAACTCAGACTGTAAGAACAACATTACATTTATTTAGACAGTCCTTGTCAGTTCACTCTTGGAACATCATCATCATCATCATCATCATCATCATAGTCATCATAGTCATCATATCAT